>JAOWBP010001760.1:38002822-38016573 GCA_028571105.1 Tragopan temminckii | reverse complement strand
GACAGAGACACACCTCCAGCTGGCAACATTATCCCACAATAACATGGTTTTCAATCCATTTCTAGAACGGCATCACTGAGAAAAAAAATTTTTCTTTGCCTTACTCAGACCTAGCTCCTAACTTCTTGTAATGTCAGATTCCCTGGATCACTAGCACGAAGAATTGCTGTCAGAACTGAAAAGCTCAATATGACTCAGATAATTCGCATTGGACAGAATCATTTAAAGCACATAATTTGTTTAGCTCACATGACTAGGCCAAGCAGGGAGAGTTTGTGTGGGCTCAGCATAGTACCTCAATTGTCATTTCTGAAACAGTAGCACAGGAGAAATCTGCCTGAGCTGATCGACTCTTGCCTATTCCCTCCCCAAACTTCAAGGATTATTTATTCCTCCAGTTTTCTCCAGTTGTGTAACTCCAGAGTTCTGACTTTTCAACCATCCAGATCTAGCAACCTTTTCCAGACCCATCATAATTCCAAAACAAGCCCATACCACTAATCCTGTCTACTTCCTTATTCCATTACCATCCTGCTTTGCCAGTCCAAGTCTCCCATTCTTGCCCCCTCCAAACACTCCGTAGCATGCCTCTCTTCCTTTCCATATTCTTGAGCGAGAGGTAGGGAGCAAAGGTTTGCCTGCATTCAGGTCCAAAAGCTCAGTTACAGGCTAGAGCTGAATACACAGGAGTAGTCACGTCCACTCAAACACCTAAAATACCTCCTGACTGTTCACATTCCTGAAGCACTGACAGTACTTCTAAAAAGTCTGTAAGATGAACAAATAGGGATGAATTTTTACAGACAGAATCAGTAAGTACAGTATAATCTTCTTGTTTGCTCTAACCCAAGGCAAGAGAATGCTGAAGTATTCCATTAAGCTACGTGCATTTTTGTTTGGATGGTTTTTTTTTTTTTTTTTTTTTTTTTTTAAGACTCTGCTTCTCACATTCTAGAAAACAGCTGAAGCCTCTCAGCAAGGCTGTCTGAAGACATCCATGAAGAACAGACACTCTGACGTGAAGTACTTACACAGAAAGCAAATGCTTGACAAGAAGCACAAGCCATCTAAGTAAGCATGAATATAAATACTTTGTGTAAGGGAGAAGCATAAAGGAGTGAACGTGATAATGAAGAAAAAATAACAAAATTTGTAACCTAAATCACAAGAAAATTAATAATAATTACTTTCACAGTACTACAAATCCATCCACACCTACAAGTTCACGTTCATTACTGCTATCTGTTTCACAGAGAAACTGTTGAGTAGCAAGCACTTCCTGTCCACTGTCACTACAGCAGCTATGCAGTATCTTAGGAGTGGATTAAAGCCTTTCCCTAAAGTAACAATCACCACCTCTGCTAAAAATAAAGCTCCCTGTAGAGACAATAGTCAATACCTTACCTGTCCTTTCCTACCTACTATGAGCAGCCTTTTTTTTTGAGGGGTGGAAGGTGGGTACAGTAAAAAAGAGTAGCTGTGAACAATGGGGTATTTGAAATATTAAATCCATAAACCGCAAAACAGTCTTTAAGCAGTCAATCTGAACTACACGAAGTTTGCAACCCCAGTCAGACTCCATAAGCTCCTACCTCAAAAGAAATCCATATACTCTGCAACCAGACTGGGAACAGAGCACAACAGAGAAAGGAAGTATGCACTCAACTACCATCATGTTCCTTTAATACCACAATCATAATTATTACTATAATGAACAGTGATTGCTACTCAGACATACATGCCTGCAAAGTTTCAAGAACAGCTGACTTTTATAAGCTAATGGGATTTTGCTGTATTTTGTCATTAAAATGAAAAAAGGGTAAAAATTAAAAAGAGAACCAAGACACAGTCTATCACATCTTATTTAAAATAGGACCAGTGAATTTTAAGTAGCGAAGTGTTTTACACCTTGGGAATCAGAAAAATCACATATGTCTGTAAACTACTACTATCTGAATATGGTACAGTATTTTAAATTTTCTCCATTTAAATTTGCAAGACTTGAAAGTGCTAAGTTTGTGCAAATAAAGCCTGTCCCACCAAATACATTAATAATAATATGATCACTAGGTATTATACAGCAAATAATTACCTGCCATTTTTAAGAAACTTGACAACACAGACACCGAAGACATGATAGAAAAGGTTTACATACAAATAATTCAGTGTCACAGGAATATTTTGCATATAAATATGGATCTTAAGACAGTTTAATGCTAAAAATTAAGGAAATTATTTTATGGATTTATGATATGGTGACTAGTTTTTGTTCATCTATTAAATGATTTAGCAACTTATAGCTTAGCTTTACAGCTCACATTTAACAATTTATTTTGCTACTGTCACTTTACAGGAAAAACAACATCTGATAATACAAGCCAAGAAATCTTCCAATGCTTCTCTGAACTATAATGCATGTTCACCTCAGGCTATATTAGGAGGAACACTGCCAGCAGGTTGAAGGAGGCCGTTCCTTCTCTCTACTCAGCACTGGTGAGACAACTGGAGCATTGGGTTCAGTTCTGGGCTTCCCAGTAAGAGATATGGGCGTACTAGGGTGAAGCCAATGGAAGGTTGTATGAAGGACAAAATGAAGAGCTTGAAGCATCTGACATACAAGCAGAGGCTGAGAGAGCTGGGACTGTTCAGCCTGGAGAAAAAGAAGGGCTGAGGGGGGATCTTACCAATGTGCATAAATACCTGGTGGGGGGAGTAAAGAAGGCGAAGCCAGGCTCTTCTCATTGATGCCCACTGAAAAGGACAGAAGGCAATGGGCACAAAATGAAACACCAGAAATTCCATTTAACTATAAGAAAATGCTTTATACTGTGAAGGTGGTTGAACAGTGGCACAGGATGTCCAGAAAGATTGTAGAGTCTCCATTCCAGGAGGCACTGAAAACCTGACTTAGCTCTTAGCAACCTGCTCCAGCTGACGCTGCTCTGAGTAGGCAGATTGGACTAGACAATATCCACAAGTCCCCTTCAACTCCAGTGATATATTTTATTAACCACTGCAAAGTAAGTTTTACTCCTTCATCTGTTGTTTTCCATACAAATACTTAGTACAGACTAATGTATGTCATCTTACAGTCTTAGGAAAGTAAAGTGTACAGGGCTAAATCTTACACTACTTGCAATACCTGACAGCTCAGGACTCCTACAGTAAAAAAGAAAGGAAGGCTAAAAGAAGGAAAAAACAAAGAGTGACAAAACTAGTTACTGGTTTTTCAGAGAGCTTATATGCTTCCCAAAAGAAGCTCTCAGTATGTTACAAAAACTAACATTAAGAAGCTTTTTACAATCCTCCCTCAGGAACCACCAGTTAAAGAAGCAGATGCAAACGAAGTTAAGATAATCCAAAACCATGAGAAGTCCCAAGTTGGCAAAAGGCCGTTTTGTTTTGGCTTCTTGAAACACAGAAGACCAACAGAAGTAGAGGAGAGAGAAAACAGAACAGCAACAACAAAGGCATCAGTACAAAGAACATCAGAAATCCAAGAAGCAGATCTGACGCATTTCAAAAGCACTCTCTAACCAGCCGAATGGATGCAGAAGACAGTTATCTGAATATACCATAAACATCAATCTGAAAAACCCTAAATGAAATCCAATATGCTGAATCTTATCCTCAGGTTTCAATTTCTTCCTGCATTCAAAGACAGTCAGGAGTAACATTTATGGTAAGTACATACAGTGAGCACTGCAATGCTCTTCCAAGCATAACTGCTGCTGAAAATCAATCAAAATAACCAATGTTTTTTTAAAAAAAAACAGAACAACACAAAACACTTGACAGAATGTTAGTTACTAACTTAGTGAAAGCTTAAATACCCTACCTTTTTTTAAGCGCAGAAACTATAATGCTACAGATACATGAAACACATAGCATAAGTACTCTCCGTTAACTCCTGGAACAGCCTAAAACACCTATTTCTAAATACTTACAGTACACTCTTGCATCTCCTGTTCTTTAGTTGCCAGCCTCATGACCAGAATATTTTCTCTTCGGGCAGATTCTTGCTGTTGCTGTTTCAGTTTCTCTTCAGATTCTCTCAATCCCGTCACATCGTTAGCTGATAAAATTAATAAAACAAAAAGCACAGGTTTTAAAGCATCCTTTCCCAAGCATTTTTTCAAGACAGATTAAAAAAAAAGCTGATAGTCAAATTCACTGGCAGCAAAAGAGTTAAATTAACCACGACTATAAGCACGAGTAACAAAAATCAAAGTATCATTAAGTGCTTAAAAAAGCTTGACAAGTTTCATTTTAAATACAGCTATCCTTCCTTACTACTAAATTTGAAAATGTTCCCATGCTTTATACAGGAATTAACTTTTGATTAATTAAACAACTGCTCCATCCTTCACCACTATTGCTTGCATTGTGAAACTGGGGAAACTGAAACTCTCCTGACATTTGTAACAAATTCCGTGTCTCAAATGGTGCCACGTGTGATCAGTTCTCAAAGTGATTTCAACACTTTAAGAGCGAACAGTAAGTCAGTGGAGAACTTCAGAGATGACAGATCAGTCGCAAGTATGTCTTGTGATCCATGAAGATTTATAAAAGTTAATATACAAAATATGGAAGGAAGCCACAGTTCCAAGTTATCCAAACTGGAACACAAGCAAGCAGCCTGATACAAATAGAATACATTTACTCTGCTACCTGTCAAATATATAATGACTGAAAGCTGGAATAATTAAGATTGGGGTCTTTTTGATGTGTTTTTCTTTTGTCATTATAATATAATGACAAGTACTAGATCTGCTTTAAGTATGAACATCACAACTTGCTTCAGAAGTATTATTTCTAATCCGTTGTTGTTGCATATATGGCAGTAGATGAGAGGTAATAATAGAGGTAAGAAGGAATATCTGTCTGGACTGACAAAAAAAACCTCTCCAAAATTACTGCTACTACGATTTTGGGTACTGAGACTGATAAGGTGAACAGAAAGCAGGAAGAGTCCCAAGCTGCTCACATAACTTTTAAAACTGACTTCAGACTGGTAAATCAGACATTTCCCGAATGTATTTAGACCTTCTCAATTGAGAGTAGGATGAAATTTTCCAATAGTCTCACTTCCGAAAGACTGAAGTGCAGCCCAAAGTTTAAAGACTACATAAAATCGACATTCAAACTGTTAATTCAAATTACCCAGCCAGATAAAGAATCAGCTGGATATTCATTTTAGATCTTTACCTCTAGGAACTGTTCTCCCTCCCACATGATTTACAATTGTGTAAGATTACTGAAAGCACAAACATTCAGTATTTTGACAGAGGAAAACTTTCCACTACTGCAAGAATTCTGAAAATAGAGGTATTTGTGGGGTTGTGTTTTTGCCTAACAGTTCATGTATTGATGGCCCCACAAATACAAAAACAGAATTTTGAGAAGTCATTTAAGATTGGCAAAGAAAAAGAAGTTGCTTGAAAAACTGGGAAAGTCTGAAAACTCCTACTGGGAAGAATAAGGACTTTGCTTAAAAAAATAATATGACATTGTACTTCTGATGAATATTTATTATTTTTTAACAGTAACATGAATTATTTGACCACTCAGCTTTATACAAACGTTCAAAACATTGAGCAACTCACACAATTTTGAAACTTTGCTAACTTACAATTAAGGTCTGTGTACTTGCCCTCCAAAGCTTGCACGTACGCTTCATACTGTTTCCACCTATTGCAGAAAGAAAAATATTTTTCTGAAGCTGTTGATTAAAATCAAAGCATCTAATTCCTAAACTTTTAGCTTATATATTTACCATAAAATCAGAAAATGTCAAGAGATAATTGCGCAATTGAATAAAAGACAGTTCTATGGAAAAAGGTAACTCCACTCTGCATTGTGAAAGAAAAGTTTTGTTATCACTCAAAATTTACCTCTTAAAAACTACTTCTAACATTTTTGACAAACACCAGAATCAAATCAAAGACTTATTACTTAGTTATCTGTGCTAAGTACCCAGGAAGCCTCTCACTGTCAAAGCAGAACAATGCAAACAGAATTCTGTAACAGAAGCCATAACACAAGGATAATGCACATCTGTTAGCAAGTGAACAGCAAAGCAAGCAGAAGTATATATCAGTGGTACACTACAGCCTGCAGTCTAGATTAAGCAGTTATAACTGCTCATTTAAAGCAAGACCATACTGGCAATATTTACTGAACAGCCAACCAATTAAATAACTCTTTGAAGTTATGCTGTTAATGTGACCCATCCAGATTCAGAAAACTTCACACTGAGAAACAGCATTGCATTTGATACAAATCATCAAATCAATAGCAAATGAAGTCCACAGTAAAGTTTACCACGACATGCCTTATCAACAAGCATGGTGCATTGCTTTTTGTTGCTGTTGCTTTTGTCTTGGTCCTTTGTTTGGTTGTTGCCATTGGGTTTGTTTAGGTTGCGGTTTTTTGTTTATTTATTTGGGGGGGAAGGGAAAGCACAGGAGTACTACTAACTGCATGTCTTTTTCACAACATTACGATTTCACAAGATTAAATAAGCTCACCTAACAAACTTTACCACTAGAGAAATGGACGGTTTCTCTTCTCTTCCTCCCAATTCGCCCTTTTCCTCCCCACCGTTCTATGCCAGACCCATCATAACTACTTCCTAACCTACAACAATACTACCTCTAAACTGGATGGCTTAATAAACAAGCAGTCTAGAAATGGCCTGTGAAGCACCTGATCTATATCAGCATGTGAGATCACATCACTGAGAAACACAAAAGCATGTAGAAGATTCCTTCTAGCAGTAAAATCTCTCTCTCTCTCTTTAGCTGAATTAGCAATGAGCACATTTAAGATCTGTAGGAAAGTAGCAGCACTCCCACCAAACCCTTAAACTTAGCATTTTAACTGCTTTTAAAAAAACACTTCTGATTAGAAACAAAGGTTTCATAGTTTGACCACTGGAAGTACAGCATTCACTCAGAATGACAGCCCTCAAAAAGGAAAAATGAAACAGTCTACTAAATAACAAATACAGAAAGAATCTGTATTTTGCATGAATTAATTACATGAAAGAATAAAAAAGCAAGTCTTCAAATACAAATGCAGCATTACTTAGCTGAGTTCTCTCTCACAGGCTGAAAACAACAGCTCTGTCAAAACTGAGATCTGTTGATCAGTAACAGGAGCTATACAAAGTGAGCAAAACAAAAATTCCTTGTGTCCTGAAACACAAGTTAGGCAGATGTAACAGACCACCATCAGAAAGAAAACACACAGCCTGTGGTCACCACACAAGTCAGAACTACCGTCTCTAGATCACCTCTCAGTAAGTCCTCGCATTTAAGCAAGAGCTCAATTCCTGGAAAAGAACAGAGACTGTATTAGAACACACCATGGACTTTCCAAGTCGCATGACTACCAGCTCCTCCAGAAAAGTGACCTTCAAGACAAAATTATCTACACTTTGTCTAAACAGACAAAACCCGACAAATATTGCAGCAGTTCCTCTCCAAGTACGTTTAAGAAACTGTACAGAATAAACCTGTGATCACCTCATTGACAGAGAAAACTCCGGCAATCGAGTCATCAAGTTCAAAAATCAGAGGTTTTCCACTAAAGCAGCTCCAATGTTGTACATAGCATGGTCTCAGTAATTTTGGTACAACTACAGATCTCAAACTCTGTTCCAGCAATCAGATTTTTACCTCCCTTCAGGCAAACCAAAAAGCTAGCAATTACAAAGACAAAAACCCAAAGCAGGTTCATTTCATACAATTAGACCTCTTTTAAACCATTAAAACAACCTACTAGCCTAAAAGCATCCGAACAGAAAATGAAATAACTGAAGTTTAAAATTATCTGCATGAAACAAGTAGTTCATAGGCCCACACTGAAGGTGGCTCAGTTTCTTTTCAACTCAATTTGCAGTTGCAGCTCTTTAACTACAAAAATTCCTGACACGTCACAGTAATTATCAAGATTTTTTTCTTAAAGTCAAAATATTTACAAACCATACCAACAAAACATTTCTCGAGAACATTTCTGAAGCCAACCTGAAGGAAAAAACAGCACTGAGCCTAAGCCATTCCAAAACTGACTGGCTGTATGACACATTGAGTAGAAGTCAGTAAAAGCACTGTATTTCACCCACCACTTGAGTAAATACAGGTACTTCAGCATACTGATCACTAAGCTAAACAGCCCAGGGAATGCAGATAAGAAATTTTTTTTTAAGCTATGATCTACAGAGCGCTTTGCTATCATGTTCCTGGCTCTTCCTCGTTCACAGACTGATGGGAGCTTCCAAGTGCCTACCCTACTGAAGAGGAGGAGGAGAAGATAAACAGGTGATACCACAGCTGCTGACAAGGAAATGCCCTGAAGGCCAGACAAATCCTGTTACTCCTGCTCACTTTCAGTCAGTGGAAGCAACAGCAAACCTCAATTACACTCTTTGTGGAAAATATTAGTGAAGTTTCAACACAACACAGAGGAAGTGACAGAAAGCATTAGTATTTTCCACATATGCAATTTAGCAGCTCAACTTGCACAGAGATAACACATCAGTTCTAAGAACAAAACCACAGATGACACACACCACTATTTTAAAAGCATAGGCCCCATGGAAGCATAGGGGAAAAAAAACACAAACATTCTCCATTTTATTTTAAGATGATGTGGTAGGGGTCAGCACATTTTTCTACGCCTGAAAGCAGTGGAGATACCTTTAATTAAAATGATACTCGCATAATGGCATAACATTTTATTCCAACCTGCAAATGAAGCTAGCAGTAAGTGCAGTAACTGCCAGCTTCACATGAAGTCATAAACAAAATCAAGATTAGTGTAAATCCTTTACACACGTATCAGATGACATTTTAAAAAGTGTTTGCAGGACTGCTGAATGCAAACAAAATGGACATGGCCAGGATGGCATTTAAATAAGGACAGTTACTCTCCTTAAAGCAATAAGGCCTCAATGAGAACAAAAGTTGTTTTATTCACATTAAGAGGAAGACAATAACAACACAGCTGTCATCAGTCCATTGCCTTCTGTCTCTTCATCAACTCAGTTTATTCACTGACATACTTCAGCTCCTTGGGCAGATTCCATCGTATTCTCCTTGTAATAAACAACAGATATCAACTTCTTCTATGGCAGAAAGCAACCAAGAACATCCCCAGAGATATTCCTGAGGTTGAAAATTTCTGTTCAAGGTTCCCAAGACCTAAACCACACAGTACCAAAGAAGCATTTTTCTGTGTAAACACCTTACTCTTCACTCCCAAAAGAACAGATATCTGAGGAGATGAAGCCAGAGACCAGTTTGAAACATACAAAGAACGGTGATGCTGATCCCAGTGGAATAAGTGTCATTCCAGTAGTAGCTAGCAGAAGCAGTACCAGCTGCGTTGGACCTGTATTCTTACGTTCCTACACAATTTAGCCCTTTAAACTCATCTATGAAATGGTAACATTTAGCCATCTCAGGAGACTGTAATAATGCAAATAACTTACAATGCACAAAAAGTCAAGACCTAAAGCTTTTCAAAATGCACAAATTACTCTAGCAGATAAATAAATGACCCACAGATTCACTTAATTCCTTGTTTATCAATTGGGAAATTCAGGTATATAGGCTCAGTATACCTGTGCCTTGGTCTGTTTCTTTAATCAAGTGGTCTATATGACAGAATCACTGATTTGTTTTAATTTTCTGTAAGGTGAAAAACGTAACTGAGCTCTTCTATATGCAAGTTCTGAGTGCCAATCTTGTTTTTGACGTTTTACTGTTAATACCTGAATGTGCTGAGAAGACAACTGTGTGGACCCAGAGAGTCTTGTAGCAGTAAGTAGTTTACTTTTTGTGATGTTTAAAAATAACTTGCTATCCAGCAAGGAATGTACGCAACCTTGACTTCTAAAGCTGCAAGTGAAGAAAAAAAACAACTCCTACTTACGGATTAGAGAACACTTTCCAGGACTTTGAGGGGAAACACTTTTTCTTGAAGGACAAACTACATATAAAAATATTTCTGAGCATGAAAGCATTAAAAAAAGATGCACTGTGAAAATGCTATAGGTTTTCAGAACAAGAGTGCAGAAAACCAAGGGAGGGGTACATTACATCTTCCGCAAAGAATTCAATTAAGTGTTGCCATAGGAAAAAAAAAAACCTGATGCTTTACCTTAGGATAAGCTCATCTCTAGGCAAAACTTTAAAATCTGCTTCACTAAGGCGAACCTGTGGAGCGAAAGGAGAAGCACAACTTACCAAGTTATCATGACTACTTGGGGCGAGGGGAGGGCACAAATATTTTTAAACATACCTTCTTTGGGAGAGGTTCTTCATTCGTCATTGTGAACTCTGAAGGGGGGGAAAAGGAGCGTTAGTTAGTTTAGTTACTATTGTGCATGAAATATTCAGTGAGACACCTGTACTTCTATTCTTAATTTCTCTATTTCTGATACTAGATTACTGAAATGTTGGCTCCACACAATATATAGCCAGATTACAACTAAGACAAGTTCACTGTTGTCATTGAGATAAAAAGTCAGAGGACTATTTCCCAGAGGTGAGCCAAAGCTTTCTTCAGCATCTAAAAATGCTACTAGTAATATTTTTTTCAACTTAACTAAGAACAAAACATCAGACTTTGTTAATTTAAATAAATGTAGGCAAAGTGACATTTCCTGTGTGTCCAAAACTATTTAATGCAGTGTTTCACAAGGAAGGGGATAACACCAACTATAAAAGTAATTAATACTACTACTTTAGTACCATTTTATAATAAAGCAAATGATTTGGGAACATCACCTGCAAAGTCTGGGTTACATTATGTGCTTTCAACTCTTACACTACCTTTAAGATTGTGATAAATAAATATAAAGCAGTTACTTAAAAGCCTTATGGTTATTTTTAGGAAAGGTAGTATGTCAGTTAATGGCTTGGGTATACTATCAAATTTAATTTGTCTTGTGTGTATGTACCATAATCGGATTGCATTTGTGCTAAGTTAAATATTCACACTTCCTTGAGTTACTAGATACGCTTCCTCACCTGCAAACAGATTTTTTTAATGAGTGATAACATTAAAAATTGAGCCCACAAAAACTCTTAAACATACAGCATTATTAAAGCATATTTAACAAGAAAGTTGAACTTCTTTAGAGACATGCATCTTTGCAATGTGCCTTCTAATAGAAAGCTGCAAACAGCATTGAGATTTGACAAGTTTGTAAAGCAGCTGCAACTCACATATACTAGAAAAAGTATGTGGCCAACTCCTTGGTCATGAACACAACTTCATGAAAACAATGCACTTCAATTCAAAAAACTGTTTTCAAAAAGACTCACACAAAGCATCTTTGGTATATTCACAAAGGCACCCAGTGAACTAATTTAATTTCTACAAATCCTAAGAGCCCCATTACTGTCCATAACACAAATACATGCCAAATGAAGCACAATCACTTCACCTTACACAAACCAACTAACCACTGATAAATATACAGAACTCCCTTCAAATAAAGTTTAAAAAAAAACACAAAAAGAAAACCCTAAGAAAACAGCAAGCAGAGCACACAGAGAAAACAGATTCTAAGCACTCCATAAAATAGAAACTGACATCAGAATCCATGGGAACGGCTCTAAAAACATGTAGTAGAAGCATCTCACTCATGAATGGCAGCTTCCTGTTCCTAGCCTTCATGACAGGCATTGAAGTGCTTCCCCAAGATAGAAAGTCCTCTCCTCCCCACTCCTCAGTGCTTTAACTTCTGGCACAGCTCCTGCTTCACTTAACGTGTACCTTCAATATATTCAAGAGGCTAAATATGAACTCAATGGTGCTCAACTCACTCAATCTAATAGAGAATAACTTAGAGGTTGGAAGAATGCTAGTGACCCCTGTATTTAAGTTGCCTACTACTCCAATTAAAATTTTCCTAAAAATGTTTAGGAATCTTTTACTGCTTGAAAACCATTCAAGCGCACCCTATACAGAAAGGGTTGTTAAACACTGGAATAGGCTCCCCAGGAAGGTGGCTGAGTTGCCATCCCTGGATGTGTTTAAAAATCATTGGATGTGGTGCTCAGGGACACGATTTAGCAGAGGATTGTTAGTTAGGTAGTATGGTCTGGTCATGGTTGGGCTTGATGATCTTTAAGGACTCTTTCAACCTGAGCGGTTCTATGATTCTAAGTCCTTGACAGAGAGAAGCACCATTTCCTATGTTCAAGAGAACTACAACTACAGCTAGCACCAATTAAATCACAGGCAGATGATGCAATTATTTAATTGCACATTCCTCCAAAAAGTAACAGAAGCACACAAATGCCAAAAAAAGCTGAGTTTGCCCAAACACTTGGCTCATGAACTCTGCAGCAGCATATAACTTACAAACACTTCAGTGCTGCAACAAGTGTGGAGAAAATATAAGTTTGATGCTCTGTCTAAGCCTGGGCTACCTTGCGTGTCCAAGGCGAGCACGAGATCCCAACACTTAGCTCTCTACATCAGCAGCACACCTCTACTCCAACATTTACAACAAAACTATCTCGTCACCTACTGAAGATCCTTCAGCAACAGCGAGGAAGATGGATGTTGCAGGCCACTGCATTACAGAAGGTAGCTTTACTACCACTTGTTATCATTTGCAGTGATAGACATAAAAACACCACCACAATAAAGTTTACTAAAAGAATTCAACAAGTTATCTCGGAAAACATAGGTTGACTACATGTGCAGATAGATAACAGCGCTCTTTCTATATGTGTGAATTTCAACCAATTCCCATGCAAGCCTGGTGATCTAAAGTGACTTAAAAAGAGATCAGGAATTTATTATTGACATGGACTGAACTTCTACCGTCAGTCTCAGTGTTTTTTGGAAGCATTATGAGCATGAGGCTGATCATAACACTCGGCTGTCACCACAATTTATCTTATCTTTGTAAGACACGCATTTACACACTACTGGCAATAACGTGACAGCTGAAACTTTCACTCTAAACTCAACTCAGTGGCTTTCCAAGCGCTGTGCAGTAAGGCACTTTTCATCGCTCACCTGCGCTCTGAAAAAGAGCTGATCTCTCTGCCACAAAATTATGAAATATTTTTCAAGAACATAATAGGCGTAATTTTCTGCAATGAAAAAAAAACAATGAAAACGTTTCCATACAGTCTACTTTTAAAGTTCATTTACATAATGAACAGCTTAACCACAGTATCCCAGCTAGGCACTTCCACAACTGTTTGGGCAACGTCAGCTGTTACATCTCAGTCTCTCTGCATCTTCTCAATATAAAGTTACGCCCTGTATTTAACATTCTCATGGCCACTAACAGAGGCCTTACAGGACTTCATCAGGGTTTTTATGGCAATTTAAACACAAGAAGTCCAAAATGGAGAAAGCACACCTTGCTTTTGGAAGCCCTGGTAGCCTGCACAGCTTTCACTGAGAACTTTTACCAAGCTGGGGATTTACACAGGAAAAAGAAGTCAAGAAGCAAAGTAGCTAAGCATTAGATGCGAGCAAGCTGCTATTTCCCTAGTTATACTTCAAGTAACTGCCAGTCACTTTAATGACATGTAAATGAGTGCTGTGGGGAAACCCCTGCAAAACTTCTGGGCTTCCGCGAGAAGGGGAGAAAAAAAGGCGTACCCCCTCCCCGCACACACTTACATACACTCCACGCTCCGCCGCGGGATGATTTCACACCGCCTCGGCGCCCGCCCCCGCCCCTCCCTACGGCCCAGCCCCGCCTCCTG
>JAOWBP010001760.1:37980605-37996423 GCA_028571105.1 Tragopan temminckii | reverse complement strand
GGTGGTGCTGGGCCAGGTGCTAACCGCAGGTAGGGCACGGCTGCTCCGCTCTCACTTCGGGCGTCGCTTCTCGTGGACGTGAGGTGGGGTGTGGGTGGCAACCGCTCCGCCGCTGCGGGACAGAGGCCGCCCGGGACCCACCTGCGGCATCCCCTGCTTGCTTGCGGATGGGTCTCTTGATATCACGGAGCTGCAGCAGGCAGGAAATTGGTCACTTAGGTGCGGTTGTCTGCTCTTTGTGGGGTGATGTTTAAGCAGTAGGATCGCCGGGCAGGTCGTGCTTTAAACAAGAGGAAGAAAATAAAGGAAATAGATAGTTAAACATCACGTTTAAAGCTGATTTGGATTTCTGCATGTTATTAGCACGCTGCATGGTGCCCTCTCTTTATCCATTCCTTTGCATACAAAAGAGCTGGCGTCACTTTGGCCTGGAGGAGGTGTAGATGAGGAACGTTGCATCTGAATGTAGCGCTCCTATTCTCTACATCAAAATTGCAAGCAAGAATGGAAGCTTTTGTGACTGACCTTGCATAAATGTGGTTTTGGTTTTCAAGGGAGTTTATAGGAAAAGCTGTCTACTCATAACACGCAGAAGACATCTGAAAGAAACCCTTCAGCTAGCAGCAGTTAAAGTGAATGCATGTCTTATACATGTACAACAGGTTGGTGTTGATTTGATGTTGAATAATTGGTGCTTCATCTCACCCACTGTCAGAAGCAGGGTTGCAAATATAAAATATCAGTAGTAAATGGCCAACTAAATGAGGGAGGTAACTGAGCGGCAGATTGCTGCCAGAAGCTTTGTCTACCAACTAATAGTAGGAGCAAGCTCAGCATTTGGGGGGAACTGGAGTACAGTCATAGAAAGTGGCAAGACCCATGTTTCATTTAAAGGGTCAACTCTTGTCTGTTCTTACAGGTGCTGGCCAGAACCCAGCTCGGCAGGCAAGCGTTGGAGCAGGAATCCCATACTCAGTGCCGGCATGGAGCTGTCAGATGATCTGTGGGTCTGGCCTGAAGGCGGTCTGTCTGGGGGCACAGTCCATAATGACAGGAGACTCCAGTATTGTGGTCGCAGGAGGCATGGAAAGCATGAGCAAGGTAAAGCAAGAGATTTCACTCTCATTTCCTGGCTTACTGAGGACAGCAGTAAGTGATGTTGAAACCAGGTGTACTAAGGTTAATGCTTTGGAGGCTGTTTCTGCACTTGAAAGTGAAGTTACGCATGCAAAAAAGGACTTGGAAGCTTTTCTTTTATTTAATAATATTGTAGCTACTGAAAAGATGCCATGTAAACACACACTACATTTAAAATTCTATTTGCCATCTAGCCCTGTAGCGATGAATTATTTGCTTGCAACAGCTGGCAATGAGAGAGGATTTCTGTGCTGCGAGAGGCTCGAAGAATGAATAACTGGAAATGTTATTCTCTTACAGACTAATCAGTCAATAAGTAATTTGAGCTAGGGAAGGAAGCAAAGTGCTTTCATTTCAATGTTTTCAGCCCAAGGCTGTGTCACGGACTGGTGCTTGAAAAGTGATCTAATGCAAAGGTCCACTGGTTGTCTAGTGCTGAGGGTGATGTTGGTGCTTCCTGGTAGCAGAGTACAATGGGAAACATTTAGAGGGACACGTGGGCTGTCTTGCCCCACAGGACTGTGTGATTCTGTCTGTGCTGAGAAAACATTTGCTGCTTGGTGATCCGCTGCCTGGGAAATGCACAGGTCAAGCACCATGCCAGCTATCAGACCTTGGAAGGAGAGACAGAGCAGCCAGCTGGGGATCCCCATGTTTTGACTGGCCCAGGGCCCTAATTTTCCCCTTCTCATTCTATCCTGCAGTGTGAGAAAAGGACTTAAGGTGGGTGGTTTTGGGGGCAGGAGGGGTATGTATATAAGGGAGACTGTGAGAAGGAAAGGTGAGCTGGAATTGCTATCTGTAGTCCCAAGGTGGGAATCTGTCTCTGTCCTGCTGTCTTGGCTACATTGCATACCACTGACAGAAACAATCTAACTCCTTCTGAAATACCTTTCTGCAGGCTCCTCATGCAATTCACATGCGAGCTGGGGTGAAAATGGGAGAGGCTTCCTTGCAGGATACTATAATCCGGGATGGCCTTACGGATGCTTTTTATCAGTATCATATGGGTATAACTGGTAAGTGGTGACAGTCCTGAAAGTCAAATAGTTAAATGGGAAGGTGGGAGGAGAATTCACTCTTAGTAAATTTCAAAAATCTGTTTTAGTTAAGAAATTCCAAACTATCCTTAAGTTATAATCATGAAAAAGTGAACAAACCCTAATACTGGTAAGTGTTGAAGACATTTTTTGCTTTGCAAGTAAAACAACTTTTTTTTCTATCAGAGCTAATAAAATGTTGGCCTGGAAGAGTACATATTCAGACTCCCTGGCTTATGCCTGTTGGCACCTCATTTCACTGCATCTCTTGCTTCTGAACAATTTAAATTAACTTCAGAAAAAGTATCCAAATTAATTCCTAACTGAAGCATTTAGCTGCACAGATTTACGGTGGGGAGGAATTAGGTGAAATGTACTGTGGATGCCTGTAGTTTTGCAACCTTAGGTTATTGCATCCTGAATGGCATAGTCAGCTAACTGCTTGTTGAGAGATCTGATCTGATCCAGATAAGCAATTAGAAAACCTTGTTGGTGTTTGTATTTAGCTAGATTTACCGCCTAGGAGGAGATCCTGCACAGAAATATACACCTACGAAATGAAATATAGCAGAGAATCACGAGCAACAAAAACAAGAAATTAGAGTGAAAATTGTTCAATGAGTTTAGCTGCTCACTACAGCAAATGTTAATGACTACCTGTGTGCTTTCAACTTTAAAGCTTACAGCTGTGGGAGGTACTGTCAGTAATTTGCATTTTATTCTAATTTCAGCTGAAAATGTGGCCAATCAGTGGCAAGTTAGCAGAGGGGAACAAGACCAACTTGCTTTACAGTCACAAAACAGGACAGAGGCAGCACAGAAAGCTGGCTATTTTGTAAAAGAAATTGTTCCTGTTCTTGTACCTTCCAAAAAAGGTAGGTGTTGAATGGATAACTACAGCTAATTTTAAAGAAAAAAAACATTTTCTACTATGTCTCTTCTAATCAATGGTTTTCCAGTTATGCAGCCTGTTATGCAAGTAGTTCCATAAGTCTGTAAGCCATTGCTCTCTTTTCCAGTTTCCAGCCCTTCTTTTTTGAAATAAGAGAGAAACGATGCAAATGTGGAATACCCAAATGTAGCTCTATGCAAATACTACTACTATCTATTTTATTGGAGAAGTAATTACAATCCAGGCTCATGTCATGCTTAACATAGGTTCTCAACTTCGGATACTGTATTAAAATCAGTATTTTCATGTTGTTAGACAAAACTTAAATCAGTCATGTTGATATGGTAAGTCTTGACCACCTAGTAAAATACACAGTAAACAGTAGTTAGAATTACTAGTTAATTAACTAGGTGCAGTTATGGACATTAGGTATGTTTCTCTTTAGGTTTGCTTAGGATTTAAGCAGGCGTCTTATGGAACATGAGCCAAAGATCTAATAGGGTGATTCCTCCAGCCTTTTTGTGATGAGAATGCAAAATGTGAAGTTCTCAGGAAGAAATGATGAATTAGCTGAATAGCTCCTGTGAGAAAAGTTCTGACATTAGGCCTTCAGGACTTTCTTGAAACCAGTTTAGATACTGTTTCATGTTACTTGACAGTTCTTTCCAATGATATTTCTACAATAGCTTTCTTCTTGGAAGAGAAGCGATTCTATTAGGAAGAGCCAGAACAATGCATGCTTTTGTACAGCTAGACAGTATTTTGCTTGTTAGCGTTCATTTCGTGAAACCCAGCTGCCTGTCCTGCCAGAAGAAGCTGGAGGGAGCTTTAATGTGCACTGATTTGTCGGTAAAGAGAAACATGGCATAAATTCCCAATCACCCTGTTGGTTCTGTCAGCTCTGTGTTTAAGGTGTGTGTACGTGTGACCAGGGTCTCCTGTGAGCCTAATGCTCTGCTTTGCAGGTCCTATAGAAGTTAAAACAGATGAATACCCTCGACATGGGAGCAACTTGGAAGGAATGGCAAAGTTAAAGCCCTGTTTTCTGACCGATGGAACTGGGACGGTAACAGCAGCTAATGCTTCAGGTTGGTCAGTCAGGCTAAAACTGAAAAGGGAAACTATAATAGCTGTGTGTAGCTCAAGGAAGGGCATGGAAGAGGTGTGGCTACTGTGTGGTCACTACTAGATATGCTTTAAAGGAAGTGGCAGTGTTTGACAATATACGTAGAATTCAAATGTAACCGTGGAGAAGGGCTTTCCTGAGATGTCTTTTGTTTGCTTGCTTTCTGTGAAGTAACACAAGTATTTGGACAATGATAGCAATGCTTGATTGCAGTTACCCGGTAAACATACAGCAACTGTTCGTCATTTCACAGGTTTAAATGATGGAGCTGCAGCTGTGATTCTAATGAAGAAATCTGAAGCTGCTAGGAGAGGTCTTATGCCTATGGCCCGGATAGTATCTTGGGCTCAGACAGGTATAGATCCATCTATAATGGGAGTAGGGCCCATTTCAGCAATAAGGAAAGCTGTAAGTAATTGCTTATCTGTCTATCCATTACTGAAAAACCTGTGATCTCTTTTCATTTTCTAGAGATGCCTACTCATTGAAAAATAATTTATAGATGTAAGTATAGCATTTGGAACATAATGTAGTCAAGTTTATAGGCCTCCTTGATCACCTAGGAGCGTTAAGATCAAATTTAATAGAAGTGTATACTGACCAAATTTGGAGATGAATTGGTTCTGCCACAACATAGTTCTGATTCTTTGTCTGGCCAGGTTAATGTTCATACCATTGCCTAGTTGTGTTTGCAGTACTGTGTGCTGAAAGGACGAGCAGTGAGTGCATCTGCTTTAACGAATATGATTATGCCCTTTGTGCTTTGGTTTGCCCTGCAGAAGTGCTGCTCTGTGAAAGCTCAATTTCCTTTCAGATGAAACTAATCAAGAAGGTGCTTTCCAGAACCATATCTGATGTGCGTGAACCAGTATTGCCTCCATTGAGGCACCCTGTGTCCAGTCCCCTGAGTGCTTCTATTATGAGAACCTCCTTTGGCACCATGCTGCTTGCTAATACAGATGTAGCCCATGGAAGCCCTTGCTGATTATTTGCTCCAACTACTATTGAAGTCAAGCATGAGGAGAGCTCTCCTACAGCTGATAAGGATATATCTGCTTTAGTATTCTTTCCTAGCTTTATTTTGCTGTGCAGACCTTATTTGTTAGTCTTTGAAATGTCCTGGTAATGCAGAAGCTTAGTCTGGTCACATAGCCTCTGTGGCTTTTAATGGGAAAGTGATGGTCATAAAGCTGAAGCGTTTTTTAATCTGACCTGTTCTTCTAAATCAGTGCCATAAATGCTGTTTCTACTGTACACATGATACACATTCTTAGTGTTAAACTTACTACTTAAACTGTAGGATAGACAACCACAGACAAGTATTTAGCTCTACCTAAAATTCTATAGGTACTCTGAAAAAGGGCACTTCTTAATATGAACTGTGTAATGTGTATTACCAAATACTTCACACCCTCCCAGTGTGTTTACTTCAGAACTTCTTACTACCAGTTTCTCTGCAGAGTGACTAAGCCATGCTTTTTAGTGCTGCAACGCAGTAAATCTTAAAGATACCACTCTCTCAGGAGGTTGGCTCTTTTATCCAGTGTGTATCTAGTACAAAGGGGCACTCATCCTTGACTCGGGAGAGATGTGTCAGTCTGGTTGCAAAACATCATTGCTGCAAATGATTCTGCTGATAAAGCATTGCTGTTAGAAACAGCCAGTGGAAGTAAATATTTAAATACGTAGAACATGCCTGAGCCCATACCTAAGCAGGCAATTACACCACAGGTTTCTTGTGTGAAACCATTAATCAAACTGTCTTCTAAGGTGGCACCATGAAAGCTTTGAGTAGCAGCTTCTCAATAAAGGCAGCAGAACGGAGCTGTTACCCCTGACACCCATCACTAATGGGAATGAAACACCTGTACTCAAAAACTGTATTAAGCATTCAGAATCTCTAATGAAATCAGATTTGTTTGTAAAAACTTGCTTTTAATCAGCTAAAACCTACATTTGAATAAGTTATTTGTTCTGCTAAGGGCACCATGTGCAGTTTGACTCCCTGCAATTGTTAAATTGTTAACAGCACCAATAGCTGTGAAACATTAACCTGGATGTTATACCAGCAGTGAGCATGTTGGCACTTTTTTTTTTTTTTTTTGCTGACACCATGATATGATGTCAGTTGTCCTCAAGAGAACCACAGCTATGAAAAAGCTTGTTTTTTAACTTTTTAATAGTGGTGAATTTGTATCACTGATACAAGTCTCATTAACAGCTTCCTCAGGTGCTGAGGAAAACATAAAAAAGTTTATCTAATAAAGTTTCTGTTTTGTTCTCTCAGATTGACAAAGCCAACTGGACTCTGGACCAAGTTGACTTGTTTGAAATTAACGAAGCCTTTGCATCACTATCAATTGCAATAGCAAGAGAATTGAAAGTAAATCCAGAAAAGGTAATGAATGTATGAGGTCTTGTTTCCTCGATTCTATTTGGATTGTATTCAGAGTTGAAGTGGAGCAGCCCAATTGGTATAGGCAATACCACATCAGGCATTTCCTTCAGCTACTCAGCTGTAGGCCTGCTTCGCTAGCAGACAAGTTGTTTCCTACTGGGCCAGGCTAGAGCTTTCTTTTGGTAGATGTGTACACAACTCTTCGTAACTAAGCCTGAAACATATCTGTCAGTTTTCTTCCAGGAATGGCAAGAATTTCAGTTATTACTCTCTCCTCCTTAAGTTCACCCTAGCTACACCACCACTAACAGCTGTAGCAAATAAAAATGGATGACTAGATGGGCTCCTTGGGGAAGAAATGCTAATTTGTAACAGCTTTTACACACAGGATCTAGTTTTCCTTGAAGTATATGTAGTACATTGGCTTAGTCACTTTTGGAAACTATACCCAGTGATGTCACTGATGTCAAAACTTGAGCAAGCCAAATGACTTCTGAATCTAACCTTATGTTCTTTCCTCCCCTTCAGATCAACGCCCAAGGTGGAGCTATTGCTCTTGGCCACCCTCTGGGTGCCTCTGGTTGCCGCATCCTCGTGACTCTGCTGCACGCACTGGAACGAACAGGTGGAAAACGTGGTGTCGCTGCTCTCTGCATAGGAGGAGGAATGGGAATAGCTATGTGCATTGAGAGATGAGTAACTGCTGTAGAGTTTACTAGCAACCTTCTAATCATGCATGTTTTTGTCTTCCCTACAAGTACAGAGGCTTACTACAATGCTTTTTGTGCTCCTTCATTATTGCCTTGTCAATTAACATTAATGGTTACTACATTGTAATTTTTGCTTCTGAAAATAAATTTTTCCACAAAAAAATAGCAGCATTCAACCACTTGTTTTATTAACATTTCAGTTACAAGAGTGGGAAGTGTAAGTTAGATAAACATAAATAAAGCCTAATTATTCTTCAAGTGCTCCAGAGTGAACTGCATCTTCATAGCACCCTCTATCCTCTTTAGGTTCAGGGTGCAGTTTGATAAGATCATCAATTCGAAGAATAGTAATTGCAGCTTCTGTTGCAAACTTCAGGCTCTTAGTTTTGACCATGGTTGGTTCAAAGACACCAGCTTGCTTATTATCACGAGGCTTTCCATTGACCAAGTCAAGACCGATCCTGGAAAGAAGAATTATCATCAGATGAAAAGCTAGGAAAAGTAGAAATAAATTTGGAGTATATCATTTCATTAATACTAGGTCCTGGTGGCACATACATAGAACTGAAGATCAGAGAGAGAAGAATTCAGTGGTAACTTACACTTTTTTGCAGGCAAATTTTGGCTCCCTAAATTGTCAGAACAATTTTCCATCCGACTCGCCCACCCACCCCCTGGGGATACTTGCCATTTCAGATTTTTGCGATCAGGATTAACTTGAGCCTCGTTATGGAATGCTCTTAACTTCGCAACAAGATCTGTAGCATCTTGAGCAGCGTTTACTGCCAATGTATTTGGAATTATTAAGAGGGATCTTGCAAATTCTGCTATTGCAAGTTGTTCACGTGATCCCTAAAAGGAGAACAAAGTTTTACAATTAACTGTTTGAAAGAAGCATCTTATGATCAAGTGATTATGCTATCAAGAACCATAGAGCTGACTCCTAGTAGAATAAAGAAAATTCATACTGTCCTAACAAAGCACACATGCACTGTTACTTATCTGTGTAAGACTTACCATACTCGTTGCGTAATTTTCAAGATATATTGAAAGTGCTGCCTCTACAGCACCACCACCTGGAACAACAGACTTGGATTCCAATACTCTTTTAACAACACAGAGGGCATCATGTATAGATCGTTCCATTTCATCACACATGAAATCATTAGCTCCTCGTAAAATGATTGATGCTGAAGTACGAGCCTTTGTGCTGTGGAATAAAGGAAGCAGAAGACAGCTTCACTGAAAAAGAAATACAAATTACAACTCCTCTTGCTAAACATTTTTCTTGTAAAAACAAGTTCAGTGGAGCCAGATTTTTTTTTCAGCATTTAGAAGTTCTATCTTACCACTGTTATGCTTCCCTGCAGGGTATGTGTATTGTGACACAGTAAGTTGGTATATAGTTTAAGTTCCAGTAGGTAAGAACCAGGCACTTCAATCAATGTAGTATTTTTGATGTCAGGACAGTTGTGGAATAGGAGGGAGAGTACAGGAGAAAGCAGAGCTCTCTTCTGTATAGCCATTAAGCGAGATCATGACTGCCAGCAGTACAGTAAATGCAGTCATACAACTGCTTAAGTGCCACAGTCACAGAATATTTGATTCCCTCAGAAACAGCTACAAAAAGAGACTGTGCTAAGTTGGATATTGAGATCAGAAGTGAAGTCAATAGGCAAGTATGTTCTTGTTAAAACGTGGTTTGTCATAGTTTCTTTCATTACAGCCTATCCAGCAATCTGATTGACACATCACATTTGATATAACAGTTGTCCAGCCCCAACAGACAAGATGAAATACTGTTACTTCCACCTCTCATTTGCAGTGGACTTGTATACTCTTTCCCATGCGTATAACTACTCATGCCACTGAGATAGCATGGAAGCAAATAAATGGGATTTTATCTCAAATCCAACAGAAAACCATGCACAAAAATGAATACTCTAAAGGGGGTCCTTACTTCTTGATTAAGATCAGTTCATCGTCACAGATTCTCTCTTGAATCACCTCTTCTGCCTGTCCCAGCATTAACGCCTCAAAGCTTTCCTCACCTTCAAGGTTTGCAAGGGTTGAACATATGGTCGCTTTAAAAAAACAAACAAGATGTGAAATTAGCATTCAGTTCCAATACACCCTTTTCCAATTTCCCAGAAGCAGCACACAGAAAGAACATCAGAAACATAAATACAAGCAGAATGAGCAAAATTTAATTAATTATATTAACAGCACTTCAGTAGCAAAGGTTAATTAATTTTCACGCAGCAATGAGATTTTCTGCAGTTTGTCATCAGAGTTGCTGGTCTTGCTCCATTTTTACAGCACTTATTTGTCTTAGAACCAGAAGTTCCCCTGCTTTACCATAATGAAAATACTTTCTTAAACATTTAAGAACTGACAGAAAATAAGCATAGGGCCAGATTTTTTTGTAGCTGTTGTTTAATTATGCATTAAATTCTGCAACAATTCTTCATTTGTCTTCAACTATCTATACAGAGTACTTTTCCCCAGCATAAAGCAGCATTTATTTTTTCACACTGTAAACCTTCCTCAGGCAATCCCTTCAACCATCTACTCTGACGGAACACTCACTTAAAAAGGAACAGTAAAGTTAAAACATAACAATAGTGGTTCAGCTTTCTTCATCCTCTCTCTCCTTGCATGACCTACATGCTAAGCAGCAATATTCCCAAGATTAGTTAGAGCAGTTCTTATTTGAAAACGCATTTTCATACACACATACCTCCCGATGCCTTAGCAATCCGCTTAAGATCCTTCTTTACAACTCTTCGTACTGCCATGGCACCAGCATCAACAAAGTATTTCAGACACATGTCATCAATACCTCCAGTGGTCAGAATAACATTGGCACCTGTGGCCAAAATCTTCTGGATCCTTTCTTTTGTAATATCTGATTCTCTGCAAAGACAACGTAAGAAATTACAAACACATTTAGAAGCTTGCAATTAAGTTCCATTAACCAATTCTTGAATCTTCATGCAGAGCTCTGCAAGGAGGAACCACTACACAAGTGTATGTGGATTTCTCTGAAGTGGACTTAGTACTAAGTTTCGCCTTCAGAAATAAAGACTTTTTTCTCCCCAATTAATATTTGTTATTTGTTGGGAGACATCAGCTTTCTAAACACTTCTGTCTCTTGTATTCAGTCAAAATTACATCAAGCCACCAGAACTGAAGAGATTAAATCATCCACTGCAATCCCACTGACAGTTAGTCAACCTCCCACACACCTTTGCCTTATCTGGTCCAGCTTCTCCGGGTCCGTGATAACAACCTGAACGCCAAGCTTCATTTTTGCTTTCTGCAGGCTAAAGTCAAGGCACGCAATCTTTGCATTAACTATTCTCTTCGTCATACCTAAGGATAGAGAAGGGAAGAAGGAAAAAGGCTGCTGTCAAACTGAGTTAACAGAGTCTCAAGTTTACATTAGAAAATAATGCTGCTTTTACGTTTCAGGTATCTATTCAATTTGTTTTTTCAATCTCCAGTCCTGCCCAAGTATGAAAAAATACTAACAGAGACTTCAACGACAGAAATACATTTTAAGTCCCTAGTATAACCTCTGTTTCCTTTCAACAGATCTCTATTCTGAAAATACGAACATCTGCAAGAACTAACCCATCAGTCTCACATACTTTTAAATTACTTAATCACGAGACAACTCTATTAAACTTAACATCTCTGTATAAACTGACACTGGCTCTCAAAAAGGGAGGTACTTGTATTCTAAAAGACTGCAGTATTACCATGTCAATACCCAGCAAAATAAATATTTTGAGTATCCTACTAGCTCTCAAACCCTAGTCTAGAAACTATTATGAAGTGCTAAGATTTTTTGCCTTTTTTCTTATTTAATCATTCTAGAATTGAAAAACCAGAAGTTCCACAACTAGTGCAGTCAGTAGGAAGATCCACAGTACCAAATTCACACAAAAGCTCTGTGAAACACAGTGTTTTCTTACCCTGTGAGCCCACTACGCAGTTCAGAGCATAACCATTCACAAGAATGCTCTCTTTTTGGCTGCGGCCATGTGCCTTCAAAACATTAACAGAGTTGATTGGATACCGGGCCTGTCCCTTCTGGTCTGTGTATTTAACTGCCATTGCAGCATCCACCACCATATTTGCGAAGAAATCACCATCGCTAAAATGCTGTTAAGGTTAAAACTGAAGTGAAAACTACTGTTATCCTTATGGAATGGAGAAAGAAAAAAAGCAAAGTTTCTTGTATAAAATATTTTTTAGCATTTTTTTTTAGAAGAATGAGTAATTCAAAGTTGAGATAGTGAGAAGCAAACTAGCACAAGTTAGTGCAAAGCTTGTTTTGACCCTCCTTTTTGATCTCTAACAGAACAAAACATCTATCCTATGATCATAGTATGCATTCTCCTATTAGCACTAAGATTAAGAATACAGGTTTTTCTGTGACTGTCAAGTAAAACACAACCTTCTTTCCTGCAGTTTCACTCCCCTAGACACCTGACATCTGAATCTTTCCATTCATGCAGTTCTCTTGCATAGACACGCACTGTAAGGAAAACAAATTAATACAGTTATATCTATTATGGTGTCCTTATCCAGGTTCAGATACTTTGGGAAGGTCTGAACATGCTTTCCCATGGCAGGTAACACCAGTGAAATGTTTTCTGCACCTTTGTTATGAATGGGAGAATGCTTCATCTATCATTTTGCTGCTGCTGTAAAAGAAACTAGCCTAACTGATCAAGCTCTCCAAACACGTAAATAACTGAAACAAGTTAAAGGATACATTCCTATAATTTTCGAGGACATGGATGTTTTAGCAGCATTAATTAGGCATTCCCTGCCTAACTCGTCTGTGTTAATAATAAGGTTTTCATTGATGTAGCGAACTGCTTCCCTGTAGAATAAAGACAAAATACCAATAAAGAATGTCACCCTTACAAAAGACAAAAATCTCATGCCCTCAGCCCTGCTCAATGTTACACAGAAATTAAATCAATTATTCTTCTCGGACAGTAAAATGTCGTTTTTGTGTGACAGCATACAAATACAGAATTAAAACTACAATGAAACCAGCGTATCCATTTTGCACAAAGAAGTCTTCACTAATGCAGCTATAAAACCAGAAATAAACAAAAAGCATGCACTTATTGTACCTGGAAAATGCAATATAGTTCAACTGTATCAGTTTCTTACTTGCAAGCAAGTCGGTATCCACCAATAATGGAGGTAGGATGGATTTTCTGTTTGACGAGCTCGTCAGCATTTTTTAGAAGTTCTGCAGCAATGATTACCTGTTTGAAATACAAACACCAAATATACCTATCTCATACAACCAAAACAACTACTTGCTACCATACAGCAGAGAAACAGAATCCCCATTGGTTCAATATCTGCTCAGCAGAAACAACACCTTAAACCGTATTTTCTGACCTTGGAGAAAAAGCCATTAAATTTTAAACAGCATATAAGTTTTCAATTCCCTGAAACTTTTTACAACTCTCACCATTCTTACCAGTTAGCCTTAGGCATTTTATTTTCCCAGTGGTTAGAAAGGAAGAATGTCAATTCAGAAACTATCCTTGACTTCAACAAAGGAAAAAACGCCGAATAAACAGCAGTGAATGAATTCCATTCCAGCATATCAACTGCATATGGAAACAAGCATCTATGAAACATAAACACGCAAATCTGATTTCTTTCTTCTGCAGCCCACTTTAAAAAAAACCTGAGATCATGAAACACTGACATTTGTTGCATCTGCCTATAAAACTTTTTGCATACCACTGAGGTTGTCCCATCACCAACTTCTTTGTCTTGTAGATCTGCCAGCTCACAAAGGACTTTTGCAGCAGGATGTTCAACTTCCAGCAGTTTCAGAATGGTTGCACCATCATTAGTAATGGTCACATCCTAGTTTTTAGAAATCGAATATTAGTACAAAACGTCTACTGTTCTTCCTGTTACATTCCGCAGTGTTCATGAAAGAGAACATTAATTTTTCTTTGTAAATTTTCATGAAATGTCTATTTATACTGAACACTTATTGCTTCTTTGTAACCAACTGACCCATTGTTACCAAGGAGAACTGGCACCTCATTTTCATCAGAAATACCTGTTAGATACTAAATGTTTTGCACATATCATGCTAACAGCCCGGCAGTGAATCACTTCCAAAATAGTATTTTATTATGGTCTTATACCAGGAAAACTTTAAATACTTTTAAATGCAAAATACGGATCTTAAAATTGTTAAAGAATTATCTGAAATCACTTTTACATTGTATCTCACGGGGAAGAGATCAGGGTATACAAGTCAACACCAGTTTCGCATTTCATACTCATTCGAGTTCAAATAATTTTTTCAAGTAATGATTTTTACAGAGAAAAAAGTCAACTGTAACACAGAAGCTATTGATGCAAGTGATACAGCATGAACCCCCCGAATATACTATTTTACTGAAATGCTCCTCCTCCTCCCACTCCCTCTCCACACAACACAGAAACAGGTACATGAACGCGAGACCTAGGAAGCATACTAGGTGAAAGCACTTCTACAACAATAAAAAACTTCCTAGCATTTTCCACTTAGATAAAGCTTACTTACCCCAATATCATCCACCAACATCTTATCCAGCCCAACAGGCCCCAGGGAACTTTTCACAATGTTGGCAATAGCGGATGCAGCAGTAACTACATAAAAGAAAAGAAAAAAAGATTTTAAAATCCAAGAAGCACGAGAAACCTGTATTTCAGAAACTTTAGATAAACTAACTCAGGATCATATTTCAGTCTGGTTTGCAGGTATTAAGCAGTACGAAATACAAGCAGCATGTACCAAGGTAGATATAGGCCCACGGTACAACCACATAACACAGGACAGGTAACAACTAATAACGTATCTTTTTGCCTCAATTAGGTCTGTAACTAACACAAAACGCTTAAAGTCATGAAAATCAAAAGTGAGGGGCCTTCAGGCACTTAAACGGTAATGGAGCATCAAATGTAGCAGCTTGTCCATGCGATGTTCTGCCAACTTCATATAGGAAAAAGATACAATCAACCTTTTCCTTCAGACCGTGGCAAGTTTTTCCTCTATCCCACAAGCATAGCCACTTCCTCTGGAGATTGAAGAAGTGGTAGTATAATGGGAATAGATGCAACGCAGGCCCTCGCTCTGAGTTTCCAACGGTGTAACTACTGCCCTTCAGAGCAGCTTTTCGAAAGAAGCTGCCATTACCGAGCATCTCAGCCACGTTAAGGCAACCCGGATCATAAGCGCGCATCAGAACTGTACAACCCGCACAGTCACCAGAAGGCAACCCCTCAGCTTCTTCTTTTCTCGTTCGCCTTCTCACAATTACAGACAACGCCGGGACGTGCAGCCTCCCCCGCGTGCCGTTTGTGAGAGACGGAATTCGGACGGGGCCCCTTTCCCCAGCAGCCTCCCCGCCCGGCACCCTGCAGGCCCTACGAGCTGGGGGCGGTCCCTACCCCCCCCGGCCGGCAGCCTCCCGACCGAGCCGCGGCGGCGGCAGGCCCGGAGCGGGGAAGCACATGGCTGCGCCATGTTACCTCCTCCGCGCTCCCTCCCCGCTTAGCGGGCTCCGCCGGCGGCGCGCGGCCGTTACCGTTCTGCGTGCGGATGGTGTCGCCGCTGGTCCGCTCGCCGAACACAGCCAGGGGCCCCTCCATCGCCGCCATCTTCCCGCCAGGCCGCGGCGCGACAGGCAGACGCAGCGCCGAGCCGCAGAATGGCCAACAGGCCGCTATGGGATGCCGGGAACTCCGCCCGAGGCAGGCGCGGGCAGGCCGGGCACTGAAAGGGCGGGGCCGCGGCCGCCCGCCCAATCCGGAGGCGCGGTGCAGCCCGGTCTCGAACCGTGATTGGTCCTTGCCGTTGAACAAAGCCGCTGAACCGAATGAGAGGCGGCAGCGCTTCTAGGAGGTTCTAGAAACTGGGGCGGTGCACGGCTGCTTTGCGCGTGCGCGCTGACTGCCGGTTGGGAGTCGGCAGGGGTTAGGTGGCCGGGGTGGAGCTTGCAGGAGCTGGGGACGCCTGTCTGTGGCTGCGCCGTGCTGCTCTTCCCTGGACGGTGGCTGGAAAAGGGCCCAAATCTAACGCCAGTTTTGTGGTGCGGCATTTCCGCGGTTTTGCTTATGGTGTTACAACGTGCTACTTCACTTTTTAAGGGAATTAATTATTCTCCTAGTCGCAAAACCAAGATGTGTACTGTCTCAAGCCCTACTTTCTTTTCTGGCCGTAGAGAAAGGCCAGTACTCAAAGCCACTCCACCTCACAGGACCGCCCCCATTAGCCCGCAGCCTCCACGCTGCCCATCCGGGAAATGCGTGCGCGCGAAGCAGCTCGCCGACTGCTCCCACGTGACACAACCCTCTGGGCGGAAGTGCCCCCCGGGCTTCCGGAGGGAGGTGCCGGCCTCACCCAAGATGGCGGCGCCCAGAGGTTTGTGAGCGCCCGGGAGGTGACTGTCGCCTGAGGTCGTGGCGGACG
>JAOWBP010001760.1:37963283-37980591 GCA_028571105.1 Tragopan temminckii | reverse complement strand
CGTTTTGCTGGCGGCTGGCCGGCTCCAGGCGCGTGGAGCAGGTAAGGCCGACTGCTCTGCCACGCTCCAAACCAGCCTTCTCCAGTAGGAGGCGTCGCGCCCCCTGTGCTGCCAGGTCGGGTGTCGCGGTGCGGCTGCTCCTGCGCAGGCCCGTGCTGCCGCCGGTAACTGCTGCTGTGGGATGGAGCGGGGGCTGGCCAGCGGGGCCTTGAGCCTGGTGGAGGGCTTTCCGCTGTCGTTCTGGGAGTAAAAGGTGCCTAGCAGAGTGAGTTTGCAAGCCTAAGGTGATAGCATGATTGGTAATGATCAGGTAGGTGGGATAGAAGGGTTTTAACTTCTTTGGTTCCTTGTGTCCATATTTCCTAGAGTCTTAATTATAGAAATCTTGTAATTATTCTCCAGTTTGTGTTATATGCACCCATCTTAAAACATAGTTGAAGTTACACATACCTTCAGTTTTTAGCTTACACTCCATCTCATAAGTTGAAGAAAGAGGCTGAGGTTTGATAATCCATTATTTTGTATTTGATCTACTGCTCGTGTTATATATAATTCTTAACTTTTTAAAAAAATTGTTTGTTTTTTCCCTTCTTTTTTTTTTCCCTGCTTTCCTTTAAGGTTTCCGTTATGCATCAACTACAGCTGGCCTCAAATCTGAGAGTGAAATAGACACAAGGGAGAATGAGGTTGTTTCCCCAGAGTTCACTAACAGGAACCCTCGGAACCTCGAGCAGTTGGCACTTGCTAGGAAGGAGCGTGGCTGGAAGACAACATGGCCAAAGCGTGAATTCTGGCATAGGTGAGTCAGAAGACCACGAGGGGAGATGGAGATCCAAAATAAATAAGAATTTAAAAATATATATTATGTGGAATTTCCATAAAATGTACTTTTTGGGTTATTGAATGAGTTAACCCTTCAGCTGTTCGTAACTAACAGATACCTTTTACGTTCAGAGAGTAATAGATTATCATCACACGAAAGGTAGTGTATGTTTGAGATCTTTCTGTCTTTAAGATAGTAATATTGATTAAACAACTGCAGTTTAACTTAGGATTCTGATAGTCTTGTGCTGACCATGCACTGTCTTACTTGAGGTACTTGGTTGGTTTTTTATTTTTTAAGAAAATGTTGATTGCTTGCCTCGTGAAAAACAAGTAGATCTTAAACTGGGAAATCAATATCATTATTTTCTTCTTAAGAGAAGAACTATGTACAGTTCATTCATATCTGGAAATCTGATTATTTTTTTTTTCCTGATAGCGCAATAGAAAATATTGTGCTGTTAATAGACTGTATTTGTTAAGGCTTAGCAATACTCCTTGGCCACTTGACAATTCTGGCAAGTTGCTCCCAGCTGTATAGCAATAGACTTTAAGAGGCTGTATGACAAACTAGAGTTGCTTTTCAGTCAGAGCAGTTCCCTTGCACAGACAGTAGTACAGCATTGTACAGATGCACAGTGCTTGTTTTTGGGGTGAGTGCGTGTGAAGCACTATAGGGCCAGGCACGTGATTGCTGAAAAGTCACTCTTGGAACTTCAGTCTCTTTAACTGGTAAAAGGAGTCCTATTTTATGTCCAAATAAAGTAAGAAATAAAGCCTGCCAAGTTAATAAAAGCAGTATTAAGAAATCATTATATTAATAGTTCCAGTGCACTCAATGTTATAAAGCAAATGACTTCAGTTACTTACCGTATGTCAGTGTGTTCTCTCTTTAGATCTGGGAAAGACATCATACTGCGTGTTGCATTTTTCCCTCACCCAGGTTACGGCTGGAGCGGACACAGCATTATGTAGAAGCCTTTGTGGAGCACAGTAATGGCAATGTTGTGTTATCTGCCTCTACTCGAGAGTGGGCTATAAAGAGGCACCTGTACAGTCCTAAGGGCGTTACAGCCTGCAGAAACCTTGGCCGTGTTATGGCACAGCGCTGTTTGGAAGCGGGAATCAACTTTGTGAACTTTAAAGCTGTTATTCCTTGGGAATATCGTTGTGATTCGGCAAGTATCTTAAATTTGATTTGCCTTTTTTTTTTTTTTCCCCTTTCTAAACACTGATTTATGTTTCTGCACCGTTAGTTTCCTTATGTGGCTTTACTGTTTCTATTTGCAACAGTCCAAAGGGTAACCTTGACAAGCTACACGCTCTTTGTCCACAATGATGTTTGGATGCTGACTGCTTTCTCTCTATTCACATCTTTATCTTTCCAACAAGATCCAGGAATTTGAAAAAGCAATGACGGAGGGTGGTGTTGTTCTGCGGGAGCCGCGGAGAATCTACGAATAAAATGGAGACCATGGGGACAACTTCCAAGGAACAGCATTCGCTTCCTTAGGTGTGGGTCCAGGCACAGCGAGGGACTGGAAATGGAAGGAGTTGGAACATGGTGGAACATGACATTTAATAATAAAATATTTATAAATAAATAGAAGTGTCGAATTCCTGATTACGAAATTTCCAACACCTTTCTTCTAAAACTGGAATGAAATGCTCATCTTTATCACTTCGGTCCCTGTACGTCTGACTTAGCAAAATGCAATTACCACGTGAAAGTTTAGACCGGTAACTTATTTTTGTGCAGTACTTCGTGAAAAAGAAAACCGAAAACTTTACGTTCCCCTAAGCGTGCCTCGTAGTCCTCTCGCATCCCAGTGCGGCTGCGTACAGGCCGAGGAACGCGGCCGCCCAGCCTGCGTGCGCCTGCCCCGGCCCGGCAGCCCCGCGGGCGGGGCGTGGCGCGGCGTTGCCTCACCTGCGCGAAGCGTGCTGCCCGGCGGCAGCCATGGACGTGGGGGCGGCGGACTTCGCGCGCTGCCTGCCCTGCCTGCGGGACCGCATCGGCCGCGCCGCCTTCTTGGGTGAGCGCTGCGCGTTCGGGCGCGGCGGTGGGCTCTGCTGTGTGGCCGCTGCCGGCCACGCCGCTTTCGGGCCTGCTCCTGGTCGGGGTGCTGCGCCTCTGGAATTTTTACTCCTGCTGTGTGTAAATGAGGGTATGCGCTGAGAGGCGCTTCAGCAGCTTGTTCTCCATAAAGACGCCGTGGCAGACAGGAGGGCCGAGGATGCTGCTCTCATGTATTGCGAACCGTATCAGCCCTGGCTTGCAGCAGCACCGTGCTCTGCTGCCGACTCCCCCGTGCGGCAGCTGCCCTCATGCAGCCACGCTTTTGTGGCAGTCAGTCCTTCTGGAGCTTGCTCTTCATGGGTTTGAGGAGAGGTCCTTGCCCAGGTGCTGGTGAAGTGCATGCTTCCTTTATCTGGTGTTTTTATTGTTTTGGAATTCCTTCTCTCTAACAGGCCTGGACATGGAGTTTACTGGCCTACATTCAACTTTCCCACAAAATAACCAGCCCAGGTAAGGCTGTTCGACTTCACACGCAGGAGAGAGCTGCTGCTCAGGTGTTGTGGAAGCGAACCTGAGCACTGCAGCTCTTCTTACTCTCATCCCCTTCCCCACCCTGCTTATTATCCATCAGCTTATTTGACTCCCCAGCTGAGCGGTACCAGAAGGTCAGGCAGAGCGTGCAGCGCTTCACCATCACGCAGCTGGGTGAGTGCCATGCTGGCAGGAAGCAGCCTTCCCTTGTCCCCTTCATCTCCAGCCTCTGCTGAGCCCTGCAGACTGCTGTGTTTGTGTTCTCTGCACTGGGCCGTTGGTTTGCTTTGGTTGGTCGCATGATCTTCTCTGAAATTTAATGGAATCAGCTTTCTAACAGTGTAAATAACTTGAAGTCTTATGGGCCGTATATTTCTCACTGGTCTAAAGTTGTTAGTGAATGAGAAAGGTGCGCTCCCTCAGGGTCATCGCATCACATTATTAATTCTCGCAGCATTTGTAGATATCAGCCCAACATCACCATTTCAGTCAACGTTTCTCTCTCTTGCAGGGCTAGCAATATTCTCAGAAGAAAATTCAAATAAGTAAGTAAAAAGTGTCTTTTCCACGTGGCCTCGCAGTTACCTTTTAAAATGAAGGCAGCGTGGTTGTACTGCTATGCAAAAGTCTTTTGGGAAGGGTTATGTAATTTCTTGTTGTTATCTTCTAGTGGAGTTTTCCTTTTCGTTGTAGGTATGTGGTGCATTCGTACAATTTCTTTCTCTTTCCCTCAACTTTGGGAGTTATGGATGCTGAACTCACCCTCTCTGCATCTAGCATCCAATTCCTGTCTCACTATGGCTTTGACTATAATAAGGTAGGTAGCCTCTGTGCTAGGAATCTAGAGCAGAGGAAGTCTGTGCAATTACAGGAGAATTTAGTATTAATGTCCACACACTAGGGGTAAAAAGCTGCTTGCTAACGTATGAATACATTGTGTGGTTTATTATCTACGGGGTGAAGGAACAGTGGTTTTCTGAAGTCCCTTAGAGTCAGTAACCACATCTTTGTCAGCCTAAGGCACGTTTCCTCATCTCTGAAGAACAGGAGGCATCTCTAGTGAGCATACAAGTCATTAAAGAGACTCCAGAGGGTGTCTTTGTTACCTGCATCTTTTCTATTGACAGATTTCCCGTAAAACTGAGGCTATGTTGTTACATAAGAGCACTGTTTAGCAATTCTAAGTAGGTAGCATGGTGTGATTTTTATCTTGACACATGAATTATCTCCTTAATGGAAAGGTGAAAGCACAGCAAAAACACGTCTTCCTTTATGTAAACATGTATCTTGAATTACCATCAGTTGGTGTTTTCAAAGAGGCTGTTTTTAAAATGAGACACACCCTCATCTCCCTAATACATACCAGGTTTGAACCTGGCCATGCTGTTCTCTTATCTGATTCAAGAAAGTCCAGGGGAGAATAATCAACCTGGCATTTTTTCCCCCTTCAGTTCCTGAAAGATGGAATCCCGTACATGAATGAGTTACAGGAGAAGATCCTTAGCCAGCGTCTCTTAGAGGGTAGCTGGAAAGTTTGCAGGTGAGTATTATTCAGAGGGATGGCTCCCATAATGTCTCTGCTGACAGCTGTCTTCTCTCAAATCATGTTTTGTAAAATTAGTAAAACCTGTTGATCTGAATGCCTTGCTGCCAACTTTTCCACATGCTGTGGTTTGTCCTGAGAAGGTCTGAGATCACAGAATGGCTGAGGCTAGCAGGGACCTCTGGAAGTAATCTGCTCCAACCCCTGCTCAAGCAGGGACACCAAGAGCTACTTGCTCAGAACCGTGTCCTTTTGAAGATCTCCAAAGAGGGAGGGAGAGCTTGAAAAACCTTACACAGCCTCTCTGGGCAACCTGTTCCAGTGCTTCTTCACTTGCACAGTCAAGAAGTGCTTCCTGATACTTAGGTGGAAAAGATTATAGGATACAATCTGGATTTGGCTGGATAGTTGGGAAATTCTGCATTCCCACAGCAGGGTGTGAGTCTCCATCTATGGAAACAGACAAAATAATTTCCCCCACTCCTTCTTCATCCCTGATCCTGCTCTAGTGCTCTGAACATGAATGTGGTGAAGAAGGCTATTGATGAAGTGACCTGTTGGATAGCAGCAGCCAAGGAAGGGGACACAGTGATTCTGCAGGATCTGAGCGGTATGAAGCAGGGTGCCTTCCTGTGGGCTCTGAGTGGCTTCATTACTTCTGAACATCTGGGGCTGCTTGTTGTTTCCTCCTTCTATGTCTCCATTCTTGTCAGGAGTTTCTCTCTGAGCTTTGCTTTTCTGTGCTGTTGTGGCATTGGGTTTTCCTGTGGCAGAGATGGATGTCTGGGTGCTTGGACCAGAAGAGCTTGCTTTGCAGTCACTGGATTCCATTGTGTGCTTCAGAATAGCAGCTGGAGAATTCATAGTTGCTCTGAAACAGGAAAGCTTTGGATTTGTCTGCAGTGGGCTTGTTTTCAGTACAGGGTGATTTAGAAGAAGATGGATCTTCATCCAAAGTATACTACCACCCTTGTGCAGCAACAGGAAAGGCCCACGAAACCACAGGGCACCTAATGGTAGTGGGGATAGAAGCCCACTTGCAGCCCATGTTGCTCTCACACCTTTTGCAAATGCAGCCTTTTTTTTTCTTTTTTTTTTTTCCCCAGAGCTCTCATGACTGTCTTTGTCTCTCATTTTCAGTTGGTCTTTTCCTTTACTGTGTCCTCCCAAAAGCTTATTTGACTGAAGATCTCCATGTGACTTTTTTTTTTTCTGTCACCATGTGTGCAGGAATGTATTGAGATCGTATCATTCAAGACTGTTTTTTGTACCCTGGAGCAGAACCATCTGGTTAGTCCTTCTGTCTAGAAAAAAGTGTTTTGCTAAACAGAATTATTTGAACCTCTGAAGTTTTTATTACTTCTTTTCTGTCTTAGATTCTCAGATGCTTGATGTTCAGCTGGTTCTGCGACAAGCTCTCCCAAACGTTTGGACACAGCCTCTCGGAAACAATGAGGTGAGCTGTAACCTTGGATCTTTTGAAAAGAGAGTTTCTACCTAGGTAGGTAGGACTGACATTCCCACAGAGATTCTGAAATGTTGCCTTTTAATGATGAGTCTAAGAGGAGAGGGCAGTGACAAAGGGAAGTGTCAATTCTGAATCCCTTTTCTTGGGATCTCACAATATTGAATAACTTTGGTTTCTGTTTCCCCTGTAACCACAAAATACCTTGAGCAAGAAATACTTGTCCTTGGGGCAGTTCTGCAGAAACTCTCCTACTGCCTTTGAAAAATCTCTCCTTTTTACCTTTGCAAGAAATAGCAGTTTTCAGCCTTTTGTGTTTTTTCTTTGTCGTTTTTTGCCGTATGGTTGCTTTGAAAACTTTCACTTTTATATGTCTTGCTTTAGTGGGATGTGCCTTTCTTTACATTTTTATTTTCCATTTGATGCAGTATTTTCTGAATTAAACCAATGACTGCAGACATTTTGAAACATGGCACAATAGTGGTAACAGTCAGTTGCTCAGAAATGGATTATGGAGGGGGTTTTTTTGTTGTTATTTATTTTCCTTGCTTTAGTTCTGTTTTGGCTTGATAGCCATTGTCAGCAGAGTGACAGGCTTACCCAGCCTGCTCACTTGAAGCGCAGCCTTTGGGGATTCAGTTTGTGCGCTGCTTTTTTTGTTTGTTTTTCACTTCCATAAACTTAATAGTATTGGCATAAAGTTAATTATGTTTATTTGTGGTCCAAACTATCTGTGATAGGAGCCATCCTCTTAAAAAGAAAAGAATTAATAAGGCAGCATTAGAAGAGGTCTCGTGTTACTGGAGCACTGACCTCAAAAGGGAAGAGAAGTGAGCCTGGCTGTTCTGAGGTCTCAGGGATGTGCGTTTTCTCATCTTTTTTCTCTATTTTTCATAGCCTAGACATGGATCTTGAGTCCTCAGCATTCAGTACACACAGGTAACATGGGAGGCTGATATCTGCTGGTTTTTTTCAGTTAATGGTGAAAAAAGTGAGTCTGCAGCGTCGTCGCCTTCTGGAAAGTTCTTCTCATGACTCCTGCCGGAAAGAGCTCATTCTCACATCTGCCCGGGGCTTTACCAACCTTTTCCAGATAATTGTTCAAGCTAAAAAGGTAAAACGACCCATTGCTACTCTCATTTATTTTTTTTTAATCTTTTATTTAACTTGCTGCTCTGGATGTAAAGGCGTGATAAAAGATAAAGTAGCTTGTATTAAATGACTCAGCTCATTCAGTGTAATCATCCTGTTCAGCTGTCAGTTGTCTACTTGAGTAAACGTAAGAGTCTGCAATGCTGAATCCTTGTTACAGCATGAATCACCATCTAAGAAAGCTGAGCAGATTCTTGCCTTTTGAACAAGTTAAGATCTCTAGCATGTGACGGACCTGTTTCTTGGACCCTTGTTGTGATTATAGATGACAATTCTTGTGTTCTGTATCCAGATTACTGAACGAATTTCAGCTTCAGAGGGCTTTATGGGTGATAAGGAGGTGATGTCCTTCCCCTTCTGAATAGGACTGTAAATCTGGTCACTGGAATATAACTACCACTGCTCAGCTGAACTGGGAATCTACCCCATAGTTCCTTCAATCCACTCAAAATAGAGTACTACTGAAAAATACCCTCTTCAGAAAGCCCACAAGTCTGATTTCCTGAAAGTACTAGTCTTGATATAACTCGTGCAACCTGAATTACTTTTGGGAGGAAAGGATTACAGCTGCTGAGCAGGCCTGAGGTTGGTTACGTCTGAGTCCTTCTGCAAAACCGTGCTTCAACAGGCTGTTGTTATGTTCTTCCAATAGCCTCTGGTGGGACACAACATGCTGATGGACCTCTGTCATCTCCATGACAAGTTCTACAACCCCCTGCCAGGTAATGCTGTGCATATCTTCTGTCCCCAAGATCTGTACCCCCAGCAGCTGCCCTTGCAGCAGGGACAAGAGGGTGAGAGACGGTGGCCACCCCAGCCATCCACAAAGCTGAGCAAGCAACAGTGCTGATCACCTATCTCTTCTGTGCCCTGCTGGAACATTCCTCTGAGTACACTTTTCTTAATTGTTTGAAATACCACTGGCTTCTCCTCGTTTTTGTAATGTCTTTATCTGTGTGCTTTGCTTTCAGAAAGCTATGAGGAATTTAAAAAGAATATTCACCACCTGTTTCCTGTCCTCATAGACACCAAAACTGTAACAAAATCTATCTGGAAGGTGAGATGGAAGGATCTTTCTATCCGGACTTAGATTTCTTTCATCCAGTAAAGAAGATACCTTTCCTGAACTTGCGATGGTCACAGAGCTGTGACCAGTTCTAAGTGTTGCTTTGAAACGGTCTGATTTCAGATCCCATTTAATGAGGCAGCAGGATCAGTGAATGAACTCGTGGTTTTCTAACCTAGATTTGTTTTACAGAACTACCAGTTTCCTCGAGTATCTAATCTTCTGGAGGTGTATGAGGTTTTGTGCAGGTCAGTGGTGGGCTATATAACTTCTGTAGTCCCTTTGTTTTCTGGGAAAAATATTTCCTATGTTCATAATTTTTCTCCTTCCAAAAGTTTTCAAGCTTGTTTCTTGTCTTCCTAAATTTAAGAGAAAAAGTTTTGCTCGTATTTGTTATAAAGTAATTGTGAAATAATTTCTTTTTTTTTTAAAGTCAATTCTCATCTGGCACTATGGGACTAGAGTCCATAAGATGTATTGTAGTTTCTACTGTGTAACTGCAGAGTATCAGAGCGGTGGGCATGGAACAGGCTGTCCAGGGCAGTGGGCACAGCCCCAAGTGCTGGAGTTCAAGGAGCCGTTGGACACAGCTCTCAGACAGAGGGTTTGAATTCTGCGTGGTTTGGTGTGGAGCCAGGGGTTGGACTTGATGTTCCTTGTGGGTTCCTCCTAACTCGAGATATTCTATGCTTCTAGTTATGTGGTTGTACAGATGCCTGTATTTCAAAATACCAAGCAGGACTTCGTAGCTTTATAATAGCTTTCCACCTTTATTTAATCGGTCTCAAGATTTGCTTGCAAATAGCCTTATACACAGCTGCATAGGTGGATGTTGCTTGTGGCATGTGATGAAATGAGTGAATTTAAGTTCTCAGTAAAAACACTGATTTCAAATAACTGCTCTCAGGAAAAAGCTTCTCTTAGCTGAAAGCAGTAACAAAGTACAGTAATCTAGTGGAGCATTAGTAGATGCTGTATTTCATCAGCTTAGCCGTGGTGTGTTAGAACACTTAATCTTTTTTACACTTGTTCTGTGGATAAATTGCTTGTGTCTGTTGTAAATACTTGGTAGGAAAGCAAAATTTCTCCTCTTAACCTTCACCCTCACTCCCAAAAATCAGACACAAAATTAGAGCTTATAAAAACAGTATTATTCTGTGGTGGGTGTTATTGTTTTTAGCTGTTTCAGACTGCAGGTTCTCAGAGGTGCTGTGTTTTTTGTTCTTTTATTTCAGCTATTCCATGGGTATCAATTTAATCTGGCCCATTGATTTTCAGTTTAATTCACTTTTTTGTGTGCATTTAGAACAAATACGCTCCTTTGCAGGTTTGAATGGAAGAAGAGACTGAAGTAGTATTTAGGAGTTAATTTTCAGAAAAACTGGAAGGTTGCATTCAGCAAAGTATCTCGCCGTTCTCATGGGGTAGTTTAAAAGTTCCATCTAAAATGTTCAGTAGCTTTTTCTAAAACGAGGCCACAGGTTACTAGAGAACAAGCATGTAACTTTTGTCTCTAACATACTGAGGAAGGACAAAAGTCTTACGTGTTCATTTGTCTTCAGCAGTGACCTAAATCCCATGGATCCATCGTGTCCAGTGATTGCTCTTGCAAGTGACTCTGTGCGATACGGTACAGTTTTTAAGCACACCTTCCAAGTTGGGATCTTTTTTTTTTTTACTCTGTGGATGTCCACAGGCACAGCATCAGTGAGTGTGAGTAGGACTGCTGACTTTACATCGAGCTGCTGATACGCAGATCCAGTGGCATCGGTAGCGTTAAACACAATTTGGTTTAGGTCTTCATGAAAGTTAATTTTGTTCTTTATGCGCATCTCACTAAGCTCTTCAGACATTGGTATTAGTGCTGCCTTTTTGTTGGGGTCATTTTTAAAATGCCCGGTAGAATCATAGATGTGCCACAGGGTGTAAGGGCTTTAAGGGGAGGGAGGGAACAGCTGAGCAATGGGGGAATAAACAGCAGAATGGATCTTACAGACATTAAGGTTCTGTGGCCAAGCAATTTTCACAGAGATGTTTGTTTCTTTTTGATTTTGTTGGACACTTCAGCTGAGAAGAAGGCTCCTCACGAGGCAGCGTATGATGCATTTCTCTGTGGTTCAGGTAAAATGCTTCTTCAACACTTTTTGTTTGAATGTGACAATTCCTTTCCTGCTCTGTGGCTCTGTTGTTGATTTAATGGTAAGTAGCATTTATTTATATAATGTTGCTCTTAGTAACTTAGCACTTCAGTGAGTGTTGTACTTTCTAAAGTAATTTCCATTAGTTGTGTTTTCTACAGTTTTGTTCTAATGCCACCTCGTTGTTCCTCCTTCTAGTTCTTCTGAAGTCAGCTCATTTGCTGTTGTGCAGATTGACAGAGTGAGTGGAGCTTAAGGGTTTATTAAGAATTGTTACATAGATGGATCTTACGGAATACAAGTCATGAGTTGGTTCTAGCTGATGTTTTGTAGTCAGGCCTTCCTTTTGGGTATAAGAGAGCGTTATTGAAAATGTCACTGTTCTAATTAGATTGTTATCTTATAAATCTGAAAGTAGTAACTTTATGTCAAAGCTGACATTTAAAAAAATGAAATTGGGGGCCATGAAATTGCTCAGAGGTTGGGAAATGGCGCAGTGAATCCTTTATCCTTGGATCAGCTCTCTCAGGGTCAGTTCACTTGGTTAAGGGTCAAATCATTTTCCATTAGTTTCCACTTCTGAAATCTGTGTGATTCAGTGACTTCAGTTAAGCTACTGTTCAAATCCCTTCCCTCTGCTTGCAGCTTTTTGTTTTCTGTAGATGATGCTAAGGTTCGAAATACCCATTTTCTCACTAATTTAGGACTCTGTGCTTCAGAGAGTGCATGGCTGGAGAAACAAAACGTTGTTCCATTTTGTTTTCTGATGTAGCGATGCAGCGAAGGCCAATTCTTCTTTCTCTCAGTATCTCACCATGTTAGCTGAGTATTTGAACAAGGTGAATTTCATCCGAGGTGGCGTCTCAAGCATTGTGCGTATGAATTGCAGGTCTGTAACCAGGTGGTGGGATATGTAGGTCCGTAGCTCAGCTGATGCATTCATTAGAGGAGAACAATCCACCCTTGCCTGGGCCCACCTTGGCAGAAGCTGTCTCCGTGCAGGTGGCACAAATGACCTTTCAGAATGTCACTGAGTTCAATTCTGCCTTATGGAATTTGTTAATCTTGTTATCCTCTAAGATGGCATTAGTCCCTTTATGCTGTGCTGACTTGCTGTGCCCTGGCAGAGAGCTTGCTGTTTCTCTGTTTTATTTTTCTACATGATAATTGTGAGTTTGCTTTTATGACTCACATTTAGAAAAAATCCTAGGGCAGAAGAAACATAACCTCACGCCATCAGTTGTATTGTACAGAGGAGTGTCTTATTTTTGTGTTGCATTTTACATGTTTTCTGTTAGTGGTATTTCTGCAGTATTGCTGGATGCAGATATGTCTTAGTATTGCACATTTTCCAGAATTTTTCGGGGGAAGATGCTTCCTGCCAGTACCCCCCTCCCTTGATTGTCTGTGTTCGAGGTTGGCCACGGCTGGATGAAAGGCAGATCTACCAGGAGTTACAGCCTCTTTGTCGCTTTGATATTAGACGGCTTTCAGAGAACCAATTCATTTTGCTCTCCAATAGATTTAAGCAGTAAGTAAGAAAATCCTAACTTTCTGTACCTTAATCCTCTTATTCAAGTTCTCTCCCACTCTCTCCTGCATCACTCTATTTAGACAGAGAGATTCCTGCCGTGATGTGTGAGATTCCATAAGCAGCCTGGGAGTCGTGGTTAATGACATCTGCTCTCCTTACAGTGTCATTCGTGTTCTGCATGATTACAAAGATCACCCTAAGCTGCAGATCTCTGTCTATCGCCGCTGGAGGCACTCTCCACATGTGAACTGCCTATTAAAGTGAGTTATGGAAATCACATGAATGGGGAGGAGGGGGGAAAGGCATTTCTTTCAGTCCCTGGGCCCTGTCACAGGAGCAGTGTGCTGCTCTCTGGCCATGTCCCAGAGAACAGGGGATTCAGAAGCAGGCTCCTGTGCTGACTGTGGGTTGATGCTTGTAAGCTTTCACTCTTGGGCAGCAGGAGTGATCTTGATCTTTATTAACTAGGGAAGGTTTCCCCACGGATAGCACAAAACTATGTGCCATGGTGACAGACAGAGGATGACCTTGATAAGCTGCGGTGCCAGCTCTGAGCCTGGGAGGAGGAGACAGAGTCTCCAGGTGTGGGATGGCTGTGTTTCTTTCTACAGAAGAGTTGAAAACTCAGTAGTAGGAGAGAATTCTAGATTCAAAGTATGTCTCTCTGGAGAGGCAGTGACAGCACTGCTTGTCAGTGCTGCATTTATGGCCTGACACAGTCTGGAAAAGAATCAGTTTTGAACAAAAACAAAATTAACAGTATTTTATCATTCTTCCCCTTTAGAGTCTCTGGTATTGTGGCACTTTGGTCTCTGTTGGCCTTTGTGCTTGGAGGATCTCCTTCCTGTCCACCATGACTCTCTCAGATGAGCTCTGAGGAACAGATCCTTTTTTTTTTTTTTTTTTTTTTTTAATGTTCGTTTTGTTGTTTCATTTTCAGTACATTCAGTAAAGTATGAGCAAAAAGAATAGTGTTTGTAATTGCCTTCTTGGAAAAGTGTTTTTGAAGAGGATGTATTGGGTCCAGCTTGTGTTCCTTTATAATCTGTTCAAAGCACAGACGTGCAGATTGTTCTTTTATGACTGATTTACTTTGATTTTCTATTGGTGCTTTGCAGCTATTCATAAGCAGTTTGTTCTCAGTGCTTGTTCTGCTGCATAGAACACATTTGTGCTGAAGTTCTTGAAGTTATGAAATGAACGAGACTATTTTTAACTGCAGTTGTAAAGCAGGGGAAATGTCACTGTTTACCAATTGGAAATGGGCATAAACCACTCTGGAGGCTCATGAAGTATTATGAAGGATATAAAATGACTTGCAGTGCTGTGTTGTGTATTTCAGTGATAGAGCTGAAGACAATCACAGCTAAAGGCAATTTATTGACTTCCAATTTGTAGAATATACACAAGTCAGGTGAGTTGGCATCAATTTCCATTTGCTTCTAGTGCTCAGCATGTGAGCGCTCCTTTATCCAAAGATACCACGAGGTGTGCATTGTTGATCAGTTTCTCTGATACAGCTGCTGTATTTGTCAGCCCAGGGACTGCAAGCTTAAGAACTTTTTTTTTTAAATTTTCCTTCTTAAAAACAACCTGCTGATCCGCGATGTTCAAATAACAGTCTTTAGATTTCATCGCTCAGCACCTGATTTAACGGTGCCTATAGTCGAATAATATATAGAATCTGCATTTAGTTTACTCTAAAATGTTTATTGCTGCAGAGGACCTTAAAGCAACGACAGTATTGCAGTGTGCTTGGCACTCTGCTGCTAGTGGTTAGCTGCTGTGCTGATCTGCCAGAGAAAAGGGCGCTGTATCTTCAGATGTGGTTCCTGAGCTCAGCACAGCGTGTGGTTTGCAGCTCTCATTTCATAAGATAGCTCCCAGCCAGGCAAGTAACCGATCTGACTTTTTTTTTTAACCCCTGCCGTAATGGGGTTTTCGTCACAGCGTTCCTTTAAATACCAGCACAAGTATCACCCTGTTTATTCTGTCATTCTTCTTGTCTTTTAGCATCCCTTGTCTTTTAGATTCCCTTATATTAAGGAAAGCACAGGCTCTGAACTGCGTGGCTTGGGAAAGTTGTCACTTTCAGCTAGCTACTTAAATGTGGGGGAGATAACACCTCTTGCTTTTCATCTTTACAGTGTAGGGAACATAAGGTTATAGAAGCTGTTACCTCTGAGAAGCACTGCAGTTTTTAAGAGAGCATGCACTTTGATTTAAGTAACAAAGAAATCGATTGTGTTGTCTTTAAATTTGGCTTCCTTTCTCCCATTTCCTTTTCCAAACGACACAAAGGCAAACAGCAAATCAGCTTCTAGCGCTACTCATTTCTCTCTCGGTTCATCCTCTACAGAAACAAGCTTAAATTCCAAGTAAAGCAGAGATCCTCTCACCCCTTTTTTTGAAAAAGAGCCCTTAGGTCTGACAATGCTTTCCCCTCCTCCAAGGCACAGACATGCCTCCTGGAGTAAAATATTGTAGCGAATCAAGGCTTGGCTTTCCCGCATTAGAGCTGGGAGAGTTTAAAACACTGTAGATCCGCTAGATACTCCTACTACCTATCAGTTAAATTTGCGTTCAGCTTTTATACATAAACAAGAAATGTAAGCAGGTTGAATATATTCTGATCTCCCTTGGGGGAGGACTTTCAGATACAAGTTGCCAGACTGTAATAACCTAGGGTCACTCGCTCAGACCCTTCTGAAGACATCAGTCAGATGTACTAGTAGTCAATTCCCATGAAACGGTTTAGCTGGGGGCCAAACTGACAAACCAGAGCAGCAAATTTTAGCTGTGGGAACTGATTTTCAATTTTTTCTGGGCAGCTCTAGATCAAGACAGAATCTCCCTGAACATGCCAACATGGCCATTCTGACCTCAGCTGTCGCTTTTTCTCCAGACCAGAAAATTGTTACTAACTGAAGTTAGAAGTATTGGAAGTAGTTCTTGTGGTGCACATTCCTACGTGCCTTCTACAACAAGCGGGGGCACTTCTCCTTGTGAAACCGACCTGCCTTGTCACTCCAGCACTCAAAAGGTGCGCCTCAAAGTTGCTGAGTGGCTCTGAGGGCTGGCAGCTCAGAAATCAGACCTGCTGCCTCCTGAAGTCAGGGCTGAAACCCCAGCGAAGTCCCTAATAGAAGTTATTGTGAGCCTCAGCACCATTAGGAGATTTTACTTTAGCTTCTAAGTCTGGAAAGAATAATTCCAACAGTCAGTGAAACAATTGTAAAGATCTCTGATAAGTATCTAACCCCGCAAATGGAGCATTTCGGGTCAGAATGTATCTGTTTCTAAGAACAATTTGATTTTTGATATACTTTCTTTTCGTCAAATGTTCATGATTAGGTACCTTTTATTTTCTGAATTAATGTCTCTGTTCCACTGGGTATCCTCTCAGGGCATCTCCTGCTGCCAAACTTCCAGAGTGGAAGTCTGGCAGCAGAGGAGCTCAGTATTTTCACATTAAAAGAGATACCACCAGGTCTCCCCAGAGCCTTCTCTTCTCCAGGCTGAAGAGCCCCAGCTCTTACAGCCTGCCCTTGTAGAGGAGATGTTCCATTCCTTGGATCATTTTTGTGGCCCTCCTCTTGATGTGCTCCAACAGGTCCACACCTCTCCTGTACTGAGGTCTCCACATCTGGATGCAGTACGCCAGGTGAGGTCTCACCAGTGCAGAGCAATGGGCAGGATCACCTCCCTCAACCTGCTGGCCACACTTCTTTTGATACAAACAAGGGTATGGTTGGCTTTCTGGGCTGTGAGAGCACATTGGTGGCTCGTGGCCATCCACCAGTACTCCCAGTTCCTTTTCAGCAGGGCTGTGCTCCCTCCTTGCATCCCCCTGCTTGTACTGATAGCGGGGCTTGTGAAAAACAGAGCCCAACTCCCAGATAGTCTTCAATTATGCAAAAAAGAAAATCTATTGTGCCATAAATGGAAGAAGCAAACTCGTGGCTTCAATGGCAACTCCAAATAGTAATACCACTGACACCCCTGAGGTTCATCTGAATTTCTAAGCATTGAAATCAGTGGAAGAATCATCAGTAACCCCTCATTCTGTACTTGGAACTAATGCAGAATATTTTATTTGTTTCAGAAGACTTGGCACTAGTGATCGGGTGCAGCTGTGGCATGTTCTGGGTTTGCTCTAAAAGACGCTGCTAGAAATTTCTGCTTTGCCTCCAGCTTTTGATTACCAAAGGTCATGCTGGCTATAATTTCCCATTGTTTAAAAAACTACTCACAGCCAGCATAACTGGACGTGCAACATTCACTTACCCCACAGAACTGATTCGTTCTGTGCCTGAAACGCCTTCAGCAGAGATAGTTGTTCCTACATAAAGTAAAGGATTTGCAAACTCACAAGCTCCCACAGCTGCCTACAACACTTGAGACTGCCCCTCCCCTGGGATGTGGGACTGGAGCTGCTTGATGTCATTGCTCCAATAGGGCTGCTGGGTCATGGGAACTGACGCTGCAGGACATGTGTAGGGCTCAGTGAGGGGTACTGCAGGGTGTCTGCAGCTGGGGGCATCACAATGGAGGGGGGATGTCTACGCTTCATAGTTTGATGAATATCCTGGGTGTATCATGGCCAGAAGGCCAATGGTATCCTGGGCTCCATCAGATGAGGGATGGCCAGTAGGGTGAGGGAGGGGATTGTCCCTCTCTACTCTGCCCCTCATGAGGCCCCAGCTGGAGTACTGCATCCAAGTACTGCATCCCCCCACGCAGGAAATATGTGAAACTTTCGGAGAGGGTCCAGAGGAGGGCCACAAAGATAATTCAAGGGCTGGAGCACCTCACCTGTGAAGATAGGCTGAAGGAACTGGGCTTGATCAGCCTGGAAAAGAGAAGGCTACAGGGAGAGGTTGTGGGGCCTCTTTCTCTGGATACATTCAAAACCTGCCTGGACGCGTTCCTGTGTGACCTGATGTAGGTGTTCCTGTTCTGGCAGGGGGATTGGACTGGGTGATCTTTCAAGGTCCCTTCCAATCCCTGATATTCTGTGATTCTGTGAGACCTCAT
>JAOWBP010001760.1:37947873-37960283 GCA_028571105.1 Tragopan temminckii | reverse complement strand
TAGCAAATTATCTGTATTGCCACACATTTAGTCAGCTACTAAGTACTAGTCATGAAAACCAGACTGATAATATCATAACTGCCATCAAAGGAAAAGCCGCAACAGCTTTCTATAGCTGTGTTTATGTAATCCAAAAGTTTGTCATTTTTATAGAGCACACAAAGTCATAAAGCAAAATGATTTGTCACCGGTGTTAAAATGACAATTAATGCATTATTTTAATATGTACATATACCCAGGGATAAATACGTAACAGTCTCATCTGATTTTGCATTCTTTGCTGTCTAGTGTAGTTTGCTCATATTTACACAGGCTTTGAAAAAACAAAAAACAAAAAACCAACATTCTACAAAGCACCAAGCATCTCTCTATTGCTTTCATGGTAAGAACGCCAATACCATTCAGCACTTTGCAGCATTAGGACCTACATTTTCCATGCAAGTTATGATTTTTTCTGTAATCTGTCTGCAAGGATCTAGCTGGGTGTGCAGCACAGAATCCTTCAGTTCTGGTGTGCTGATTTCAGTTATTCTCAATATCCAACAGAAAATGGGAGAGGGAAGTTTGCAGATCTGTGCAAGCTCAACTGCTTTACTGGCTTGTGATCTCTAAAATTCTTTTCCTTAGGAAAAGAGAAAAGGATTTACTTGAAAGAAGGAAATTTCTGTAAGAACTGGTGCACTTTGGTGCTAATTGTAGCAACTGAAAATATTCACAAAAGTCAGCAGAACTGAGTCTTGATGGAGAATGAATACAATTTCTGTTCATGGCACTGCTTTGCTTCGCAAATGCCTTTCAATGCCAGAGCCATCCTGTTGAAAAGCCTACCTTGTGCAATAACACAGCACAGAGAGGCACTGGGGAAGCAAGAAAGGCACCATCCTCCCTCCAGCCACTTCTCTTCTGTTGCCCTATTGTACTTTGCTTTACATGCACGGGGCTGTGCACTGTGTGATCCTTCCACATCTTGCCTTTCAGAAGGAAACCTTTCCATTATTTGCTCTTCAATAAGTCAGACTTAGCACATCTCACTTACACTTGCTCCTTAGGTGCTCCAAAGTAAAGAGGCTCTTTCACCCAGGCCTCTCTGGAGATGACAGAGAGAAAGAAGTGCAGGGAAAGCTCATGTTTCCTCCATCAGCAGAGAGTGCCAGCATGAGATCAGCCTGGGCTTTGCCCCTTGCTCCCATTGTTTTCTCCTGAAGGATTAGCTCACTTGACCTGGAGAGCACACACTTCAGTCAGACATAGCTACAGCAACAGGAAGGCAATGGTAGCTTCACAGGACAAAAGCTGTGAGGGAAATGAAGATGGTGCTTTGGACCTGCCTTGGCCTGCTGCCGGTGCCTGTCCAAGAGGCGCAGCCATGGCCTTGCATCAACTTCTGAGAAAGTAAGTTGATGGTAGTGTGTGTCCAGGAGCATGGGAGTTGGCTGGGAGGAATGCATGGTCCTGAGGGCTGTGTCACCATGCTGGGTGCTTTGCTGGTGGTTGTTTTGGACTGGGGGATCTGTCCCACAACAGACAAGAATAAGTGAGTAGAAACAAGGAAGCGTAATGTGCTTGAAGTACAGTGCCAGCATGACATGCTGTGGCTATGGAGGGAAAAAAATGAATTCATTCCCTCAAGTGAAAGGTACAGTCCTCCCTGGGCCCCAGGAAGAAAGGCTCTGCAAAGTCAGAGTGACTGAGAGAATGTTCCATGTCTCCAGCATGGAAAAGACAGGAAAAATGCTCAGCACCGACCCCTGAGGCAGGAAGCAAGAAGGCCCTTCTTCCTGCCCAAACTTAAGGAGGTGCCATGCCGAAAAGTGCGGCCAGTCATATCCTATACAACGCTTAATGCCCCTGAGAGCAGTCAGTGGGGCTCAACATGCCTGCTGTGAGGAAATGCTGGGTACGTGCACTGCCACCGCCACCTTTCCCAGCATCTCCTGCGTAATCTCCTGTCAGTAAGGGCAAAGCACGGCCTTATCACCTGCATTCATGCAGCCCTCAGGAAAAGCTAAGGGGAGTTTTTAAGGTATATAAATATAAATAGAATCTTATCATCAGTCTTTAAAAATGAGAATTGGGGGGAAAAAAAGAAATAAATAAAAGATCTTGAGTTTCATTTTGGTTCATTTGATCTCTGAATTTTGAAAGAAACAGCAAAACCCTTTTAGGCTGCTTATATACATTCAATTGTACTCTCAATTAATTAAGAACACTCAGAGAAAGTTGAGTGCTTGATTGCATTTTTTAAAAACAATAAGCAAACCAGCATCACAATTCAAATTACTTTTCTTTTTGTAAGCAAAGTCAGACAGGAGACATTTGCTGCAGTTCCCAGCCTCTGCTCGCAGTGCCCACACCTGCTGTCCCTGCAGAGGTGGGATACAGGGCTCTGGGAAGCCTTGTGTGCTCTTTCAGCTCCTATGAAGAGGAGCTGCGGGCACAAAGGCATACATTTGCTTTTGTAAATATTTAAGGCAGCTCCAGTCTCCAGGAATCTCCAGGAGATGACCCTTTTCTTCCTCAGACAACTCTTACAAGATGTGCTAAATCAAACAAATAAGAAACTGAAGGCTTCACTGGTCTTAGAGGAATGGAAAGTCCCAGACATACCCGTGAACAGATTAAATAAGCAGACTTTATTAATAACAGTGCCACAGACACAGCACTCAAATCTGGAATTCCCAAGAGCAGAAACTGTTCTCTCTGAAACAGACAAAAATGAAAATATACTCATTTCTTTCTTACTTTTTTTTTTTTTCACTAAACTGGAACTGGAGTGAGATCCCTAACTGGGAACATGGAACCAGGAGGGAGCTCTTGCTTTCCAAAGTCCAATTTATGATTACATAAAAAAATCCTATATCCAAGCCCATCATACTAAAAGTGGTCAGGATTTTCTTCCCATTCTTTTCCCGGCTTGCCCCAAACAGTGCTCCTCTGTCAGTCAGGTCAGTTTGCAGCCTAGGCACAGGATCATATCAGAGATGATACAATCTTGTCAGCCAGGGCAATATGCTCTGAAACTTCAGATTCTGTCTGATGTGACACGTCATTTTCTAACTGGAAGAAAAAGTGTCCTTCATAAGCAGTTTTTCTCCATTTTCCAGAACAAAAATGTAAGTCAAGATGTAAGCAAGTTTCAGGCTGGTCCTGTTTTCAGTCAAGCTGACTGGTGCTTTGCTGGAGGCTTCAATGCAAGTAGGGACAGACAAGCTGTCTTCTCACAGTTTTGTTTGAGGTTGCCTTGTGAAGAGAGAAAGACAACCGTTCATGCATATGTGAGGACATGGATCCCAAGTGGTCCCCTTGACCACTGCTAGGTGAGAACTTGATTTTGGTAAGTACTGAGGAAAATCCTCTCATAATCACCTCAGAAACTATTCTTCTCTAGAGTCTACCCAATGCAACCCTGACAGAAAACATTCATTAAGCCTGCCTGCTACACTTGGAAAACAAGCTGAGCCTGACTGCTCTTTTCTCAGGCTCACTTGAAAATCGTTTCTTTTATCTTGAATAATGCCAGCATTTTTCTTTTCTTATCTTTTTTTTTTTTTAAGAAAACAGTAACTGCATATGTAAAGAATTACATGTTTGGTAACAGCCACCGTGCTCATAGTGAGAACGTGCATTTATGCCTGGTTGATGCAGAAGGAGCACTGTGGAAGAGAATGTGAGGACAGCCCTTGGAGTTGGTGGGTGTTATTTGGAGTGTGTGGAATATTTGGAGTGTGTAAGAAGAGAAGAGCTTTTATTGTTGGTGGTGTTAAGGAGAAAGGTGTGACTGGCTGCGTGCAGAAACCTGCTGGGTAGAAGTGCAGTGATGAGAGATCACAGAGAGATACTGAAAATGCATGCTCTCTGTATTGATTTTGCACACCATTTTTGGTCCTTTCCATTATTCTTCCCATTTTATTTTCCCAGTCTCTCAATCCTTGTCTGGCATTTCGAGTGGTCACAAGAAGGAAGTTAACATCATCTTGAGAGAACTCCAGCCCAAGTATGCAATGAGAGCAAGGGCAGAGCAAAAAAGTCAAGAAAGAGGCAAAAGGAAGATGAGAGGAAATAATAAACAAATAGAAACTGTGGACAAAGGAGTAAAATGGAGGACAAAGAAGGCACAACTCTCATTTTAGTACTGTTCATTCTGCCTCTCTTTCCTGGTCCACTTCAACTCAGGGCTGAAAACTTGAAGCCAATGCAATGGTAGAAATACTATTTTAAGTTTCTGTTTGTTTTCAGATCAGCTGTCAAAGAGAAGACTTGGCAACCCAGGCCTTTGCATAGCCCCAAGAGGGCATCTCTGGCTTCTACATCCATCAGCTTGGGAAGTTACCCAAGAGTAGAACAGTCTAGGGCAGAGGCTCAAAAAGGAAATGGTTTCCCTCCTTTTCCCCAGAAGTGTTTCCAATTCCTCATCTGAGACAAACAGCTTGGCTTTGGCATATGAGAAAGAAATGACCCCAGAAGGGAGGGGCCACCTGTGCCTATTCCAGGAGTACTTTTATGCAACGTTCTCTGTGGAAAGAAAGGCTTTTCAAAGCACAAGCACATAACTTTCCTGGTAGTACTACAACAAGAATGTCTGAGAGTGATACAAATGGCTGATCTACTTGTCATACAGGAATGTGTTTGAGATATGTGTGGAACAAGCAAAAATAAGAATACTGTCACTCAAAGATTGAGCTGGTTACTGTAGCTGAGAGTGCTCTTGGCTGTGAATTAGAGTAGAGCATGTGCCTTCTGTTGCATTAAAATAAAGGCCTGTTCTTTGAAGATAGAAGGTATAATTACACTTAATGACGTGTTTTCACTGGGGAAGTCTGTTTCACCACTGACACAATAGGCTGAATGCTTGAAAAGCCTGGCATTGCTTTGCCTGGCACAACACACCCTCAGGAAACCCGCACCTGAAATTTAGTATCAAGGAAGATTCACATTTGCAGACATATGACAGACAGTGCCATCGTTTCAACTGTTTCTTTCCAGCTAATGAAAATGTGAAGACTGAAACATTAAAGCCTTGATTGAACAAAGGGCCTGAACACATGTATCAACATAGATAATGTGATTTAAGCCGTGCTGAACTGAGCTTGCCTTTCAGAAGTGTTAGTGGTTTGTACCAGAGGCTCCATCAAGATCCCACACTCAGAGACACTTACCAGCTTCTTAAGTAGCAGGGAAGATACAAGAGCCCCCAGTAAAACTATTTAGCTGGGATCTCCAAGCTGGTGGGGAAGCATTAAGTAGCCTGGGGCTCATTCCCTGTTGTCAGGCTAGCAAATTCTGTACTACAGTTCATTAACTTCACCAGAACCACAGGTGACTGTCACAGGTGTCAGGAAAAAAACATGCATGTTTATAGGCCCTGGCCTGTGTTCTCCCCTATCACCTCCTCTGTCACAATGCAACCATCAAACTGGTGGTTATGATCCAGCAGACGCAGGCTGCAGTGACCTGCCCACCACAGGAGATGAGTCCCACTGCTTGGCACTGTGCTTTGTGTGGCTCCTCGGGTCCTCACAAGCATGGCGTCTACACCATCAACTATGCTTTAGTCACCTATTGTGTCTTCTTTCCCCACTACCTGTTCCCTGCAAAACACCATCAGAAACTAGGCCTTTCTTCAGTCTGGAGAGCAGCAAGTTTACTTTTGGCACGATATGTATATGAATATTAAAGTATACCACACAGACTACTGGAGTATGGATACGTCCTGATGAGGAGGCCCTGCCTACCTGTGTGATTGATGTCTCTTTATCTTCTACAGTCAATCAGTATTTGGAGGAGGATCAAGGAAGTACCCTAGATCAGAGCTGATTTCTGTGTACCACAGCAGACAGTCTGCATGACAATGTAGGTGGTGAAAACCTAACCTGTTATGGGTATTAAGTGTGCCTTGAGTCATGCTTGTGACCTCCACTCCTAAATGAAAATGTATATTCCTATCAGTGGGAATGTGGGTGCACATAAAACACAGCAAGGTATTAAGAGATTAGGGCAGGAATTGGAAGAAAGAAATGTAGGTCAGTGAGGAAGATAAACAGGACAGGCGACAGAGAGCTGCCAACCTCCTTGCTTTTTAACCTATGTGCATCTCCCTTTCTGGGACTATACCCTGTAATTTTCACAGCAGCAATGTTGGTGATGGGGCTGGTGACAAACTGAGTATTTCTGTACTACTCTGGTTTCTAACTGCATGGTCAGCTCTGTGCCATTGTGGGCTGCTCAAGAGACATTGCTGCCCACTTGGGAAATGCCCTGAAGTGCTTTCTGTGGTTAGCCCCACTGCAGCTGGTAGCATGCATTTCATGGCTCTGGTGTTGCCCACAGGGCAAGAAAATTGTATGTCTTTGGCACAGAAAGATAAAGGGAAATCATGCCAAAGAATAAAAATGTAGTCCTAGGAAATGTGTGCAGCAGGAAATAGAGGCAACAACACTACTTAGAGAATAGACTTCTGAGGAAAATATTTTTTATTAATACAAGACTGATTTAAAATAGCTCAAATGAGTCCAAAGTCACTGTTACAGGGGGAAGACTGTTGTGGCCTCTCTAGCCTCTCCAACAAAGAACTTGAGGTTCTGATAAAGGAAGGAGAGAAGTTCCTAAAGAACACAGAACTTCAGTTTCTTTATCTCTAACTTCAGTTTGTTGTTGTTCCTTACCTAATGTATTTTGTATTATCTCAACCTTGAAGAGCAAATTCTGTTACCAAACTAATCTGTGAGTAGAAGAGGACAAGTCAGTACTGTTTCTGGAAGCAAGCTAATGACACAGCCAATTGCTGCTCATGCTGAAGTTTTGACAAGAAGCACCACCATGCCATTGTGGGAACTAAAAATCCTGAGCCTAGAATCTTCAAAAGAGCAGTCTTGGTTCACGTATACAGGCCTGGCTACTGACATTGATTTCCATGGATTTGTGATGAGTTAACAGAGCTATGTTTTGTTCCATTTCTGTTGAAGGAAAAAGTCGGAAAAAATGGGGGAAAAAAGCCAAGACCACTTGATATTATTGTAATGGAATCAAACTTGGTTCTTCATTGCATTAGTGAAGTTGAAGTAGTAGGTGAATTCCTTGTATTTTTTTAACATATATTTCTGTGCTAGTGAGACATCTTACAAATTTGAAGTTATCCTCCCAGTGTTCCCATGTTACTTCCATTCTGCATAGGAGAAATTTTGATGAGGAATTCTGATACAGTGTAAATGCAGGTCCCATGATGTTCTACTCCTATAACCATTGTTTTGTTCTCTTGCTATGCTGTAAAAATAAAATTTTGCAGAAAATATGTTTTTTTTTCTAATATCTTAAGATTCTAAATCCACTCCAAGTGCATACCCTCGATAGAAGGGTGAGAGAGTTCAGTGTTTTTGTTCAGTAACCTTCTAGCCTTATGTAATAAACCTACTACATCCTTTTAGCTTATCGGATCACCTTGAAAATGCTAATCGAGTCTGTAATTTGTCTTTGAAAAGAGATTGGTATTAGTAACAATTTAAAAATAATAGTAACATTTTACTCAAATGAAGACATTTGGCTCCATTTTAAAAGTTCTACATTTGGTGAAAAATTCTGAATGAGGTAGAAGGTATTTTACTTCTGAAATGATGCATTGCGCTCCAGTTCAACTCTGTCATTGTGTTCTATGCCAAAGTCCATTCTACAGTGTATAGTAGGGAATTCATTTCAATAGAGAAGAAATGAAGCATAAGAAAACTGGGCTACAGTTTCCCTGCAAACACACAATGTGATATTCACAACACAATTTTGATTTTAAAATACTGTGATTTTAATTAATCCATTAATTTTTAGACCCCTGTCTCCAGTGGGAAAAAAACTGCTTTATTAAACCCTAGGATCATATAGCACATAGCTCTTCCAGTTACGTCACTACATAGCTCTCGTTTACTGCTTATTATCTAATTATGTCCATACACGGCAGTAGCATTTGCAAGCACGCCATTAGATGACTTGCAAAGGGGTTGCCCTGAGGAGCCAAAGACCCTTGAGTCCAAAGAGTATTCCTAAAAGTCTGTCAACAATTCCTATTTCATCTTCCTTGATTTTTTGAAGTACTGGTGCCTCCATACAGCAGTTACCATCCCTTTTAATAATTTTTTCAGCATAAGAGCTATTTCTCTTGTGTGTGGGAACAGAGTGCAAGGAGACAGGTGGACCAGTAGACTTCAGATGAAAAATAATGAGTATTCAGTGAACTCAGCCAAAGGGACTAAGGTTTCCACAACAGGTAACAAGGGCTTATTTCACCATCTATTACTGCAACACAGAGAATAAATAAAGAACAACGACTAATTTCTGTGATATGCTGGAAATACCATCCCTGAATATGTTTAAAAACCGTTTGGATGTGGTGCTCAGGGACGTGATTTAGCGGAGAGTTGTTAGAGTTAGGGTAGAATGCTTAGGTTGTGGTTGGACTTGATGATCTTTAAGGTCTTTTCCAACCTGAGCAATTCTGTGATTCTATGATTCTAAGTGGTGACTATGTGATACCGTATATAAATAAAAGGAAGACAAGCAGGTTAGTACATTCAGGAGTAAAGATTATTTCAGGGTGCTCTTTTTCACTAGGGTAGGCAGTTCAGAAGTCTGACCAGAAGAATGCTTTGAACATCTGTAGATGGGAAGCTCCAGAAAAAAGGCAGGTTGAAGGATGGAACACCAGCATACCAGGCCCTTCTTTCATTGTCTTGATGAGTAGTACAAAGTGTCCAAATGTAAGGTAACGGGGTATGAGCACAGCATCTTATCTCAACCTGAACAACATGACAATTAAGCTTATTGGCTACTTGGTCCTCAAACTATGTATTCTAACCTTTTATCACGGAAAGCTCTGATGCATCTCAGATATTTTCTAAACCTACAACTTCTGCTTTGCAAAACTGAAGCTGAAGTGGTCTAAACTGCTTATACTAGTTACTCATATATGCCGTGCTATTACTTACATTCTAATAGCATTCTCTCTCCAGTGGTTATCATAAGGTGTTTCCTGTAATATCTAACACAGTGTAGCAGATGGCCCTAATGTTTGGTAGCTGTTGGGTCTGTCAATAGGCAGATGCAGTGTATTTTCTTTTCTGATGTGTCATGATGCTGGATTTGGTGCTACTGTTTGAGCCACTAGTGACTGTCCCAAGAAGGAAGTAAGATTTAGTGTGACTTTAGTAAAAGTATGATTTCTGGTGTGGACAAACTCCACTATCCCCAGACAATACCCCTCTGCATGCTTTAGCACTAACAGGTAGGCCTGTGCAGCCTCAGAAACCCAAGCCTGCTGCAAGGATAGAGACAACTCCTCATGTTCAGTGTGGCTGAAGACAGAAGCCATCCGAATGAGGTTTTGTGGTGATTACTCATGAAGAGGGAAACAGGGACACAACGTTGTTGACCAAAGGCGAGCAAAAAGCAACTAACAACAGATCAGAGTGCAGAACGAAGTAAGCCTGATTTGAGAAGAAAGGAGACATCTGTTTTGTACTTTAATAAGGTTGGAGAGAAAAACAGAAGTGATGCCAACGTTCCCCCTCTCTGTGGCTTGATGGGGTACAGGTGGAGAGCAGGAACACATTTCCACTCACAAAGAACTCTTCTAAACCAGTAGTTCAGAAATAGATCTCACAGATTCTTTGACAATTAGATGCTTGAGGATTTTAGTAGAGATAGCAATTATTTGACCAAGAGTACCTTTTCCATTTATTCCTTATAACTTTTAAAATTATATGTTATATTTTTCCTTCCCCTGTCTCCAAAAAACACAGAAAGATGTACAATAGGAAACCATGTTCATTTACATTAGTTTCTTTCAATCTCACAGCATCGCTAAAAGCCCCTCAGTTTCCTCTACTCTCCTGCATTTCTCACCCTTCTTTGATTTGGGAAACTCCCTGCAATTGCCTCCTATCTGCTTCCTCACCAATGCTCTGTCAGGATGCAGAGGCACAAGCACCTATTCAGAACATCACATGTGATACACCCAGCAGGTTTCACGCTACTGTATTGGCCATGATGATGATTGATGATGCCCTAAGGATCAGTCACGAAGGAAATGCTGTGTGTGTATGAGTTATCAGAAACCACCATCCACCCAGAGACACAGAGGCAAGCACATCCCTGATTTTGGAACACTTTGTGCAGCAGATACAGTGGGTTATAAAAACGAGTAACTTGCAATACTAACAGACTCCTACAATGATCATCCTCACTACTCACATGTACATCTCATTTTATGGGTAAGGAACAGGTCTTTTCCTTTTCCAAAGCAGCTTGAAATTTTTGGTCCCATAGCTGTTCTATATGAGGTAGATTACAATTTAAACGAACAAAAGGGCAATTAGAAGTTGTTTTCACTTCTTTCCGTTACTTTCCAAACTTTATTCTGACCCTCCCTTTGGGGTCATTTATTTCTCATGTTAGTTAGTAGCTTTTCCCATTTGGGGATTTGGTAGTTTTAGTGAAACATCTAAAGGAGAAGACCAAGCAAATTCTCTCCTTTTTTGGCGAAGAATGTTTGTTCTGCTAATATCTGAATAGAAAAACAATCTAATACTTGGGGCAAAAGCAGAGGACATCCTCGGGGGACTTTCATCTGCTGCTAAGTTTGTTTGAACTTTTCAGGGGAGAGTGTTTAAATCTCAAGGAATGACTTCTGCTTTGTATTTCTGTGCTGTTGGGTTTTTTGGTGTTGTTGTTTGTTTACTTGCTTGTTTTTTTTTTTTTTTTTAGAATAATCTTGGGATAGAATTTTTACCAATAGAAATGTATATATGAGACTAACTCAAAAGACTTGTCTATTTTCTTTGTTCTGTGGTTTAGTTTTTCCTTCCTTCCTTCTTTCCTTCCGTCCTTCCTTCCTTCCTTCCATGTTCTCTTCCTTCCCTCTTCATTTCATTCTTTCCCCTTTAATCTCTCTCCCTTTCCCTCTCTTTTTTCACTTTCTTTTCATTCTATTCTTGCTTTCTTACATTAAAAAGTAATTTAAGACACATTTCCACACCAACTTGTATTTTTTTAGATGGCATTTGGTGGCACAGATCTAAACTGAGATTTTTCCTTCAGATTTTGTCTTCCCCAAATAGATTTCCTGCTCACTTTGTGTTTGTTTGTTTAAACTATGTCTCTTGGTATTGTGACAGCTCAGGACAATTTTCCATATACTGCCATTCAGTTCCCACAATAGTTAACTCCCAGGCTTTCAAACAGATGACTTGCCAACTACTGAGTGATGCCATTTGAAGCACAGCTTCAGATGTAGGGCTCTTTCCTTGGTGTGCCTCAGTCATTTTGAGGAATGGGATAACTGCACATTTATTTTTGAGGGAGTCATGGTCAGAATGATTATTTGCTCTCCCTCTTACCAAAGACAAATGGTTGGAAAAGGTAAACTTCAGCTTCTGCAAGGAAGTTCCTCAACAGCTTCATGGAAATATGAACAGATCATGGACGTATCTGGAAGAAGATTCTTTCCATTCTCATCTCTGAATGTTTTCATGTGGGAATGACTGTAGTAAGTCCAGAACTTTTTGTTCTTCATTTCACTCTCCAGAGAGAAATAGTGTATTGATACAGATATATGAATCAAACACATGATCAAGTCTTTTCCTATTGCTCATTTCTATTTCTTTTAACTCATGAAGAAGATAGATTCTCCTCTCCTTTTCTCCTATGAATTTTTACCGCACTTCCAGTAGCAGTGTTTGAGCACCTTCCCCCTATAGCTTTTCCAGAACGCTGCTTTTGGGATTTCTGCCACTCATTTCAGTCACTGCACTTACCTGCTTCATTCACGCTCACTTGTCTTCCACATTTCCAGCTATGTTGTTTGTTCCTTCCGACTGAGTCTCAGACGGTGGCACAGTCAACATACAGGTGAGATCATCATTACCATTTTTGTGCAGGTTTAAATGCCAGCAAGCCCTGAGGCTTCCCAGCTTGTTTACTAATGCTCTTTTTTAGACTGTGATGTCCTGTCTGAAGAAGCTGTTGTGAACATGGGAAACCTAGGGCTCATGAGGGAAAATTTATGATTGGAGTCAGTGGCTCCGTTTCAATAATCATTGCAAGACTTATCCCCAGTAAAACTTCTTTCCCTTGCATTTGATGTTCTTGACTGCTTGAGGATGTAGGTAAATTCTAATTACGGCATGTTAATAGCCAGGGCAGCCTATATAGATGAACCGAGGCAGCTGGACAAGGTTACTGCCAGTAGTTTTTCCTTGGAACAGCAGTAAATCAGCAAGGGCTCTGAGTTTACATTATCATTGAGGCAGGTAGGAAGTTAAAAGAGAAAAGAGCATGACACATTCCTACATACCAATGAAAATCAACGGAAGCCAGTGCTACTTATTATCTCTTGTGGGATAAAAGGAGACTTCTGAAGGGAGAGCTTGTTC
>JAOWBP010001760.1:37914850-37929642 GCA_028571105.1 Tragopan temminckii | reverse complement strand
GGATGTCTAATGAGGTATAGTTCAGTGATTTTTAGGTTACCGTGTCTCTGAGATGAGAGGTCTGCGTCATACCATTTCAAGAAAGCCAGCTGGTATGGTATGCCTGGAGAGCAATGTCTACTTTCTTGTAACTGCTTTATAGCTGTTGGGGAGGGGATACTCCCCTTCCAGTAGGAACTCAAGAAGCAGGAAGTGCAGCGTGGTTGTGAGAAAGGCAGCCGTGGTCTGTTGAGTGCTTTGTTTCCTTTGAGGTGGTTTACCAGTAGTCAGACCTGGAAGCAGCTTGTGTCTCTAACTTGGTGCATGTGCTTTAGCAGCTGCTCGCATTCTTGTTGAAATCTGACAACTTGCAGTGCCAGAGCTACTCATTCACAAGGTAAACCAGACTCTCTGCAGCTCATGTGTTTTTCCTTTTTCATGCTACTTTTGTTTCTTTTGCCAAACAGTAAAGGCTTTTCTTGGCCTTAAAATTTGCTGGAAAGGATTTTTATTTTCATTGCTTCATTATTGCTTTGGCATCTTGAATCATAGAATATCATGAGTTGGAAGGGACCCACCAGGATCATCAAGTCCAACCCCTCGCTCCACAAAGGACCAAAGACTGACCTGCAGGCAGGCCTAGTCTGAGTGCTTGCTGCTGTTGTTTACATAGCTGCTTTCAGCCAGGCCTGGCGCTGCCTCAGTGGGAGCTGCCTGCTGCAGCTGCCTTGTGCCAAGCCGTGGAGCTAGCCTGGCCCCCTCTGCTTGCTGCGCAATGCCTGTTGTTGTCACTATATTAACTCTGAGGCAGCACAGTTCTTGGATCTGACTTGTGTTGTAAGTGGATGCCAGAAATAACCAATGGAAATGGGGAGGGAAAACAAGAGGAGAACTTGTCCCAGAAGGTGAAAGTAGAGATGTATTTTGTGCCTCTAATGATGAGACAGTTTTTGACGGATGCTATCTGTAAACAAGGCATCATGTTATGATTTCAGCAGAGATGATTATTTTCTTCAGGGCATATACTTATGAACTGCACCAGAAATGGCCATTTCAATGGTGTGGTATTGGAGCAGGTGGCTTTCTTGCATTCATGGGACAGAGGACACCTCTGTATCACATCAGCTGTGCAGTGACTCTTATTGGGACTGTTGGGGCTAGGCCTGTGCTGCATGTCTGCCTGCACTTTGTCCACCTGTGCAGCCTGGTCCTTGGTACAGTGGTACTGAGGGCTTTTCCAGCTCTTTCTTTCTGTTAAGTACAAACTAAGTTCACATTTGTCTGCAGCTGACACTTCTCCTCAGGTTGTGCTTGCTCCTTTAGTTCTGACTGTGGCCAAGAGCAGGCAGTGAGTTAATTGCTTGTGTCCTCACCCCTGTAACCACTTCTGTCTTGTTAGAGCTGTTGCTATAATGGCTCAGTTGGGGTGAATCTGGGATGTCATAAGCATAAGCTATTCTGCTAGCTGGATAACTGGCCAGAGCAGGTTGGGGAGGGGAGGGTGATACCATGACATAGTTGCAGGCAGGAGGCTCTTTCTGAGCAGCTGGAGGAGAGCCCTTCATGTGGATGGGCTGCAGTCGGGATGGCGGTGAGGCTGTGAACAGATTGTTTCCATTACTGGATGCGGCAGAGATCGGTTTGTATTCGTTGGAAAGTAGAGCACATGCTGCAGGGCTGTATGTGAACCTATCCCCAGACGCTGATTTAATGTCAGGAGCTTTACTTGTGTAGGAAACTGTTCAGACTTTCACTGTGAATGTGTATTTTGCATCTGAGTTTGGAACAGCTGCTTAGATGGTATCCAACGTGCTGTTATGCTCTGGTGCGTTCAGTCAGTCCAATGAATAAGCCCTGCCCCTCCTGCTCTCCTAAAGAAAAGGCTCTTGAGCTTCCCTGAAAGTGATGGTACTCAGAAACTACTGTAGGTGTTCGTTTGTGTGTACCATTGGAGGTGTGGTTTGGAACATGATGAAGCAAGAAATCCCACATCTACTTCCTTGGATTGTTTAGAAAAATTCCTCAGACTCTTTGTGTAGAGGTCTGAAGAAATGGAGAGGCTCAACTTAGAGGCTGTTTTGTTTCTGTTTTGTAAGCATTCTTATCTTGTTTCTCTTCTGTTTCTGACATGCTGATAAACTGACGTAAAGGTATTGATTTCTTCTCTTTCATAACATGGAGCTGGAAGAGCAAGAAACTAATCTCTAATAGATGATAATTCAGTTGTATGAAGGAGTCAGATTCTAGTTCAATTTGTAAGTAAATTTTAGTTTCCCAATCATCTAAAAGTGCTGAATAGCCATGTTTACTCGATCAGCAATTTATCACCTTAGCATTATATATTACTACTTCTACAGTCTTTCAAAATCAGTCAAAAAAAGAGCACTGGAGCCTTTGGGATTTTTTTCAGCAGAATATTAACTTTCCAGGGTTGTATTTGGGGAAAATGTATTGTGATTGAAATATACATTTTCCTGGAGGGAAAGAATGTGTTTTAGTCTTCATCTCAGTCTTCAGAGCCCTTGAAGCGGGAGCCAAGTTCTTCCAATTTTGGGGTGGGGGGTGGGGGGGAATCATATGTTGTTGGACAAAATCCCTTCCTGTTTTTTTTCCTCTGTTCTATAGCTTAATTCCTGCATAGGCATTGTTTTTGACCTCTTCAGAAATGCAAGAAAGTGGCTCAGAGAACTAATCAGTATGATTGTAAAGTGTCAGTTCTATTACTTGTGAGGGAAGAATAGTGGCAAGTATTTGTCTAGAATTGAGACACAGTCCTCGAGTCCAATCATGCTGATAAAAAGTAGTTTTTATTAGTGTTTCAGGTATGACTTAGAGCTTGATATGTTATTTTTTGAGTCTTATAATTCTGTAATAAGAATCAGGAATTCCTTCTGTAAATTGAAACCATTTCTACTTGTTGTCTACTTATTCCAGCCATTAGCAGATTAAAATTAAGGCTGCTGTAGTACAAGGAAGCCAAGAACACCATAGTCAGCGATTAAATGGAAAATAGTGTGGTATTTTACTGCTGACACTTTGATTAGAGATGCAGTACAATGGATTTCGGAGGAGATCTTGAGGGATTCAGAAATCTAGAACAAAGTAGCTGAGCTGCTGCTGTATTATCCTTAGCCAGGAATTAGGCTTCCAAAGTGAAACAAGAGTGGGTTTTCTTCTTGGGGGGATCTAGGATACGGCAGCACTGAGGGATGTAGCACCTATGAGCTAGAGATCAAGGTAGATGAACTGTAGGGGTGAAGCTTCTGATCAACTTCTAGTCTGTTGATGGCTGAGAGAGGAAAGCTGCTTCCTTGTTAGACTTGTTACAAACCTGTAGTGCAGGTCAGATTCATTAAACCCTAGGTGAGCTGGAAGTATCAGAAGTACCTAATAAATTGCTGTGTTGCCTTCTGTTTCCTGATGTGATGAATCTGCATTAAATCCTAATGAAGTTGCCATTTCAGATAGAAAAGCTAGGGAATCTCTTACACTGCAAAAATCAGTATAATCCCCAGGATGCATGCTTCTGCCAGAACTAGAGATGTAGCTGAGCCAAGCTGATGATAGTGATTATATGCTGAGCCTTCCTGATGGAGCTTGGACAGTGCACTATGCCAGTAAACCAGCCTGTCTGAGGAGCTCCTGACTCCAGACCTGGCAAACTGGGCATAGTCCTAACTTAGGTGGTGCCATGTCGTATAACTGATCGTGTCAGCTTTGTGAGGAGGGAAATGGGTCTTTAGTCCTTAAACATGTCCTTGGAGCTACTACACTACATTTTATTTCTTGTGTTCTGTTACTCTGATTTATTCCCCATTGTGTTTAATGAGAGGCTTATGTTCCTCTATCAGATTTTGGTCAGCTGATTTCTTTTTTCTCCTGATGTGGTTGTACCTTACTAGCATGGTGACTTTCACTGTGTCTCATAGATAGCTCTGCTTGCTTTCCAGCTTCTGATGTTACCCTACAGGAACTGTCCTTTGAATATTGAGTTGCATGAACAACGCATAAGGGTGCAGTGAAGTCCTAAGATTCTTACAGTGTTCAGGCAGAAAGATGCGAATAAAACTTGTAAGTCTGATTTTTCACTTGAAGGTGGATGGATCTGCAGCTGATGAGGATGGGATGTGGGTTGTTGCTCTAGTCCTCTGAGACTTAGACTTCCACTATTGTTGGGTATTGCTGATGGGCAATTGCATGCTGCCTGCCGAAGATGTTTGACAAGTTTATCAGGCTTTCAAGGAAAAGGACTTACCTCCTGTAATCTACCTGTTCAGAGCAGCCTTTGCAGGGATTTGAGGGGAAAAAAGTGATTGGTTGGGTGTTGCAAGAAAGATGAAATATGTGCTTCTCAAGTAGCTAAATTGGTTTAGCTCTTGGCCCTGGTTTAGTAACAACTGTTTCTGATACTTAATGATCTAGAACATAAATAGGGAACTTGATGTAATGGTACACTGAACTTTACAACTTGTTTATTGCAGGGACTGGTGTCTAGAGGATGGCAGCATGAATGTGGATACTAACTGACAGGCTTTTTTCTTTTCAGCTACACATGGGAAGCAATTGATACAGACAAACGTGTGGTTTATAAAATAAACCTCTGTTTTGGTGTTGAAGAATGTGGAAGATCAAGCGCAGTCTGTGCCTATGATGTTGATAAGAAAGCGTATATGTCAGTAGGTAAGTAAAGAAGTGTCCTTCCTTGTAGGTACTTCAGAGTCATATTAGTGCAAGGCCCCATATCTGTATCTTTCCAAACTTCTTAATATATTAAAGATTTTTCTTTTTCAAACAGTTCAGAACTTCATTCTATTGTAGGTTTAATGTGTAACCCATTATATGATTTCACATAATTCAGTGAAACTTACTTTCTGGTCTCACTACTGGTGACCTAGTGCTGCATAGTTCCACGCTATCTTAAGCAAAAATGAACATCTCTGCTTGTGGTAGGATATACAGCGTGCATATCCTTGTTTGAGGCTTGATCCTAAACACTGGAAAAACTTAATTACAAACTAACCTGATGTTATATTAGCTCTTTGACAGAGTTAGGTAACTGTCATATGCAGTCTAGAGTACTGCTAACTTGCTGGAATGTCTTTAGGTTGTTAGACACAGAGGAAGTGAATGATGTACAGCCCTCTATTTTTCAGTTTGTCAAGTCTGGTGGCTGCTGTAGTAATCCTGAGATGTCCTTGATATTCTAAGTGTGAGGTGGACTACTGGGTGCTGAGTTAAGTGTTAAACTGGCATATTCCAGGGCACATGCCTGCACATGGTGTCCTCAATTAGAAACAGCTCATAGTTTGAACAGTACTTGTGTACTTATTTTCATAGGTATTTTTCACTTTAGAGGTTACTTCTTCAGTTACTGAAACCAACAAAGAAGCTTTCTGATAGCTACTTCTAACAGTAATGTGGTAGCTTTCTGTAGAGTATTATCTTTTCAGACCACCTCTTTGTTCCTGCAGATCTGATATGTGAATTTGATTGTGTTGACCAGTCTTGCCTCCCATTGACAGACAGCTCTTAAGAGAAGCTCTGAGTCATCAGTAAAAGTGTATAAGCTTGGATTGCTGGAAGATAGTGAGAAAAAGGATTCTCACGTGCATGCAGACAGTATGTAGTAAGCCACTCCTCTCCCTTAGCTGTAGTGATACAATCAGTGCTTTTCAAACTAGTTGCAACTTCAAATCACTGTGTGATGAGTAAAAAGCATGTCTCAATTCATGGCTTTATCTTTTTGTAGTGCGTTATATCTAAGCCTCAGAGTTTTCTGGAATGACTGGTTAGACACAAAACTGCCATCTGAACTTAGATGTGCGAAAGAGTCTTCTGCTCTGAGCAGCATGACATTTTACTAGACCACTTGACGCTGCTAATGTTTTTTCATTCACAAAATATGTAAGAACTTTGTTTCCTACTGAAGTGGATCTCACCTCTGAGCATTCAGTTGCAGGTGGATCACAAAGTGAAGGAGCACGCAAGCTACAGTTTTAGCATGTTCTGTTTAATGGGACTGAAATGTGTCTGCCTGAATGCAGTTTGAAGACAACTGTTCTCTCCAGGGAAGTGTTGTGAGATCTAGAGGCCTGTGTAGGTGTGACTCATATTTCCTTTTTGAAAGGAGTACTGTGAGAGCTGTGTCATAACTGTGAATGGTAGCATATATTCCACTCTATGCAAAGCAGAGTGTCTTATCACCTGACTGCTGCTGGATGGAAAAGAACTGAGCAACAATCATAATAACTTGGTCCTGAGGTGGCCAAACAGAAATGACTCTCAACGGTTAAGCCACAAATACTGCTTGAGGTTTTTTAACCACTCTGCAATAAACTAGGGAATCAAGGCAGTGCAGTTAACATTGAAATTGAATTTTACTTTTTCTCTGTCCAGACTGCCAGTTCTGTTTTTGTTCATGATTTGAAACTTGTTACTGGCATCTGCCATTCATCAACATACTGCCCTTGGTTATATTGAAACTTCAGCACCATCACACTGAGTTGAGGTCATGCTGGTGGATTATCAAGCTTCTTGCTTGTCAATAAGTCTCTCTTAATGAGAGAAGGGGAATCCAGGTCTAGACAGATGCAGATTCCCAGCGTAGGTTCTTGGCTAAGACAGTTAAGCCACATACCTGTCTTAAAGAATTCTAGCTGGTATGAACTTCTTTGTTTAAGACTAAGTCCAACTGGAGGGCTTTGATTTGGGGGAATGAAGAGCAATGTGGCAGTTAACAAAGTTTATTAAGTAGTAAACATAATTCCAATATGAGCTCAATTGTATCTCTTTTCCTTTCTTGCAGAAAGATGTGTTCACTGCAAACAATAGAGGTACTTTTAAATATTAGTTATGCGAGAGGTAATAGCTGTAGGGACCAATTCTGTAGAACTTTGGTAGGGATTAGGGCTGTATGGTCCATGACTATAATGGTACTACATAAGGGAAGTCTTGTGGTTAGTGTTATGTCAGTGGAACATACCAGTATTGGTACTGAGATCCCAAAGGCTTGTCCTAGAACATGCCCTTCAGCTTTATTGACAGACAGACTAGCATCTTTCAAGGTGTGGGCAGAACGCTTAGTTCTTGAATGTCGAAGAGGGTGGAAATGATGTGGTGCCATCTGAACTCAGTGTTGTATATATGACTTGATTTCTGTTTAGTTTGACTACTACTACAATTAAAAACAGAAACATTACTTATTAACCTGAGTGGTGAAACTTGCACTCTTCTGGCTGCAATAGAACTGGATGTGGAATGATAGCTGCCACCTAAATGTCCCTTTCTTATGAACGGCTATTTGGATGCCTTCCATGATAGCCTTTCTCCTTCCAAGCAGCTGAAAAGACTAAGGAATAAATAAGTAAAAGTTGCTGTGGGCAATGCCTTTACTGATTTAGTACAACTTTGTAAAGTATCTGATAGTATATTTTTGGTAAGCTGTAGTAGCTGACTTCAGTGATGCTTAATGGAAGGACTGCATCTCTTAAAATCATGAAGAAATGTGATTGATTGAAGAGGTAAAGGTTGCTCCAGAACTGGTGTTCTGGAATGATGTTCATGGGAAGCTGACAGTGCGAGGAGGTAGTTTGGGTGGTTTGAGATTTCCTCCCAGCCCTGTTCATGTTATGTGTAATGTGCAACTGAAGAGAGTTGTGTTAAAACCTTAGCAAGTACCTAAACTAGATTTAAGCATTCACGGAGGAGGAAAGTAGTCATATTAGCCTGACTTAAGCAAGACATACTGGTTTTGCTTGTTTTTGTATATATTTTCCTGACTTGAATATAACTAAATGTGGAAACTGGAATCAGCTAACAAAACCTTTAGAGCAGTGTAGCATGTCCTCAGAATTGGGAGAAAACTAATGTGTACAGGAGCCTAAGTCGAGTCCTCAAGCAGTGTTCTTTTGACTAGAAAGTTATGTTGGCTTTCTTCCCTCTAGTCTCCAAGTGAAGAAAAAACATGAATCGGCATCAGTACTGGAAGCCTTAAAACTTGAAGACAATGTTTTGGTAGTGAGTGCCAAGACAGAAAAGGCAGGAATTGCTGATAGCCTCTAGGTGCTGAAGAACTGGTTCTGAACTGCAGCTGTGCTAACATGTGTAACTGCAGCAGGTTCTCAGCCTGACACAAATCCTGTGTATCATGGGTATGTGCAGGTTTACTCTATGCTGCCTTTCTTCTGGGTTGACAGGTCTCCATTCTTACCTCCCCTTGAGAAGGCAGATGGTATTGGATGATATATCTGTCTTGTTGCTATGATTATATGATGGGTACTGTGAGTGGCTGCTTAGGTGTTAGCATCTTAATGTGGCTTTCTGTAACACAGCATCAATAGACATGCCCTGCACTACTGATGAATTGTTGTATTGGTTGGCTGTCCAGTTCTCATTCTGATTGCTACCATTTCGGCTTGATGACTATAGTAGATTTCTCCCTGCTATGTTTCAAAGTAATTGATCACAAATATATCTTTTTCCAGTCAGCAGGAGTGATTTGGATGATAGTGCTGAGGTACTTGATGGAAGGAAGCAAAAGAACATTTTGTTAGGGAAAACACTTGCAGCTGGTAACAGTGGCTGGAATGGTGTTCCTGTGAAATGTTGCCTTGATTGTTTTTGCCTCTTCCTGCTCTAAATAATAGGCTGAGCAAAGTTCTGTGAAAGGGCAAGTGACCTAGACACAAAGTTGCTACCTGCAGTAATGGCAGATTTGTCATTCTTTAGCACAGGCATAAAAACAGAAAGGAGGAAGCAAGGTAATACTGACATTTTATAGTGCTCTCTTTTTCAACCCAAATGTGCTGCAGCAGCAAAATCTACCTGCAAAAATGGGCAGTTAGCATGCTGCATCTAAAAGGAGTTGGTATTTAATGCTGACCAAAGTAGGTTTGAGCAGAAACATTTCAGTGGATTGAGCTGGTTGTCGACATGACTTGAAATGTGCTTCACTTTTTCCGTTCCTATGAGGTGCTGGGTAAAGAGGGACATGCAGTGATGTATCATTAACCCCAGCCTGCATGCAGCATGTGGGCTGCAATGAAGGAGATGAGAGCCTCAGGAGGGCGTGCACTGATATAGCAGGACTGTGCTGGGTTCAGCAGTAGGTAATTCCAGCAGCCTGTGTGTCCAGGCATCATTGAATTCTTCATTAAGTAGATTCTCTCTGATATTGTGCTGACACTATCTGTATAAAAGGCACAAAGGCTGAGAAGCTGATAGAAGCTGATGGGAGGAAGGAGTGAATTGTGATACTTGAAACTAGTTCATAACAGTGTTTGATTACAAACCTTTGAGGAAGTAGGAGTGATTAGAAAGATCAAATACTGTCTTAACGTGGACCTATATTTTAAAGCACACAAGAATTGCAAGGAAAATCTTCAGTTGTACTCTGTTTAAGACTGTTTTCAGGTAGACTGGTATGTCTTGTGCTGCTCTGTGCTTGACTCTGGAGTCTCTGTGATCTTCTGTGAAGGCGTAGTGCTGTGATAAATTCTTTTCTTTTTTTTCATACCCCAGGTAGCTTAACTTTGCGAGAGATTTCTAAAACTCTTTTGGTATTCAACACTACAAGTAAATGTTCCCAGCAAGGCAGTCAGCACCAAATTCAAAGCAACATCAACTTCCTGTGTGGGAAAACACTGGTAAGTTTAAATTATTCTTATCTTCAGTGGGAGTAACATGTCCTTTTAACTTGCTCTGCAGGGAGACTTGCTGTTCTAGTGGGTGTAGTAATTACTGAGCTTCATAGCTTAAGGAAGAACCAGTTACAGTTTAGTACCAAATTAAGGATGTGATCCAAAGCAGCTTTCAAAATACAGTCAAGCTAGAAAATAATTGCAGATCTGCAGTTTAGCTCTGATCCTGGTCTCTTCTGGGCCTTTAGTATTTTCAAAGGGATTGCACTTAATGCAGTGTTGAAGAATGAGTCAACTGTATGCTGTAACAATAAGAGCTATTTTTTCAATACTGGCTGTGCTGAAGCTGTGAACCTAAATTGTCAGTACTGAAGAACATGTCTGACCTCTGGTGTGGGTCAATATAGTAAGTGTTAGATTTTGTCTGCATATAGCTGAACTTAGTACTTGTACATCTGCTGGGCTTCTGGAGGCCCAATTGTTAATAGGTATCCACTGTGAGTGCCAATACTTAAAAAGTGTTTGTATGCAGTTGATCTTGTGCTTTTGGAGTTGCAGCTAACAAACATTTAACTGATACCACAGCTTGGTATTCTATACAGATCATGATCAGTGTGTGTACTTGTGTAACTGATTAATGCTTATTAAGGCTGCTCTTGTAGGGCATGCTGAACACTATTGCACTCCCCTCTCTTGGAAACACAGCCAGTTGAAACAATTTGCTGTGCACCAGGGAGGTTTAAGCGCTTCCTGTGCTGTTTTAGCAGATGATTCTTAAAAAAAAAAAAAAACTCTTGCTCAACTTCAGCTGTAACACCACATCATAATTGTCTGCATACTTCTAATAAGCATAGTTTTGACGCTTACTCTCCATATGGTGTAGTCATAGGGTCTGAAACAACTTATCTCCAAGGTTAAATGGAGGGGAGAATCTGTTTAAATAGGCTGAAGTGTTTCTAGCTGGAGTGATGAAAGAACAATGGGAAAAAATGTGATTCTTTTTTGTAAGCAGTCATTCAGTTGACCCTCCAGCCCTGAACTGTGGTAGAATTCTTGTCTCAAAATAGATGCAGATGTGTTTAATGTGAGCCTATAAGTAGTGGACATCAGAGGTATCCTTTCTGTGTAGCTGAAGAATTTGCTAATTGGCCTTCTTTTGGGATGAAAGATAAAGAAATGGTAAACTACGCATTGCCTTGCTGTTCATTTCTTTATTGACGCTTATTTTGGTGTTTTCATTTTTAGTAGTTATGGCTGGTGCTCCTGCCAATAGCAGTTGGCATAGTGAGTGCTCCTGAAAGATACAGTACAATTACTGCATGTTAGGATTGGCACATGTTAATTTGAGAGCTTACATATGCAGAGTGAGAAGGATTTTGGCAGTCTGCATTTTGCTGCGTTTACCAACAAAACTGCTGAAAACACACAACCCAATGATCTTGCTATTAACAAGAATATATGTCTTCGGTCTGTGACATATCATATTCTTAGTTTTTAATGCTGTGTGTATACATGTGTGTGAGTGTGTGTTTGTGTGTATATATATATATATATATAAAAAAAATTGAAGTCTATTTTTCAAGTAATTAACTTTTTTCTCTTTTAAATAGGGTACCCCTGAATTTGTAACAGCAACAGAGTGTATACACTATTTTGAGTGGAGGACCTTTGTTGCTTGCAAGAAAAACTTGTTTAAACCTGTGAAAGAGGTAATCTATGTACTATCCGTACAGGAGTTACTTTTTACACTTCTGGTAATTTTACTTTACCAACCCTCCTATCCAAACAAATCCCAACAACCTCAACAAACTTCTTCATAGGCATACAAAACAACTGTTGGAGGTTGGTGGAGCTGAGGATTTTAAGCAGCTCTTTGACCTTCTTTGTTACCTCTGTGGCTTATAGTAAAACTCCTGTGAAAGCTGGAGCCGAACAGATTAACTTTGGGTGCTTTGTTTCAGCCAACATATCTAGCTTTACATCTGTCTGAAAGTACTTCAACTTCAAGAAGTAAAATCCTTTTCCATTTATTGAAGTAGTTCTATAAATGCCTGCCCATAACTTCTCTACCTCATTAGCATGAGTTATATGTAACTTTTTTCTTCTAGGTGCCTTGTTATGTATTTGAAGATTTGAAGAAATATGACTTGAGTCCTCTCATCAGAGTTCCAGGATACTACTTGGTGGATGATTCTGATGATGATTCCTTGTTTATAAACGTCTGCAGAGACATAGGTGTGAACGCCTGCTTGTTTTACCTGTCAGTATGTACATTTCTACCAGTATGGTAGTTTTCCAGTTGAGTCTGTCCCATGACCAAATACTAGTGTCCTAGGAGCTATGCTTCTGTTTCAAAACTATTTCTGATGATTTGAAGGCTGCTTTGTGTGAAGCTGCATCTTGCACTCTTTAACTATTGAGCTCTTTAGAGATACTCCTCTTCGGAAAGGGTGGGGACTGTTAGAGACATTTGCTTAAGCTCTTTTGCTGGAGCCTGTCTTGCAGCTGCTTCTGTTTGCTGCCAGATAAGACCCAGATAGTTTATAGCACTTCTTGTGCTCTGAATTTATTACTTGCTTTGGGCTCCCATTCAAGCTGCTGCTTTGTTTCAATTGAATATCCTGTGGTGCAGCTAAAATAGTGTTGAGGTGCTTTGGTAAGTAGTGGCAACTAGCTAACACTTTTATGTCAGTTGGGAGTTACGTGTGTAAGAAATGAAAGCAGCGAAAGTGTTCCTTTTGAATCTTGCTGAAAATGCTAGTTTAGTTGTACACCTGTGCTGATTTTTTTCTTAATCTGTGCAATTAAATTTGTATTTTGTGCCCATGTTGAGAAGTTTAATATAATACTTCCAGTTTTAGTAGTAGATCTGTTTTATTTAAAATAAAGAAAATGAACAAAACAAGAAAAAACCCAACAAACACAACAAAAAAATGTCTGCAACTTTGCTCACAGCTTTGAATAAGGTAATTAATAAGAAACAAAGGAGGGGGAAAAAATCCTTTCTGGATAGAAGGGATTACAAATTCTTTGGAATTATTTCATTGTTGTGGAAGGTGTGTGAGGGGAGTAGGTAGTTAAAACACTTTTAGAAATTGCTAAAGCTATATGTGTCCAACTGCTGTACTAGCAACAGGAAACTAACTGCAGCAAGGAAGGTGAACTTGCTGTCCTAAACAGGGAAGCATGAGCTTCCCTCCATTGAATATCACAAGCATTTCAGATTCTGTCTGCCAGTTTCATGTTCTTGATGTAATCTGTTTTAAAATTATCTTTGGAAAGAGGTAAAACAGTGAGCCTGCAGATAGAATGGCAAAGTACTCTGCAGAGCTGAGCCTAGATGCTGAATCTTGTTTTCTGTGTTCTGTAACAGGAAGATCAAGTGGAGAAACCATAAACTGCCCTGCTGGCAGCGCAGCGTGCTTGATACACGAAGGTCATGCATATGATGTTGGTCGTCCGCAGGATCAGCTGAAACGTCGTGACAAAGACAGGTGATAGATTTATCTGATGATACTTCTGTGAACCAGTCAGTCATCTGGGTGGGATAAAACATTAACTTCCAGAAGACTCACGTTGCCATTGATGGAAGTTCAGTTTTGAGGCATTGGCAGAGACTATTACTTCAAATACTGGGAGAATAGTCTTTTTGTAGATGTTCCATTATACTGTCATAATGGAACAGATTTCTTTCTTCCTGCTCAGACTCCTCTTTACAAAATTGCATTGTGCAGAGAAGCCAAGCGAAAGTAGTGTTCTGTCTCTCGAAGCAGAGGTATGAATTTTAACTGTCTGCCTGTTGTATGAAGCTGAAGGGTAACTGTACTTGTGAATAGTAGAAACTTCTATTGATGCTGACTCTGTTCTTGTTGCTGCATTTTATGTTGTAAGTGTAGCTAAAAATAAAATAAAAAAATCTCATGTTATTTGTAAGATCTAACATGGTCATATCTGAGCCTAACCAAAACAGACCAGAGTTTATAACAAAGAGACCAAAGTCTCTAGTCTTTCAGTGATGTGGCTCTTCATTTTTTGAGGGAGAAGTCATTGTGTGTCCTGGATCAAACTAGGGTGGCCTGGAAAAGGAGTAACATGATTGGGTATATCTGTATCCTGTGAAGTAGAGAGGCCACTTGGAGGTGCAGCTAAGCTGAAGCCAGATAATTGCTCCTCCTGAAGCTGTTTTCTGCCTGTTAGATTGCACAGAACAACTGCACTTGCTTGAGAAGTTGTATGGGTTTTCTTGGTTAAGTCAACTTCTCATTTGTCTTTCCGTCAGCCACTGTGCTTCCTTGTGCTATTCCCACCTTGTCTGATCCATCCCAGTTGTCTTGCTACTGTCAACAAGCTAAGGAGTTTGCCTCACTCTCAATTCTGGGAGCTGGATGGAAAGAAATTCTAAATATGGAGTTAGCAATGTGGCAAAACATTATCACTATATTTTACTTCCAAAGTGGCAGAGCTGTTTATTGCACCTGCTCTCCAGCGGTCTGAGAAGAAAGCTATTTTTATAACTATCAGCCAAGTTCCTACTACTGTATGCTCCCTGCCTTGTAACTTGCCATCTTAACTGCTGTGCAGAAGGATGCTATGTTAAAAAATTCTGGCACTCTTAGTAGTTACTTGCTGAACTCTAAGATGAAAGAAGTAAGGACACCTGTAAAAGTAATTTTCAGAAGTGGGACTGTTTTGGTGTATTCTGCAGAGGATAGATGTTACTCCAAGAGTATTCTTTTATGTAGTGTCTTGTTTTTTTGATTTGCCTTTTTCTAGGCTGATACTGACCTATGAGAGAACGTACGATGATGAAAAGCTGAATTTCTGCTTAGGCCATAACCCAGCAGTAACAATCACTTTTGTTTGCCCATCTAAGAGAGGAGAAGAGGTAACTTTGCTGTTTTAGTTTGTGTCAAATGGTTGTTCTCTAACTCCTGTTGTTCATTATCTTTTATTGAGAGCTAAAGGGAACAGAAAACTTTTCAGTTTTGCAGCTTGTGGAGAGTGTAGGATACTCAAAATACTGCAGAAAAACTGTCTTCTGAAACTTTAAACAAGAACTCGAGTAAAATTTTCTCAGGAGTGTGTTCTTTGTGTTTTGATGTATTTAGTTGTCCTATTCTGGGTCAATTTTTTTTTCTAAGAAGGGGATGGAATTATAACAGTGTTAATCCTTGG
>JAOWBP010001760.1:37875595-37894469 GCA_028571105.1 Tragopan temminckii | reverse complement strand
TCTGTCACTGTTTCATGTTTAGGAATCAAAACCAGAACTTATAATGGCCATTGAAGATTGTGAATACAGCTTCCTATGGTTCACCGCTGCTGCGTGTCCTCTTAAAAGCAACATGCAAAATGACTGCCGGGTAACGAATCCTGCAACAGGTAAGGAGAGAGCCTGAGAACTATTATGTGAGTGAGGCAGCTGGAAGCACTGTAACTGTTTGCTCTCAAAGAATTTTATTAAATGAGGAAAGTGTGAAACATCTGGATAGTGACCAACGATCTTACTGTTGGTGGATTGAAATATTTTGTTCTAACATAGTCGTTAGAAAAGATCTATAGAAAGCTTACAGTACATCTGCTCTGAAACTAGCTTTACTCTAATTCTTGATATGATCTCATAATTGCTAGCCTTCTAAGTTAGCAGGCAAGTAGGTGCTGTTTTACCTTCCTACCAAATGAAGTTACTGAAAGGTTTTAAAACAAAGTAATGTCATTACTTTGAATCTGCAAAAAGATTAAACTATACCCTGTTTTGTCTGTAGGTCACCTCTTTGATTTGACATCACTGAAGCGAGAGTCTGGCTATACGATCACTGACGCGCACAACAGAAAAATTGAGTTGAATGTTTGCGCTGAAGCTAAAAGCTCATGTGCTAATGGAGCTGGTAAGCATACCACTGTTACTGTAGTAGTGGACTATGAGGTACCTGAAAGAAGTATTTATATACCAGCTTACAGTAAAATGTGTATGGCAAGTTTTACTGGAAACATAAGGACTGAAGAGAGCTGCGTGGCTGACTGGCTTAGGAAGAGATCCAAAAGCTGTTCTAAGTAGTAGAACAATGTCTCTTATTCAGATTTCGTTTTGAACCTTAAATGCGTTCACTTCCAGTCTCCGTTACATCTGTAAAGATGAGTAGTGTTTTGGAGGTGAGGGGAAGACTGGCACTACTGCTAAACTTCATGGTTCCTATGAAAAGGAAGATGGTGCAAGCCGACAGCAATAACTGCTACCTGGTATCTATTGCTATAATGCATCTGCCTTCAGTCTTGTGTCCACACTTCAGGCTCTTGCCAGTCCTCTTTCTAGCTTGGTATTCTTCTTTTGGATGCTTCTGAAATATCACTAGCAGTTAACTAGTATCTTAAGATTCTTATTGGCAGGCTGGATAGCTAGCTCTTTTGTCTTAGCTATATATGAGACTACTTAAGTTTTGTAAATGTTAAAATAGGAGTATCGCTTATGAATTTGATTGCTTCTTTTTTTTACGCAGTAGTAGTTTTTCTTTTGGGGGCATCTTAATGAATTTATATATAGATTAGATATTTTTGTTAATATCTTCATTTTCAGAGAAGTACATTTAAGCACAGCTTTTGGTTACTATGTGGTTATAATATGTTCTACTGGTTAATAAATCACTGAAGATAGTACTGGTTTGTTTCAGTGTCACTAAGCTCAGTTTAATGATGTGTCCAGATAATGTGAAAAAAGCATTTCCTATGAAAGTTAAAATAAGGCTAGAACCTTAAGTTTCCTGTTGATCAGTAAGGTAAATGTGTAGCACTGTTTGGAAAGGCAGTTGCATAAGACTTGATCTGTTTTGTTCTTTTCTTATAAACTGTAGCTGTCTGCATCACTGATGGTCCAAAAACATTGAATGCTGGAAAACTAAGTAAAACTTTAACTTACGAAGATCAAGTACTAAAGCTTGTTTATGAAGATGGTGATCCTTGTCCTACAGACCTCAAAATGAAGCATAAAAGCTATTTTAGCTTTGTATGCAAGTCTGATTCTAGAGATGACAGCCAGCCTGTTTTTCTGTCTTTTGATGAGCAGACATGCACTAGTTACTTCTCCTGGCATACTTTCTTGGCTTGTGAGGAAGAGGTAAGGATTACTTCTATGTAAAATACTTGTGTGACTAAATTTCTGAAGGGAGGGGAGGGATTTAGGCATAATAATAGTATATGCTTTAAATCTGTTGAGGGAAAGGTTTCTTCATCTAGTATGGAACCCAGCTTTATTCTCAAATACTTGTAAATGTGTTCAGCAGGGATGAGCAACACTTGGCAAACTTGTGAACATGGTGAGCTAAGTTAAAATTTTACCTTTTAGATCAACCTCAGTCTGGAATCTACTTAGCTGCTCTTCTGTACAGCTCAAATGAAAGCCATAGGCAACTTCTTAGGAATGCTTAAGATTCTCAAGGAATCAGGAACAGGCTAAGAGGGACCAGGCTGAGTTGAAGATAGAAAATGAGACAAGTCCCAGGCAGAGAGATGCTAAGTGAGTGACTAAAAGCTAGGCAAGTCTGATCAGGTTTGCTAAGTGCAATGACTATCTGATAAACATTGTGTTACACTGCTTAGGCAAATCCTTTGTTCATGTTATCAAGTGAAATAATTTGATCAACTCTAGATGAACTGGTGTTCCAGACAATACTGAGCTAGTTGTACTGTAATGGATTTTATCTACTTAAATTGTTACTGGTAGCAGTTGCACAGAGTAAAAGCTGGCTTTAGGAGTAGAAGGTTAAACGTTTTAAATTCACACCGTAGCTCAGGGAACACAAGTGTCTTAATAGCACTTGAATGCTACCTTTATGAATCTCTGATCTTCTTACATAAATACTTAATGTGACCATTGTTCTCTGACAAGTTTTCCCCCTCCCCTTCACAAATATTTCAGTTCTGCTATAACTCTTAGTTCTGTTAAGATTGTTTTTTTTCCAGTTTTCCTTTCCCTGACAGATATCTCCACTTTCAGTCTTGTACAGGAATTCTGCTTTATGCAACTCTGGTTTCTTCTCCAGTATGTTCCATACATGATACAATACAAATCGACATTTGAAAGCATTATTTTCTAGCCTGTTAATTCTATTTAGTTATTACTTACATATTTCTGATCACTTCACAGTGCACCCACAATAACTTTTAACTTGTTTCAGAGTAGTAATGGCTAGGTAGCAATGATGATCACTTGTACAAAAAACTAAACAGAAATGGAGCAAATAATGAAACTTCCAGTATGTAAACATAAATAGCCTTCCAAGATTTCAAGCGTCAGTAAGCTTATGCACTTCAAAGAACACTTGAAATGGGTTCTGAAGAAACAGTGCTCAAGCCATCAATTTGCAGTACAGTAACTTCATGTTGTTATAACCAAGCATTTTTACTGGAAATTGTTGCCATCTTCCCCACATCAGTGGAGCCATGGGATCCATTACTCTTGTGAGGACCACAGTGACTATTTGTGTTGGAGGCTGCATGGCAGAATTTTAAGTCTCGATGTTACTCTGGTATAGACTGAATTCTAGAATTATGTTTGAGAGCTTGATTTTTTTTTTTTTTCATATGTAGCTTGTAGATGCTTAGTATCTACAGCCAAACAGGAGCCTTAAGAAATGCTGCTTTACTTGAATGAAACTTTGATGTTTTTAAATGCAATTCTGCTTCTCTCTCTATGAAGGGAAAGGATGATTGTTAATAAGTCAAAGGAAACAATAATAGAATAAAAGCACTAAAACATGCTTTCTCATAGGTGAGCTGCTCAGTTTTGAATGGCAGTTCTGTTATTGACCTGTCTCCTCTGATCCATCGCACTGGTTATTATGAGGCATTTGTGGATGGAGATGCGTCAGATGTTTCTCCAGACTTCTACATCAACATTTGTGAGCCTCTCAATCCTATCAAAGGTGTTAATTGCCCACCTGGAGCAGCTGTTTGTATGGTTCCTGTTAATGAATTGCCAATAGTAAGTATTATGTCTGGAATCATAGGAATGTGCATTTTCCTGCCAGTTTAAAACAGGTCTCTAATCACAGATACTAATTTTGAACCTAGTGGATTGATGAGGGGATAAAAAAGGACTACAAAATTAAAATCTCAAAATTATTTTTCATTGCTTTTCCCTATGAAGTGGTAATTCCCTATCCTGAACCTAAGTGACTTTTTGGATGTTGGGAGCTTCCATGCCTTGATGGATGTGAAAAAACTGTTTGCAATCTTGTGTATTGCTGCATGCCATGTACTGAGCCTGGAAAGCAAAATATCTGCTATTCTATGGTGCAGAAACTGCATTTGATTCCATTATAGCATGCTTGCGATATGAACAGGGTGCATCCTAGCATGCTCCCAGATGTGTTCAGAATTTTTAAGTAGTTGACAGCTAGATGAATAACAAGGCAATAACAGAATATTGAGAAACATCTGTTACCTTGAGAGATGTTGGAGGCTCTTATGCTTTGAGGTCTTATTTGAGAGCTTTAGATGATGTAGGTAAAAAGTTGAGATGGTTTTCCATGAACAACCATTCTGATCTAGGGAACTTAGTGCATTGTATTTACCAACAATTGAAAATTATGTTGGTTTTTTAGTGCAATGATTTAAAAAAAAAAAAAAGCCTTTAATATGCAAAAACTCCCTGGCTTTCATCAAGCTCAATCAAAGGGGGTTAAAGAGTCTTTAGCTGCACAGTTTGTTTTGATATGATATCTGAAATGTAATATCTGTTCTTTAAGTACAGTACACAGTTTTCAAAAGTGTGTAGTAGTTGTGCTCCTACGTCAACCAAACAGATAAATCTCTGAATAGATCTGAATCTCTGGATTGCTGTGAAATCTAGGTATGTCCTATATGCCTCCTAATATACATTTTTTTTGCTTCTGCAGGATATTGGTCGTGTTACTCAACCACCTAAGTTAAATGAGGCAGTAAATGAAGTTTACATCACTTACAACAGCACTACTCCCTGTCAGATAAACAACAAATTGAACTATACTTCTCTTATTGTATTTCATTGCAGCCAAGGAACTAGTCTGGTAAGACATTTGTTAAACTAATGTTGATACTGGAGTGCAATGGGAACTGAATAGTAACCACCATTAGTATTGCTTAAAACTAAAGTATTTTTTTCTAGCATATAAGGATGGACTTGTTTCGTGCACTCAAGCAAGGAATATTTGTTTTCTTAACTAGGCAAAATTTCATAACACATGAACTTTAGGCTTGAAAGTATCAAGTGCTGATGGCTTTAAGGATCACATTCCACTGAAGTGACATTGTGATAACTTACTGCTGGCATTAAACAATGTTCTATTACACTTGAAGTAAAAAAAGAAAAACAGCACAATGAAACTTGTACCATGAGCTAATACAAGAACTAGTGTAGTTGTTTATTAAGCTGTTACTATGAAATTTTTCACCTGTGGTGTAATTCCTGATCATACACAGCTCTCAAAATTTGCATTCAGATACTAATAACTGTTTTCTGTTGACACCAAACATTTTGAAGCCATGTGATGCTGTGAATCTGACATTTCTTGATTTTTTTTTTTGAGAAAATTTAAGAAAAATGGTGGAGAAATACTTCAGTATATTTGACAAACGAGAGCTTGTTAAAAGTGCTCAGTAGGACCATTTTTCATCAAGACAGAAGATGAGCTGGAACAAGGCAGCTTTGAGTGTGACGCAGGCCATACTTGCTTTTATTTAAAATCGCATGACAAAATAAACAGCCTTCTGTCCGTATCTTAACTTTGTGAACTGAATGTTCTCTGCTGTGAAGAAACACAGCTCCTTTATGCTTTGTTCCTGTATGCAACTAAGCTGAACATCAAAATCTTGACCCTAATTAATAAGACAGCTAGCTTACTTCAACTGCTAGTTTGTTTTCTGGAGATAAGTTTAAAAGTTCATCTTTTTTTATAATAGTTGTAATATTAAGGTATGGAATTTGTCCTACAGTCAGGCATATCTAACCTCAGTAATAAACAAGGGATTTCTGGAGGGATAAGAATAATGTAGAAATAATGAAAATTTTCCAACGTTAAGCCTAATCTTATCTCTTGCTGTGCTCTTTGGCAACAGGGTAAGCCAAAGATGATAAGAGAACTTGACTGCAGTTTTGTGTTTGAGTGGGAAACACCAGTTGTGTGCCCTGATCGAGTGAAGACTTCGGGCTGTTCTGTGACTGATGAACAGTTACACTATACTTTTAACTTGACCAGCCTTTCTGGAAGATTATTTGAGGTAACACTTTCTTAGAATGTTTTTTTAGAATTTCTGGGGTGTGAGAAGAGACTGAAATGTGTGCTGCAGCTGTGGTCAGTGTTTGTAGTTATTTGCCCTTTGACAGAGGGAGTAATGTTAGAGCATTGGCTCTTAGCGATTTTGAGAGAAGCTCCGGAATCTACTAATATGTAAAGGAAGGAGAACTTTTCACTGAAGAGAGTCCTAATTTGGCTTTGAACATGATGACAGGCCTGCTGAATATGCTGTTTCCTTGTCCCTATGGATGTACTTTTATCTGAAGCTTTGCCACGTTAACAAAAGTTGAACTTACAAAATCAGTAATCTGCATTTATGCAATTACTGTATGAGTCTCATAAAGCACTTTGGTGGTTCTTCATGTGTATTGTCTTCCAGACTTTAAGAGGCAGCCTTGTTTGTGATGCTTCTGGGTGTGTCCCCACAGGTACTTTCTGGATCCAGCAGATACCACATTAGTGTATGCAGTAAGGCAGCAGCAGATGTGTCCCAGGGAAAATGCAAAGATGGGGGAGTGTGTATGACATCTGGAAGTGGTGTGTCCTCATTTGGAAGCATAAAGGAAATGAAAATGGATTATAGCCACCAAGACGAAACAGTCATCTTGCAGTATACAGGAGGTGATCGGTGCCCTCCAGGTGAGATTGCAATGGATGGTCTCATTACGTAAAGTCTTGTCATTCTTCTTACCCTTAAATCTAAGTTTCACTGCAAAAAGGAGGGAAGCAACATAGATTTTTTTTTTCATGCCTTAGCAGGAAGTTAGATTTGTTCACTAGTACGCACCATACTGAGCTGCAACATCAACACTTCTCCCCTAGAAGAGTGTGCAGCAGTTTTGTAGGGGTGATCATAGCTAACTGCATACTGTATTTGAGCTTTCTGACTGGAATTTAGACTACTCAATGTTTCAGTGCTTACTGTCTGCATGTAATTCTTCTTGGATAGTATTGAAGTACAGGCTTTAGATATTGTCTTGGATCTGGATGTGCATGCTGTTCTGCTGTATGTTGTTAAGAGAACTTACTTTTCTTTCTCAGTGACAGAAAAGGGAGAGCTTTGTGTGTTTCCCTTCAAGTACAAAGGGAAGAGCTATGATAAATGTATTACAGAAGAAAAGAATAGGCCATGGTGTGCTACAACTGTGGACTACCAGGGAGATGGAAAGTGGGGATTTTGTGTGAATGGTAAGAATTTCTTATATCTCACGTATAATGATCTGAGTTAACTGTGGGAGGGCAGCAGATCTCTGGTGTAATGCAAATAAGTGAATTGATGGGAATGTGCAAGGCAGTGAATCTATGGAATAAACCTGTTTTACTCAAATTAGTGAAAAACATGAATGCCTTCAGAATGTGTGGCTTTGAGTCATTAAATGGTGGTTGCTTTGATGGAGATGAGTTGTTTTTGAGGGAAGAGCTACGTAACTTCCTAAAAAGCATAAAAATGTAACCTAGGGAGGAAAATTGCAAGGTAAAGCATTTGTGCTTTATCTGAAACTATATCTGATTAGTGTAGCAATTGTGAGGTATCAGACTTTAAAATCCATACATATATGGAAGCTTCTTGCAAGGTACTCTTATTTCCAATTTCTCCTCTTATAGCAACTGCAAGAAGGGCATCTACTATTATTTTTGTATGTGATGAAAACGCTGGCACTGGGAGTCCACACCTTCTGAGTGACGTGCTTGGCTGTGCTGTGACATTTGAATGGAGGACACAGGCTGTTTGTCCTCCAAAGAAGATGGAGTGCAAGTTTGTCCAGAAACACAGAACTTATGACTTGAGAATGCTGTCTTCCTTGACAGGCTCATGGGTCTTTTATCACAATGGAAATTCGTGAGTAGCAAGCAACTCTTGGGCAGTAGCTTACTGGTCAATATAGCTGAAGTTATAATGTGGCACAGTACTTTTGTGCTCCTCTTTAAAGGAGAAGTAAGTCTAAACTAAAAGTTTTCTTACAGGCTTTCTGCTTAAAGGACTATCTTCATAACCTAGCTTAAATGCAGTTTTTCTGATTCTTATTTATGTTGATAAAAAGGCTTACTGATTCAGTTGTTCTCTCTTGAGTCAAGCGCGTAATATTTTGTTTAAAGTTCGAGAAGGGCTTGTTCTCAATTGGAAAGGCAGTGTAGAAAGATCTCACCAGTATCAACTTAAGAAAATGTAATTGTCAGTCAGCCTTTCCAGTTAGCAAATAGAAATGAATCAGCAAGAATAAGAGCATCTAATTCTAAAAGTATAGTAAGCTGTGGGATTGAAAAGCTGTTTCATTTACTGTCTTCCTCCTAAATTTTTTGTTACAATAAATCTTAACTGGTATAGCTCCAAAGGAAGAGATTTAAATTGAGAACACTATAAGCTTTGTAGCTGAAAAGATTACATATTTCTTTACTCGATTTCAATTTCTAGTTTTGACCTAAGTCAAAACTAACTAGTATGCTAAGCTGTACAGAATTGTTTACTTGAAAATGATGGGAATAATCTGCTAGTTGTTAGCATATGGTCAATTCCTTAGCTACTTTGAGTATTTGATTTTATTAATATAGCTGAACTTCATAGACTCCTTACAGGAAGCTATATTTTATTTTGTCAGTTTAGCTGAAATTTTAAACTATCATGTTCTTTGTTTAGGTACTACTTGAATCTCTGTCAGAGGGTATATGAAGGACCCACAGGCTGCCCCGAAAGAGCCAGTATTTGTAGGAAAAGCAACAATGGAGATGTTGAAGTTCTTGGGCTTGTTCATACACAGAAGCTGAATGTGACAGGTACAGTTGTTGTAGAGTACTATGTTCCTACTTCTGTAGAGAGCTATGAGGTAGATATCATAGAACCTAGGCATAAAGGTTCTTAAATACAGGGTTCTACTCATCTTCAAAATGTTTTTGTCAGTAAGTCTTCTGTTTATTTCTGTTTTAAAAGAACAGAAGATTCTGCCACACAAAACAAAGAGTCATTTAAGCCATGAAAAAAGTGTAAAAGAAACAGTGTCGTGAAAGTTATAATAGGGGAATTGTCTGAATGTCAGGATTTCTTTTTCTTCTTTCCTGTGATATGGTGATGAGCTCTGGCTCATCTGGTTGCCCAGATGCTGTGGAGTTCTCCCTCCTTGGAGATCTTCAACAGCTGCCTGGATGGGGTCTGGGGCAAGTATAAGGGCTATTCTGAAGGTAATGCCTTATATTTAATTATGTTAGCTCATGATATCAGAGGTGAATGTTAGTGATGTGACAGAGGTGCACATTTGTATGGCATGCAGACTCCTGTTTATTGCTGGTGAAAATGTATAGCTAGTGCTGGTGACTACATTGAAAAACAGTGTTTTGTAGCTGAGAACTTGCATCTACTGTAGTTCCCATAGAAATAAATAAGAGACATTACTTTCATAGCAACCTATGTATTTATTTTCAAGATGTCAAAAAGGATATCTTAAGTATAAATGTTACACTTGTACTGGCAACCTGAACTTCAAGGTACTGTGAGTACAGGGGTTTGAGGAGTGATTTTTAAATAATCATCAGTCTGAAAGCCTCCAGTCACACAAGTGCTGTAATTGATATATGATATCAATATAAAAAAATGATAGGTGGGGGGGACCTAGAACATGATGTAAAGTAATGAAGCATGGGGAATGCACAAAGGGAATTTGACAGCTGCTTACAAAAACCTTAAGTGTCACTATTTCTCTTCTAGGAGATACAGTGTATATTAGTTATTCCGGTGGACAGGAATGTAGGAAGAACAAGAAAATAATGACAATTATAGAATTGAGGTGTGCAAAAACAGTTGGCATGCCCATGCTGCAGAGGTGAGTAACAAATCAGCATATTGCTGGTTGCTTTAGTCCGTTGTACTGTTTAATAAACTGAGTCTCAGGGTTGTGACTGTTCAGTTGGACAGTCCCTACAGTAATCTTAGTCTATATTTGTAAGACATAAATCTTTTGAAGCTTCTGCGCCTGTTCACTTTCATAAACAGCTATATTCTGTATATCTTAAACTGCTTGGGCAAAAATCTAGGTATTCTACTTCTGAATTAGGCTGAGATGCTTTTTTGTTGTCAGCAGTAGTACAGCTGCTCATAACTTTACTGCAAGTCTATTTAGCAGACAGCACCTAGCTTGATTTAGCTAGATTGATTTAAAAAAAAAAAAAAATTTGCTCCATTATTTACCAAAGCTTTCCTGTTACATCAGTACAGATTTTATTGACGAGGTACTGTCTCAATTGAGGTATATGTGCATGGTCACAAGCACTAAGAAAGCTTGATGGATTTTGCTGTCTAGTTTTGGTTGACAGGATATTGTTTGTAGAGTAAGGGAACTGAACAAGAGGTTCCACATGAAGCAAAGAACCAGGCAGCAAAATCTGACTAATTTCTTGTTCTGGCCTGATGAAGTGCAAAGTATTAAATCTGTTTAGAGCAAGCTGGCATGTTTGCTAGCTAAAGTGTTTAATATCAAGAAGTCACTGTGTGATTTAAAACTTTTGAAGCAGGGAGTTTAAGTGCAGTCAGGTGACTGCAGTCTGCATGATGCTTATGCAGGAGATTCTCATTCATGAGCCAATAGCTGTGTCTTCTCTTAAGATATTAAGTGCTTGTTATGCTTCCTGGAATGATCAACTGTTTGTTATTTGGCAGGATTGATGAGGAAAGCTGTTCTTACTACATCATTTGGGACACACGTGCAGCTTGTGCTGTGAAGCCACAGGAGGTGGAGGTAGTGAATGGAACAGTTATTAATCCTGCAACTGGGAAAAACTTCTCATTAGGGGATGTTTATAACAAGTAAGTTTAAAAAAACAAACTGAAAACATAGTCCTGTAGAACTCTACTGCAAGAAAAGAAAGCTTGATGTGGATATTCTGATTTGCCTTGAACATTGCTAGCCGTTAAATGGGGATAGCACTGAATTTTGTCAGCCTTGTACTACAGCTGACTTAAAGGTCTGGTTGCTACTGCAGCATACAGCTGGGCTTAAAGCTTTGAGCATATCCTAGGGAAATTAAGACAAATCTAATGCCTGTGTGTATGCCATCTTGACCTTAATGCACTTTTGGGGGTTATTTCTCTTTTCCACAATGTGTAGTCAATCAGGTCAGTGTCAGATCTTAATTTTCAGCTACAGTGCTCCTTCACTCTTCATACAGTGCCTTTTATCCTGCTCAGCAGATCAGTATGGAAATAGGAACCCCTGCTTCAGAAACCTTAAAGGAGTACAGCTCCAGAGGAATAGTCAAGTCTGACTGAACTTTGACAAGGCAGGGAAAGAAAGACCAGCAGTTACACCGATGGCACAACACACTGCACATTTTTTTCTGCTTCAGAAACTCTTAAAATTACTATATTTAACATCAATTCTATCATTATGGAAGGGAGATCTTTCTATGAGTGTTACGGGAAGAATAAACTCTGCCTGCAGGATTGGTGCAACTGAACAAAAGTGCTCCTCTGTGCTTGTAATGTTATCAAATACAATCAAGCCTGCTTGGAAAAGGGAGGAAAGGAAGTCAGGATGAAATGAGAAATGTGGTGTAATGTGAGATTAAAGTCAAGTTGAATTTCACAAAGCCTTTGAGCAGGTGTCTAGAAGAAATAGCTCTGAGTTTGAGAGCATTCTCAGTCTCACCAGCAGCATGAAGGGATATGATTGTAAATGGCAGTTGGGTAGTGCATATAGTAGATCCAGTTCTAATGGAGGAGGTTTGTTGTTAGTTCATGAAAGCAAAGCCACGCTGTTTATTACAGCTACAGAATGCACTCGGTATGGATTATATGGTCAGTATGGTAGTCTGTATGAGAGCTGCTGAACAATACTTCTGTATTTGGTTTAAGTGTTCATGTACCCATTGAGGGCAGTATAACTAGAAAAGTTTGCTTTTGGTTCATTCCTGAAAGGCTTACTGCTAAGTATAATACTCAGTTGTAATACTCAGAAGAAACCTCAGTCCTGCATCTCTTTTGGATGCTGAATCTATTGCTAATCTGTATTCAACTAGTGGTAGCAGTTACCACTACTGCTAGTGTATTGACTTGGGAATAACCGAAATTTGCATGTTTAGACTTGGCATACACCTGCTCTCTGCCTCCTCAGGTTGTACATGGCTTCTGGTGACATAAGAACAAACGGAGATCAATATGTATATGAAATACAACTTTCTGGTATCACAAACTCGAGTTTCCCAGAGTGTTCTGAAGCAAACATCTGCCAAGTTAAAACTAGTGAACGCCGCTTTCGGAAAATTGGATGGGCCAAAAAAGCTAAATATTATGTTGAAGGTAAGTACTTGCTTGTTATCTGGATTTGTTTGATCTTCTACTTGAATTACTTCATTGAAAAATGATTCATGTTTCATGATAGATAAGCTAAACGACTTCTGTGAAGTTGTCCTAAGTCTGTCTTCCAGGATTTACGTAAAAAAGAGTAATTTTGATATTAGGAAAAAATTGTTCACTATGGAGATAGTGAAGCACTGAAACAGACTGTCCAAAGAAGTTAAGGATGTTTTATCCTTGGAAGAAGTGGTTAAGGCCAGGTTGCATGGGACTTTAGGCAACCTGATCTAGTGAGAGGTTTCCCTGTCCATGGCAGGGGGGGGTTGAAGCGAGGTGATGTTTGAGTTTCCTTTCAACTCAAACCATTCTATGATTTCGGCTGCTTTTTCCTATTATGTAAGCTCATTTGCAAATAGCTTGAGTAGTAGATTTGGGTTTGATGCTTGTTGTAAGACTTCAGTAGAAATAATGTACAAGACTGGGTCTCCTGTTTTCCTCTGGTCTTGTGCTGCAGTAAGCAGCTCAGCCTGTTGTTCTACAGCAGTGTAGAAGTATAAGCTTACCTTCAGGTACTGCAAAGTTTAAGCTTATTCTGCACAACAAGCACCTGTGAGAATACAGACACAACTCTTCAGGGTATGGCCTTAATACTGTTTTTAAGGAAGCACTGAACTGTAATGTTTTCTTCTTGTAGATGATGACTTGGATGTCATATTTTCATCAGACTCCAGATGTGGTAAAGATAAATCAAAGTTTGTCTCTTCATCAATTTTATTCCACTGCAATCCTCATGTAAAGGAAGGCATCCCTGAATTTCTTCATGAGACAGCAGACTGTCAGTATTTATTTACATGGTATACATCTGCTGTGTGTCCTCTAATGTGAGTAGTTAACTTTTTTCTGAATGTAGCACTTCTAAGCTAAGGGGTTTTTTTGGTCTCAACACAGCAGTTGGCAGAAGTGGAAGCTTTTAAAAACAAAACAAACTTTCCTATTTGCACTGAAAATAATGAAGAGGTATGGTAGAATTGAATACTCTTCTTCACGGTAAGCAAAATCTACTGTAGCTGAGATGCTGTTCTAATCTACTGAGAGGAGTAATGAGCATTTAAGTGAGTTTTTTCTTCCTTGCCTTTTTCCTCTGCAAAAATTCAAAGCTAGGGAAAAAAAGTGACTTTCTCCTCTATCTGTCTACTTCTTTAGGGGACTGAAAATCATTGCAGGTCTTGGAAAATGAGGTGTTTCTCCAATGAAACTGATCCTTTTTGGATCTGTAGAAAAAAGGGAGTAATGAAATGATGTCTGGCAGTAGTTCAAAAGCCAAACAATACATCTCAGTGCTTACCTGTGTTCTTGACACTGTGGGCAGCTTTGCTGCAAGTAATGAAATAATTCTAGGACTGTTCACTTTCTGGTTGCTGTCTTAAAAATGTGGAAATTGTTCATTGTGGTTTAAGCAAGGGATTATCTGTGAAGACTGGTCCATGTATTGCCTCAGTCTGGTGGAAGGGAAATAATTGCTGTAGCTTATGCAGCTTGCTCAGGTACAGCTTTGATTCCAAAACAGCAGCTTTGTGTGACTAGCTCCTGCTGTCTAAGCTCTAAAGTGTTTAATCGTATTTAAGTCTCAACCGTGATCTCAGTTTTATGTGCTGTTTGAAAGCATACCAGAATGTAGACACAGTACATACCTTTTTTTCATACTTATAAACAGATTTTAGGAGAGTTTATAAGTTTTGACAGGGTGGTATGACGTTTTTAATTTGAATACGTTTCTAATTCTGTCTGATATAATTCATCAGTATATCTTAGTCTTTTTCTTCCATATTTATATTATTAGATCAACTATTGCTCCAGAAATCCATGAGGGCCAGTCTGATCAGGAAGCCCAAGTATATAAAGGCCTTTCAAGGAGAAGTCAGGCAGTTGGTGCTGTGCTGAGTGTCCTCCTGGTTGTTCTCACTGCATGCCTAATAATCTTGCTGTTCTACAAAAAAGAGAGGAGGTAAGTGATTGGGAAGCTTTGAAAGTCTTTCATAAGGTTTGGTTTCCAGAGACTGAAGTTCTGTTTTTTCAGTTGGCATAATCAGCTGTCAAACAACTATTTTCCAAACTATTATTGTCTAAAGGTCAATATAAAGAGGTATGGACTACAAAGATAATTTGAGCTAGTCTCTGTTGTGGGCAACTACTAATAAGGGAGGTTAAAACAATGTGACAATATTGTCAGTATTTGATGCAAGTCATGCTGTTTCTCTGCTTTCCAGACAAGGTTCTCTCTTATTTTCTTCCTTTAAGAATAAAGGCCACAGGTATTTTAGTCACCTTGTTGCTGTGGTGTTGTGGAAGATGTGCAGCATCATGAACTAAATAGTACTAATCACAGTGGCTTAGAGCCAAATGTCGCAGTGAGATAGCTTGCAGCTTGTTTGGTAAAATGATTTATTGATGATAGGAATCACCTGAAGAGAGGCGAAAGCTGATGAGAGGAACACATTCCTTCCTAATACAATATTCCTTTTTTTTTTTTAAGGGAAACTGTGGTAAACAAGATAACAAACTGCTGCAGAAGAACATCGGGTGTTTCCTACAAGTACACAAAGGTAATACAGTGGCATAATCAAATGCTTTGTATCTTGTCAATAATTTTAAGCGGAAGCTTTTCTAGTAAATAAGTAAATATCTTTAATCCTTAGCTCCTTCACTGCGTGGGAAACAAACTATGGAAAGTCAAATGGCTTTTTATATCATTTATATCATGAAATGGGAAAGGAAGAATTGAGGAAATGAACGGTCCATAAATAGCCAAATAATGTATAAATCTGCAGGAAGAGATGGTATATTTCAGATATGACGAAAAGCAATAGTAATACTGTGCAAGAATATGCTGTTATCTAAATTAAACTCAAGGCTATGTGGGGTGGGTTCCATAACTGGGAAGATTAATGAGTAGAAACATATGGAGTGGTATACTAAGTCTTGCTTTTTTTTTCTTTTAGATAAACAGTGAAGAAGAAGCTAATGAGAATGAAACGGAGTGGCTTATGGAAGAAATTGCAGCACCAAATCAAAGAACAGTAAAAGGAGTGCAAGAGAACGGTCACGTTACTACCAAGTCTGTTACATCTGATGCTTTTACATCTCTCCATGTGGATGACCTGGACAGTGAGGATGAAGTGTTAACCATCCCAGATGTAAAGATTCAGACAGGAAGAGGACTAGACAAAAGCAAGCACCCACAAAAGAAGCCACCAAGCTTTGCCAGTGATGACAAAGCTTATTTGCTGAATGGGGGAAAGGAAAGGAAAGCAAAAGCCAAGCCTGGTCAACAGCAGGCACAGAACTCTACAAATTCAGTATCATTTCATGATGATAGTGATGAGGACTTGTTGAATGTTTAATAACCCCTCTTGTGCCTAATCAAATATATATGGAGAGATTATATATAAATGGGACAAACACTTTCAACCAAATATGAGGACTTCAGCCTGAAAGATTTTTCTGAATTTTGCCTTTAACAAGAAACCATTGAAAAGGGAAGGAGAGAAAGATGTCTTGGTTGTTGTTTACAATGATCTGTTCAGTAATGACTGGATTTGTAGCATCTGGTAGGCTGAGTTATGTTGACTCTCTCTAGCCAGGACAACTTTTTTAAGCCTCAGCATAGACGTGAAATACTTGCTTATAAAAGAAACCTTTCAAAGGTCAAGATTAAAGCTGAATTAGGCCCCTGGCTCCCGAGATTCAAATTATCTAGATGACTACTAGCATTTTAACTCCTTGTATTTATTGGTCCTCACTACTCAGGTTTGCTTATAGCAACGTGTTCTTCCTGCCGGCAGGGTATTATTCTATGGGTTCACCCTTCAATGGGTTCATCCATTGTAAGATGAGGAAAAATATAACTTTTCTGTGTTGGGATGATTTGATGTAAATTTTAGAACTGGTCTAATTTATCCTGTAAATTTGAATATACATTCTAATTTAAACAGATCATTGGTTCAAAGGTATTGACTGAAAGGTACAATTCTGTATAGCTTTAGCCTGAGATGATTGCTGTTCTTTGCATGATGTTTTCTTGGTACTGGTCATACAACTGACTTCATCAGTATTTGCCTAAGCAGCTGACAAGCATCCAAAGACTTTTTTTCTTCTAGATTATGACTGGATTAGAGTGACTACAGAGAATCAGTGTTCAGGGCCATAGAAGCAGAATTCCTAGAATACAACCTGATACAGCCCAGTTTGTCATCATGAAAGAAAACCTCAACAACTAGAGGAGCCCCAAATCTGTACAATACCTCTCTGTCATTCATTATGAAAAAAACATTGAGCTACTGTTTCTGAAAGCTTAAGTTCAGACTCTGACACAGAGTTCCTGGCTGTGGTCATTGATTTGCAGTGTTGCTGGCAATGAATGGAAGTCAGATTTCCTCTAGCAGTTTTGCTCTTCTCCAGGTGTTTGTTTAATTTATGGGCAATGTTAAGGCTTCAAAAAATTCTACAATTATGTGTTTTTTAGAATTTTTTGGAACTCTTCATTGTTTATTTTGGCAGGCTTACTCAGTTTCAACAATGGTTTCTTTTTATAAAAACTCCATTTTGAATCAAAATAGTGTAATATAAAGTATTTAGCAATTTCAATAAAAGATATGACGTGGGTATTCCAAATCCCACATCTCAAGTCTGGAATCTTTCTTACGCTAGTCTAATACTGCTCATCAGCTTGCTGATTTATGTCCTTCTCTGTTGGCATAGCTCATAATCCCATCACTCAAAATGAGAAATGAAGTTTTATCAAAGATCAGAATGGGTATGTGTATGTATGTGTATATTTAGGTAAGTCTCACTACTCTGGCTTTCTCAGACTGAGGATATTCTTCCTCCTGCACTGTTACCAGAGAAGTCTCTAAAAGAGTTTGTCTAAAGCTTCATCTTATCATTGTTAAAACAGAAGTAGTCTTTTTCATAGTTAGCGTTAGGTTACTTTGGGGGTATGAGAGGCTTGACACTGTGTTTTTAATGCTGTCAGTTATCACTGAAGGTGTTCCCTCAATATGTGTTGAAGAATGTTGCTTCTCCCCAAATACTCAAGGTTTGAGTTGTTTGATCTGTAAACTGCTGTAAAATGGCTTAGTATATGACATAACACCAAATAATTGCTTTATTTTGACTGTGCATAATAAAGCTTATACAGAACAGGTACTGCTCAGATAAGCATCCCCAGGTGAAGTATAACAAGACTTTCTAGTAATAAATAGCTGACAGCACTGACTGAGGTGTTCGGTATTGGGACTTTTGCTTGCTATATAAGCGCTGTAGGTAGACCAACTGTTACGCTCATTGCTAGATAAGTGACTTGTTTCACCAAGCTGTTTTTCCAGCAGAATATGCTGTTAAGACATAAGGAAGTGCTATGAAAACACTGGTGAGCAGAGGAGTACAAACAAGTCTTAGGTGCTAATGACTATGTGTTAGGTGACAACAGTACTGCTCCTTCAGAAGGAGGCCTCTCACCTGCTGCTGCAGTGTTTTTAGGAACAGTGCAACAGCTTTCACCAACAGATTCCAACTTCATCCAATTTCCAGGCAGGCTTTGATTTCTGTGTGCTTGGCCTCACTGTCTGCAGACGTACCTCCTGCCACAGCATGGTGGGTGTTGCACACTCATCCCTCTGTCTCCATGCTGGAGCACAGCAGCTGGGGAGGTGACATCCACCACGGGTTGGAAGTAGCTGTGGGCAGTGTTGCCCTGGCCTTGGAGTAATGCTTTAGGTGGCTGCAGGAGCAGGGGTCTGGTTACCTGGCTCCAGTGGATCTGTCTGAAGACAGGAAGAGCTGTGTGCAGAGTGCTGGTTCACAGAGCAGGTTTCATACTAGACTGTGCATGCTCTGGAGGCCAGTGGGTGGCTGCGCAATGGGAAGAACTGGTGCTTTTCCTCCCCTTCTGCAAGAATGGCTTTCTAACCATTGCATTAGAAGGAAGTCGTCAATAAAGATTAATTCAAACAGCTAATGTTTGAAAGTTAGTAATGGCTAACTAGCAAACAAACAGCATCAACAACAAAAAAGAATACAACAGAACAGCCACAGCACTGTTTATTTATGTTTCGTGAGAGGAACATATGTGCTCTGAGTAGGGGTTAAATGCAAATTCTGCCTGGGTGAATTAAGGTCTGATTTCAAATGAAACCTTAAAAAAAAAAAAATCTTGCAACATGTAGCTTAATAATTTATGGAGTTAATCTTGACTTTTGGTCAAATGTTTTGTTACTTAAATAGCTTTGCTGCCAACTGAATGTGTCACTGTTGCAGACCAGAGTGATAAAGATTTGAGGTGATTTTGATGCCAAAATGCCAACTCTGGATGACATTTTAGAGCACATCGGAGAATTTGACAGGTTCCAGAAACAAACCTTCTTCATCCTGTGTTTGCTTTCTGCTGCCTTCACTCCAGTCTATGTGGGCGTCGTCTTCTTTGGGTTCACCCCTGAGCACCGCTGCTTCAGCCCTGGCGTGGCGGAGCTGAGCCAGCGCTGTGGCTGGAGCCTGGCGGA
>JAOWBP010001760.1:37854928-37875557 GCA_028571105.1 Tragopan temminckii | reverse complement strand
GGGCCGCCTACAGCAGCCGTTGCAGCAGGTATGAGGTGGACTGGAATGCAACGGGTGTCAGCTGCACCGACCCCCTTGGCAGCCTCGTGGGCAACCGGAGCTCCGTCCCCCTCGGCCCCTGCCAAGATGGGTGGGTCTACGACTACCCTGGGACATCCATAGTGACTGAGGTAAAAGCATGTGTCTGCCTTCTCTTGTGGTGTTGTTTCTAATAAGCTGAGGGGTGCTGGAGGTGGTTGATGTAGTCTAAGCTGTGTTAGAGAGACAGACACTTACCTGTAAGAGAGGACCTTCTCTCTTTGTGGACTTAGTCTGAATGCTCTGCAAATCCTCTTTGCTCTGTCCCTGCTGTGAAGTATTGCGCTGGTGTGCTCGGAAGGTATCTCCAGCTGAGGAGCAAATAAACCCCCAGGTAGATAAAGTCCCCTTTAATGAAACTCCCATCCCACACGGAATCCTATTGGTGGAAGTGTGTAAACAACCTGTGTAAGAAATCGAGAGCCTGCAATACTCCAACAAAACTGGCTGATCTCAGCAGGTGCCTTTCAGAAACTATGCATGTTTTCTGTGATCCACACTCAGACGTGAAAGTCTCGAGTTTGTTTTTTAGTTTTGGATACAATTCAATGACTGTGGGTGGGGAAAAGTGTCTCTCACGATTAAACAGCTTAATTCAGGAATAAACAGCAGAAAAGCTAATGACTTTTTTGCATTCCCAGAACATCTGAGAGTAAACAAAAAAGATACTGAAGCTACTTAAATTACTTCAGGTTTTAAAGTATTTGGTATGATAGAAGTTATCAGGGATGAGAAATTTGATTTCATATTACATTTTTGGTGGGTAAGAAAACTGACTTGTGTGATCTCTTAAAACCTTCATGGAACTTTCTAGCATAAATGCAAGGGCAGGTCCATTTTGTGTTCAGGTGATGTCAGCATCTGTAGTCCTGTGATACAGGGTGTGCTCTAAGTGCATTTCTTGCCACAGAGTGTGGGCTGTGTGACATCAAGGTGAGGAGATAAGCCAACAGTTCTTTTCAGATTGATTCTGCTGTTGGGAAAGACCTCCAAGATCATCCAATTCCACCACTCTCCTGCCACCAGTATTTCCCTGCTGAACCATGTCCTTTAATGCAACATCTAAATGTTCCTTGAACACTTCCAGGGATGGTGGCTCCACCATCTCCCTGGGCAGCTCGTGCCAGTGCATGACCACTCTATTTGAGAAGTTTTTCATAATGTCCCACCTGAATCTCCTCTGGTGCGACATGAGGTCATTTCCTTTAGTGTTATTGTTAGTTATGTGAGAGAAGAAGCCGATTCCCCACCTCACTGCAACCTCCCTTTATGTAGTTGTAGAGAGCAATAAGGTCTCACCATCATCTTCCGAAGATGGTGGTAGGACAAGGGAGAATGGTTTTTAAATCAAAAGAGGAGAGATTTAGATGTGATGTCAGGGGGAAGCTTTAAAATGAGAGGGTGGTGATGCCATGGTGCAGGCCGCCCAGAGTAGCTGTGGATGTCCCATCTCTGAAAGCATTCAAGCTCCAGATTCAATGAGGTCCTGGGCAGCCTGATCTAGTTGATGGCAGCCCTGCTCATGGCAGGGAGTTGAGACTACGTGATCTTCAAGGTCCCCTCTAACCCAAACAATTCAGTGATTCTAAGAAGTACTGCAACAAATGCATCTTTACTGCAAAGACATGAGTGAGCGTGCTCTGGATGGCTCCACTGTCATCTCTTGAGATTGTCCAGTTGCAGGTGGCTCTTGAGATCAGCTGGCACCAAAGAACTCACAGCCTGTGTGAATCTGTGCAGTCCTCAGACTAAAGCTGTTTCCCCTTTTCTTTGAAAGGTGGTGCAGGGCTAGGCCCTCAGGTCATCTCCTTCACCACAGGGTGTCTGATATGCCACATGCCTCTGGCTGCATTTTAGCAATGTACCTTGTTTTTGACTGCGATTGGTTCTGTTAAAGCCCCTTATGTACTGCCTGCTAGCCAAGCAAAAGAGAGAGGGTAGCACAGAGTAAAGCACGTCACTTTGCTCAAAGGTTTAAAAAAAAAAACAAAAACAAAACAAACAGAAGAAAAGCCTCATGTTCGCCCTTGTAGAGCATCAGGAAGAAGTTCATATTGCCCAAGGGCTTGATCTTATTTCTGGTCTTGGGTACTTAACTCACTGAGAATTCTGGGTGCCAATAAGATGAACATTGGCCCAGAAACATGTTTACATCTTCACGTGAAGCGAAGGAGGTTGTGGGTGTGAGCAGGCTCGTGGTTCCACTGTTTTGGTTGTAACTGTGGTTGCTCCTTTAGTTTAACCTGGTGTGTGAGGACTCCTGGAAGCTGGACCTCTTTCAGTCATCTGTGAATGCTGGGTTCTTTATTGGCTCTGTCAACATTGGCTACATAGCAGACAGGTATGTGTGGGGTGACAGCAAAGCCCTCTGGCCTCCCTTATCAGTGTTTAGTGGCTGAACTTGAAGGCAGGGAGAAGTTGTGCAATGGGTATCGTTCTGCTCCCTTCAAAATAAGGCCAACCACTGGCTGTTCAGTCATGGTCAGAAGAGAGTGCTTTGCCTTAAAGTGAACGAACTGTCCCTGGTATTTTGTACAAATGTTACAGAGCAGAAAAGATTTGTGCAAGTCCTGCAGAGTTGGTGTGGATGACAGGCCCAAACCTCCCTGCTGGGCCATGCAGGAGTCCTGGGGATATTAACAAAGCCGGGAGGTGCTTGTTTGGAGCCATTGCTTCATCTGCCATACTCAGTGTGGCTACAGCCTGGAAATAACTTCCTTCCTTTTGAAAAACTTTGAAATAGTAGATGCAGAGATTGCCAGACAGATGCAGCTGGTTTGGAAATCAGTGAGTCCCAGCATCTTTAACATCCTGTACAGAGCCATCCTTTTCCAGGCAGCAGGGGCTGAAAAGAAGCAAATGCTGATATGTGAAGGCCTTTTTTCCCCTCTCCTTTCCCTCTTGCCTGGAGATGGTTTGCAAAGCAGACTCCAAGCATCTCCAGATGACAAACACAGCCCATCAACAGCAAGAGACATACATAAGATTTTTTTTTTAAGGACTGAGTTCCTGATATATAAATCTGCTACTCTGGTATGTGCAGATGTATCAGAATCGTAAATTAATCTGTTCTTATTTTTCACCTTATTTTATTTAATAGACAACTAACGTAACTGTTCTGAACTTGAAAACACTGCAGTTCAAACATATGTAAATATAGGTCTTCTGTTGCTGTCTCATTTGGGAAGTTTTTCTCCCTCTGAGAAACCTAAAAGCTTTTAGGGAATTGAAAAGCAAAATCAAATGAATGATGGACTAAAAGTCAGCGTGTGTACCTCTTCTATACAAAGTGGTTTTTCTTTCTTCCTCAAAATACACATCGTTTGTATTTGTCTATGTTTTCATGACTATATTGTTTTGCTTTACATTTAATATCTTCTAATTCAGGTTTGGCCGTAAGTTTTGCCTTTTAACCACAATTCTTGCAAACGTGGTCTGTGGGATCCTGCTGGTATTTGTGCCTAGCTACCTGTGGATTGTGATCTTTCGCTTCTTGCAAGGGCTGGTCAGCAAGGGCTGCTGGACCGCAGGCTACATCCTTGGTGAGTCCAAACCTTCTCGCAGGAGCAAGATGGGCTGCAAAAGATGAAGGGGGGGGGGAAAAAACAAACAAACAAACACTGTGAATGAAAGACCTCTTAAAAAAAACGCCTCCTAAAGTTTTTTGAAATCATACGAAAACCATCAAGGGTTTTTCTTCCTCTGACTACTTGCGATTCTTTTCTCCCAAATGGCAGCGGCCTTCAAAGATCAAGGGTTGGCACAGGAACGCTGTTACCTCAAGGCAGGCTTTTTCTGTGGGTCAGCTCCTTGCTGCAGACTGGGCTCCCTCCTGTCAGTGCTGGCAGGGGGAAGACAGTGGACCCAGGTTCAGCAGCAACTGCCCTGCTGCAGCCCAGTTGCAGATAGAGTGATGACAGAGGATATGAAAGAAGCAGGCAGAGGGTAGGGAAAACTGTAGGCGTTGTTGGATACAAAGAGCACTAAAGGGCAAACAGAGTCTTTACAGCCTAAAAATAACTGAGGAACAGCATGTACTTGCTGAGGAAAAGACAAGCTGTTTGGGTGTCTGTGCACTTGGATGAATGAAGGCCAGCCAGGGGCACTGCAAAGTAATGGGAAGAGCCACATTGTGCTGGTGTTTCTCTCAGCATGTTGGCTGGCAGCTGTGTGGCAGCAGGGGCAGGGCCAGCTCAGGACCACCTTCTGGTGCACGGTGGAGCTGCGTGGGACGTCACTGGCTCCTCATTTGTAGAGTTCAGACTCCTGTCAAAAAAAAAAAAGCACAAAACCCCCTGAGCAATCACTGAAGAAACAAATGAAAGTATAAGTGCTGCCCAGTTGAGTTATATCTGGATTAGCATGGCAAGTGGCCCTATTAATGGCTCCAAGTGATCCAGTTAACTGTTGATGGTGGCAGAAATGTAAATGCCAGTGCCCCAAACTCTCAATTACATCTCATTATTCCTGGATTTTCCTCGAAATCTCTTTGTGAGAGAAGTCATGCAGAATCAACCCCAAGACCCACGTAAACTTGTTTCCTGTCAGATGGCTGATACTGAGTGCTCAGTTAAGGGTACAAGGGCAGAGCAACTTCTTTATGCTGTTCTTCTGGGCTCGTCTACCCTGCAGCTGCTTTTGACTCAGTTTTATGGAGCCTGAGGTGTGATAAAGAGGTGTCTTTATCTATACTCATCCTTTGCCTGAGCAATATTAGTTAATCTGTCATCCCTAAACCAAGGAGCTCCTTGAGCTGCTAAATGACTACATCCTGTTCTTTCTCTAGTAAGTTTTCTTGAAATGATGCTACTGGATTCATAAATGAATTTTTTTTTTTTACCTTAGCTCTATGTTGGCATGTCTTAACCTGTTAGGCCTATATGGTGGCCATTCAAAATGCAGGTGGATGATGAGGCCTTCAGGGTGGGGAAATCTGTATGCCATCCAGTGGTATGAGAATTTTTGCATGCTTGGGTTGAGATACAGGCTGAAAAGGTACGCTTGAAAAAATAAAAAAAATATGCTTTGTTACTGGGTTGGAGATATAACGTAGGTTAGCATTTGGTTTTGCAGCAAAATCTCTGTGCGTTTTGCACTGCATGGGGTTGGTGGAGCTGTCATTCTGTCTCTGCAGTGACGGAAGTCGTTGGCCCGCAGTACAGGAGGACGGTGGGAATCCTCTACCAGGCAGCCTTCTCAGTGGGGCTCCTGGTGTTCGATGCCATTGCTTATGCAATCCCTCACTGGCGGTGGCTGCAGCTCACTGTCACCTTACCCTGCTGTTTCTTAATGCTCTACTACTGGTAAGACCGTTTCTGTTGCATCTTTGCCTATGAGCTTAAAAGCAACATCTCTGCTCCCAAGATTTGATACTGAGGGAGATTTGGCACTGCTTTTTGGATATGGATGCATCTTAATGTAAAGAGGAGGTACACAGCAATAAGGGGTGGAAAATAGGATCCCTCAGCAGCCAATGTTTTGTTGCGTCTTAGCCTGTGCACCACACCTGCCTTCTGTTAAAAAAAAAAATCACTTTGAAAATGAAAGAGTGATCTAATAATGTATTAAATATTTCATAAAGGAAGATAAATGTCTTATGTAAAGCCTACATTGAAAAAATGGCAATTGAAAGCTTGTTGAATGTATACATGTTTTCACAAGTTGGTTTACATGTTCTTTTAAGAAACAAGGAAAAACAGCTTTTTGTGATCCAACCAAAAGGTGACAAGTTCATTTGTATTTTGGATCTCTCCTACCTTATGAGTAATATTTTCCGAATTTTGAGTATTCTGGTTATGAATTGTCTGGATGGGTTGAGTTGTTGTTGAGGATTAATAGAAGATTTTGTTTTCCTTTCCCCTTCCTTGTGAATTGGTTAGCCAGCTTTAGCTTGTTCACTCTTTTCTTGTCCTGTGAAGGCAAAGCTGGATGATGGCTCCTTGTGAGGAGCCAGTTGGTGGTCAACAGGGTGAGCAAAACGCTGATGCTGCTTTAACTCAAAGCCCAGCCCCAATTTATCATTCGTAACCTGATCTCTGACTAAAGCCATTGCTGCTGCTCTTCCCCTTTCAGCAGCAGCATGTTGTATTCTTCCTGAGGGAAGAAGAGAAAACAACAAATATAAAACAAACAAAAAACCTATAACTGTCTTTATTCAATCAAAATATTCTCTCCTCAGTCTCTGTAGGTAGGAACACTGCATGCACATTGTATTTTGGTATAACAGCACTAACTCGTGTTGTTAGGTGCCTTCCAGAGTCTCCCAGATGGCTGATATCTCAAGGAAAAACTGACGAAGCTAAGAAAATTGTCAATGATATAGCTAAAAAAAATCAGAAAAAGATGCCTTCTCATTTTGAGGTGAGATTGGTATTTGCTTATACATGTAAAAACAAGAGCCCAACTAGTAACTTCTATCAGTTCCTTCCAGTGGAAAATTATTGTACTTTGAATGGTGGAAAATCTGATCTTGTAGTTAGGGAGCTAATGAGCTCTACTGTACTAATGAGGGAAGTGAGAACAGCATAAATGTCTTAAAACTGTCTAAGCAAAAAACAGTGTTTTCCTGTACAAATAAGCTAGAGAATGCTAGAGGAAAACAGTGTAAAGCCTTAGGGGGAGTTTAAAGGAACTCTGCCCAAATGTGACCACCTGCATGAGGAGAAGGGACCAGTGTACCCCCTGGGGCTGTTGTGTGTTGTGATTGGTCATAGTGCCTCAGACTGTCCCTGCCACTGTCCAAGGCTTGTAGTGAGTGCTCAGCTCCTACAAACACTGTGCTGGCTTTTCCATAGGATATTAAATTTGAAGATGAAGATAGTGGGAAGCAGAGTCCTTCACTCATTGACCTTGTCAGGACACCGCAGATGAGAAAAAACACATTCATTTTGATGTACAACTGGTAAGAAGATAATGTTGGTGAGTCATTTTGAAGCTCTGCTTATGAATGCTCCAGCAGGATAGACTGTGAGCTTCTGACTAACAAAGCTGGGACACTCTTCTCTGCTTAGGTTCACAAGCTCCATCCTCTACCAAGGGCTCATCATGCACATGGGACTAATGGGTGGGAACATCTATCTGGATTTTCTCTATTCCGCTCTCGTTGAGTTTCCAGCTGCCTTCATCATTATCGTCACTATTGATCGTGTTGGCCGTCGCTACCCATGGGCTACAGCAAACCTGGTTGCTGGGGCTGCCTGCCTTGCCACAGCCCTGATTCCAGAGGGTGAGTCAACTGGGTGAGGCTTCTCATCCCTGAATTTCCTCCTAGGAACAGCACCTGATTCTGTCTCCCTTTTTAAAGAGTTACAGCCCTGAAGGGCTGCAAATGCATGCCCACCAGTGGGTGCTGCCCACCCAACTTTCAGTGGTGCTCCTTGCACTACAGAATCATAGAATACTCCAAGTTGGAAGGGACCCACAAGGATCACTGAGTCCAAATCCTGATTCTGCACAGAAACACACAAAATTCAAACCATATGTGTATCTGAGCACACTGTCCAAACGATTCTTGAACTCCAGCAGCTTGGGTCTGTGACCACTATCCTGGAGAGTTTGTTCCATGCCCCGCTACTCCTGCTAAAGAATCTTTCCCTAACCTCCCACCTGACCCTCCCCTGATGCAGCTCTGTGCCGTTCTTACTGGTCCTGTTGCTGTAACAGAGAGCAGAGCTCAGTTTTGCACCTCTGCTCCCTCTACAAGGAGCCTCAGGGGCACCACGAGGCCTCCCCTCAGCCTCCTCTGCTCTGAGTTGAGCAAACCTAGGGACCTCAGCTGCTCCTCAGTGAAATAAACAGATTTTATAGCACTGCTAATAATAAATCTCAAAGTGTCTGGGTCCCTTGTGCTGTGCCACAGCTCATGTGGTGTTGACTGTTTTCATTTCCTGATTCACACAAGAGAGTTCTTTAAAAACATCACGTGATAGGGGATCAGAGATCTAGCTAAAATAGCACTGGTATTAACCAATTCCTGCTAAATCAGTTGGATAATTTAAACGTATTGAATGCATTTTACCTGCAGACCTACATTGGCTGAAATTAATTGCTGCTTGCCTTGGGCGAATGGGAATCACGATAGCTTTTGAAATGGTTTGCTTTGTAAACACTGAGTTATATCCAACGTACATCAGGTAAGTGCATCCTTCTGCTGTTGGGCCAGCAAACAAATAGTTGAAGCCAATGTGTATTTTATGTTTTATGCTAAATAAAGTAATCTCCAAATACTTTCGAACATATATCATTATTGCTGAACGCTGAGTAGAAGAAAAGTGCTGTAAAACATTGATTAATGAAGAAAACCAAGCAGATGAAAATTCATGCGGATGAAATAAAGGGAAAAGTGGACAGAACCAGGGCAGGTGATGAATCTGAAGTCTCGCATACTGGTTAGATTTGTATTTAATTTGAGTCAAAATTACATGCAAATGGATGTGTCCAGTGTGGCTGCTGCTATGGAGAGTATGTGAACTTGAGCTCTTGACCTGAAGAATGGATTTTTTTCCTCTTGGGCTGCAGGGTGCGTAGCTCAGAAGTAGCTACGCGCACTGCAGATAACTAAAGCTTGGGAGTAAAGTTCCCAAAAATTCCTTCCCCTGAGTGACCACTGGCCATTGCGTGCAGGGAAGGTGTCTGAACTGACCAGAGCAATCTCAATCCTCCTTTCTTCACTGGAGACTCTTAATCTTATTTCTATATCCATAATTAGCATAGTAGAAGATAGTTGGAATTTTATTAATGGTACATATCAAACAAAAGCATTATTTGATTCCCCTTGTGCTAAGTCACTTACGAGGTACTGAAGCTAATGGTTTTGTTTTACTGTGCTTGGAGACTCCCCTCAGACACTTTGAGCCTAATTTTCTTCTATGTTTAACCTTGGGAAATTGCTCGCACCTGTGATAATACAGGTATACTATACTGCTGCTATTTGCTAAGCTTTTTATGCTTGCAGTACTTAAGTCTAAGTGACTCATGGATGTGCCCACCATTGGAAAACTAGAGCTTTGCACACTGTTTTGGTGTTTTGTGGTGTTTGTGAAGCCACGTGCTGTGTGCAAAGTCAGAGTTGTGCCCAGTCTTCTTCCATTTGCAGTGCTTGCTAATGTGATTCCTTTGCTGTCAAACCAGGAACCTTGGTGTGATGGTCTGCTCTGCCTTGTGTGATGTTGGTGGAATTGCTGTCCCATTCATCGTGTACAGACTGGTGGAAATCTGGCATGAGTTGCCACTGATAGTCTTCAGTAAGTGCCACATTACTTCCTCACCAGCTGATCCTGGGGTGCAGTAATGGGGTCCAGATTTCAAAGAGAGGGAAAAGCAGCTGGGGCAGTAGCTCCAAATTTAGCATGTGCACTTCCACATCTGTACTGCTGTAACCTTCAGTTTGTAGCATCCTGGTACTTGCCTGTGCATTCGTACCTGCAGTGTTGTCATAGTGTCATTATTGTTTCCTGTGTTTTAAAAGAAGCTGGAGATGAATACAGGTTGGATAGATGGTGAAATGCTGAGCAATGTTCCAACATTATGATGAGACTAAATGGGTTTTGTTTTGCTGCATTTAAATCTGATGAATTGTTGCTTTTCTATGAGGTGTACTTCCTCAGTCCTGGAGCCAGTCAGAATTCCCCCCTCCCCCCCTCTTTTTTGATGGAGTACAAGCATAGTTGTTATACTTCAGCTTTTGTAACACTCTGTTAACTGGTTCTCCTTCACCTGTTTGGAAAGAGATTAGTCAATAAATGCAAGATGAGCACTTGCAAACTAGTGACCTGAACTTTTCAGATCAAGGTCTGTGTTCTTTGAATCTCTGGATCAGAAGAACGTTGTTTCAAGAGAAATGTCTTGAATGGCAATATGCAGTTCTTAACTGACAGTACATTTGGGAGAGTGCTTAGTAGATTCAAAATATAGACATAAAACATGTACAAAGTGGGTAAATGAAACTATCAGTGAGCAAGTTAAACACATTGTGCAGGAATTAATATGTATTTTCTAATGCTTGTTATGTAAATATCCATTTTCTGGTTTATGCTCAGGCTATAGAAAGGGTTTTTCCCACTTTACAGATGTCAGTCCAGTCTTCATTACCCCACCTAGCTCAGTGTGTAACTCACAACTGAACTTGGCTCCTTGCTGTTTCTGTGTAGCTGCCAGATCCTCCATAGATGGCGTGCTGGTCTTGCATATAAAGCCTTACATGTTCATTTTCTTAATAAAAAAAAAAAAAAAAAGCTACTTGTAAGTCCTTTATGCCAGGCAGCAGAAAGTGATGTATATGCTAACAAGCTCTTTGTACATTTCTTTGATTTGAAGCTGTTCTTGGTTTGATTGCGGGTGTATTGGTGTTGTTTCTGCCTGAAACTAAAGGAAGAGTTTTGCCTGAGACTGTCGAAGATGTTGAAAACTTTCACAGGTGAGTTAGGCTGGCAGGTTTCACTTGAAATTGTACAAAACGTACAGCAGAACTTCTTCGGGAAGCCCATTTGTTACTTTGCTGCCTCCTATGCTTTCAAGAAGTTTCTAGCTGGCTCCTAGACTCCAGTCTAGGGGATTTTGGACTTTGCTTTAAAGCAGTGTTCATCTAGGCACCTGAAGACAAGCACCATAGGCCTTTACTGGTCTGTGAATAACTTTGCTAGTATCTTAAAATGGCTGCAACCCTACTATAATTGTAATTTGTACTTTAAGAAATTGACTGATTTTGTGGAACAAAGTCCAGTGTTAATAACAGCTACTTTATATGGTAAGTGAAGCACTGGTATCTCCTGAGGAGCCAGAGCAATCCTGGAGGACTTCAGAATTAACTGCTTGTTTTCTCTAGGGAAGAGGCAGAGCAAATGAAGAACCTGAAACCAGGTGCTATCTGAATGCATTACTTCCTTGTTGCTGCTCACATCTTGATGTTCTTGCAGGCAAAGCGCTCCAAAGGACAAAAAGATCTATCTCCATGTCCAAACGTCAGAAGTAGCCCGTGATTGAAGAAGGCACAACTTTCTGGGCAGTCTGCTTTAGAGCACTAGCATGAAAAATAAAATTAGAATGAATACTCTTCTGTCTTGCTTCCCTTTGTTCATGGAATCACAGAACAACCTAGGCGGGAAGGGGCCTCCGGGAGATCATCAGGTCCAACCTTTCATTGGAAAAGGGAGCCTAGATGACATTATCTAGCATGCTGCACAATTGCATCTTGTGCATCATCTCCACTGATAGAAATACTACTCCATCCTTCCCTTTTTTTCTATCCTTTCATTTGAATGTTTGAGGTTTTCTGATGTGGTTGTCCGTATTCCTGCATAGCTTGTTCCCTCTCTGACCCTATAATACAAATGTTTTAGGGCTGGGAAATTTTCACTTAAACTGTGTCGACCTCAACATAGGGCAGATTTTAACTTGGGGATTGTGGAGTCCATTCCAAATGAACTCTATAAACCTCCATGAAGTCTGACTTCTTTGTTTTGTCTTGCATGGGCAGCATAGCATAACAGACGTACCTCTGTTGTAGAACTGAGATGAGAACAAACCTTGCCTAATCTTATTACATAGGGCAGAGTTTCTGAGCTGAGGTTTGCTGAGGTTTGTCAAGTGGTCCTCTGCCTCGGGGCATTAGGAGCAAAGTTGGATCTGTTAGGGACAGTTCAGCACCTTTCATGATTTGCAGCTGTCTCAGAATTAGGGTCTCCTTTCTTTGTGCCCTGTTTCCCTTTCTGCTCTCAGTGGTAGCACTGTAGTAATTGTTCATCTTTCCTGATCATGTTCTGCTTTTCCTTTTCCACCCCACTGAGCAATCTTCACAACTTGCAATTCCAGGGGAGAACAGACATGAGGTATTGTGGTTTTCCTTCACTGTTTTTGCCTTGCTGGCCCCTAGCAATGTTGGAGAGCACTGGTTTCTGGTAAGGATACTGATGCTGCATAATGGTCATCTGTGGAGACAGAGCACCCAGCTGAGCAAAAATAATGCTAGACTCACTGGCAGTGTCCAATTGTTCCAGGATGACTACTTGGTTGTCAGTGTGGTGACTTTACCCTTTCACTGGGCTTGAGCAGCAGTTAATGTTCAGTCTTGCTGTGTGGGCCTTGAAGGCAGGGAAGTATTTTGTCTTGCTGAGCATGGCCTTCAGATGACACTGGCCCAGGCAGTTGCAAAACTAACATTTGCTGCAGGGTCAGCAGTGAACAATTTGGCCTTGAGTTTGGTTGAGGGGCAGTGAAGATGGAATTGGGTGTGTCTATGAAGCTGCTCTCCTGCTGTGATTGCCAAGAGGTCTCGCTCCATACCAAAAGAAATCTGTCAGAACTGTTGTTTTTATTGTAGTATACTGATTTGAAACCTGTTAAAAACCTTGTACAAAAAATAGGGTGAGGGCAACCAAGAAGTAGGACTAGTCAGGAGGCAAATCAAAATAAAAGCTGCTGAATGTGATGTGAACCACTTTATGAGATTCCGAAGGGCTATGGAAGAAGATTTTCAACCTACAGTTGTTTTATTTCTGCATGTTATAAACAGAGGTCTACCTAGAAAGCTGGATCCTTTGCGTCTCTTCTTTTCCTTAATTCATATCACTCATAGATATTTTGGAGCCTGGCCATGCAAAAAACCCAAATGACAGCATTAGGAAAGCAATGCATATTAAAACAACAGGACTTGACTTTATTGTACAGAGCACTGTGTTGTGTTATTGCTTGTGCTGCTCGCAGTGGATGTATGCGATGAGGCTTTCTCTCCTTGCCCCATCACTGATCCCTCTAGATAGGGCAGTAGCACTCAGAACCTCATGGCCTAAGGTTCATCTGCCTGCAGCTCCTTCTTCCCTTCCTTCTCATTTTCCAGCCTGTCTCATAGCTGATGAAATTCTGGGGTGCCAAAGCTTACAAGTTAGTCTGGAACTAGACTTCCCCCCCACACCAGGTTTATTCCACCTTTTCTGGAGAACTAAGTGGGAAGTTCTAGTGGATACTCATGGACCCCATAAGTGTGCTCTACAGAGGTGTTTGCTGTAAGGTGGTAGGAGCTGAGCCTGCTCAGCATAAGGCACTGAGATTTTCAGGGGTGCATGGGCAGGACACTAAATCAGCCACTGTCTACATGCTTTCTTTCATGTAAAATTAGGTGCAGTATGGAAGTGGGTTGGGAGTACAAATATATTTCTGCTTGTTATGGAAGTGAGCTGCAAGTGTGAAGAAAGCATTACTTCATGAGTGTCCTGCCTGGGCTGGAAAAGTCACTGTTGTCAGATGTCCAGGGACCCTGGAAGTGTGAAAGTGCTTAGAAGGCAAACAGAGAAATTCAGTGGAAGATGGTCTGTGAGAGCCTGAAGTGGAAATCCATGGAGTCAACTTGCATAGCTGTGGCTGGTGGCAGTGGAGGAGCAAGCTGGAGAAGGGCAGACTGTGTCTGCATGGTTCTTTCCTCAGTGCTGGGTGGGGGCTGTTGTGCTGGCCCCTCCACTGCAGCCCAGTGAAAGCAGGTCTGGAACAAAAGCGGAGCCTTACTTGGGTACAGGTTCTGAAGTCAGAATTTGAAGATAAATTGTGTTTTTCTTGCTTCTTTCTTGTCTGCAGAAGGAATAAGGGAAAGACAGATGATGCTCTGGGTGGCAAAGAACATTATCAACTAAATAACCCATGTGCTTAAATTCACTGGAGACTAAATTTAACAACTCTCCCATCACTGGCAATTTCTCAAATGAGATCAAATTATTTGAGAAAACAGCAGGAAAAGAAGTAATTTAGAGAATTTCTGTAGGCTGACTGCAGCTGCATGGATGTCTGAAAATCATGTTAGCGGTTGCATTAGTAACTTTGTCATTTCCTACTGTTAAATCTGTTATTCTAGGTGGTTTCTACAGTAACTTCTGGGTGTGTATTTGCCTGTATGAACTTCCTTCCAGAGACTTCTTTCTCTCCTGTCCTGTGCTGTGTTGCACTCACTTTCTGGCCAGGCCAGGTCCTGTCAAGTCCTCAGCTGGACTTCTGGTGATGAATAGCAACAAGAGGCCTTTTCTGCCATGAAGGAAAGCTGCTCTGATCTGTGGGGCCTGTGCTTGATGTACCATACCTGTGCATGTTTTCAGCATCTTCAATGGTCTCAGGAAGAGTTTTTCCCTTTGTCTCAGGTAGGAGCAAGACCAAGCCACCACCAACAAAAGCAATCCCAGCTGCAGAGAGAAAGCAAGAACAAGGCTCACAAGAGCAATGCAGGGGTCGGGCCTCCGCTTAATTCCAAATTTCTAGTTAATTCTGAGACAAAGTTTATGATTGAATAGTGATTGCAAACATCTCTGAGGGGCATAGGAGGTCTGAAACACCGGCCTGGTCCATAGGTCCCTAAGCAGTCTGGCTTCTTTGCTTTGTGCATGCAGTGCAAAGGAAAGAGATTCCGGCTCTACTTGTTCTGCTGGGATATGGTGGGGGTGATGATAGCTAGCTGCCATCCCTACTTTGGGCTATAATTAGGATGTGAAAGAAAGGGTGCTACCAGCCTATCCAGCCCATTTTGCCTTCCATTTAGTTTTGGACCCTGTTATGACCACACACAGGATAGAAGGTGCAGCTGGGCGCACCAGAATGAATATGTGCAGGAGCATCTATTTCTTCAGGATGGTAACCTTAGCACAACGACAGTGTGGATCATTGAGGGACTAGGCCCCTGAGAAGTATGCAAGAGATGCAGGGAGAAGAGAGGCCAGCCTATGCTGATCTCTAGTCCTTTGACTATGTTGCAGATGTGTAGCACTGAACCCAAAGACCTTCTTCCCATGAAAAAGTTCAGTAGGAGCAAGTCAAAGCTTGAGAGAGCTGTCCCCAAAACAGGAGATTCAACAAAGGGGAAGGACTAAGGGAGTGTATTCAGCTCAATTTACAACAGCCAGGTGGGAGAGACTTAACAAGCTAGATCTGATACACATCTTGTATGCACATGAGCATACGTTCATTCCTCTCAGCATTAATTTTTTTTAACAGTGGGGAAATAGGTCACCAAAATCACTCATCTAGGCTGAGGCAAACTAACCACCTCCTAGCTCTCTTACCAAAGAGAACTAAGGGCAGCTCGTGCCAGAGCTCCGCTAGTCTGTACACAATGAAGGGAGTCATGATTCCACCGATGTCGCACATGGACGAGCAGATCAGCACCCCTAGGTTCCTGGAAGAGACAGACACTGGCCCATGTCAGGAGCTCTGCCTAGGAGTGCCCCGTACAGCGGGGAGGGCTGTATGGGGCAACCCCCCTGCTGCCACCCATGGCTGGAGTAGGGTGGAAGAGAGGGGCCAGCACCCTACTGTGGGGGTCACAGCTGATGGGCGGAGGAACAAGCTGTGGAGATGACAAGGCGGTAACAAGGCAGGAGTTGAGAAAGGCCTTATCAATGTGATCATAGAAAAGCACAGGTTGTGCATTCTCCTGTAGGAATACTGCAATGTAAAATGAGTGAGGAGGGAGAATATGATGGCAGTCCTATCATGGGATAGAGGTGTTAATGACTCCAGGCTCACCAAACTGCCCTGAAAGAGGGATATGTGAAGGATATCTAAAAAAGTTTCTTACATATCCCATTAGGGATACCTGCCTTAGTGCTGGGCTTAGAAAAGCAGCACTGTATTTCCTCCTCACAGGGAATCTTCTATGCTGCTTCTCACAGTGAGAAGAACAGCTTACTGGTGGGCTTTCAATTTTAAATGACATTTCTGCTATTTGACAGGTCCTCCTTTTCTTCCATGATAGACATTTCTGAGGTCTAAATGGTGACTCTTTACAATAGCCTCAAGCGGATAAACTGAGATACTCGCTGCTTAACTCTAACAGAAGGTGGTACGCTTACCTGAGAGAAGTTGGATACAGCTCAGGATTTACCAAACAAACCATTTCATAGCACATGGTAATTCCCATCCTGCCCAGACACGCTGCGGTCATTTTAAGCCAATAAAGAGCTGGAAAGACATTGTGTATATTGAGGTCGGAATACAAAACCAATTTTTTTCTGCTGTTAACACAGAACTGCATTACAGATTTAATTTAAGAAAAGAGGAACTTTACTGTCATGAATTGTCATGAGATCTGAGCATGATTGTGTTCTCTTTCATTCTTCAAATAATTTATAATGTGATTGTCTTGTGATTCAAGTAAGTAACAGAGGTTTGAAGCTGTCACAGGGAGGAAATGATGATACAAAGTAAATTGGGTATTTCAGTGCATAAACCAAAAGCTTATGCAAAAATGCCATTTCCTGCATGCAATAAAACTAAGCAGTTCACAGCTGCTTTTCTGGTTGCCAAAATTTGCTAATTTGCAAGATACTCTGCACTTTTGCACAGAGACGTCTGATGGCTTTCTGACAGGGACAAGCTGGTTCTGTCACCCCTCTCTCTTGGTATATGCTCTGTGATCGCTTTCAGACCTGAAAATAGACACATCTGCTGCAAATGAATGAATATCCCAGGCCTGCAGTGGGTGCCAGTCCAGGACTGTGCTGCATGCCCCATGGGTTCTTAGATCCCAATCTGACCTCGGATGGTGGTTTCAGCTGTTTCAGCTATTAGTGCATGTACAGCATGGACTCTCTCCCTCATTTACCCTACTGAGGGATGCAGTGTTTCACAGTCTGACAGCTGCTGATAACCACTGCTGCAGAGCCCCTCCAGAGCTGAGCAGACTGCCACTGCTGCACACGGATGGCAGCAATTGCAGCTGTGAGCAGCAGCTGGAAGGCTCCCGCCCCAGTGCTGCTGTGGAAAAGCACATCAGTCCCCTCTGTATCCTTGCAATCCCCAGCTGTGTGTGAAATATCTATTGTCTGAATGCTTTGCTGTTATTTTTGCCTATTATTTTTTTTCCATGACATTTTCTGTTTTCTGTCCTTGTTCTGCTGTGAACTGATAGTTGTTTGGCACTATTATTTCTGTGGTTTCAGCCTAACTATGCTCCATAAAAAGAAAGGAAAGATGTTCCAGTCAGTGGCTCTCGTGGGACGTTTCCTTGAGACTCCAGCCTTGGAGAGAATGCTCAGCTGAATAAAAGCCAAGTGCCTTTCACTGTGGTTGCTCAACATCCTACACTGTAGGAAGCAGTGTATCCAGATGGTGTTTAAGTGTGTGTGTCACTGAATTTTAACTTTTTAGAAACAGAAAAGATGGGATTTGGGGGATGAACACCCAGAATGGTACATCCAAATCCGAATTCTAAGCCACACAAAAATCAAAGACTTAACAGGGCACTTGTTGTGGTCTAGCACAGGCAGACTTGCCGTCTTATTTGGTGCTGTTTTGAAAATGTAATTGACCTCCTTCCTCAAACCTCTCATTATCTGGTGTGAATGGTGATACTGGGCATACATAGGCTTCCATGTAATTTGTGTTAATTGGATCACAATACTGATGTGGGCCAGGTTTGTAAAGATTACTTTCAATTTTCCAGAACAATAACATGGAGATGTGGAGAGATTTCATTGACTGAGGAGATTTGAGTGACTCACTGTCTGGGACTAATGCCGTAACTAGGCAGGCACCACCCGTCATCACATTTGCCACAGCCCATGGGTAGCGACGGCCAATGCGATCCACTGTTAACAAGAGGATGAAGGCAGCTGGGAACTCAACAAGAGCAGAATAGAGGAAATCCAGGTAAATGTTCCCACTAGCTAGTCCCATGTGCATGATGAGCCCTTGGTAGAGGACAGAGCTTGTGAACCTATGCAAAGAACAGGCAGATGAAATCAAACTCTTTGAGAGAGGGCTTATGTAAAGGACTCAGATTCATAGCTGGTCTGGAGCAAAACAGGCTTAAATCAACAATGGCATTTTAAGGAATTGAATACAACACCTCCATGTAGGTTGCAGAAGTATTCCCTTACCAACTGTACATCAAAATGAATGTGTGCTTTCTTATCTGAGGTGTCCTGACCAGGTCTAGATATGAAGGTTTCAGCTTTTCTCCATCTTCATCTTCAGATCTGAGGTTCTGGAAGCACAAGTGAGAGAAGGATAAAAGATTAGAGTTAGCAGGCGAGACGATGGTAAGCAAGGAATATTTTCCCCTGGATTTATGGGAAGATGTTAGTTTTGATTTATCAGTTATGAAAGCAAAATAACTTCTCCAAAGTGTTTTTGGGGAAAGAAAATATGAAAATGTATGTAGACAGTTCCCATGTCTGCGCAGCCATATGTATGAGGCTGTTGCATGACATGAAGTGGTAGATTAAAAAACGAATGAGGATGTCTTGGAATGTTCAGTTATGAAATTGGGTGAGTTTGCTATATGTTGATTGGTACTAATTAAAGGAAGAATGTTTCTTGTCTGCTGGCTATTTTTGCAAGCCTCTTTTCTCAAACATGCTCTGTTAGAGTCCTAGGCAGGCAAAGAAAAGCCACTTGTTGTACGTTAGGGAACTGCAGTGCTTTTGGTCACCAAGCTGCTCCCAGATCTAAACCCTCAGCAATCCTAACATTGTAGCTTTGCTTGCCTGAGCTTTGCATACACTCAGCAAATGCAGTACAGTCACCTGGAAAGAGGGAGGTAGCTGCTTCTTGTTTCTCGTGGCAATGCGCTTAATAACTTTCATAGCTTTGTCATTTTGCTTCTGAGTTATTAGCCACCTGGGAGACTCGGGCAGACACCTGCAATGCATACAAGCATTGATGCTTAAGGGACAGGAAAAGGCAACTGTGCATATTACAGTTCATTCCTTGCTCCTAGATGGCTTGGAATAAACTCATGGGTGGGGAGAACCAAATGAAAGAAAAACAGAAGATCTGATCTGATGTTGTTTCGGAAGTCCTACTGGTAGCACTATGTCTGACCTCTTCAAAGAAACTTGGACTCCCAGGTGTAGTCCACTGGATTTTTTTTTTTTTTTACTTAGGGTTGCTGGGAGTGATGACACTGGGAACTTAGGAACTTACCAGTGGTAGAGTAGGAAGAAGAAATTGGGCAGGGTGACAGCAAGCTGAAGCCACCTCCAGTGTGGAAGCACATAAGCCACGGCAGTGAGGATGAGGAGTCCCACAGTGAAGGCAAGTTGGTAGATGATGCCCACTGTCCTCCGGAAGCTTAAGCCAACAAATTCTGCAGCTACAAAGATAATGTTATGTGAGGCACAGGGAAAACAATGGGAAAAGGTAGCTGCCAGCAGCTGAATGACAAGGAGCCCCTATGGCATCGTGTGAGGATGTGGGTTTAGTTGGGGAAGCAGAACTGGCCTGGGGTACAGGCTGCAGCTTCGGCGCAGGAGACAACTGGTGCCACTTTTCTGCCTGTCTACAAGATGTGGTTTGCTCTGCTTGGAGGCGACTGGCAGTGTGGCTGCAGCTGTGGCTGACCATGTGGCATGACTCAGCTTTGCAGGAGAAGTCTCCATCGGTCAGCTAGGGACTTGGTCCCTCTACCAGGAGTGTCAGGCCTCACCCAAAACAAGGGCAAATACAGCTTTTCTATCTCCCATTCCACCTAACCAAGGACTAGCTTGCAACACCAGCAGCCTGCTGGCATCTGCTGGCTCCTGCCTCCCACCTGATTTCAGAACAGGGCCTCTCCTGCTGAGACACAACAAAGCCATTTTGGCACAAGATTTGTGAAACACAAATGTTATCTCCTGCAGTGCCGCTTGCTGCCTTTCCTGGAAAAGCATTGGATGCCTTTGCAGCATTTTCAGTTCTTGCCCCCAGACTTTGTCCTCTCATTTGGCTCGTCACTTCAGATACAAATGCTCCCTGGTGTCTAGAGCTGCCTCCTAATTATTCTATGTGCATGTACAAGTTGGTGCAAGCTTTCCAGGAATAAAATATTGATTTGATAACAAAGTCTGTAGGCCTGTAAACCCTCAGACAGGCAGCTCACAAAAGAAAACGCAGCTTGACTCGTAGACGGTTTAAAGCAACAAAGTGCAGCTGGGCAGTAAATAGTACGCTGTCCCTGTCTCCACAGATCCCCAAACATCAGAGGGCACCAGCAGTGGCCAGCCCTGCTGCTAAGCCGGGGGGTCCTGCCCAGTGAGAGGAACTGCAAGGTGCCGTAACTCAGGACGTAGCCTGTCAGCCAGCCCCCCTTGCTGACCAGCCCCTGGATCAACCGAAAGATCACTGTCCACGTGTAGCTGGGTGCGAAGGCCACGAGAACCCCTGAGACAGAATTGATGAGGACTGTGATCAAGAGGCAGAGCTTGCGGCCAAACCTGCAGAGGGAAAGAAGAAGAAAAAAGAGTTAAAAAGGCTCAGCTCACAGCTGCACAAAACCCCAACTGAATGGCAGAAAGGCTCCTCATGAGTAACCCATTGAAACAAACCCATTCAGGGCCACCAACTTCCGCAGAGGTTACATGTGGCAGGGGGGTTGGAGCTTGATGATCTTCGAGGTCCCTTCCAACCCAAGCCATTCTATGATTCTATGAAACAAAGGTTGCTTTCTTCTTTCAGATTTTGTTCCAAGTGTTTTCTCAGGTACAAGGAATGTAAAGCTTTATTAGTACCCCAAGTACTGACCTGAATAGTAAGTTTTTGATCATCTACCCTGTAGTGCGTTTAAGGAGCTGACCTCTCCTTCCAAAATCACTTTCCTGGT
>JAOWBP010001760.1:37824344-37845528 GCA_028571105.1 Tragopan temminckii | reverse complement strand
GGTGTGGGTCAAAAATGCAAAAATGAAAAAAAAAAAAAAAAAAAAAGCAAATTTTGGACAGCCCAGGAGTCAATAACTCACCAGTGTTTTGTATCATGGGATCTCAGATTTTCAGATCCAGAGGTGAGAACTAGGTATCTGAAAACCAAGAGCTGACTAGAGAGGGAGCCTACACACCTTTGTTTTTAGGCTAAGTTATTTGAAGAAGCACGTGTTTGTTCTTAGTATTTATTTACACCTAAAGAATGTATTACATAACTGAAAGAAAGAGAGAAACAGGGTGTACCTTATGGTTGGCTCACTTACTACTAACACATTTTTCTTAGATGATAATTACATTGTATTTGGCAAAAAAAAAAAACACCTCTATCTTTGGATTACCCGCCTCTAAATCCACAAGTCACTGCGTGAGCTCATTTTCTCATTGAACACTAATTGCCACATGGTATTGTGCAACCTGGGAGTAGCTCTGCTTATGACAACTCAGTGCACAGTCCTCACTCTTCAGCTTCTGCTGTGGCATGCAGTGTGATCTGCAGCTGGAGTTTGTCCTCTGAACACTGCATTTCTGCTTTTGCAGTGGGTGGGAGCATGGCTGAATCACTCTGCCATTGGTGTTGGGGCACAGAGGCCACACATGGCTGGGTTGATGGATGCTTGTGCTGCACCACAGCACCTCAGCATGCTGAGCACCTGTGCCATGGGGTCCTGCTGCTTTGTTCTAGCTCACCAAGGAGACAAGGTCACCCTGCAGCACACCTGGGACATGAGCAACTACTCTTATCGCAGGGGGTGGAGATAACTTCTATGGGGAGAAAAGAGCTCTGGCAGTAACTACTGGTACAGAGTCTAAAGGGTGTGCTTCGCACTTCAGGAAAAACACACAGGTTTTGTTCAATGGCGATCTGAGTTTTTGCATGTGCTCACCCCCCCATACAGTTCACAAAACTCCTCCAAGAGCTGCATGGAAGGTGAGGCTCTTTTCAGCCAGAGATGAGGCTGTACCTGGTGCTGGGGTGGGCCAGTGTAGGCTGTCTGCAGCTATCCTTGTGTTTCAGTCCAGCCTGCTGTCACATCCAGGCACATGGCTGGGAAGCATGCTGGTACTGGGCTTTAGCCTCCTCATCACCTGCCACTCATGACTGGAAAATTACTAGCCTGGTTCCAGAGGGCTTGCATTCTCAGTCTCAGTTTTATTTCCTTTGTGTATGTGAACTGCTGATGCCAGCTCTAAGGGGAACAGAACTCAGCATGAGACAAGCAGTGCAAACAGTACAGATATTACAAAGCTAGATCCTACGCAAGGGACTTGACAAACGAGCGAGGATGGAGTGGACATGTGGAGACTGCAGCATAAGATGCGTTTTTGCTGGGAGAAATTTAGTTTGCACCAACTCTGCTGTCAGAGGCAACGTGCTAGGTAACTGCACTCTTAGGTACACAGCAAGGGTTGAGGCAGTATCTGTTTTACAGTTCTTACTCTGCAAATTGTAGAGTGGGGACAGCACGTGCCCTGCTGGGAGTGGAGAAGGGGCTGCTTCTCTGAGAGACAGAAGGCTGCACGGAGGAGAGGCTGAACCGCAGCATCACAAGACAAGACTGCTCTGGAGCAAAATGTCCCAACCCCAGGAAGATGGAGAGGAACAGGGGATCTTGGGAAGATGCTGCTGTTGTCCTTCAAGACTGATTGGTCCTCCTCGGAGACCCTAAACTCATCTTCTTGCTCTGTTTCAACCTGTGGCAGACCCTACTGGCTGTTCCTGCAGCCCTTGTCCTGGGCATCCAGATGAAATCCCGTGAGATCCTTGAGGCAACAATATACAGGTACCTGGAGTGGTGGACTGTCTCAAGCCAGTCCTGTTAGGGTAAAATGTGGCGTAACACTCTGAGACCTGATTTTCTGAATTTCTAACAGCCCTGCTTTTAAGGTGGCTGCTATTAAAGCAGTCTGACAAGATGCTCAGCTTGGGTCTGCTGCCTCTGGCACCATACAGGTGCAAGTGAGGTGCTGCCCCAGCAGAGCACAGGGTTTCCAACACTGCCTCTTACGGAGAGTACTCGTAAGTCTTCTCTACTGGAGAAGTTGAGAGATCACACTCTTTAATTTCCATATCTTAGCTTTAGTTTTTGGGTTTTGGTGTCTTGTAGTTTGGTTTAATGAATATTTGGATGTCCATCTGCACTTCCGGGAGATAATAAAACATGCTGGTGCCACAAATCCTGTTGCAACTACACATGAGCTAGTGCAAATGTAATCTCACAGCATCTAGAAGGATAAAGAAAGCTGCCAAGGAGCTTAATGCCAAAACGGACACGCTTATATAAAAAATTCATCAGCTGAATGCTACAGATCTATCATGAATTCTATTTCAGCCTTGTATTGGTTCAATAGTAGCAGTTATTGAAGGGAGAATGATAGTACAAAAAATTTCTGTTAGGGCTATGACAATCAGAGAGTCATCGTCTTCTTTGTTTTTGCATTTTCTGCACTATTTGTAAGTCCAGACTCTGTTTTTTAAATATTTTTTATCACAGCAAAAGGACAAGGATTGGAAGCATCTAGCAGCTATCCTTGTGTGGTTTTGTATATATCTGTACAGAATTATAGTTAAACAATCACCGAAGATGAGACACTGAACTTTTTATAGCAAATGATTGGTGGAATTGACATGTTTATGGACAGCTTCAAAAAGAACCAAAACAAAAACAAAAAAAAACAAACCAAAAAACCTGGCTGGATTTGGCTCTGGGCAGCCTGGTCTAGTGGTTGGCAACCCTGTCCATGGCAGAGGGGTTGAAACTAGATGATCATTGTGGTCCTTTTCAACCCAGGCCATTCTATGATTCATTGTATGATTCTATGAATGTGGACAGCCCTCCTTTCCTTCATCCCCAGGGCTCTGTAACTTCAGTGTAACTGACTTGACTAAAGAGTCTAGGCTGAGAATTGAAGGTTGTCCAAAATGAAAGGCAAGGAAGCTTGCTAGCAGGCAGCATTGAAACCAAACACTATGTATGGAGTGACTTAGGAATTTGAGACAGATGTTTTTTGATTGAGTCTTTTTGCCCAATAGCCAATAGTACTGCTGTGCTGCCCAACAAGCTTAGAGGCTGCCCTTCTGACTGATCAGGTGCCTCAGTTACTGCCTCTGGTGCAAGAAGCGAGGCAGTGGGTGGATGTTGGTCATCATTATACATCCCCTTCTGGATGGTGGAAGGTGGGAAGAAACTGCCCATGAGCTTAGTGAGATCATACTGGTATCCCTAAGCACCTGTAGGGCTGGTTGCCTTCTTGAATGAACAGCTTGTGAGATACCTGAGCGTCTGAAGTGATCAGCCATGGGAAACCCCAGCCAATTTACATCTAAGGGAGTGAGCAGAATGCGATCATTGGACTTGGCATGAGTGTACCATAAATCCAGCATGGAGTTACTGTGGGACTGGAATGGGTCTGCTCTTATGAGGTATGAGGAACTGGATAGCTGCAGCTGGGAGAGCTCCCAGTGGAAGACCCCCTTTCAGTAAATGGAGTGGAGGTGCCAAGTCATGCACATTAGTTAAGTGACTGCAGAAGCTCGGCCTCTAAGTCACATAATGATAAAAACAAGGACAAATTGCAGGAAACAGACAAAAAATGAGTCACAAACATTAACGTAGCAGCAGCAATGTGTCACCATGTGTGTAGGAACAGTGTCTGTGCAGGGAGGATCCTGTGCTTTTGAGCTGGTGATGAACAGAGAGCTTTCCCTGGCTAATAGTGTGAACAGTACATCCCTCTGGACCCATGGTGGTTTCCCCAGGCTGAGGTGGTGGAAGCAGCAGCACAGACAGTTTTGCAGTGCACAGGCTGTTCTGCAGAAAAGTATCTTGGACTGAATGACCTCATAAAATGTGTGTTGTGACAGTCCTATTGAGCAAGACATCCATTTAATGCAGGATTCCAATGACTTCTCAGTTATTGGGCTGCTCCCATGGGGATGACACGTAAGAGTGAATGGACTGTGACTGTACCAGGAAATTCAGAGCCTCAGTTTCATTTTCATGAGGCCCTGAGTGTGGAAGTTGCTGGCAGGACAGCGAGTTATATCTGTGGGGAGCATCCAGCTTACCAGCTATTCACAGTGATAAAGTATGTGCTTTTGCAGGCTTTTTCAGACCAGGTCATAGCTACGTTGCAGCAATGTCAATATTTAACTGCACCTGATCCTTGAATACAGCAGAAGATGCTGGGATCTCAACTTTTTTACCTGATCTTTGGGTAAGTCTTTACTGTGACCTGCAGCAGAATTGAACACTCCAATAATGCCAGCACTAGTTCCCAGCTTGCACAGTACACAATGCTGACATTAACTGCCTTTGAGTAAACACGTGCTTCTGTTGAATTAGTGCACATGATATAGGGTGTATGCCAGATTTCTGCTTTTACATGGATCTCATTGCCAGCCCCAGGATGACAGGTGATACCCAAGCCAGTAGACCATGAGAAACCTCAGCTAGAAAGTCTCTTAAATACTTTCTGGACAAACCATGCAAGTTTATACATGTGGCTCAAGTCATTGAGAAATGTTTTATTGAGTTCTGCAGACACAAGAGGAATAGCAGATAGACATACATCTGTCAAGGAACGTGCCAGGTAGGAGACAGCATCTTCTTCAATGAATATGGACAGAGTAGGTTATGCAAACCTCAGCACAACTGTCCCTCCATGCTGGTCCTTTGTAGGGCTGAACCACGCTACCATGAGGCCACAAATCTGAACCCAGTTCAAATCAAATATGACAGCTACCCAGTGGGGAAAAATACATTTCAGCCTCCTGAACTCTGATTTCACCTAGAACATCCTGTAAGACTTGCATGTGCTTTTATTTCCAGGTGACAACTGTTAAGTCCGATGATAACACACAAGAACATTGTTTAAACTTCTGTTTTGTTGTGGTTATCTTGGGGTTTCCATTTACAGAGAATTCAACAGAAAAACAATTTCCTGTGCTGTACCCGGAGCACTGTGGTAACACTGTGGTGGCATCTGGTGATGCAAACTCCCATTCTCATGGCTCCCTGTAAGCTCAGAGTGTGCTATGGTGAAGGTTTTGTGATCCATTCCTGGTCAGCTTCTTTTTCTCCTTGGTTCTGAGGTCACAGCGCCTGTGTGTCATGTTCCCATTTGAGTTTGGTGCCATGTATTGTTGCTTCTTCTTCCAGCACTGCCTTATAATCAATTTTTTCTAGCCAGTGACCTTTGCCTCAGGCCTCATCTTGCATCAGGACTCCATGTGCAGGCCATCACCCCAGCTGCCCCTTGGGAGCAGCCTGTGCCATCTCACTGGGCCAGCTGTGACTGCAGCCATCAGCGCAGCCTCCCTGAACCCTCAGTCTAAGGCTTGCACACACACACAGCATTCCTCTGGAAAAGGTGAGCATTGCAGAGGAAGCAGGCTGCTGCCCACCTAGCTCCACCAGGTGAGCTCAGACACTGTGCCACAGGCTGTGCAGCAGCAGACAGGGAGGTGCTGAATGCTTTCTGGGATGGCAGCTCCCCTGCCACAGACCAGTTGTTTTTCCCCACCATCCTCATCTCCTCACAGACTGTCCCATTTGAGCCTAACCTGCCGTCCCCAGTTCTGCTGGTTTTTGCAGTTATTTGGTATCTGTGGTATGGTAGCCTCTGTGTTTTGTGCCTGGGTCAGCAACCCCTTTGAGCTGCTATCTGCCTGCTGAAATACTAGCAGCTATGTGGGCCCAGCATGGATTGGTGCTGTGTGCAGCTGGGTGTTTGGAAGTTGTGTGGTCAGGATGGTGCCAGAAGCTATGCTGCTGATGCTTATGTGGAGATGACATGGCAACACTGCTGTTTTATATATTAAACAAAACCAAAGTTGACCTCTACTTCACTTCAGCTATGGGAAGAAAAAATAGCGTATGAACTAAAAATACTGTATGAAATAATCCTCTAAATAATCTTTTAATGAAGCTCATCTCTGGATGAGTCTCTGAAATCTCAGTTTCAAGGATCTGACAGTTAATCCAGTAAAAGCCTGTTTGCTGAAGCTGGTTCATGCCATCTCCTCAGCTCAGTGCAGAGGCACAGATAGGTGGGGCCAGGAATGCCAGCTGCCCCACAGAGCTCTTGTAGGCATCTCTCCAGGGGCACAGCAGCTGTTGGTGCTGCCTCATAGGGGTCTCCTCCCTGCTTCCCAGCACTGAGCTGGGCTACCTCTACCTCTTGTTTGGACTTGGTGGTTTCCTGTATCACTTCGTTGCCCCAGACTCACACTGCATTGTTTTGTCTGGTCCACCTCCCAAAGACACAGGTGACAGACTTTGCACCCAGTCACTGCAGGGGTTGTTCTACAGGAAAATGGATGTAAACGCCGCAACTTTTCAGAAACACTAGGCTTGAACTGGCCTTTGTTTCAGCTCATCTGCTTGCTCAGAATTTCAGGATCTCAAACAGTGTAAGCTGTTCCCTTTCTGCCTTGATTTTCAAATGTTTGTTGAATCAGTCTTGCTGTGGGTCTCCACATCATCTATTTACATTTTTGTGCTTTTTTTTTTAATTCTTAAATATGCTCAGAAACATTAATCAAAGAAGGTGAAATATAATAATTCGGTGTAGTAAGTGTAATGACGTTTCAAACCAAATAAGCATTAAAACAACTGAAAGTAATTAAAATAACCTGTGGTAGGTTCATATGTACAAAAAATGCCCATTTTGAGTAGTGTGCTAGGTGATGGAGCATGAACAGTGAGAGTGTATGCAGCCAGATGGAAGTGGCTTTGTCCTTCCTATTAATAAAGCGTGCTCATCAAATAGAAGCTAAGAACCCAGACCCATCCTTCTGGTTTGTATTGTGAAATGAGAACAAAGGACACAGTGTTACAGCAGAGATAAACTACAAAAGCAGTCAACTGTAAATAGACTGTTAGCGCTGTGAGCTTCCAAAAACAACAAGATGCAGATTAGAGGAAGGCGTTGAAGAATTATGGGATCACATCCAAAAACCAACAACCAAGCAAACCAACTAACCAAATGCAAAAAAAAAATTCAAAAAAAAAAAAAAAAAAAAAAAAAAAAAGCACCACAAGCAAAACTGATCTAATTTCCCCAAGTTTTCCAGGCAGGAGTTGAGGCAAGTATAGCCTGAGAGAGAGAGAGAGAAGGCAAGTAGTAATTCACAGCTGCCTGATAACAGTGGTACTTTTTTTTTTTTTTTTTTTGGAGGCTTTCATTCTTATCTCTAGAAATATCCTTGCTTGTTGTACTGTATGAAGTAGCCCTTGTTTAACTCAGGCTTCCTTATCTTGTGACCAAAAAAACAGTTATTTAAAGTTATTAGCAAGGGTTCTGCCAAGCATACTCTGAAATTACAGCATACTTACCTGAACAGGAAGATAGTGCAGTTCCTCTACTGGTCTCCAGTGCTTAGAGAGATGCAGGTGTTTGCTGTTTCCTGAGTAGCATAAAAGTCAGTGAAGCACAAACCTCCCTATCAGAGAGGTATCTGAATGCCTAGCATCTCATGCTCTCCAGAAAATGACAGGTGCAGCATATAGCTGTTGTGGTACAGCCAGCCATCCAGGCCTTGGAGTGCACTGTTTCTCAACAGCCCTTGGTACCTGAACTCCCACTCTCTGCACTGAGGCAGCAGAATGTGAGGATGGTCTTTGGCTGTAAGGTAGAGGATGTCTTCCTGCTCTGTTCTAACCTTTTTGCTTATACATGCTCAAAATAAATATAAATATGGTCTATAAGCATGGGCTGTCTCAGTTGTGATCACTGCTCTCTCCCTCTCTTGTGTGTGCTCCTTTGTTCCTCTTTTGCTTTTCCCTTCATGCTTTGTTTTTTCTTTCTCACTTGGACTTTCCCATTTCTCCCTGTGTTCCTATCTTTCTCTGCTATTTCAGCTGCTGTGCTAGTGATGAGTACAGATCCCCCTGATTGTTGTGCTCTATAGTTCCTAGAACTACATTTATGTCTATTTGTTCTTGGAACCAGATAGTAAAAATAGTCTAACAGCCATGGAAATAGTGAGGGAGATGAGTACATGTACTGCACATTGCTTTCATGGATTGCCAAAAGGTGGAAACCCCGTTGCTTGATATTGACTTTTCCCATGTCTCAAAGCTAGCCTGCAGCTAACTAAGTTGATCTTGGAGGCCTGGGAAAGGACATGCTCCACTGGCTAGAGTTGCACCTCTTGGAAAGAGAGAGAAAATCTGAAAGAAAAATAATGGAGAGAGAAAAGATGAAAGTGGGTGATGAGAAAAAAGAAAGCTTGATAAAGTATAAGGAAAAAAAGGCAAAAAACCCCAAACCAGATAAAAGAGCTGTCAGAGAAAATGCTGCATGTAATCTAGTATCCTGACTTGGAATGTGATTGTACACGTGTGAGAGAGGGGGGCGTAAACTTCTATAACTGCCCCCCAAAGGAGATCTCACTCTGATCTCAAGGAATCCACTATTTTATCTCCAAGATTGAAGTCTTGTATTTTTTCCATCCTGGTTTCTTAATGAGATGTATGAACAAGATGTTACCAAGAGCTCTATGAACATGCAGTATTTATGGGGCTGCAGTTAAGGTTCTTCGCTTCAGCATGGAAGAGCAATGATTTCAGCACAGGACTACTGCAGCTGGCTCTCAGAGATGGAGGTGAAGTGACTGGAGAGGAATTAAGAAGGGCCCTACCATCTTCTGCTTTGAACTGAGCTTTGCAATTAAGATGTTCTCATTGTAATTTGAACTACTACTACCGAGTTCATCACCATGGACTCTGCTGTGAAGCCACCAGGTAGTGGAGGTACAGACAATCCCCAAATGCTGCAGTCCAGCAGAAGGGCTGCCTCTTTTCCTGGCATGGAGGACTGAAGAAAAGACTGGTGTGGGCAGTCTTCTGGCCCTAGGATGGAGTGATACTGATGGGTTTACACTCCTGTTGCTTTGGGCTACCTCATCTATAGCAGATTTGTATGGGAGACAAACATTTGGGGGTATGAAGCAGCATCATGAAGTTGCATAATGAGCAGGGTGGATGATGGCTGCCCGAATACACCCCAAGGCCCTCTTTTATTTGGCATATCTATAGGACGTGTTTTTCTGTATAATTTAACCACAGAAACAATGCTATAATCTGTGATTGTGTCCTAAGGTGTCTGCATATTCAATAATGTCACTGCTACGTTGTTTACATTGTCCCAGAGGATATCAAGGTTTTTAAGTTTCTCTGAAGTGCTGGTAAGTTATCTGGGGTGTTATGCTAAAACTGGAACTTTCTAGGATTTGACCAGGGTAGGTATTCATCCAAGTCCCTTATGCTGTCACCCAGACATATATAAGTAGTACTCTAGAGCCATAAGTAGACAGGGAGCGTATGTCTTCTCCTCTAGACTACATAGTTTTCATTCTGTTTCTGAAATAGCTGTGACATTTAGGGGTCTAAAGACAGCTCCAAACAAAGATGCTTGTGTTTGTATTTTAGCTGTACTTCCATATCTCTTTCTCCTCTGCTCCCCTTTCATCACTGCTTCTGCCTTTGCTCTTTCTCTGGCTTGCTGCCTTCCCACCTTCCCCCTCCCTCTTTTTTTGCTCACTACTCCACATCTATTTTTTCTGCTTCTATCATCTTCACCAGTCAACATCTTCCTCAACTATGTATTCCCTTGCATATCTCTCAGTATCAAAGAGCACTGTTTATTTTATTATATGCAGAGGACAAAATACTTGAAATGCTAATTTGATCACAAGATCTGTCCACAAAGAAGAGTTGAAGGCATTCTCTAAAGGGGGTACAGTTGCAGGCTTTATATACAAACTCATCATCTTCTTGACCTCAAATTTGTTCAGCTCTCGCAGTTCATGAAGTTGAAGTTCCAGGAAAGCCTCGGAAAAAATGGGAATTGCTTTACTTGTAGAGTAACATTAATGCTCATTCTCATGAATCTCTCACTGGGATGTTTTAGATTTCTTTCACAAACTGGAGCCTTGCAGCACATTGATATGATATGGTGGCAAATATTGATAATTCACTTTTGGACCAAGGAATGAAAACAAGTGTGAATGCTATGGAGCTCAGGTCACCTTGACATCATCTATGCCAGACAATTGAATTGACTTTACTGAATGAATCATTATGTCTATGACCAACAATTACAGTGAGTAATATCAGGAACCAGATTTCTGCTGCTGGGACTTAGAGCTGATCTCTCCCAACTGCTAGGTTTTCTCTCAGATTCTGGTGCACGTGCTGTGCACAGTAGGAGCATAATGGATGAGATCAATGAAATTTTGTCAATCAGCTGCTAGACCATGCTTACTTTAGGGAAAGAAAGTAGCTCCTGAGGAAATGCTCAAATATTGCTCAAATGTCACATTGGAAAAGTCTGCTCTAGCTCTATTGATTAACTTAGAGGTGGAAGTGGATGGCTTCTTAAACAGGTGAAATGCTGACCAGGGATATATTGTTATATGGCTTACAGGAGACCACTCATGGTTCAGAACTGAGCTAACACTCAACATGAAAGTCGCATTTCTTACTAGGGAAAGGTTTGAGAAGCAGCCAATGTTTCACACACACTCGAGCAGAGCCGTGAGAGCACTGGACATCAGTGCACGGTGACAGCTTGCATCAAGCTCTGTCCCTGTTGGTTTAACTTAGAGGTGGTCCTACAGAGAAATTTCCCTGGTCATGGGGAGCTGTCAGAATCTGCCATCTAACCTTCAGCACCCCAGTGTGATCAACCCTTGCTCAGCCCAGCTGGTATAAAACAGCTTCTTGTGTTCAAAGCCAGCCATCAGACTCTGCCCTTCTTCCTTAGGCACAGACCTGGACACAAAGGTCACCTCTAAGCTTGATTATTACAAAACAATTTAACTGGCAGACAAGTGAAATTCCCTCAAAAGCATCTCTTGATACAAGCACAGTAGCTCTTCTACCTTCAGCACACATCTTTGCCAAGCTCACAGTATAGCCCTGGTCTTCACATCTGTTATAAAACCCGTGTCAGATAGACTGTATAGTGATCAAAGCCTTCCTTAGTTTGCAACTAACTGTTTTAGAAATTGTAGTTCTATCCAAAACCATAGACATCCATGGTCAAAGCTGTAAATGACAGTAGATAAAGGATTGCTGGACATATGCCTCAAAGGTGCTGGCTCTGTGCTCCCTCCTGCAAAGGGAGAGTGGGGCTGTAGACCTCATAATCCAGAACAAAGTTCAGAATGTGTGTTGTTGCCTCTGATCTGACTGAGGGAGTTCTGCATGAGATGTGCCCATGTGCCCACAAAATGAAGCCCAGCTCAGGCTCTCCTTTCCCTTCTTCTCAGACTCAAAAATACAGCAGAATAGAAAAGTGAAACACTTTGTTTTCCATTCATTTTTGAGAGGCAGAAAGGGAAACTGGTCATTTTGCATTTTACTTATGGGGAAGATTTTGTGAAAATAAAATGGACAAGGCCATGTAAAAGTCTTTTATAAATAGATGGAGACAACTTTAAAAAAATCCTGGATTTTGGACTGGAACAGTTAGAGAGCCTTCCTTTAATTATGCTATGGAAAGGAGAGACTTGCAAATTAAATCTGTACAAGTGATGAAGTAGCACTCTGGACAAGTAATAAACCATTACTGCAGTACTCACTTCTGTTTGCTGAAGAAAGACTTCATAGTTCTCTCTGAGGCAACTTTCTCTCCTGCTGAGTGGCTGCATCACTCACTGCTGCATTCTGCAACAGCCTCTGCTCTTTCCAATTAACTCTCCACTTTGCCCTTGCACCTACATATTTACATCAGCATTAGTGCCTCACTCACCCCTAAGGAGTTAACTGCTTTTATTACGCGATCTGCTTGACATTCAGGATGAATAGGAAACGCTTGCCCCTCCTCTTTGACAATATTTTCGTGCTCTTTAAATCTCTGTGCCCCGGGCTGCCTGCAGCCTGGCACACTGCATGTCGCCGGAGGGTTATGCACGGGGGCACCCGTGGGACATGATCACAGAGCTGCTGCAAAGCATAAGCCCTGCGGGCACACTGAGAGGGCAACCTGCCTCGCACCATGCCCTCGTTCGATGAGGTGTTGAAGGAAGCCGGGGAATTTGGAAGATTTCAGAAAAGGGTCTTTTTCCTCCTTTGTCAGACAGGCATCACTTTTTCATTCCTGTTTGCCAGTGTGGTTTTCCTTGGGCAGGTGCCGGACAACTATTGGTGCCGGATACCTGGGGCGGCTGATTTAAGCGAAAAATGCGGCTGGACGCTGGAAGAGGAGCGAAACTTCACAGTGCTGCCTCTGCTGCTGGTGAATGGCTCCTCTGGTGGGCGCTGCGAGCGGCTGGATGTGACCTGGGATGCGGCTGCCGGCTGTGCCAGCCCCCTCACCCACCACCTCGATGGCAGAGTGGGCAGCCCACCACTTGCCACCTGCCAGGACTCCTGGGTGTACCAACAGCCCCACGCCTCCATTGTCAGCGAGGTAAGGAAAGGCTCTGTCCCCGCCTCAGCGCTTCCCTCTCGGTGTGGGGTTGCAGTAGGAGGACCTAAGGATGAGTCATTTCTTCAGGCACTGATTTTCCGTACTGGGTTGGCTTTGGTCCCACGAATGGATCAGGTCAAAGAGTGAGATCAGGTGTCAGTGTCAAACTTCCAGGGAAAGCTGAGCTGAGCTGGATGATGCTTCCTCTTACTGTTCTCATTGCTCTGTTGCTGGAGGGATTTGACATTAAAATAAAGTGATGCCCTTGTGGCTGGGGCTGCTGGTGACCAGGTTGGACCAGCAGCATGTGTTCTCCACATCTCCAGTGATGAATGCTGAGCTCTGCAGGTAACAGTGAAAACTGGCAGCTGGCTCCCTTCGGAGATCCAATGGGAATCAGCCGAGACTGCTGTGTATACTAAAGAAAAAAGCAACACATCCATGCTCAAAGCTATCATTCAGCTTCTCTTGAAATGTCAGAGTGCCACCAAGTACCTGTTACCACTGCTGGTAAGCAGTTGTTGGTGCGGTGACATTTGTGAGGCTGTGAAAAGCCATGTGCAATGCTGTCCTAGAAAGTCCGTGCAGTCTGTAATAGTGAAGTAAGTGTACAGTAGACCTTTCCAACTGTGTCACCAATGCAGTGATGAAAAATTACTAGTGTGCTTCGGGAAGCTGAGCAGGAAATAATCAAAGTGCAGTGCAAAACATGGCAACATAGCTGCTGTCTGTAGTTCCTGCCTGACTCACCTTTGACTGTGTTGGAGCTGTGCCCCTGAATTGCAGAATAGGGTACAGCAGGTGAAGCCTTGAGCAAACATGAGGCAGAAAGTGGTGCCCACCCCAACCTCTCAACTTGCCACTCTCCCCATCCAGCTGAGACACTGCTGCTCATAGTTCTCAGGGTCTTCAGAGCAGAGCTTTGTGCCCTGAACAATGGTTTTTGTGTGCCACCACCAAAATTAGGCTGCAAGTGACAGGTGGGAGCTGGTGTCCAAATCTGGTCTTGGCTGATGGTAATGGTGACAGGAAGGTGAACGCTGCTGGGCTGTGGCAGGGAGGCTGTGCTGCTGGTGTGAGGCATGCTGCTGGAGTCAGGACAAGTGTAGTCCTGGTGTCTTCTACCTAGGAAGCCGTGCTAACCAGCTACGTGGTAGCTTAAGAAAAAAAAAAAAACAACTAAGGAGATTCCTTTACTTTTCCATTTTTCTCCCTTCAGCTTTGCTGTGGCATGTGAGTTGTGCCAACAGGACTGTGTTCAGAGGCTGTTTATGGCCTTAACCCTTTTGATTTTCTGGATGAATTGAAACACTGGGCATGGCTTAGAGAAAACGAAACCAATGTTTGTGCTGCCAATGTAAATGGGAGCGAAAGGTTGAATGTTCACTGGCAAACCCTGTGCACAGCTGCACTTTCCTGCCTTTGTCTGGGCACCTGCCAGGGCTGTTTAGATCAGGAGGGATGTGAGGTGTTTGGGGAAGCACTCCTGATGTGCCAGGAGAACACATTGAGAAAACCAGAAAGAAAGGACTTGTGAGTAGCAGAGGGCAGAAGTGCCTGTCCCTGCACAGGGACATTGGGTCACACTAGAAGTGTCATCGCAGCTCCAGGGTGGTGGGATGCCTCAGTGCTTGGGCTCATCACAGTTTTGCAACATTTGCCAGACAACTCACAACCATGAAGCTCAGTTTCTTCATGTAGTAAGGAAACCTGTGACACGCACATCCTGGTTCAGCTGCTTTGAGATTAGCTATTAAAGGATCTTGATTTGAGATGATATAAGTCCCAGTTTTAATTTAGTCTCCTTTTACTCATCTGAGGTGCTAACAAATAATGACTGAATTTAAGTAGATCTCTAATCTGCTTAACCAGATCGATAAACACCATCTCCTTTTCTCATGCGTCTGCTATTAAATGCATCATTTTGTCCATGTATGTGCAGAAATGTTTTTGTTTCTTTCAACTACCTTAAGAATTCTGGCACCTTATATCTGCTCCTTGTGTCTGCTGGGGAACAGAGCAGGGCTTTTGTCCTTCCACATTTGGGAAGAGCAAAATCTATTCAGATATCATCATAGGAGCAGTGCTTAGCAAAGCCTGTCAGTATGGCCTTGTGACAGGTGAGAGAGCAATGCTAAGGGTTTTCTTTTAAAATTGTCTGATGTCCACAGGCCCTGAGCGGTGATCCACCCAGGTCATGGTGGAGTCATCCACTGGCACTGCAGTGCTTGAAGTAGACTTAAGCAAAGTGCACCTGCGATGATTTAAAGGTTTTGAGATACCAGCAAAGACCTCACAATGAGTGAAACTTGGCTGAGATCCCTCCAATGTGGTAGTGTCTTTGATGATAGGTCTGGGTAGATGTCCGAGCCAAGCATAATCTTCTCCCATTCAACTTGATGGAGCCTTGTGCAACTCCATGTAAAAATGGGAGGCATAACTGTGTGCATCATGTCATGGTTTTGGCTGGCATAGCCATAATTTTCTTTGTAGAGGTTGGTATGATGCTCTGTTTTGGATTTCTGATGAAAATAGTGATAATAATACACCAATGTTTTAGTTGTTGCTGAGCAGAGTTACACAGAGCCAAAGACTCTTGTTTCTTGTGCTGCCCTGCCAGCGAGGAGCTGAGGGTACACAAAAAACTGGGAGGAGACACAGCCAGGTCTGGTGACCCAGGCTAACCAGAGAGATATCCTATGCTCAGCAGTAAAAGGAAAAGAAGGAGGATGTTTGGAGTGACTGGCATTTGTCTTACAGCTGCTACCTATGATGAGTACCTATGATGAAAGGGTAATGGTTTGCAAAGTACTAAGTATTTTATTCAGGCATTTTTGGTGATGATGACTCTTTCAGGCATGCTCATGAATTACAGTCACACCTGTAGCTTGGATCGCCTGTCAAAGTGCATGAAAGCATGAGGAAAGTCTGGGTGTTCATCAGCAGCTACATCACAGCTGGTATATTTTGGGCTTATTAGCAGCCTGGGTTGGCAAAAGTTCAGCAGAAGGGACTGATCTGTCTTGCCTGCAGCAAGTCTCCATGACACAGATGATGTCATTTTAGGACCTGGCAGCAACTTATAGTCAAAGTGTGAGGTTTGAGGTGGACAAATGATAATTTAGATGTATCCTGTATCCTGTTGCACCTGCTGTGAATAAATCTTCTTACTCCTCTGCTTGCCTCAGAAAATAAGTCAGCCAACATTTGTAGAACCTGCAAGTAGGACAGTAATGTTTGTTTTAGTTTCTGCAGTCTCTTAGCTTAGGGGATAATGCAGCAGTCCAGCTCTGGCTGGAGATAGCACAGCTGGTCTTTTTGCTGTCCTTCTCTGAAACAAGAAACAACACCCTTGAAGCACTGATCTAGTGTGATCGTTGTTGCTGGCACAATAGTACAGTGTCTTATTTCCACCATCACTATGGGATTAATATTAAGCAGTGAAGGGAAGGTGGAAAAAGGCAGACATGAGCTCAGAGAGAAGTGATAGCTAAATTTCCTATGAAACTCTCCACTTTCCCTGTGTGAGAGGGGCTGGAGCTGCTCCTTGCAGTTACATCAGTGGGGCCGTGTTTCTGTTGACTCAGTTGAGCTAGCTGGTACTGGCTGAGGGTTTGGGCCTTGGTTTGTCATACTGTTTTTTGGACAGATGCTGTTTCTTAAGAGATTATATGTTCTTCTGGGAGCAGAGTAAAGGTTGGCTCCAAGAGTCCTGTTAGATGCTCAGCTTGAAATAAGACGTGGAAAATGACTGTGTCCTTAGCACTCTTTCAGAATCTTTTACGAAAAGATTATTTCTCCCTTTACTCTGTGTGTGTTTGCAGGGGCTTTCATTATATTAAATATGTGTTAAAGATAGCACTTTGGCTGTCCAGAGGATGTAAGAGATGAGAGAAGAACTGCCGGCAACAAACAAACAACTCCAATTTTCTTTTTGCAATAAGCATTGTCTTAAACTCCCTGTTGCTATTTGGCCATCTGTATGGATGCCACTTAACGCTCGTGTATAGTTTTTAACCATGCTGTTGAAACCGGGGTGATGGATCACTGTAGGTCTCTTTCATCAAATGATGGATGAAACTCCTCATTAGAACTTTATTGTGACAGGTAAAGAAGTACTTCCAAACTCCTACACAAAAGTGCAATGCTTTGAGGAGCTTTTAATGAAATGTTGTCATTTAAAGCAGTGCACCTCTGCAGGGAGAAGTGTGCTGAAACATTTTGGGACTTGGTGCATAAAGACACTTTGTATTGGAGATGCTGAGTCACAGCCTGAACCACTGATTGAGCACCTAGGGAGAGGACCTGGTCACCCCTGGGAGCACAGGTGAAGGCAATTCAGCTGTGTAACTGGAGGGGTGAAGCCTGGCTGCACCTCTCTTAGACTTCATTTAAGGGCTGACTGCTACTGAGGAAGGTGTTTTTTTCTGGAGATCTCTTCTTGGTGAAGCTTTCCCCTCTAAAGCTGGAATCTTCTGATAGAGGTGAGCAATCTTCTTCCCTTCCTCTATAGCAATTTTCTATTGTGCTGATCCTTCTGTGGTTGCACCTCTGTTGTAACACCTTTCCCATTGTATTGATCTGTCCAATTGCTACATCCCTCAAGTACAAGGAATTACAAGTCTGCTGCTAGCCTTCGTGTCCAGCTGAAATGGAAAAAGCTTGTTTCTTGCCAAAGCTACGAGGAAATAAGAGGTTGCCACAAATCACGTTTTGTGATTGTAAGTCAAGTATGAGCATTTATTCTGTTCTCATCTCAGCGAGTTCCCACTCCTCTTGTAAGAATTTATCATCTGATGAACTACAGAGGTCCAGTGCAAAACCTCTTCTTTATCACAAAATGATCTAGCCAAGATAGTTTGATGCTGCTTTGGAAATCAGCAAAGAAGTGTACCAGCATTGCTCTGCAGTCATACCAAGGGGCAATTCTGCCTTGGGATTTCATGTTAACTTTCAAGCTTCTAGTGTTTGGGAAGATATCCGTCACTAGGATGTTCTTCTAAGCTGGACTGTCCACCTGCCTGTACTGCTAGGCTGTCAGGGTAGTTCTTATTGCCTGTCTCACCCTCAAATGCCAAAGGAGGACTGGACACAGCCCTGCTCACTCTGATGTCTCCCAAAAGTTTCTCTAGGATATTGTCCCAAATTTTGCAGCAGATGAGGCATGCTGATTCAGCCATGGAGTAGCACTTCTGAAAGGAAACCCCACCTGGATCCTCACTTGCTGAGGTTTCTATGGCACTCAGCAATGAGCCATCACTCTCACATGTAATCTTCTGCAGATTACTTTCTACTGGTGTGAGCTATAGCTCTTCTTCCCTGGGGGTCCTAAACTTGAAAGTTCGGGGGGAAAAAAAAAAGCATTAAAAAAACAATCAGTCAGCTGTGGTCTAGACAGATAGAGCCCTGGAGTTTTTGATTCTCAACATTACCAATTTTCGAAAACAACCTAGATCACAGGAGGGGGTAGTTAGGATTTTTTCAGTTTGCTATGGAAAGAATGTGTACTGCCAACGAATGGGCTCTCCATTGATTTCATTACAAGGATTCCTTGATGTCACCAGATACATTTATGCAATTGCTCCTGGTTGGCAGACTCCTCGCAGCATGGACCTTATAGGCTGTGCCCATGCACAGGCAGGTGTGGTGATGGCACAAACATCAGCCTGTGCCTGGAGGGGCACACGTTCTATTCTGAAGCAGAGAGGAGGCACCACTCCTCTCCTTTTCTTGGAGGCTCCTAGGCAGGTACATGGAGACGTTTTAGCAAGGAGGTGTCATACAGTGTACTACTGGCTAAATGAAGACGCTGAAATCCTGGGTGTATAGATGCAAATTCTTTTCCAGTGATAAATAAGGGAATAACTATTAGGTAGAACTATATGTCTGAAGACCACTTAAGTAAAAAAAAAAAAAAAAAAAAAAAAAAAAAAGATTTCCAGAGGACATGCAATTCTCTTGTAACTGTTAAATTCTCATTTTAAGATAGTTTGCAGATGAAAAGGAAGGTGTTTACAAGGTAATCACTTAAACGCTAGCTGCTAGGTCAAGCAGAAAGAAAAGGTTCAAGAGCGCTTATCTGTACCAGAAGTTATTTAAATGCATAAAAATGAACAAAGCATGGGACTAATTCAGGTGTCTTCACTAATCTCTTCAGAAAGAACACATAGTTTCCTAGAAGTTTTGTGTTTTCCTGTTTACAAGAATATTTAAAATATTTGACTGTATTGTTAGCCAGAGCTAGTTTCATCTGTTTTCTGTGTCATCTGAGAGTGATATTGAGATGAAAGACTGTTCTCCCATAAATACATTTTTCTCTGAATGTTTCTGGCATGTGTTCTTCCACTCTTTTTTTTTCTTTTTAACTGCTTATTCACACTGCCTGTTTATAGCAAAGAGAGATTAAATATATATTATTTGCAAAAGCATATATCAAAAATATATGCTTCCAGAACCAGGGCCTGGGTAGGGCATGGTGCTGCTCCACATGGCCACAACACTGCCATGGGCCTCGCGGTTTTTGTCTTTGGCCAAGGTGATGGTGCTTGGTGGCTAGTTCACAGCTGGCATGTCAGAGCTGACTCTTCCCTGGCTGTGGTGCTCTTAAGTTACCTTTGCACCTTTGGAAATTTCTCTCCATGCTTTGAAGGGTGGCATGGCCTTCTTAAGATGACAGCTCTGTAATGTATCAAGGGGTGTGGTGGGGGCACTTCAGGAAGGAGATGACTGAAACAGGAGGGAGGGGGATCACCTCACTAGACACTGACTAGTGTCATCTCAGACACCTTGCTGAGCTACCTGTGCATGGTCAAGGGCAGGAGGCAGGCAGCCCCAAAGGACAGTACCTGGCTCTTAACTACGGACACTTCCCCTGGGATGTGTTGAATCAGCTCTGGCAGTGCCCTGATGATTCAGACAGCAAGCTTGCTACATTGGGGTGAGACAATCTTACTGTAAAGGGTGGGGATTTTGGTACCAAATGTCAACAAGGAGGTCATGTTTGCTTTCAGAGAACAGCTCTTCAGCCAGAGCTCCACATGTGTCAGTAGTTCTACAACTGTAAACAGGTTTGAGGTCAATTATTCGCCCCTTTCTGGGAGAACTGGTATGTCAGCTAGGGAACAACAGTAATACCGATACAGCTTTTAAGTGTATAAATCTTGGGCTTGGTCTCTGAAATCAACAACTGAATTCAAGCGAGAACGATTTTCTTAATGGGGTTTGTTGTCTGAGTAAGCATAACTTAATTCTGACGTTGCTTTAACAGTTTTGTTATTATGTGCATCTTTTAATTTTTTCTCACACTGATTTTATGGGTGTTTCTGGCAGGGCAGTAATGCTCTCACTGTGTTCCCTACTCTCGCTTTGGCTGTTCTGGCTTATGAGGGGGATCCTCTCTCATGACATTCTTCTGAAGGAGTAAGTGTCAGAGGACTTTTTGCTCTCTGACTCAGGCAATTCTGTGAAGGGTTCTTAAATCTTATCCTGTATGAACCCCTCTCTGCTAATCTATCAGCCTGATATTTCCTTCCAAAGTCTGAATCACAAGGAACTGAGCTGTTTGTGAGGTGCTAAGTATTCTTAACCCCTCACAGGAGAGACTATTCACTCTGCAGGCCATGAACTCAACCTGGGGACTGCTGGCAGAGCAATGTGATTACTTATCTCTGCCTCTCTTGGAGAATGACACATTCAGGCATTTGCTGGAAGGAGAATAAAGTGGTGTGAAGGCTCGTGTGAAGTCATACTGAGAGCTGGAGCACAGATGCAGGCTGAAGCTGGCTTTCTGCTTCGAGGTCCTGTGAGAGCAATTGCTGCATTATACAAAAGCTCAGCTGAGCAGCAGCATTCAGCTCCAGCCAAAACATTGCCTATGCCTGAAATGAAGGCTCAGCTGGCCAGAGGAACCTTGCCAAAGGACCTGCTGACCAGGTGTTGTGGTTTAACCCAGCAGGTGGCTAAACACTACACAGCCCTTTGCTCACTCCTACTCTTCCCTGTGAGATGGGGAAGAAAACTGGGGGGGAAAAGAAGTAGATTCGGGGTTGAGATAAAACTGTTTGCTAAGATAGAGAAAAGAAAAAGTATCTGCGGAGCAAGTGCCTGAGGATTTGCATCCTCCTCATCCAGGTCACCTTCTCTGGCATATGAGCGTTGGCTGTACCCTTTCTCTTACTGATGCCCATGTGCCTGCCCTTCTGACGGGCCAAGGTGTTGTTCCTGCATCGTGCCCGAGAGTGAACGGTCACGGGTTTGTGGATGATCAGACCATCTTTAATTAACTTCCCGATCTGCTGATGCGAGTTGGTAATGGCGATCTCGTTGGGATCCAACCACACCTTCTTCTTCCCGCAGCACAGCACGCTGGAGGTCAGGCACGTCTGCAGCCGTAGCATACTCATGGCGGTGGCTGCGGCCAAGCCGGGTGGAAAGGACTGTCATAATGCTTATGACTATATAAATGTGTGTGTGTGTATATATATGTGAATGTATACAACAAGTGATGCACCATCAAAACCAACTGATTCCTGCATGTAAGGCTGTGATGTCAAAAACTCCAGTTCCAGCGAGCTCCTTTCTTCATCTTCTCACCCCTCTCCTTCCTGCTTATGTTGTTTCTGTACTGCTATGCTCTGGGGATGATGATAATCTATCTAGGGTGTTTTCACCTCTCTCTTGTTCCCTCAGTATAACCTTGTGTGTGGTCGTGCCTGGATGTTG
>JAOWBP010001760.1:37794434-37821902 GCA_028571105.1 Tragopan temminckii | reverse complement strand
ACACACACAAATTTTTCCCTTATTTCAACTGGATCAAAACTACAAACTGTGACTTAGGGGCCATAGTTTAGCTATAATATGATCAGCAGTTTTCTAAAATAAAAGAGAATCTGATGAGAACATCACCAGTTTTAAAATTAGTGATGTAAATTCAGTGATAACTACCATGGAGAAAAGAGCCCTGTATCCTGAGGGCCAAGACTGCAAAGTTTCAGGCAGCTTCCATTTGGAGCAAGGCATGTCTCAAAAAGGCACCTTTGAATTTAGCATTCAAATTAGATGGTACACTCTATTGACTATCATGATTTTTATTTTCTTTTTTCAACAGATACGGCAGAATCCTCATCTACCTGCTCTCCTGCCTTGGGGTTGGGATATGTGGTATCATAGTGGCATTTGCACCAAACTTTACTCTATTTTTGATCTTCCGTTTTCTCCAAGGTGTCTTTGGCAAGGGAACCTGGATGACATGCTATGTGATTGGTGAGAACTGTCATCTTCCATTTTTCTTTTTCTGGCTCAGAAGAGTGAGGGAATGAGGAATGGAGGACGAGGAGTCTGGCTATGCCTGCTCTTGATGATAATTTTTCGTTGAACAAAGGGATGACAAATAACCCAAGTCCATCCTATTTAATGCATTTATCCTCAGTGACAAGGTGGATGCATGCAAATTGTAACTTGGTATGATCCTGGGCTGGGCTCATGTTGGAACTGTATATCTGGGGAAACAGCCATTGGTCTGCATGCAAAACATGCCAGGAACCCTTATAGAAGCTAAACAGAGTAGTTTCCTTACCTGACATTGTCTGCACACTTACTGGTACAACAGTAGCCTCTGAGAATGACTGCAAGTGCAAACTTGTTTCAATACCGAGTACAGATATAAGATGGATGTGAGCAGCAGCATACGTGCCTACTTGACCTCATGAGATCTTACGGAGAAGAGCAAGGAAGAAATAATGCATAAGGGCAGCCTAGAAAGAGTGACATCCTTCAGAACTGTTCTGATTTTCCTTTCATATGTGTCACCACATTATTTGTGTGTAGCAGGTCATAGGAAATTCAGAAGCAGTGAAGCTTTTCCTGTTGACAGGAATACTGTCTGACATATGGACTTGGACATGTTTCGTAAACAGATACGTTCACAAAATAAAGTCCAGCAAAGGATTTAAAAAAAAAGGCTATGTTTGTTCTAGTAAATAAAGCAAACTGTAGACCGTATCTTAGCCCTCGGAGAAATCAGTGTGGCAGAGCTAAACTCTCTTCCCCATGGAAGTTTTGTCCATATTGATTGTAAGCGCAGCTCCTGCCTGAATGATCCTCTGATCTGGAACACGAGCCAAAATTATGTGAGGGAGAGTGCAAACTACTACTAATTGTGATGCAGTATCAAGATCCTGGTCTGTCCCTGTTTAATTTGTTAGTAAATTTGCAGTCAGAGACCTTTGGCTGAAGAATGGTGGATAAGTTAATGGGGTGGTATCACTCATGTTTGGACAAACCTGGTGATAGCTTATACAGCTGAAGGCAAGATGCTGGGCTAGACAGACAGACTTGAGCTGATACAGTACCATCCTTCCTTATGGTCCACTGCTGACATTTTTCTTTTGAGCTAGGTTTGTTTCTGTTTTGTTTATTTTGGTTTTCTATCTGCTCAGTGACAGAGATTGTTGGTTCTGACCAGCGGATCGTCGGGATTGCGATACAGATATTCTTCACCCTGGGAATTATGATTCTCCCTGGAATTGCCTACTTGGTTCCCACCTGGCAAGGGATCCAGCTGGCCATTTCACTGCCCAACTTCCTTTTCCTACTCTACTACTGGTAACATTGCAGTCATTGCTCTTATTGTTATTGCTATTAGAACACCCTGAGACCACCGCAGTGGCTCAAAATCTCTAATGTGCAAGATGTAAATTAGGAAGGAGATACTAAGCCATATATCCTTCTCCTGCATGTTGCACTGTTTCTTCAAAAGTTTTCTGTCATTGCCACGGTGCTTTTAGACTGTGATTAATCTTAATTGCAAGTAAGCAGAAACTGAAACATTAATCTGTAGTCTTGCTTTGGCCACAGTTTATAAAATATGTATGAGTATAGCTAGAAGCTTGCTGGTCTGCCTGTTCTTGAAAGTACACATGGTTAATATTGACTTTCAGTAGTACGTTGCTGTTCTACCAACAACCTGTTGGCTTGTTGGTTATTGTACTTGATGTACCATGTGCAGGTAAGTTAGTTAGATTTCTTACTTTTAAACTTTGCTAAGTATTGACACGGTCTGTTTCCTTCCTTCTTGTCCTCAAGGATGGCATACTGTGTGGGAGACTGAGGAGTTTTCTCTTCTAAAGATTGAAAAAATCAGTGTATTGGGTGTAAAAGCAGGCAAAAGGCAAAGGACTTTTCTTTATTTAAGATTTTAACAGGCAAAACCCCTGTTAATGACTTCTCTGTTTTTTACAGGGTTGTTCCTGAATCTCCACGTTGGCTTTTGACACGCAAAAAGGGAGAGAAGGCATTAAAAATCATGCATGACATTGCGAAACACAATGGAAAATATCTCTCGCCACATTACTCTGAGGTACTGTCATCTGTCTGAGCTAGTTTTTTTCTAATATTTTTTAATCTTTTGAAGGTTCAATGCGGTTTGTTATGGTGGCCAACACTCAAAGCATCACATCAGAACAAGATCTTAGTCCCCATACTTAGGTTGTTAAGTGCAGGAGTGTTGAAAAGTGCAACTGGCTGGAAAGACAAGAGCTGGAAAAAAGTTTGAAAAACAATGAATGAAGTCTCTCATTTGAAACATGCCTACTTTAAAAACCTGCAGATTACTAGCCTAAACACTAGCTATACACTAACAGTATTTCAGAAATTTTCTTATTGAAAAGAAACTACTTGCAGAAAATGCCCATCTATGAGTATATAGTAGTATCCATAATGCCTACATACATGCCTATGCATTCATTCTTATGTGTACGCAAAATTATCATGTGTGACTTTTAACTAGAGTTTCCCTGAGACTAAGGGCAAAGACGTTAGAATGGTAGTGTTGACAGAGGACTAGTTTGTCCTATCCTCTCAGGAAGGGTCATCACAATGTGTGCTTTGTAGTTGGCAGTTGGCATGCTGGGTTCTGACAGATTGGTATCTCACAAAATTATTTCCTGTTGCTTTCCTTTAGAAAGGGAGGAACTGAGATTTATCTGAGCTTTTTTTTTTTTTTTTTTAAAAAAAGTGATAACGCTTCACAAAAATCCTAGAATATTGTTCTGGATGAACCCCAAGCAATAGAGTTTGATACTTTCTTCCTTAAACACCAGACAGCTCTTTCAAATGCACAGGATTTTATTTATCTGGTAAGAAATGTGCTCCATAGATCAGTCACTCAGCTGACGCTGTTCTGCTAATTCAGGAGCATTCCTGCCATAACTACAGACTTCGCAAGAACGATACAAGAAGTCTGCAAATACGGAAGTATTACAGAAATGCCAGTTGGTTTATATTTATATTCCATTATATTTCCATTCATTAAGTGCATATTAATGACAGCTCAGGCAAATTAATCTTCACACGGCAGGTTCTGTAGAGAAGCTGGGCCCTGACCTATGCTGTGCCTCTTAAGATATGTGTCTCTAGACTAATGAATTTCTAAAGTCAAAACTAGACATACTATCAGGGATTAGTGTGCTGAAGCACACATTTCCATAGCCAGATGCTTTATTTATAAGCAACTTAAGTACCATAATGCCATAATGTTGCTGTAATTAAGTTTTTGTATGTTACATTGTTCAGGGAAGCAGGAAAAGGGTAATGATTGTCAGGGAAAAAGTTATAGTTAACTTCTGTGGCCAAGAAATGGAATATACAGAATAAGACTGTTGTGTGTTAGTGAAACAATGTGATTGAGGGAGATTTGAGGAGAAGTAATAGCTTAGGCCAGCAATTAGTGAGCCAAGTCACCAGTGAAAACCAAAGCATGAATGTAATACCAGCCAAGATCAGGAAATCACCCTGAGCTCTCCTACAAAGCAGAATGAGCTGTGCTGAACTAGCCTTTGGTACAACAGAAGTGTAGGTTGAAACCAGTGAGAGATAAGTAAACTGAAAAGGCTAACTAATGAGAAAGAAATGGGTAACTCTGCTCACTGTGCTTGGCTGGGGCAGATACCCCAATGAGGTTCACTTGTCCTGGTCAGGATTACCCAGTGCTGAGCATGGCCAATGATGGGAAAAGCTTTGCTGCTGCAGCTCTCCCTTTGCATGCAGCTCCTGCACTCTCTTCCCCTCTCCCCTCCTCTCTAGACATCAGCATATTCAAAGCATCATATCAGAATGCAGATGTCTTTCCTACTTTTTGCTATAAGTCATATTTAATTTCTTTCAGAAGCGTTCCACCTCATGACCCTGAGGCACTCATAGCTAGAGCAAATTAACCCAGCTTCAAGCTGAATCTGTTCCTGAGACCTTTTCAATATGCAATGTGTCCTCTTTGGTGCTGTGCCCAGAGAAGAGACAGTATCTCCAGGAAGCACATTAGCGGAGGAGTGAGTGCATTTCTCACGTTAACCCACACCAGAGTTCTCATTCACATTGCAACTCCAGAATTTCAGGTAGAGAAGTGCAGGTGTGGAGAGATGGGGGTGAGAAGCATTATCTTTCATAGTATTTTGACTAAGATTTTCCTGTCCCTCTACAGCAGTTTCATTGCCTGCATCCCTTGTATGGCTCTGGATGTATCAGCCTTGTGTTTTTACTGGCACACAGAAAACACAGATGACCTTTGTATAAAAACAGATAAACATTTCTTTCTATTGCTCTTTGAGTTATGACATTGGCACAGTTCAGCTCTGTACAGAACTCATTAACTTTGTTGTATATTATAAATATTTTTTCCCAGTTGCTTGTAATTATCTTACTATTTATTTTTCATGCTAATTGTTTCATACTTGATCTCTCTCCAAAAGAAGAATGAGCCATGACTAGTTGAATAAGAACTGCTTCTTGAGAGAGTCGTGGATCAAAATCCTCTCTCCCTTTATACACATGCATTTCCAGTATATATATTAGCTTACACGTGTGTGTTATACACATGCACGCATGTTGTCCTGCACAGAGTTAAGTATGTGCAGACTTATATGTCTCTGCTATGAGTAGCCTTTGAAACCTGTTGCTGAAATTTGATAGGACATAAACATGTCATGGAAGTTAATTATAAAACTTCCCGCAGAGTCTTCACATTGTGTATCTTTGGAAACATGGGCTCTTGTCTTTGAATTCCTGGCTGCACTGATGTGAATGGCAAAGCTCTCCATGACTTCAAGGGAGAAGAAGAGATTTTTCTTCCTGACAAATTGTTGACTCTTCAGTGTTTTATTTCTTCATCTATACAGAATGCTCAGTTATGCTTGGGCTTATTATGACTTTATTGAGACATTAAAATGTATGGTAGCAGTCATGCTGGATTTATCTTCAATCCTTTAGAGGACTAAAACCATATTTGCACAAAGGCACAGCTGATGGCTGGCAGCCTGCTCTTATAAATTAGTCATGTCAGCTTTGTAACCATACTATGAGCAAGTCCAAGACCAGTGCAGAAACCCAGCAACCTCAGCCTGCCCTACAAAATGCTCTGGAATGCAGCAGAAGTGGCAGTGCTTTGAAGAAAACTCAGGGCTCTGGCTGCAGAAGAAAAGCAAGAGGGAGCAGAAAGGAAGTTCAAACAATTGTGGCATTTATCTCTCTACTTAGAAAGTTTTGTGACTCTCAGATATGAAAAGTCGTGCTTAAATATGGCCATATAAATCTCACTGGAAACATCTGTGCTGCTTTGTGGTCTGAACAAACACAGAACAACCACCATGGCCACAGCCTTGGCTGAGTGGAGGAGACATTCAGGCAATGTTTTAGTCTTTAACTGTTGCCTCTTTGTGAATGCATGTGGTCCTATGTGCTTTCTGTCTCACCCTATCTCCCTGCAGGCCAGGGTTGCCTCTCTGGGAGCCACAGCAGCTAGGCTGCCTGAAGTCCCCCTCAAAGTATACAGCAGGTTTAACTCCATGTTTCCCTTGACTTTTCTGTGAGCTGATGGAAGTTCCAACCATGGCTGCCAGTCCTTAGGCAGATCCATGGTTGGTCTCTGCTTAAAACCTCCTGTATGTTCTCTTCCTCACCTGCAAAAAGAACATAAGAATCAAAGGTCTGCCTGTTGGCTCAGGCACCAGCATATGTCTTAACGTTACGTCTCTGTAAATATCAATGGTGAATGCTTAGGGAACAAAATAAGAGCAATGTCTTGGGCAGGAGTAGCCCAATCCTTCCTCTGATATGTTCCTCAACCTCTGGTCCCTGGCAGGCTTGGGAAACCCCTGGCCAGGTTCCCTTCTGATTCGCCACTTTTAAAAACTGGTGGCCAAGTCCACCTCTGTGGATGTGCTTAATCCCTTTTTGTTCCTGCTAGTGTTCTGGCTCCACAAAACCCTAAGGCAATGTGCTCCAAAGTATAATCGTAATACAATCAACCAGCCCTTTTCTGTTATTGTTAAACCTTCTAGCTAATTACTTCATCATCTGCCTCATTATAATTGTGCTAGAGGAAGTGTGAGTGGACTTAACCTCTGAGGCACACGAGAATCATTAATCCATACTTCACAGGATTTTTAGTTGTTTCAGGGTAAAAGCCTTGCTCAGCATAGTGCTTCATGCTTGAAGTGCCTCTGAATTTCACCAGTTACATTTTGCAGCCCCTTCACAGATCTGTTTTTTCTCATGCTTCCTGCTGTCCATCTGTGTCACCAATGGCCATCCTACAACCCATTGCTTTGCTTGTCCTGTGGCATTCTCTGCTCAGAATGACCATCATGTGGACAAAGCTATTTGTTGTCTTTCAAGGGATTCCAAGTCAATCACTTTCAGTTTGCTACGAAGAAATCATTTTTCCGCTCTCAAGTCAAGATTTGGGATTCTTTTTTCTTCCAATTTTTGCTCTGTCATTGCTAAGAAAAACCAGCGGCTGAATTCAGTTATAAGCTATTTCTAATAACTACATACTGCTCCGGAGTGCTAGAAGCAGCAAACCAGGCTGTCAGTGTGTTTGCTCACTAAACTGAAATACTGCTGAGCACTGCGTTTACTTAGATACTGTGCTGTCAGATGCCTGACAGCTGATTCTGCTGCTTGCCTTTCTCCTCAGATCACTGTTAGCAATGTGGAGGTCACCAATCCCTCCTTTCTTGACCTGGTGAGGACTCCTCGGATGAGGAGGAACACACTTATCCTGATGTATGCCTGGTAAGTGGCCATAATCAGTGCTACTTGTTACAAGGGTGGGACATTATCAAGAATAATCCTTTCCTGATTTATAAGGTATTTCCAGCCATTTGCAGTCATTTGTTTGCCTCACAGCACTATTTTGTCTTTGGTGTTTAGGTTCACAAGTGCCCTGATCTACCAAGGGCTTGTCATGCGCCTAGGAATTGTTGGAGGAAACCTCTACCTGGACTTCTTCATCTCAGGAGCTGTTGAGTTGCCTGCTGCTCTCCTAATTTTAATCACAATTGATCGCATTGGCCGGCGCCTTCCCTTCGCAATAAGCAACATTGTGGCAGGAATTGCATGCCTTATTACCGCCTTCTTGCCAGAAGGTAATTTCCAATTCTTCCCTACGCTGGCCTATTTAGGTCAGTGGCTTTTCTCTCTGACACTCCTTAAACAAGGGCTTGTAGACAAAAGTAAAAGGTGTCTAGTGATGCAGGCAGAACTAAGAGTCATGAAACAACACAATTTATTTGCTCGTAGGCTGTCCTGGGATATGTCACAGTTATATCTTTAATAAACAGTGAACAACAGATGGGTGTGATCTTGGAAAACGTGTATGAAGGCCCTGTACAATTTTGAAGGCACATGCAAGGGAAGAACACACAAACAGGAAGGGAAAATGCATTCTTGGAAGACTCTTGATGGAAGAAAGCAGTGGTCTAGCTAAGACACTGTTTGGGGTACCCTCATTGCAAAATAAAACTATACCTAGGAAAATGTTATGGCCCTAACCTCTTGATATCTTCCTCTAGTGTCAGGGCTGTCCTGGTATTATCAGACTGTTCCAATGGCTCAGTGGTGCCAGGTTATTGTGTGCTCTGTTCACCCTCATTCATGCTCTCCCTTCCATCCTCATCTAAGGAAGTAGGGGATGTGGCACACAGCAGGAGTCTGGGCAATGCTGAGAAGGTAGAGGAATGGTATGGGTTTCAATTAAGTAATTCTCGTCTGATTTCAAGGGCATGTAAATGGTCTGATATCACTTGAAGGCTTCCCAGCACTCCTTCGTTTTCTTTAAATTGTTTTCCCTCCTGTATAGCTGTTATATTGTACCTTCAAGTGCATATCCACAGAGGGACATTTGGAGATGCTGTGTACTGTTACCACATCAGCGTGCTTTGCCTCAGAACAGCAAGGAACTGGCAACCAAACAGGCATTAGAGAGGCTCATTCTTCCCAGGGATGTTCCTGTCAGAACAAGTGACAGTTTCTGCTAACCAAGAGGTTTTAGTCACAGACTTTATCAAGAGACAATAGTTTTGCTTCAGAAGAGCCATGAGGTATCATTTCAAGGGTGTGAAGTGTTGAAGTAAGCAGGCAGATTTGCAGTGAGTGCAAAAAGAAATCCTTCAGAGAGGACTGCTTGCTCATTTCCCTCTCAGTTAAGCTCCCTGCAAAGCAATTTCTCCAAAAGTACTTATTACTGCATGTTTGAGGACCACTGAAGTCTGTGAATGCTGGGTCTGCTCTCCTGAAGGATTTTGTCCACCATGACTCGGGTTTCTGCTGCTGGGATCCCCTGTGTAAAGCCAACATACTGTTCTTGGCTGCTGGCTACTTCTCTGCTGTGGAGCACTGCCATTTGGGCACAGAGGGCCCAGTCCTGGGGGCTAAGGTACTCACAGATAGAACATCTGAGGTTCCAGTACTGCTTTCGAGTAAAATGTTTGCACAGATGGGAGAAGCTGCACCAGCAGTTTGTGAGAGCTTGGTCATGTTGGGGTGCTCACACAGGTCAGGACCCCTGGCTCAGGAAGGATCTACACTCCTCCCCAGGGGTCCTATGGACTGAAAAGGAACCAGGCTGAGAATGTGGGTTTGTTTTGTTCTTTCTAATCTTTGCTTTTCTGGTAAGTGTTTGAAAACAGAGCTTTTCAGGGCAAAGGCAGTTTCACAACATAAGATGAAATTTGTTGGAGGTCTTGTTTGGTTATTTTGGAATGGAAAACAAGCATCCATTTTCTGGTTCTGACAGAACTGAAATGTTTTCTTGTTCCACCTATTGGAGTTCTGAGAAAACACAATCTTTGCCAGAGCCCTCCCCAGAGGCAGAGCTCCCCTTCATGCCAGGTTCAGGGTTACTGTTTTACTATCCTCCCAGTCTGCTCAGCCATGGCGTGTCCACACAGGGGACCATCCTCCTCCAAGGACATTGAGGTGCTCCACATTATGTTCTAGGTGGCTCTCCATCAGAGGCTGTTGGCTTTCCAGATGGAGCTAGAGGACTGCTGAGGGGTTTCACACGAGTCGGGATGGCTTTGCCCTGTGGTGTGGATGTGGCCATCATGCCCCTTGTACTTGGCTCCCTGTTAACAGGCAGTGGCCAGAGCCTGAGCAGAGCAGAGAGAGCCAGCTCGAGTGGCTTGGGGCTGGTTGTGCCAGATACAACACCAGGTGCCAGAGAAGGAGGATGTCCGAGAGCATCAGTGTTAGGAGTGTATCCAATGTGGGATAAAAAAATTATGAATTGTAGTTAGCCTACTCTAAGGAGAATGTTATGCTCTCCTGAATTAATTAGTTGGAAATTATTTCTGTTTCCCCACAGCAGCATCTCATGATGCTGGAAAGCAATGAATGCCAATACAGACTGATATCTGCAGCAGTTTGACTTTCAGTCTGGCGTGTACTGATTCAGTGTTGCTGTCTCGCAGCTTTTGCTGAGAGGGCTTGGAGCTTTTAGGAGCGTGAGAATAGAAATAGCATGTCTGAGTGAGACCTGTGGCCCACCTAACTCCTGACAAGGAATAACTTGGGCAGACAGGCAATGAGGATGTGCTCTCCTCCTACCCATCACACACAGTCATGACTTATCACCAGAATGTTAGAGGCTGATTTGGCCAGGGGTAGGAGCAGCTTTCCAAAATGCTTTTTTCTTGTTAATCCAGGCTGTGTAGTTGGCTCTCCAGTCCCTTTTTCAAGCTTGGTAAGCTGCTGTTGTCAGTGATTTCACATGGCAGGAGTTTTTCTGTCCGTGAGGAAGAATGGGAGCATTGCGAACGACTACTAGTGATCTCAAAGCACCCAGAAGCAGCTGTAGCAGCCAGAGACTGCTCAGTAGATTCCACCTCAGCCTAATTGGGAAAATCCTTTGCTGTGCTGCAGTCAGTGAACATATCAAGGTGAAATCCCTGCGAGAGCTGCTGACAACACTGCTGATGCAGTAAGTCCCCCTCACCAGGGTTTCTTTCTGAATGGACAGATATTCCATGGTTCAAAACCACAGTGGCCACACTGGGAAGGCTGGGCATCACAATCGCTTTTGAAATCGTGTACCTTGTGAACTCTGAGTTGTACCCGACGACACTGAGGTAAGGCAAAACTTTTGCTCTGCTTTTCACCATTCCCTATTTCACTGATTTTTAGTACAACTCATTTTCATCCAGAGTTTCCTAACTGAATAGCCATGCTTCAAGTTAGATGGCATATACTGATGAGATAATTTTGGAGTTAATTATATTGGCTCATCTGCCTGCTAGCACCTGTTAAATATCTGGCACTGCTTTTCTTTTGCAGAAATTTTGGTGTTTCCCTGTGCTCAAGTTTGTGTGACCTAGGTGGGATCATAGCCCCATTTCTGCTTTTCCGATTAGCAGCCATTTGGTTGGAGCTACCTCTGATTATTTTCAGTAAGAATTGATTTTAAATAGACTTTTGGTTGATATATTCTCCTACCAGAGCTTTTCGCTTAGAGCACTAGTGTAGTGTGTGGCCTCATCTCCCCTCAAACCAGACCCCCTCAACCATCATGCCTAGTGCAAGAGGGTGAACAGCAAATGGTTGAGATCTGGGTAGTTTCACAGCATGCTGTGGAAGATCGCAGGCCCCCTTTGGTATCTGTGTTGAAGGATGAAGCTATGTGAGGTGTTTCACGACTAAAAAACCTTGCAGCTAAGCTGTGTAATGGCAGAGGAGTAAACTTTATCTCTGGACAGTAGCAATTGACGTCCTTTAACAATTTTTATTTTGATATACACAGTTATGACTGTGGATGTTGTATTAGCCATAACTTCTTATTCCTGTAAAAAAGTCTTTTCATCAGTTTAATTTTGAAAAAATAAACCCTGCAGAGTAAATGTGCAGAAAAAAAAAAATATATATATTTTTTCCAACAAGGAGGCTGGAACTAAACCAGACTTACAAGAGGTATGCGTGGGTGGGAAAAAAAGCAAAAGGTATAGGATAAAGTGAGAAGGGAAATTGATGCTAATGACAAATTTAGCTTGGAAACATAAATGGAAAGACAAAAGATAGTTTTAAAAAATCCTATTATTTTAAGAATAGAAGCATATAGAAGTATTGCGATTACATTATCTAATGCTGAAATGCTTATGCTGCTGAAGGATGTATAAGATTTGACCTCTAAAATCTCTTGTTTTGGGCAATTCAAGCTGCAAATGAAGTCATATCCCTCTATTTTTTTTTTCCTCTCTGTTTTTTTTTTTTGTTTTTGTTTGTTTTTGTAACAGATGCTCGTTAAATTCACATGAAGGTACTCAATAAGAGTAGGATTAATCAGAAATATCTGTTGTATTTTAAAAATATTCCTTTAACCTTTGTCTGAGTAAGTTTTCCTTATCTGATAAACCCTGAATATAAAAAAGCAACACTTTTAAAAATTGTTTTTGTTTTTCTTCTATGCCCATTGAAGGTATTCTCGCAGTTGTCTGTGGGATCCTAGTATTACTTTTACCAGAGACAAAGGGAATCTCTTTACCCGAGACAGTGGAGGATGTAGAGCAACTTTCAGGGTATGCTATGTATTTTCTAACTTTTACGTGATTGAGGTTTCCTGAGGGTGTTCTTCTCCAACCTTGCTGACCACTATAAATTATAGATATTTTTTGAGCATCCAAGTAAATTCCCTAGTCAGGTTGATACTATGAGCAGGTAGCTTTTCCTAAATAGAAGTGTGAACTTTCCAGTACCACTAAGGCATTTTGTTAAACAAATCACCACTACCAAAAACCATTGGGAGATAATCTATATTTTTCTCATAAAATTTCCCTGTGTACTTCTGGAGGCAGAAAATGATAGCATACAAGAGAGAGACTGCAAGGAATATCCTGCAGTTCTCTGGTCAAGAAAACCAGCCATTGCCTCAATTAAAGCGTGCTGTGAAGAAGATCCCTTGATAATGTGAGCTTGTCCACAGCTTGTGAAAGCTTCCACAGCTTCCACTGAATGAATTTATAACTGAAGACATATAGGCACAGCTTCCCCATTCCTAGCATGTGACAAACTAGAATCTTCAATGCACTACAGGCACACAGGGAAAATTTACACCTTGGCTTGCCTGGCAGCAAATTTCTTAATGAGCTAGTGACATAGACTACTGTTTCATACAGTGGGTTTGGATCTTGCGTCAACATTTTACCACTTCAATACACAACCAAAAAAACCCAATTGAATGTCAGTACTGTGGATTGAACTACAACTCTTTTTTCTTCCTCATTTATGCTTTCTTTTTTTTCTTCAGTCACTATGGTAAATGTGGGAAGAAAAAGAAACACCAGAACACCAATTCTTATATTTGATCTCTAAAGGATGATGTTGAGCAAAGGACTGTGATCCCATACTGGGAATTTCTTCTTCACTTGCCACCACTTTGAAGTTTGCTCCAGAGTATGGATTAAATCCATGTTATTCTTCCAAGTATAAGGACATTCAGAAAAAGCGATGTATTCTTCTGTAAATATGAAATAAATTCATTTTTTCTAAGTGTGTTGTTTCCAGGAAGGAAGCACTCTTTTGATAGAGAGCAGATCAGCTTAATTGCAATATCCAGCTCAATGAGCTTTTATTTATTTCTTTATACATTTGAGATGTTTATTGGATGACTTTGGATAACTTTGGAAAGGAAAAGATGAATATGTGAGCCTTTGCCCTTGGACCATCTGGACAAAGAGAAGAACTGATATCTCACGAGGGAGAGCGCTGATCAGGGCAGCCCTTTTTGGATCAGAAGTGATGAGACTGGAAATCCATCACCCTGGTCTGCTCCTCTTACCCAGCAACGGTGCAGCAAAAGCTCTGTCCATTGAAGGTCTTTCTCAAATGTGGTAGCACTCCTCTTCTGTTACATAGCTGTCACTTCTTACTCAGGGCATTAGCTCTGCAGATCAGATCATCCCACTGCCCATTGGTGCCTCCCCCCAGACCTGTGGTCTTGGGTCCTAGACATGCTGATTTTTTCCATTCTAAAATATACTCTGTCCATTTCTCACCCTGACCTGGACCTAGATGACTTCCAAGTTCCCTCTTCCCCTCGTTGTTACTTGTCATCTTTTTGGTTGAGGATAAGTTATTTGGGATACTGACATGGATGTTAAACTGTCTTGGGAAGATGAGCAAGGATGAGACAAGAGCTTTGTTTACAGAGGGAAGTATTAACTTGATCCAGTTGTTTGAAGTTGACCTGTAGCAGAAACGTTTGATCTCTGGCTCTGCAAGCAGGTAAGAGGGACACCTCACCTTCCCTTTCATCTGTATGACCTCCAGCTAGTGCTGGATCCTGGCCAGAGACAGACAATACCCTCCTTATAGTGAAGAACTTAAGAAGATGCATTTGAACAATATCTTGTCATGGACAACGAAGAATTAAACAAATAAAGGAAAGTCATTGAGTTGTAGAACCTTATAAGACCGAAAACCAACAGATTTGGCATGAGCAAATTTAGGAGTGGGTTTTAAAACTTCATACCACAAATGATTGATGCTAACATTAAGTTTAGTGCAGCTGAATTACTACTATTCTAGTCTAATTGTCTTATGAGCACCAATAGTTTCCCGTGCATGGGATTTTCCTGTGGTGAGTTTACCAGTCATTTCAAGAATTCCTGACTCTCCCTGTCTTTTCTGATCAGCTGCCCATACCACCAATCCCTCTGGAGGAAACCAAGACTGTTAGTAATAATCTCAAATTCGTGTTTGCCTACTCTGAACAGTTAGTAATGAAGGGCTTTCTTTCATGCCTATTCTTAATTTTCTGATAGTTAAAAGCCAATAAGATGCTTAGCAAAAGTCAGCAGTGACTGAGAAATACAAAACTAAATGAACATCTCCTAATTTATCTGTCAAATTGGTGATATCTAGAGTATGACCTGGAATTGGAGCGACTGCTACAGGCAGAAAATCCCTCTTACTCCAACATGCTCTTCTGCAGACAGCTGCAAGCTCCTCAGATTGGCTGGCAGAGAACAGCCCTGAACTGGAAGTCAAGAGCTTGCACAGCTTGGGCCTGAGCAAACCCACTGCAGCGTCTCGGTGTCCAGAGCTCAGCCCTGCTTTCCCAGGAGCCCATCAGCCCACTGCCCTGGGGGAACCTTTTCTTTTAATGCTTCTCCTTTGTGAATTTTTATTTTTTAACCAGTTTCATAATCACTGTAGCAGTCTGAGAAGGATTTTAAAACTATGGTTTGACAAGGAAATGTTAACATTATTTGCCAGCTTCTGCTATTTGTAGATGACTGAAAAGTGCTTGAGGAATGAGAGGAATGAAGGCTCCAGAATACAGCTGGAGAAAGGGTAGAAGTACTTCAGCATTTTCAGCCTGGAACAATCCACTGTCTACTTTCAGAGCTGAAGGTGATTCAGAAACCTTGTCAGCAGTATGAAGGCCTTGTCTAGGGTGGGCAAGAAGGTGTCATGCTCCACCTCACCCTGAGAGAGGCAGTGAATGGAAGGGACCAGACATTGTCAGCTTTAGCTGTCTTGCGTGTACTATACAGGTCATTCTAGAGGCTCAGTGAGCAATGTGATCTGCCTAGAAGACAACGGATCACCTTACCATTGTTAAAGACACATGTTCAATATGATAGCAGAAACCCAGAAACTAAATTCTTCCTGTCTGCAAAAAGATTCCTTAGACCAGCAACCGTGTGGACGTGCTGTTCAGTTTAACTGTGTCTCCACCCCAAAATTTGGCTCTTAGGTGGGATGTGTGTAGCCTCCCTGGCATGTCTGTGTATTTCTACCCTGATTACAATCTCCCATTATAGTGTATGTGAGAAAAGAATGACAACTCTTAGGGTGCAACCCATCTCCTCCATGGGCACTGGTTCTTGGGGGGAGCCATGGAGAAGTGTGAGTATATTTCTAGGGGGCAATGTGATTGCCATGTTAACAGCAGTGTCTTACTGAAGTTATTTTTACAATGTGTTTTGAGAGAAAAAAAATCCCTTTTTGTACAATGGAAGACAAATAGCAAAATTGAGATCAAAGAAAAAGTCTTAAATGTGAAATAAAACATAAAATCCTCCAGTGGCAGGAGACAAAACTGCTTCACAGTTTGGAAGTTCAGAAAGTGCCAGCAGTATTTTTTTTTTCCCTACTGAATATGCACATGTATATTCAGCACTGAGTTTTAGGAGTCTCTTCTGTTTTTTTCCAAATTTCTTTCAAACTTCATGAGGAAATTTGCCATTATAGCATCACAAATACATAGCTGTATTCTAAGAGATGTTGGTCTTATGGGCACAGATTTAATTTCCTGTAAGCACAGGCATATGTACTTCCTCTTTATTAAGAGAAGAAAAAGCTGTAAGTAATGGTAAGACAAGTTATATAGTGAAACAAGATCGGTACTGTGGGTGACAGAAGTTTATAATACACTACATGCATTGTCATTACTTGCTGTAATGACTGACATTAGTTATTTCTCTGTCTTCACTATGAACTAACTTTAGGATAAGGGTATTTTTTTATTCACTGTTTTATATCTCTGATGCGACATTTGTACTTCTGCTGACACAAATTTCCACGTCAATAAAAAAAAAAAGAAAATACAAGCCAAATGTGTTTGTTTATTTTTTTCATCCCATGTACTTAATGCAGTCAGATATATCTAATAAAACACCACAGGCATAAAAGATGTGTACAGTATTTCTTCTTCTTCTTCTTCTTCTTTTTTTTTTTTTAATCATTGAATTGGTGAAAAGCTCATAGAAAATGAGAAGTATACTCCTTTCTTCATCTATTGGAGACACAACATCTTAAACCTAGAATAAAAAGTCACTGTAGAGTCTCATATGATTGAAATGTAGATATTCAGTTACAGCTGATGTTGGGATTTTTGACAAGTATTTCAAAGGTGTGTTGGTCTATTGTCAAACACAGCAAACCACAAAACATATAGAAAGAGGGTAATGCAGTCAGATAGGTTTTATGGCAATAAACATCACCTTAAAGCAATTTTAAATGGATGATCATATTTATTTTGCTTTTTAGGAATGATTGTAGCTTTAATATTGCACTTGTAATCTTGTATTTCTAATGTGCATACTGCTTTCCAGGAGAGGGCAGTCCATACCCAGAATCAGTTGTTTTCCATTATGCTCTTAATCCAAGGAATATAATTAGAAACTCGAACATAAACTCCAGGTTTCATGGGTTGGGCACAGCCAAGGCCCCAAGAGGTGACTCCATGTTGGACAAATCTATCTTGGTCCAGACAAACTAGAGGTCCTCCACTGTCTCCCTAAACAGAGTGAGAAAAAGCAAAATGAGAGCTCAAGATGTGAAGAGTGGTGTTCTCACAGGAGGCACAGAAATGGAACTGCCTCTTGAATGAGAGGTCGACATATGTTGCAAGAAAGCACTGGAGCTTTGGCCAGAGAGGAGTTTTCCAATGCATCTGTTGAGCACTGTTCTTATAACCAATGCTGATGCTCAGAGCCCTTTCTTACCTGGCAGGTATCTGTGCCTCCATGAATATTCCCAGCACAGAGCTCGTGTTTTTTGACTCTCCCATTCAAAAATTCGGGGCGGTTGCATATTTTATTCTCAATTACAGGGAAGCCAGTTTCCTTTAAGTAGCCTTCACCAGGAGTTCCTTTGCAAGTAAACAAAGTAAATTATAATAAAAAACCCAGCGTATTAAATGACAAAGATAAATGAGCATCTTCATAAAATAAATATCAGGATAGGAACAAGCAGTAAAATAAACAGTGTTTACAAACATGCATACATGGAGCAATTCAAAAATCAGTAAGCGTTATCAGTAGTATCACAGTCCTTATCACCTTTTAGCACCCATCGAAATACACAATACAGTGATTGCCCTTACTGTTCTCACACTGAATACATATGGGTCCAGTACTCATACTGTATGTGGGAGTCATTCCCAAGCCATTTTATTTCTCTGGGTCTGAGAATGCCTCTCTGTGTAAGAAAGGAGGAAGGAAGTAGGCAGTTGAAAATGTCACGATGGACAGAAACAAGGAGGCAGAAAAGTTATGATTCTCTTCTCAGCCAAGACAAAGTGGGAGGTTTGAAGATGGGAGCACTTTCATATTCAAATGAGATCTTCTGAACCAGGCTGATTGTGAGAAAAATCATTTGAGAAAATGAGTAAACTCACATCACATATTAAGAAAATTGCCTAAGTCTAGAAAAACTTTCCTTCTGACTGTGTAAAAGCCTACTCTGGGGAAAAGCAGAGTGGACTGAGAAATAAAAGCAAGTATGTGCTTAGGTCTGATTCCTCTCTTTTCATATTGTTTTTGGGTGTTCCAGTGTCTGTCACTCTGAAAGAGTGACCAGAAGAAAGCATTAGAAAAAAAGGCAGTACCTTACAAACTGGGATGAAAAATGTATGCATGCAAGTTTTTTTTGGAGTGTTTGTGGTATAGAGTGAGTATACTTTGGATACAAATATATACCAAGCTCCAAAAATGGAGTTTTAATTCTGTCTCACCTTTTGTATCTCCCCAACCTGTTACATAGCACTCCTCTCTTCCTCCTAACACAGCATTTTCTTTCGGCAAGCAAACAGGGATTACCTGATCAGTGATGATTGCTGGGCTGAAAGAAACAAACAAAAGACTCACACAAGGTCAGTCATTATATCGCTTATCCGTGATACCACCTTAATATTTCTAAGAGGATTTTATACAGTCAGCCTTTTTTTCCTTGAAATTCTGAGCTTCAGGTAAGGGTTTTTTTTTTTTCTTCTGAAATTCAAAACCACTTATATTTTAGGTTCTAATCCCACAGAACACGGTACACAAAAGGAAAAGATCTGAAATGGAGAATGGTTCAAAAGGAAACAATATCAAAAATACAGAAGTGAATCCAAAAGAAAGTGTTCACATCTGGTTAAAGCATAGACAACAAAGCCTACCTTACTCTGCCCGCATCCAGTCTCACTATTTATAGGTTGTTTTCAAACTGGATACTCTTAGCATAAAGCAGAACCTGAGTCAGTCTGACTTACTTCTATATGCAGATTCTTAGATAGGTTCAATTAAGAAGCCGCTTTAATTGTGCTGTGTTTTGGATTTTCATTGCAACCAGAGAAAGCAAAGCACAAGCACGTGTTCCTATCTGCTTGTAGCTATACAGATGTATTCCTATCAATTGCATAGCATGCTGGAGTTTCAGACCAATGGAAACAGATGGAAGAAGTGCTAACCTGGATATTGCATCAAAACCGTGTACTGCTTGCCTGCACTAAGGACAACCTGCTGGAAGAACTCTCCCCACTCTATCATGGAAAAAGTATGGGGTCACACTGTGCTGCCACTGTAGCTTTCAGTCTTCATTACATTACCAAGATTGAAGTGTATAGGGAAAGTTATGGAATGAAAGGTTTTTAAGCACAACCTCCTCCTGCTCTGCTGCCTCCACCATACTTCACAGCAGCTGGCTCTGAGTGCACTGCTAGCATAGGTCACCAACTCTAGCCCTCCTCCCTCTCCAAAGCAGCCCTTTCCCTTTCTGAAACCCTGCAACTGAATCACCTTAGCTTCCACTGGAGCTTCTGCAGAAAGGGAAGAGAGGGTCACAGTATGCATAGAAACACACACTTCCATAGCACCAGCAAACAACCACTGCGTAGTTAAAAAGCAGGCAAACCAAAATTTTCCTGTCAGAATGCTTCAGGTGAAAGGATACCTCCTCAGTTTTAGTAGAGCAATGTCCGCCCTATGGGGCTCCTTGAACAGTTTCTCAACATCTCTTTTCTGCACTGATGTTTCTAATGCTCTTTCTTCATGTAATCCAAGGTATACTTTATACCAAGATGGCCGCGATGACCTATTGGAAGTGATTGCACACAGTGAGCAGATTAACACATGTCCAGGACATAGGCCACTTATGATAATGTTGGACCTAGTTCTGTCAAAAGCAGAAAAGAAAGTCAGCTTTGGAGTAAGCTTATTTTTGTAATTTCTTATTATGGCACATGAAATCAAGGCTTGCTATGTGCATTAGCTGGTGCTAGTTAACACTCTTTGGTTTTCAGTCAGAGCTGCTTTAATGAATGATGAATAGTTTTGGCTCAATTCTTGACTGTGCAAACTGAGTCAAGAGACAACTCAGGTTGGTTATTGGGCTGGTTTTATTTCTCTTGTTATTTACTGTCTCTTGGAAGAAAATGCTGTTGCAGTCTGTAACAGATACTTACTTTTCCAAACAGTGAGCAGCAGTAAGAACCCACTGTGGGTCTATCAGTGTTCCCCCACAGAAATGCAAGCCAAAACTGTAATAGAGCAGAAAGACATGAAAAAAAGCATGGGTTTAAGGTGGTGAAGTCAGCTATAGATCACTGTAGTTCACCAGGTAATCCTTCCAGCATCGCCTTTACAAACTAAAGAACTTATTCTGCATTTTTATTTGGAATAAAATTCTTTTCTTTCCTTGAACAATATTTTTTGCAATGGCAGGAGTGTTGTGTATATACTTCTATAATGAAAACAACTAGTTTTTTTTTTTTTTTTTGTCCTTGATCAGTATTTTTACTACTGGAAAAACTGATATGCACTAATGTATATCTTATGAGAGATGATGGCTTTTATCCAGTCCTGATCCCAATCAAAAAGCTTTGGAACTGGACTTGGTTTCTGGTCAAGAGCATATTTCAGACAGCTTCCACTAATTTTAGGATATTGACTATATGGTGGGATATAGTGACAGATTTAAATGAATTCTTCCTTACAGTGAAATGATAGCATTTTTCAAATTACCAATTGTGTTTATTCTGTAGGTATTTGTCATAAAAAAAGAGCATTCTTTGTTAACTAAATTGCATTCTTTAAGATTAGCAAACAGTCTAGTTTACAATAAGTAAAAAGCTTAATGAAGTTTATTTTCAACTTTTAGCTTAGAGGCATTTAACCCTCTCCTATTTTTAAATACATAACTCGGTTCTCTTTAGACTGTTACAACAACATACATACAGCATCCTGTGAGATGGAAAGCTTTCTTGATTGTAAAGCCTCATGCAATGGGGATTGGCTGTACCTTGTCCGGAGACTGATTTGCCAGGGCCAGGAGTGTGGATGCGAAATACACCCAGCAACAATCCTTTGAGCACATAGCTTTGGTCTGGTCTTGGCCTTTCCACACTCATATTGAGTAGGAGCTACAGAATAAGAAAAAAGAATCATGATGAGGAACTTTAGAGCATTTGCTATACATTCTCTATGCACTCAGAAAACTAAAAGGTTAAACTCTTACATTTTTCTATTCAGCTTATGATCTGTAGTAAATTACACACTATACGTGATCTATGTTTTGTTAGATTTGTCTTCTGGGACATTTAAAATGCCTGGTAAATTTTTTTGCATAACCTTCCTGGATCTCAGCAGATTACAAATTCTTCGAACCCTGGAGGCGTGGGTTCGTATCCCACTCCTGACACGTGCATTTTTAGCCTAGGATTAAATGGCGAGGCTGGTGGCCCTGCATGTGGCAGGGGGGTTGGAGATTTATGATCCTTGTGGTCCCTTCCAACCCTGGCCATTCTGTGAATAGAACTACAATGAGGTAGAAAAAAGAAAAAGGAATGGAACAAAGAAGGAAACAGAATTAAATCCTCCCAACATGTTTAAATGTATTCTTACAGATGACAGAAGTGCAGAAGTTGCACTGCCAGCTGTATTCAAACTAAATATAGTGATAAAGCACATGAAATTCAGTCACTGTCTCTGTGGAACAGCACTTTGTCTGCTCCTATCCCAGGCTCTTTTAAGCACTTCGAATGACTCTGCATTATTCCAGAAGGGTAGATTTTGGTTAGCCATGGGAAGATGACCTAACAAGAAGGCATTTAGATTTGTTGTCAGCAAAAGTAACTAACTACTGAAGCTAAAGGCAAAAGCCATGTTTCCTCTGCTCTTTAACTTAGCAGACAGGAAAGTTATTCTAAAAAGAAATTGGTATTTCAAGATGAAGTCAATGATCTTGTGTAAATGCTATTTTCCCTTAAGAGTCCCAACCCAAGACTTTCCAGGCAGTAGTATTTTTACAGTTATGGTTTGTACATACTATAGAACAGCTTTCTTGTTCTTATTTGTTCTATATTTGGGTTTTGATCAAAGATATATAAATATAGAAGCATGTTTTCCAATCAGCTGTGCCACATGACCAATCAGGACAATTTCTTCACGACCAGCCCTATTTTGAAATATCTGGCAAAACCTCCATGAGCTTCGGTAGGATCCAGGTAAATCCACTGAAGTGTTTGGAGATTCCAAGGAATAACCGTTGTTCTTAAGAATTCAGGCCCTGGTGTTGAGCATTGCTTCACCACAGCCTTAATTTCCTATCTAAAGCTACTGCACTGTATTAGAGCAGTCTTTCAAATTAATCACTGAATGTTGTCCGGTAGTCATAAAAGGTGATAAGAAAGAGAGATGCTAGTTTTAAAAGGAATAATTACGGCACTTGGGAATGTCACAGTACTCCCAGGCTTTTCTTGGGTCGGTTGTATAGCACCAAGGTCCATTCACATCTCCATCAGGGTTCCTGCAATACTGTAAAGAATAATGAAGACATTAGCTATTAAGAGGACAAAAAACTTATTGATCTTGTCCTAGAATGGGGATTTCTAGAGCACTACAGTGCCTATTTCCACTCCCACTGCAGCTGGTAGAAGCTGTAACATCAGCTCTCAGGTCTTTTCACATCCACCCTGTTTGCATGACTGTGAGGCAAGCAGGAATTGTATAAGCTGCTCTTGCACAACGTGGTGATGTCTATGAGTTCCAGGGCAGGGATGCAGTCTTCATCTTCACACAGGGTGCCTAGTTAGCTGAATTACTGTTTAGGGTTCCCTGGTCCTGCTGTCTGATCTCCATTTAGAGCAGATACTCATACAATTCCATGCACTCGTATGGAGGAATGTGAATTTAGTCACTGTCATCTGAAAGTGAGTCCCACCACCTGCCTGTGTGTTCACTGATCACCCTAAAATTTAGCAAGCAAGACTACTTGGCCCTGCAGCAGGATCTCACTTCTACAGGCTTAACACAATTCTGATCCTTCAGAGCATCTTCATCCTCTCTGACCTGCCCCAAACTAATTGTTCAGCAATGTAGAGGGGAGAAGAGAAGAGGCAGGGACAGAGACAGCTTGCCACACTGTCCACAGGAGCTGGAAGGAAGAAAGCAGTGTGAACTCCTGGATTCTGAATTCCCATTTCAGACTTCTTGCAATTTAAGAAATACTACGACAGATATTTTTCTAGTTAGCATCCCTACTCTGAATTATAACCACATATCTTAGGAAAAAGAATAGGATAGTTGCTTTCATTTCACAGGAATCCCAACCAACAACTCTATTCAAGAACTAATAAGTTATGACAGGCAGCTTTTCATAAAGCATTTCCCCAACCTGAGCCGTTATTCAATACAGGCTATGTGATGCTATCAGAGAAATAGCTAAAACAATGTCTAAAATCATGTACGTGGAGAAAAAAAATCATTCAATCTGACAGCATCAAACAACTTCATATACGTAGCTTGTCAAACTGGACAAATTCTGTATATAGAATGTTACAAGCTTTAGCATCCACTGGCTAGAAACAGAAGATCTTTTAATGGGTACTTATATTAGGACTAGGTTAGAGATGAAGGTTATAGATGGGGAGTGAGTTACAGAATGTGTCAGGAGCATGGATATCCATGCACAGGCTACAGCACTAGTTGGAGGGCTTTGTGGAGGAGGAAATTAGTAGAGGCTGAGGGCTGCAATCTATCAGGTATAGCCTAAGGAACTTGCACTGAACTTGAATCCCTCACACCTCACCTGTTGCTGTTGCTACTGAAACCTATTATTCTAGGTGTTTTTTTTTCTGTCAGAGGAGGCAAAGTACTGCCCAAAGACCAACTCCAGCTAGTCTTCAGCAGTGGGAATGAGCAAATGCTCATATGAAGCCCTTTGGTTATACTGAAAAAGCATTTGACATTGCTGCTGGGCATCTCTGTTTGTCCCAAGGAAGAACAGATTGCTCATGTCAACAAGAATTAACAAGATCAGATCCTTGCATTGAACTGAGGAAAATAATTTACAAAGACTTGGGATAAAATGCTTACTGAGGGATGACAAAAAAGACAGGAAAAGCAAATGACAGGAAGTATTAAATGAATAACAGCTTACATTTTTTTCCAGGCCTGATTTTGGATGAGTCCTTGGAGTGAAGTAGTCATGTTTATGTGGTGTCTGAGAACTCCACTCTTGACAAGTCCGGCCCCTTGCAGTTCTTGCTACTGTGCCACGATAATCTATACCATTTGAATGAATGCAATCTGTGAAGAAAGAGGAAAAGAAAAAAATTGTTAGCTGTCAGCAATTGGGTCACACCAACAGTTGATGGTGGTGAAGCAGAAATAAATTTGAGGAAATGCTATTTGAACTTACATGTCTTCTTTAATGTACATACATGGAAAGAAGGACAAAGTAGTATCAGTGATAGCTAGCAATCACATTTTGATGTGCTTGCATTTGCAAAATTTTCTTCATTACTATATAGACTTAGGTCAAAGAAGCTCGGATTCACTTGACGCTTTTTGACTCCAAGAGCCAGGACCACAAAGACCATGCAGTCATAAAATCTTTTCTTTATGACATTAATGTCTACCGTGTTTTACAGTATGTAAATAGTTTGTAATGCATATTCAGGCAAAACTATTAATTATCAGCCTGAAGAAAGTGACAGAACAAAAAACGAAAGCTGCAGCATTCTAAACATCTACTGGACAACGAAGTTGCATCTGAACTGAATTCAAAAAGCCATCTGTCCTCTGGTGGGAAATGGAGCTCAGAAAATGTGAATGCATGGCATGTGAAAAGACATTTTCAGAACATCTGCCAGCAAAATGCCATTGCTTCTATATTTGCTGTCATTGTTAATAGCACTCCCACCAGAGTGTGGTTACTATCAGTCATTTTTCTCCTTGTGTTTCCAATATTGCCAGATGTAATATATTTAAAAAAAAATCCTATATTAATCTAAAATCAAATACAGAAACTATTGTATAATGTTCTGTAGGAAAGTTCAGAAAATTATGAGAGTGGATAAGGTGTTATATTAAATTCTGAGATTGTTTAGGATTCTGTCTTTCATCTCATTCAACTCCATGATTTTTACATCTAAAAAATCTTTCTTGTTACAAGTGTTCCTGGGGAAAGCACAATGTCTTCTCACCAGGATTTGGTTCCAGAGTTGTCTGAGGAGGTTTTGGTAGAGTCATCTGTACATTGTCATTACATCTCTTCAGGTTGCAGTACTCCCATCTCACACTTGGGTCAGTGGTGTAACACCATGGGCGGCTATCAGCATCTGGGTTTCTGCAATAATTCTGCCTCAGATCCCTACAAATGCAAACATATTGTATGCCTATCTATGCCACAGGCTTGAGAAAAACTTGAAAGAACATTTTAGAAAGCAGGACTGGTACAAAGATAATATACAATGTCTGACAGAAATCCTATTTTCAGCGTAAAGAAATCAAGAAACATTTGTGGAAAATTTAATTTCGAAAGGTATTATTCGCTGTTTAAGGCATACAGTAATAATACTGTTTACAAATCCTGATAAGTAAATGCACATTTTAATGTATATCAAACCCTTTTAATTTTTCAAAAAAAAAAAAAAAAAAAAGTTAACAGGCTTTTTGAATAAATGAATAACAAAAATTAGGAATAAGAAAATGACTCATCTTCTCTACAAAGTTCTATCGAACGGCAGACTGGGAGCCTAAGACTTAAAATTGTGAAGAATCTCATGTACAGAAACAGTTCATTTCGGTGTAAGGGAAAGTTTATGAAAACTCTTAATTTCTTTAAAAGTAATGTAGAAACACAATTAATTAGCATTCTAAAGCATAATAGTGACAAGTGGGGTTTATTTCAAGATGGGATTAATCAAAATATTTCCAGATTTAGAAAAAGAAAAAAAAAAGACTTCTAACAAGTATATCCCCTTCCCAACTTCAAATCGTTGTTGTGTAAAGGTGCTGCAAATAAAAATGAGTTCATGAGTGATCATTCTTGAATGAAATTCAGAAATGAGAAATGCACATACGCATTTGGGAAGTGTTCTGAAGTTTTATTGTGACGGTGTGGTGACATTGAGTTCCAGGCTTGACATTTCTTCCCTGTGATAGTGAAAGATGCCGTACCACGATAACTCACACCATTGCCTTGGTAGCACTCCTCAGTCGCTTGAGCTTGTTCAGGCTGATCAACAGCTGTAGTGAGTAATAGAAACCTGTTAGCATTACACAGAGTGACAGCAATAATACAACTGACCAGACACATCAAATTTCTTGCAACCAAACACAATGACACGGTACTTCCATGCTGCAGATGTCTCCTGTTGTTCTTACCAGGGGTGTCTGGCTCTTTCCCGTCACAGGAAGGGATGGTGCAATATTCCCATCGAGCAGTTGCATTCGTGGTGTAACACCATGGCATCTTCTCACCATCAGGGTTTCTACAATAGTTTTCCTCTAAATTCCTGAAACAGAAAAGTTGTCTGAGAAAAGCCTCTCATGGAAACCTGATAATGGTTATGAACAAGGAGGGAATGCATCTTGCTTCCTAGTTCACTGTTGCATTTACAGCTGAGAAACTGCTGCTGTCATTTACTGGTTCATTTACTAGATGAATAATTGCAGTGCACCAGTGTTTTGGATGTGCTAAATTAGATGTCTGCTAGATGGACATATGGCTTCATGCTAATAATTTTCATACTAATAATTTTCTCATTTTACTTTGCTTCACCTGAGCAACGATACAGAAGGATGAACTGAAGTGGGAAAAAGATAACCAAGCAGAGCACGAAAGTCAGAAGAGGACACACTCATACCTAAGAAAAACAAAGTGAATTAAAAAGAGCATCAGTGTGTGAAAAATCAACTGAAAAGATGCAGTCCCACAGGTAATGAACTCTGGTGTAACACAGGGATTTTGCACAACAGCTGAAGAAAAATGAAGTGATTCTGTGCCTTGGTACTTCTCATGGACACTGAATAGAGGAGAAGTTTCACTTACTTGCAGGGATAGTTTTCAGGAGTGCGAGCATGTCTGTGAGGAAATTGAGCACTCCAGTGCTGGCAGGTATTCCCTGATTCAGTAACAGATATCTTGCCTCGATAGTCTTCTCCTCTTCCTGACAGGCACTGACGCCCTGGTGCAGGTACAGGTGGGGGTGTTGCTATTGCAGAAAGAGGAACTGAAATTATATGTGGCCTTCTAAAAATAAAAGAACAACAACAACAACAACAACGGCAACAAAGCACTTAAGAGCTTTAGAGTGAGGTAGGAATTTTAGCTTTCTTTACAGGTAAGGTTTAAAGATCAAAATGTTTGGAAAGCCCAAAATGTGGAGAAAACATCTTATCTTTTCTCTCTTCCATTTTAACATTCAGACTCCCGGAAGGGCGTTTATATCTGCCCCTTTAGAGCAGCCAGAAACAACACAGCCAATACTAGCAGCCCTGTCAAAGCATAGCTGAAAAGTGAGCAAACAACACTTGTGAAGAAAACTAGGGTGAATGTGGCAGGCACATCAGTGATAGATACAGGTGTTGGTGCAAACCAAAAGATGTGTATGCAACCTAGTGAGAGTTAGGGACAGCAGGGATGAGGTCTGGTGAGAAGGTCCAGGGGAAAAATATTGTGGCAAGGACAGGCCTTCAGAGGAAAAGGAACTGGAAGAGCAAAAATCCCCCTAAAAACAACCAAATTTTTTTCAGAATTAATGAAAATGTCATCAAAAAGGGAATACAGAAGGAGTACCAGAATCACTGAAAAAGATTGTCCTGGAGAAACACGTGGAGGAAGATAGATGTGCTCCAGGAAAAAAAAAAAATTAGAAATACCTATGACAGACAACTCTAGTCTCAAAAGAGCCATTAGAGGCTCATTTCA
>JAOWBP010001760.1:37767978-37789432 GCA_028571105.1 Tragopan temminckii | reverse complement strand
TTAAAATATATTGTCATTAGAAGGAGAATGTATGGGAACTGTTGAGTCACAGCCTGAACTACTGATTGAGCACCTGGAGAAAGAACCTGATCAGCCCTGGAAGCACAGGTGAAGGCAACTCATCTGTGTGACTGGGAGAGCACCTCTCTTAGACCTCATTTAAGGACTGCCATGCCTTGGTGGAACTTTCTCCTGTGAACCTGGAATCTTCTGATATAGGTGAGCAATCTTCTTCCCTTCATTTATAGCACTTTTCTACCATGCTGGTCCTTCTGTCATTGCGCCTCTTGTAGTGCCTTTCCTATTATATTAATCTGTCCAGTTGCTATAGGGACTGTAATTATTTAAGACCTTCTGTAATGAGGGGATATGCAACTATTTGACACAATTACCCTCAGTTACTTTGATGTGTTAGCTAAGACCTCAAAGCTGTCTAAGATTATATCCAAAATGATAGTAGCTCAGGGTTGAAACAATAAAAACTGAAATACTTGACATGAAAGTCAGAGGAAAAAATCCTGCATCTTCTCAGGGATTATATGAATAAGAAAAATTGTGTAAGTGTGAAGGATTATATAAGGAAGAAAATCTACAGAGAGTTGTGAAAAACGTTAGCCTGAAATTATAACTCAGAGGTATTGGTCTAGTTCCCTATTCAGGTTCTGAGCTGGATGGGGCTTCCAAGAGCTTTGTCCAGTCAATATCTGTAAGGGTGGGTGCTCCACAGCCTCTCTTGTTAGCGTGGTAGAGTGCTTACCCACCCTTCTTTGAAAGATTCTTTTACTTAGATCCTCTATAGTGTCTGAACAAAGCCTCATTTGGATGCTCAGCTGTGATTTAGCTAAAACTAACGAATTACTACATAAGATCTTGTGTGTGCTAATTGCATAACACTAGCCTATCTTTCAAGGCTTTGTAGGTCAACAGAGGAGTAAGGATGTAGAAAGGTGCCTTTTCAATTTCTAAATATTCTCTTAAAAATGTCTTAATATTTAAAAAAAAAATCAGAAATCAACAAATGGTGAAATGGAGTGTTCATAAAGTCATTTAACAGAGAGCTTTACTACTTCTGTTGAAAGGTTTCTTGTATTATTATATTAAAAGAACTATCTTGTGTGTCTGAATAATCAGCAAGGAGCTCTTTTCTCTTTGGTGTGTTAAGTCAGAGAATGATACAGTGAATCTTCCATTGTGTTAAAAACAAAATAATTTCCTTCTTCCATCTATGTAACAAGAGCTCAGTGATTATGGAAGTTAAAAATAGCTTTTAAATCCAATCACTTGTCTGCATGTAGCATAAAGTGATGAATGTTTAAAAGAAAAAAGGGTAGTTGCCATTTCTTAAAGAAAGACTTACTATTTGCTGAATAGAATAGGAAATCAGATATACTTTTCTCAAAAAGTCCTCATTCATGGCAAAACTGACTGGAAACAAAGCATATGCAAAAAGGAAATCCAAAATACTACCACATCAATTAATTATATCATAAAAACATACACTAGGATAAAGAGCTTCACCAAATCAATTAAATGAAGATTGCAAACATCATTTAAAATATACGAATATGAGGAAAAGCGCCCATTTTTAACTGGAATGTGGTTAACACTCTAACAATGCATAAAACTAAAAAAAAAAGTGATTGCCCCCCAGTGTAAGCAATAAATCCTGTTTAGAGGTATATGTAAAATCTTTGCTAGTTTTCATCAGTTTTCCACTGAAAAAGGGCCTATCTCAGGATCCATAGTCTGTACAAGTAGCTTTTCCTACTTCTCTCAGCAGAAACAAAGAAGATGCAGCTATAGGTTACTGTCTGATTTAAAAGGAGAGGTAGATCAGGGACACTTAAGCACCTTCTTTATTCCCAGCACTATCTGTGCTCTCAGAGCAATAGTTTTTTGAGCCTTGTGGATCCCCAGAATTTAGGGAGCAGCAACAACGTGGCAGAAACCAGATATCAGAGAAGGGCTGTTCTAACCACTTTGTGTGGCCCAGTGATGACGTGGCCCCAGCGACAACAGTGTTATGGCAGTCTTTCTCAAAAGGATATCTTGGTGAAATGATATCAGTGTGAAAACGTACTTCTTTTTTCATAAAGAACTGCATTTGTTCTTCTGAATAGCACTGCTGTTTTGGTGTTCTCAGCCAATGTTATACACTGTTGGTCTTTACTGGTGAATAAGAAGGCCCTGTTAAAATTAAGAGGAGAGAGCAAGGTAAGAAACAGTAGATGAATATGTGCATTGTTTTCCTGAAGACTATTTCTAGCATTAGGTTATCATTGTGGAAATGCTGGGCTTTGGCAAGGTTTAAGATTCAGCAGCGTTTTGCAAAGCACCAAATGTCCCACCTCCCAGTTTCTGTTTTGATATTAACTCTTAAGTCTTCATCTCAAAGTTAGGTTGAAAGTGAGCCTTATGAGGAGACTATGACACAGATTAAAAAAGGAGCATTTATAATGTGCCAGAGACACCAAAGAATATGTTGAAGAGGGTACATGCAAAAATGTTACTGATCATTCAAGAAGCAGGATATTTTACAGTATTCAGCAGTTACCAAGGAACAGATAAAACTCAACAAGCCAGCATCATAAATTACTTTGTGATAACTGTTCTAAGTCATCGCTAGTTGAGGCAATGTAAGCACTTTGGATAGTATGCTCATTTGGCTTTTCAGCAAGGCTCTAGGCTGGAAGTCTGAAAAATGAGAGCAAGTGGCGTAACCTTTACAATGGTATCTAAGGAAAACTCTTGGTAGGCTAAGTAATTTCTGTTGTTGACTTTTCTGATTCAACAAAGAGCAGTAGCAACATGGCAGGCATTGAGCAGGCAAGTCTGCACCAGTGGGCGAAACACATGAAACAATCACCACCAGGGTATCCCTGTCTTAAATAAAGGCCTGACAGGGAATCAGGTGCTGGAATGAACCCTGCAGATCCTCAGCATTTTGAGTTCAGAAAGGTATCCTGCAGAAGTGGTAGATCCAGGACTTGTGATGGTTAGAAAAGAAAATCTCCCTGCCTCATACAAGAGGACAGCCTCTCACTACAGTCACTGTTCTCCCTCCTCATTACTCCAGTTGTCTGCTTTACAGCTGAGATTTCAAGGAGCTTCTGAGGCTTAAATGTGGAAGGCTTGGAAGCCTGAAGCTCAGAGTATTAGGCTCATCTTAGACAGCATCCTGGTGATCAGCCAGTGGTATAGACTGATTAACATCCTTCATGGTTCGTGTTTCCTGTCCCTCAGTGTCTTGTTAAATGCAAGTGCAGAGGGAGTGCTTGGGTGGAAATAGGGCACAGGTTTAGATTGCTGTTTTTTTCTTAAGGTAAATAGAAGAGACACAAGTCCGAATTCTAGTAAAATTCAGAATAATTAACATGTATGCAGGATAATAGGTAAGGCATAAGCATTTAATTATTGCTGTTCTAAAATTTCAAGAATTACTTATGAGTCTTTATTGTGAAAAGCGTCCTGATAAAACCATGTCACCCTGGTTTTCTGTGTGCCAAACTGTGCATTAAGAGATAATGTTTTCCAATGAAAATCCAATATAGTTTTCTTATTTTTTTCTACTTCTGCTTGTCTTCGTTTATGTCTCTCAGGCACTGACTTTCTATATCTCTGTAGTTTTTCCAAGAGACTGCAGAAGCACATACTCCTAAGAAATCCCTCTAAAGTCCAGTCATTAAGTAAGGTTGACTACTCCATGATCTGTACATCTGTCTTCATTATCTGAAATACATATACAGGAAACAGCAGCAGAAATTACCTGCAAGGAAATTTAATTTCAGCTTCACATTGCTCTGCACATTCTTCTTTACTACTTGTCTTATAAGTTTGCTTCTTTGAGTTAAGCAGCCAAGCTCCCTCTGTCCTCACATAGCTGTCTAGTATGCTTCCTTGCACTAAAGGAAAAAGAGAGAAAGAGGTAAGAATGTGAATGCTGACATAGTTAATTTCAAAATTTTCATATTAAATTCTTTGACACCTAGTTCAGAAACATCATTTAATTGCAGTAATAAATCAGTTAGTAGCTACAGAAAGATTTTCTTGTCTAGTCTGCTAAATGGTAGTGTCACTAAAAACCCAGGGCAAGCAGGGCTTGACTTGAACAGTGCTTTGGTGATTCTGAAAGGCACTGCAAATGTCACAGACCTAGTGTATAAGGTGATGGGAATAAAGAAAAAAAGAAAGTGACATGCTTTCTCTGACAGAAAGAGCATTTGATTTATTTTTTTTTTCCCATAGTTTGGAGAAAGTGGAGGAATGAATCCCAGGAAATATATGAAACAACTGTTTATTGCTGTTACCTATCCACAAAAAGAAAAGGAAACCATTTCAGTTTTATCATTTATTTGTAGAGGGCTTTTTTTTTTTTCAAATGCTCTTGTGAGAAGCAAACCATTCTCTGTCACCATGGTTTTCACTGTGATCATTGTCAGTTTATCTGAACTTGATACTTGCTTAATAATCAAGGTAGCAGATGTCTTTCTTTATTGCAGTGAATTGACACCAAAGAATGAACTGGTAAATAACTTAATCATATAGCCCATGTGACATATATGCTGTTAAAAAATGCACCTACATTAACCAATAAACATAACAAAAGTACTCAAGTACAATCCTCTTGAAAAGAAGTTTGCCATTTGGTGGTTGTTGTTTTTTTTCCCCCCCTGTTACAGCAATGTTATTTCTGAATGCTTAGATACAGATCATAGAACCATGACTTTCATGATTTCTGGCAGCAGCATCACGGAGTTGCAAGAGTCCTGTGATTTTTACAGTTTCTTTATCAGATGAGCATATGACTTTACTGATAAACATTGGCTCTGGGATTTGTCCATTCTCCTTGGTTTCAACCTCAAACAGGCAAGTGACTCATGGTCTTTGCAACACATCCTAGTCCTGCTCTGTGCACTGTTTTGTGTTCTGATTTGTGCAGTTGCTGAATAAAAGGCATATCGGGTGTGAATCACTCATACCTCAGCTTCCTGCTTATGTGTGGCAAACATGCTAAAGAGAAGGTCTTTCTTCATCTTCTTGGGACTCATTTTTTTTTCTGAGCCATTGCCCAGTGACAGCAGAAAGAAGGCAGCCTTATTCTGCTCTAGCCTACAGCCTCTGAGTTAGGAACTTCCCAGGGCTATTCAATCATTTTTTAAACTGAGGAAATGTCTTTTAGGCAACTATTTCTCCCTGTCTTGAGCGAAACTTCTATAGTGTGAAACAGACTCACATACTTCTTGGTACAGCTAAATGCCTTCACCTGAGTGCTAATTCAGGCTGCAGTTGACTAGCTAACCTAGGGAACCTGCTGTAGCAGGGGGTTGGACTAGATGATCTCCGGAGATCACTTTCAACATCTGTGACTCTATGGTTGTCCTTTATGATCATTTTACATCTATGATGGATAGCTGATAAATTGGACACAAGAACTAGACCATACTTCATAGAATCATTGAATGGCGTAAGTTGGAGTAGACCTTAAAGACCATCTAGCTCTGACAAACAACTTCCTCTCATACCACTGCAAACTCAGAAAGGTTACTGAGTGTCTTTTTTTTTTTTTTTCCCCCTGTATGTGTACTACTGAAGATACTGGCTTTAGAGGTTGACTAATATTATGCATTAAAGAAAAGCATGATTAAAAGTAAAATGAAGTTGAAGTGGAAAATGATGCAATAAAATTCATGTGTCAGGCTCACTTATTACCCTAGGTATTTCAAAACAGCAATGATATTAAGATGTAGCCAGTTGTGAAAGAAAAGTCTAGCTGGGTTAAAAAGTCATATGCTGCAACACTCCCCATAAGAACAAGAAATTCAAGAATTCCAACTATGGTGTAGCTTCTCTGCAACATTAATTCTGCCATGTTTTGACATCTTGACATAATATTATAATTATGGTGTTATTTTAAAAAAATATTGATTGGGTCATAACTTTCTGTTATAATTACATGGCAGGGTATAATGCTTTAAGGAAGCAATAGGATACACAAAATCAGAATAGAAATGTGATACACCTTCTTGCTACCTTTTTTCCAGTGTCTATGGAATTTTTAATTGTTAAAAGGATGTATTACTGCCCTTTTCAGAAATGCAAATATTTACAGCAAATTGAAGGATTTGCAAACAAAAGTGGAGTACTGCAGACAGAAGTCCAAGTGCTATTTTTTTCCTCCCTCATATACATTTCTAATTAATTGAGAGGTTGTCTTGATCTGAGTGAGGCTGTTCTACAAAAACATAGCTTAGAAACCGGAATTTAAATGGATGTTCATTATTAGCAAATTCTTTGTATTTAATGTTAGGTTGGCTTGTCTATAATATTTCTAGTTGCTAAAATCAATGTATTTTTCTGTGACCTATTATATATTTTCCCTTCCCATAAGAAAAATGTTACTGTATTTTATTGTTCCTTTCTTTTTGGCATATATTGGCACACTTAGGAGTATATTTTAGTTGCATTTTATTGCATATTGTGTAGTTATAGATAATACCTGAAATAAGATAGGCCACGAATCACATTGATTGAAACTCCCTATCACATAGAATGAAAAATTTCCTGTTAAGGCTGTGGCAGTGAAAAAGACTGAAAATACAGTGTGTGAAGGAACTTTCTTCCACCTCGCTTCATTTTTGTGTGATTCTACTTTTACTTTTACTCTACTTAACAAAAAAAATCAAAATATACATCTTAGTACTCATCAATTACAGAGAAAAGAAAACAACCAGTGATCTTAGGATAAAAGCCAGAGATATCCATGTCTTTTTAGCAGCCTACTTAATGTTTAATGTGTTCCCATTTCTGTCCATTTGGCATATTGGCAAGTGCCGGCCATTTGGTAGCCATGCAGAAAACAAGGCTAATGTTTGCTGGAGGCACTAGAAAAACACCATAGCAATCACAGCTCTAACTTTGTTCTCCAGAAACTCTTGCCCTTTGTCACTTTGCCACTTACATGGGTAAGTGGTGACATGTGGATTTGGTGACCCACTTGCAGAACATGGAATTTTCAAGTGTTTGGCCCCCATCTCAGCCACACAAGCAGAAGAAAAAAAGACTCTTACCTGAGCTGAGCAAGAAAAGAAGGAGCAAACTGGCTTTGCTAATTCCCATTTTGGCCCAGCTGGCGGGCGCTGGAAGTTGTCTGTCAGTGCACAAAGTTTTTATTGACTTGCACTGGGTTGAAGAGGCATCAAACAAACAGGGCAGGTAGATTAAGTTAATGATTCTCCCACACTGTGATCCCCCTTTGCCACGGAGTGGCACAATGTTCAAACAACCTTGAATTGGATATATTACCAAATCAGATTCAGTCATTTGTATTGGATGCTGGGAAATGCGAAAGCACTCTCTGATTTTGTGGGGCATGTTTTTGTTCTTCTGTTGTTAGGTCTCCCTTTGCTAGAGAATAAACAAGAACAATGTTGCTGGAAAGCATAGGAAATTAATTGTCCAGGCAGAATTTGTCTTTCTCCTGGTACTAGAGTCTCAATGCTAGTTTTAGTCATTCACACTTGTACTGATGTAAGAAGACCACCTTCCATTTAATCTCAGGAAAAGCACTCTTATCAGATCCAGATAATCTTATCGGATTCAGTTAGCTCTGAAAGATAGTTTAATTTTACTTTAGGATTTTCTTTTCTTTTTCTTTCTTTTCTTTGTTGTTAATTTGGGAGTAAGAGTTCATCTTGGTTCAGTGGTAAATGTTATTACTTTTTGTTTAAGATCTGTGAATAGCTATTTTTCTTTCCCAGACATTTAACCTCATAGTGTATGCTTAAACTCATCCTGTGAGGTTGCCAGACTTTGTTCATCTATATATTATCCTGATTTCAACATCAGCCCCACTCTGCATTCCCCAGGTGGCCTTTGCCTTGGAAAAGTTGCACTGCAGCACCATTTCATGGTTTCTCGTGCATGTTAGGTCACTGGTGGAGCTTCGAAACAGCTTAAATCAAATATGCTAGCGACTTGCCTGAGGCAGGGAGGAGTTGAATCCTGAATGAGGAAAACAGGCTTGAATGGACCATCTGGGTCATGAAGTTCAGACTTCTGCAACTGAAGGCAAAAAGTTCATAGAATTATGAGCTCCGTCTAAAAAGCAGTTAGGCTATCTATGACCTTGTCTCACCTAACCTAAGTCAAAACTGCATTGTACTGAGGTCTTTGGATAAGGCTACAAGTGAAGAAGTGTAAAACAAACAAACAAAAAAAACCCTCTAATATACAATTCTCTCAGTTTCATTGTCATAAATCTGCTTAAAAAAATCTACTTAAAATGCATCTAGTTCACTGCAGCTGCTCCTGAAAAAATAAAACTTGGATTTACATTCCTTTCAAATATGATAATCCAGGTTTGTGGAAATATAATCTCTCTCAACAGATTTGATCATGGAAAATTGATCATGGAGCTACTGTCAGCAATCAATTTTGGTCTAAGAGTGAGTTCTCAACATGAAAATGTCAAAATGGAAGTGTTTCATCTCCCAGGATGATGCTCCTCACTGCTGTTTTGTAACAAAGATGTGACCTCTCATGGCATTGTGTTTAAAATGCGCTCTTGTAAACTGTTGATTTATCTGTCTAATTCTGTCTTCCTCCTTTCCTCTCTTTTTCTCATAATTTCTATATATTCTCTAAATCTTTTCCTAGTTTTGATTCTGTAGTGTTTGTTCTTGCTTATGTGACCTCTGTGAGGCCCACAGAGGTGGGCCTTGTGTGGAAGTTTATCGGATCTCGTTTCAGAGTCAGGGTACTTTCGTTAGCATAGTGGTTAAAATGTAAACAATGGTAGAAGGCTTTTTAAATAGAAGTTGACCCTTGAAATTGGGTTTACTGTAAGCTTAGAAAATCACCTGCAAATGAATTTGCAAACAGTGTCAGGACATGGGTTACAACATATTAAATTCATATAGATCTAGTGTTCCTGAATATCAGAATAAGGAAAAGACAGAAAACAGCCATTTAGATATCAATTGTTTCAGAAAGGATCAAAGGGAAGATTCAATTGTTTGGAGGGAAATTCTTGAAAGGCAGCTCTAAGGAAGGACACATCTGTTAGACTAGGGTGAGTGTGAGCTAAAGCTCTTATTTGAGCTCTGGAGAGTAATAGTATGTCATAGATACATGGCCAGCTGGGAAATAGATGAAGATATTCTTGCTTTCTTTTCATAGAAAAGCAGAACATAATTGAGAGATACATTGCCCTGAGTAACAGAGCCAAAGAGCATTTTGTGCATCAAACCCAGAGGATAATGTAGATGGTTTCTAAAGGCAGAAGATGGCAGGAGTGGGAAGAGAAATTCTTCAGGAAAGAAGGAGGCAGCCACATTAAATTCCATCCTTGCTTGAGAGAGAGAGAGAGAGAGAGAGAGAGAGAGAGAGAGAGAGAGAGAGAGAGACAGACACACACACACACACACACACACACACACACAGCAGAATCCCTTGTGGACGAGTTCATCTCCATCACTTCTGTCTGTAGAAGATTTTGTATCTCAGCAAACAATGGTAACAGTGAGGAGAGAGAGAGAGAGGAGGTTTGTCCTGTAGTGAAATTTTTGCTCTTTAAGACATTTAGGCCGTTGTCAACTATCAGAAACCAGCAGAATGAGGTCAGACAAACCTATAAGAAGCAGAGAGATTTAAAAGTGACAAAAATGAGTGTTATCTTTATCAAAGAAAGATTTAAAGAACAAACTACTGGTGTTTCTGTGTTGCTGAAAAAACATTTGGAGCAACAGAGATCATGCAATTGCCTTTTACAGAACTATGAAGAGCATTACATGCATAGAGAATCTGGCAGCAGCAGTTACTCTAAATGATTAAGAGACAATATAATCCTTTTTTTCCACCTCAAAAACAGGCATCTGAAGAGTGAATTCAGCTTTAAATTCTTAGAAAAAGTGCCCAGTTTAGCAGCAGTTGTATTTATCCATCAGTGTGTTTGTTTGTGTATCTCAAGGCATTTCATATCACTTTAGGAGGGCAAAAGCATTCTCGATTCCCTACACAAAGCACTTTGTAGAAACTACAACTGTTTAAAGAGTGACATTCAGCAGAGAGATGCTGTGGGCACCCTTGAGTTCCACCTTAGTGTCCCAGTGTGTGATGCCCACTAGTAGCACTGCTTTGAGGAATGGTTTAGCAAAGGTATCGTGGTGACCTGTTGTAGCCTACCCCATATTTCTGTTAGTGGAAGCATGTCTGCCTACAACTCTACTCTTTTTTCTTGGCTTTTGTTATTTTACAAGTGTATTACAATTGCCGTGCTGCCCACAGCTGCTCATCATTCTATATGTGGGGGAATGCTAAACATAAATGGCGAAGCAGCATATGATGGGGCCTGAAATTCAACTTGTATGTCTATTCTTCTTTAAAATTCTGTTTTATTATTAGAAAAGTCTACAAGAAAGTAGGCATCTGTTTGCACTCAGGCTCTTTAGAGACTGGTGCCCAGAGGGTCATGGCTACAGAGTTTGGGGTTTAGTGGGCGAGTAGTTCCTGTCCCAGATCACAGGATACAGCTGTCTCTGTTCTAGAGCTTGTGCAAGGGGAGGATTGAACTTTTATGAGACCTTCCTCTCACGCAAAACAACAATGCTTAAGCTTCGTTTGCTGTTACTGGGAGCCCTTGGATGAGGGTTAGGACTGATTGAAAATGAAATGTGTAAGAGAAAATGAAGGAAAAACCATGAGAATAATTGGGAAAATCTGGTAATGTCAAGAAACAGATTTTGCATTTAACCCAACAATTGCTCAAATTCCTCCAAATACCCTTGCAAATATATATTATTTGTAAGGTTTACTTTTGGTATTTTCTGTGGACTTACACATTTATATTGTGTCATTATATTATACAGTCGTTCCTGAAGCAGTGCGTTGTTTACTGATGGTTTCAATGTCTGAGATCTAGTAATAAAATAATTAGCTGTTTAGAAATGTCACTGAAACAATGAACATTTATAACTCCTTGCTTCTATGACAGTCTCAGACGTGAGGGACAAGCCATCTCCATTGTCCGCACAATATGTATATTGAAATTGTCAGTAGTTTCTAGTTGTCACTTACATGTAGAATGATTTCCATGCTTGTTCTTGACTTGTTAACTTGCATAAAGGAAAGATGTCCTCACCAGTTTAAACTAGTTAAAATGAAATGCTAAAAGGGCAAGGCAGCAAATGATGTTGTCGTATTCCACTTAAGGCTGCGTTGGATGGGATCAGTTCAAGTTCCTTGAGTCAAAGAGACTTTCAGTGGTGTTTTAGTAAGAATATCAACTTTAGAATTAATTTAATGTTTTGAGTAGAAAAGTGAACAGATCTCGTGTGTCCGCACGTGTATATCTGAACATTTGCGTTTGCATATATGTTTGAGAGAAACTGATTTTTTTTTTTCTGGAGTATTTACACTGACACTTCCACATTCCTTGTCCAAGGTTGTGCTTTTCACAGATTCACAGAGTAACTCAGGTTGGTGGGGACCCTGGGACCTCAATCTCAACCTACTTGTTTCAAGAAAGATCAACAATGAAATTAGATTACATTTCATCAGCTTCGGATTTAGCCCCTATCATTTAACAAAATGAAGAATGTAATTCATAAGAATCTTATACTCTGTACCTGTGAAGATCTGAAGTCATTTACTGAAGTTTAGATGTATTTTCTACCGATTAATACCCAATGTTCTGCTAAACCATCATTGCACAGCTACATTCCAGTCCCTAAAACTAGCAATAATATCTGTGTTTATTAATAGTTTATGATGGTTCAAATTTAATACATATTGTGCAAATGATAAAAGATTTTGTATACTTCTATCATGTAAAAGAGACCAAAACAATCAAAAAAGATTTTGTAGTATGCATGCATTTGTTGGGAACAACATTGAAATTTTTAAATATTTTTTCCCCCGACTCCTCAACTGAGATCAGGGAATTTTGCGCTAGAAATCATGGAAAATGTGCTGATCAGCTTTATCATTTTCTGTTATATTTTTAACTCAAATTTCTGAAAGATATGCCACTTACATGTGCCGTGTGACCAAAGGACTGTAAAATATCTGTATGGGAACTGTTGAGTCACAGCCTGAACCACTGATTGAGCACCTGGGGAAAGGATCCAGTCAGCCCTGGGAGCACAGGTGAAGGCAATTCAGCCATGTTAACAGAAGGAATGGAGCCTGGCTGCACCTCAGACTCCCATTTAAGGACTGACTGCAACTAGGGAAGAATCTCTAACCAGAGATTGCTTGCGGAGTCTTTTCTGCAAGCCTAGATCTTTGGAGGTGGGTGAGCACTTTTCCTTTTGTAACACCTTTCTATCGTGCCAGTCCCTTTGTCATTATACCTTTTGTATCACCATTCCACCACATTGATCTGATTGTTACAATATCACATTCTCTTTTTTGCAAAGAAGGTGTGAAAACATACTGTAGAGGTATCTACTAATCACTTGCTTGGATTTCTGGGAAAGAAACCCTATTTCCAAATGTAATGCATAGTCTCATTAAAATTGTCATGTTTGTAGGGTATTTAGGGAGAACTACACTGACTGTCAACCCAAATCTATCCAAATAGTATTAAGAAGTACTCTGATGAGGGCTTCCAGGCAAAATGGTCTATCTTGAAATCAAGAACAATAGCCTTTGGTTTATTCAAAACAGTAGCAACTTTTCAGTGACTAATAGTGTTGCTGGGTTCAAATGGAGTATGCACACATCTGTGCTGCAGTGATCTGCAAATTACAGGCAGTTAGTGCAAAACCTCTGCAAGCAATTGTATTGCCTAGAGAGGCAGACCATCAGGAGGCTCGGCATATACCAATACAGTTATAAAATTCCTCAGATGTCCATTAGGCAATGCCTACTGGCACTGAGGAATGGCTTACAGGCACCAAGAGAAACAGGAACAATGTATACATCTGGGAAGTTATTTCTGAGGATTGTGCCATCAATGTTCTTTGAGGAACTAGCACTACTGGCAGAAAAACAACAATGCATAGGAAGTCGACATAATATGCCAGACAGTAGCAAGCTTTTTGTGCACTCAAGAAAGCACTGCACTTAGCAGGTTCTGAAAGTAGGCAAGTTTACTGAGCCCATTTTAAACATATGCCTCAATAATACTGTAGGGACTGTTACAAGAGGAGAGCTGTGTAGGGAAGCACTAAGAACTATAGTTACACATAAAACATCTGCAACTAGAGAGTGTGTTGGATGACACTGAATGATAGCAAACTGAACTCCTTCTGTGGCATACTTCAAGTTTTGGTTCAACGCAAAGTTGTTTGGTGATAGTCATTTTTTTCCACGTATACATATACCCCAGGAAATTGAAATGGTTGCACAGCATAATTCAAGGCTTATCTGGGGTGGTGAGAGTGAGGGGAATTAGTCTGAGGGAGAAGCAAGCCCACAAGGTCTTCATCCATCTCCCGGCAGCATGGGCACAGCATAGACTGGCTTTTCCTCACTGAAGGCAGGGTCTGGGTTTGGTTGTTAGCTTCCTGCTCCCAGAGCAGCAAAAGGGGAAATGGATGCCAGTGATGGGTATGGGTACAGGCCTGTTTGGGTGAAAGTTTCTTGCACGGGTTTTTGGGATGACCTTGTACCTAGAAATAGGTTAATTACTTGCATGTGCAAAGGAGAATGATGGATGTCTGAACAGAAGGAACTTCATGTCTCATAAGAGATGTTTGAAGAAGGAACCTAACAGCCACTGCCACGTGCAACATGCCTGACTGATCCAGGCACAGTACTGAAATAGTCATAATGGGTCAACATGGCTATTGCTTTGCAATAACTACTTACTCTCAGCAAGAAATGATATTTATTTAGGATTCTTATGAATTATTTCTATTTTAAAACCATGCTTGGAATGCTGTCCAGGTTCAGTGGGTAACCATTACGTTCTTGATCCAAGACAGAAACCTAGGAATTTGGACAAAACCAGTGGCCTTTGATGGCTGGGTACAGTCCAGTCCCCAAGAAGTGACGCCATATTGGACAAATCTATCTTTATTTTGGCAGACTAGAGGTCCTCCAACTTCAGCCTAGGGATGAGAAGAGAGAATAAGGTAACTCCTCTAGTAATGGCACTAGATGTGCAAACAACAAAATACTGTCAGGAATAACACTGTGTTAACTCTGAAGGCCTCAGAATGTAGCTGAGGTGAGGGCTGTAGAGAGAGTTTTCTTCTCCTTATTTTAACAAAAATTTGAAGAGAAAAATGTTTTTTTTTCCAAGCACACAGGTCATTCCTTTTGTCTGAAGAAAAGAGATCCAAGTATCAATCATGGGTGTAGGAATATCCCCAGATCAGCATGAGACTGGCTACATAACAAAAGGAAGTATCTTGGTTTTCTGCATTCTCTAGCCTACTTGATTGCAGACAAAAAGAATATAATGGTTATTATGCTGTTTCTTAAAACCCAGGCAAGGCAGGATACGAATACGTATGCTTAGTGATTTGGGTATACGTATCAATGAATTCACCATCCATACTCGTGAATGTAGCATTTGTAGTGGCACTGACTACCTGCTCAGACAGTCATCTGTTTTGTATTGAAAAGTACCCAATGCGATATCCTCCATAAAGAAAATCACGTTTAAAAAGTCTTATCTTAAGCTTATGAAAATTTGAAAACCGGGAGCACTTTGAGCATTAGCAACCAGGGGATTAAATAAAGGACTGGTACAATGTCAAGTGGGAACCAGAAACATTCATTGGTTTCTGTATGTCTCTACAAACAAAGGAAAGTCCAAATGGCATATCCCAGGGTTACTTTCTGCTGGGATGGAATATTCACAATGCTGGGCTACTAGTACGTGTGGGATATGTCAGGATACAATTCATGGAGGAAGGAGAAATTACCCTACACAATTTTGCAGCTATTCTGATTGACAGAGTGAGGGAAGAAAGATGCTGTGTATGCCTCAGACCTCACATTTCATGCAGAGACCTTGAACTGATGAAGCTACTTCTGAGCCTTGAAAACAAAAATTTACATTTGACCTGCTCACACTCAAAGCTAAATTATTCTTACCTCACAGTAATGTGCTCTTACAAAAGTGAATCCACCACAAAATTCATGGTTATCTACATTTCCATTGAAAAATCCAGGACGATAGCACATTCTGTTTTCAAGTATGGGGAATTCAATGTCTTTTAATCTTTTGCCTGTATCAGTACCTTTGAGAATGACCAAGAAAATAGAACAGTTATAAATGGTAACCTATGCACTGTGATAGTGCAGTGAGGCCTGAGCAATGAAAGGGCTGGGTCAGTCCCCAGCTTGGTCACAGGTACTTCAGGATGCTGGAGTCTCACTAAAGGTTTTAAATTTTTAGTAATTGGATCATTCCTCTCAACAACCAGTTTTTAAAGTGTTACAAAATAAGGACAGATGCTTAGTATGCAGAACAATCATGTTTATTTTAGGCTTTCATTATGGTATGGTAGCTATGGCTTATGTCAAGGGAAAAAGCTTGGATTTACTTTGAGGCTTGAAAGAATTCAAATCTTTTTAATGTAGTGTTTACCAGATCGGAAAAACAGTTGAGTTTTCCTAGAATACACTGTATTTAGGTGTGGGACTCTGGCTCTGTTCCTCTTTTCAATAACTAGTTTCACGGCAGGACCCTCTTTCCGCTGTAGCTTAAATGTTACACTGGCCTATTGAAAACTAGACCATACCCTTTTCTTGTGGCAGTGATCAATAAAATGAATGTAAGAAGCTGCTGCCACCGTGTGGCATGGTAAACAAGAAAACCCTGTCTGCACTGAAGAAAAGTGTTATTGATAATGCTGATGAACCACGCCACTGAGTGATTATTGCTAAGCATTGTTTTCATAGCATCAGCTTTATAGCTAAATGACACAAGAAGGAGAAAGAAGCCTTGCAACCCATGTGAAAGATTATTATGGTGAAACACAGAGGCAGAAACTTGTTCTGTTGAGATTTTTTTTTTCTTTTAATTTTGTGAATGCGTGTATTAAGAAACTTCTGTTTTTTCATTTTACAGGTGGAGTATTACTAAGGTGCTGCCTGGCACATGGGGTGGGAAAGGCATTCCTTATATGCTCAGAGAGGCAAAATGTGTGTACATTGTGAAAAAGAAATAGAATAACTGCCTGGTAATTTCTGACTTAAATCTTCTGCAAAATTTGTTGCTTTTTTTTTTTTCAGATTACAAAAGTATATGTATGTTAGGAAAAGATCTGAGAATCCCCTTTAATTTTCAGTCCCACTGAATATGCTTTACCTTTTGTTTTTCCAAAGGCAGTTAGAAAGCATACAGAGTTTCTTTCCATCATCAGATTTGTTTCAGGCAAACAAACTGGTTTTACGTGGTCAGTAATTGTTATAGGACTGGAAAACAAACCAACAAAAAACAGATACTTAGACAAATGATCATCCACTTGTTCAGTCTTCAAACTCAGTAAGCTCTTCAAGAAAGTGGGGAGATGGGGAAAGGTAAAGAACATGATGATACTTTGAAACTATACAATTATAAACTTTGAAACTAGACAATTATAAAATGGTGCCTGATCAGTTCCTGAAAAAAAAGTTACCTATCAACAACTGGAAGTCTCTGAGATACATCTGTGGGCAAAGTCACAACGTGAGTGTATTTGCAGGGTAGTGCTAGAGAGCTGATCTCAAGTTACTCAGAGTTAAAAGAACGTGCACAGTCTTAAGCCCAACTGTAGCAGCTCTTGCAGGTGTAGCAGCTCTTGCAGGTGCAATGATCCTGATTTCTCAGATCCTCTCTAACTCAGAGGCTGTGAACATTTCCAGGGACTTCATAAGAACTGGAATGAATGGATTAGTGAGTAAATAAGTAGACATAGCTGAAGTTACAGAAAAATCTTTTCTCTGGTTACATGGCTGATGCAACTTTGGATCTCACATACTGTCAAACATCCTACTTCCTTCAATAAAGAAAATATGAAAATGAAACTCTTCCTTATCACCGCATAGTGCCTCAAAGCTTCAACACTGGAATAAAGCTTGACAAGGAATGGACGGGGACCTGGGAAAGTTATTCAGGGAATGAAAACACTGTATATGGAGGTCTTTGCTTTAGACTGTTCAGTCCCTTAGCAACTCTCAGACAAAGTTGTCTGAAGATAGAAAATGATGGATCACTATCCAGACCAATAGTTGTTATTTATGGCATGCAGGAAGTGTTCAGGTGGTGACTGTTGATGCAAAACTGATGATAGTGCTATAGCATGTGTAAGTGCACAGAGCACGCAATCAAAGAGGGAATGGACAAATTAGTTACAAGCAATAGCAAATACAAAACTGATGGAGCATGAGATCTTTATACTCAACTGAAATTAGTGGGATTGTCATTAACTGACAAACAGAGAGCCTGAGTTGAAATTTAAGTGAAAGTAACTGTTCTACGTTCATTAAAACTGAAAATATTATGGTGGATGTTTTAAAAAGAAAAGTCCTCTCAGGTCAAAGACAAAGTTTTCATGCTCTTCAACTTATTATGTGGTGAGCAGAAGATCAAGAGGAAAACCAATGAGGAAGAAGAAAATCTATGGGATCATTCCAAAAGGAAACAAATAAAATTGAAATAAATGCACAAATTTCAGAGCAGACTGCTCAGGTGTCTAAGAAAGACACAAATGAGGACTTCAGGAATTGACAATTATGCACATGAATTTTTCCTATATCTCAAGCTGGATTGGTTTTACTGAGTTCTTGGCCAATTTTGATGCTTATGAAACATGCGTGTGGCCTGGCCTACAGCACTGGCAGGGAAATTGGACATTTCCACTTGCTCCCTGAAGAAGTCCTGGTGCCTCTTAGCCAAAACTTCAGCTGGTGCTCACAGCTCAGCAGGAAAATCCTCCAAGCAGCAAATCCTCCAGATGGAATTCTATTTGGACTTATTTCTATACTTCCTGTTTCAGTGGAGCTCCAGTCAGCAGGCGGTAAGTGGAATTCCCCATGGCAATCCCTCCTTTCCTGAGATTGTCTTTCCTAAGCTGTGTAGGTAGCTCACACAGATCCTGCCAGTGAGGTCTTTCAGCAGGAGAGATGCTAACATTTGCCATTGAGCAGATCCCTAAGATAACACACTCTCACACAAATCCAGGCTAAGGTAATTCAGACTTCAGAATAAGAGAGGGAATGGAATGCTTTGATTAAAACAGTACCTGTTCAGCTTTAGCAGAGCAATGTCTGCTCCGCTGGGTTCCTTCAGTAATTTGTGAACAATTCGGATTTGCAGGGATGGCTCTTCTGCATTTAGGTTCTGTATCCCAAGAAAGATCCTATAGGAAGAGGGCTCTACTGACCTGGAAGAAATGGCAGTGGCAGTGTTATGCATCTATACGTGTATTCAGGAATATCACTCATAAAATTTCCTGATTTCTTCAGGGAATTGCAATTTACAAGATGGCTGGGTTTGTATTAGTAGTGAGGGTTGCTGTGGCCCAGGTGCAAGAACTTTCACTTTGCTTTGTTGAACCTCATGAAGTTCTTCCAGGCACACTGATCAAGCTTGTGTAGGTCTCTCTGGATGATACCATCACAGATGTTTTTCAGTGTGCTTTGGAAAGGGCAGATGGAAGAAGTAGCCTGTTTTGCTCTCCACTTTTTTTTATGGAAATGGAAGTGGCAGAAAAGTCTACTTGCTGACAAAAAAAGACAAGAAGTAAGGTGTCGCTTGGGATGATACAACAAGCAGAAGGAAATTTCTTGACACAAGTCCTCTTTCTACTCTATCCAACCTCAAAGGGAAAGACTCATTTCTCCTTAGACCACCAAAAGAATGATGGGTGAGAGGAAGGTGATGAAGCAGTTAAATCACAGCTTTTAAAAGTAATAAACACTAAAGGAAAAAAAAAAACCTGGAACCCTGCATACTGGAGTGTGAAAACAAGAATGACATGCAATTATGTCAATGCAATGACATTAACTGCACTGTCAGAAAATCCTTACATCTCAGAAGAATTTAGGAAGAGCCACTTCATCTTTCTCAGTCATCAGTCATCAATATTATTAGGGCTTTAACTTATAAAATGATTCCCCAAGACACACAGTCGCTTACTTCAGACATTGGAGATGCTGCTTGCTTGCTTAAATTGGAGAGAGAGTGCGGATGTAGCACAGGCCAAGCAACCATCCCTCAAGATCAGCAAGTGCCCAATCAGGTACATTTTGTGCCTCTGTTGATTTTCTCGTCCAGCTGTAAGAAATACCTGTCCCTTATTCTAGATGATACTCACTCTTGCAAGCACTGAGCTGCAGTAAGGACCCACTGTGGATGTATCAGAGTGCCAGCACAATGATGCGTGTTGGTACTAGAACAGAGAATACGATAACCTTATTAATCTAAGACTGCATAGTCAATTTGATACCACCTGTGCTGTGTGCAGTGGGAAAAACTAGCAAACAAACAATATGCCCCACATTCAAATCTTTTACTGTTCAGAGATTGTCTTATGTCAACTGCAAGAGAAATCAAAAGCAACTTTTCAAAGGACAAAATTTATCTGCTTTGGAACATGAGAGCTATGAAAAAGACCAGTTGAGATTTTATTTTTTTGCAGCAATGTTTCTTTTGACAGGCCACTCTTGCTTTCAGGAATTAAAAGTAATTAGCATTTCCTAACAATTTCACATGTGATGCATTAGGTTTATCCTGAGAAACAATTAAGAAAATGCTACATCCTATTTATCTGTAGGATTGTCTTGGACTAGATCGTTGCATAGATCTTGCTATAGACTTTGAACTTTTCTTGGGATATTATTTATAATAATGATTGTCGACAGTTGTATAGAAACTTTCACTAGCCTTTCTGTAAGCACTTCTTCATCTCCTGTTCTACCACTCTGTGGTGGTGGAAATGCCATACCTACATTTATTTTTGTACAGAGAGGTGGTAGCCTTCACATAAGTTCTAACTTTAGATTTGAATATTTCTGGGCTTAACTCCCCCAGTGCAGAAGGCAATTAACTGTCATTACCCTCAATGAGACTTATTCCTTCTCCATTTCAGTAAATCTAAGTGTATCTGCAAGTTTGCCCTCTAGATATTCTGAAGGGAATTTTTGTGCTAAAGACCCAATAGAAACTTTCTGTGAACATTATGCCCTCCCCCAAGAAAAAAGAAAGAAAAAAAGTTAATTTTATATGTTAAGGTATTTTATGTAAAAACCAAACCTAGTCTCCAGAAGCATACACGTTGTATTGTACCAATCCCTTTCTAATGCCTGTTCCTTGTGAAACCATGGTGTTCAGGGATGGTGATACAGTCTGGAATATCATTACCTTGTCCTGAGACTGACATGCCAAGGCCAAGATCCTGGAGATGCATCACACATGCTGTGTTGCTCACAGGTCCGCTCGCTTCTTATTGAGAATTTTCCACAGTCATGCTCAGAAGAAGCTACAACATTAAATTAAAAAAAAGAAAAGCTACAATGAAGAATTTTGGTTCACTTCTGTAATGCCACTCACAGTGTAATCTGATGGAAAGAGAAAGAAATGAGGCTTTTTATATCTTTAGATTTTCACTGTTTATGTTGGTTTGGATTGCATTATCTGGAACATTTCAACATGGCGCTAATGCATGATATTTGACATGACAAGAAATCAAGTTCCCTGACAAAAATTATCAGCTGTGTCAAAGATTTAGATATGATCAGATAACATAAATAAAAGTACAGTGAGTCCTACCTAAATAGGAAAATTTTAGGAGGAAGTTGAAGGGAAGAGAGAGCTAAAGCAAGTAAGTTTATTGGCCAGGTTAATTCAATACAATAAGAATTCCTAAATTCTTCTAAACTTTACAGGCTACATTCTGATTGGGTTCAAACTAATCAGTGAATTATAAAAGAAATTCACTCTCTGTCTCCTTGTCTCAAAATTTTCCAATTTTGCCCTCACACTTCTAATTCTGTTTCCTGTTAATCCAATAGATTGAACTTGGATTCTCCTTAAGGAGCCAAGTAACACCTTCCTGAGCTACATGCTTCTATGGATGTGAAATGTTAATTTTACTATGAGACAATTAGTAAAGTAATGAAAGGCAACAGACTGTAAGACTGACATTTTAATTTAAAAGTCTAGTATTCCACGGTTCTTTTGATAAGAAATCAAATCTCAGAAAAGAAGTTCCATCACAGCAATTCCAGGGAGCAGGTCTGTTTACAAGCTGTGGTACCTATTGTTTGTGTAACATTTTGTATTCTTTTGGCCTGTGCAACTCTTAGGTCTGGTTGGCAAAATTGATGTGCACAACTGTAATTTATCACTGCTTAGATGAACACACTAGATAGCCAGTTTGACAAATATCACATACTTGTAATGGAGTGATTGCTCTTCACTATTATGCATTGCCACACAGTCAGAATAGAGTTCTGGCCTCTAGATGTTACAGTAGTACAAATAATACATGAGATGAAGAAGAAGTAGACTTTC
>JAOWBP010001760.1:37741175-37767878 GCA_028571105.1 Tragopan temminckii | reverse complement strand
TCCCCACTATATATATATATATATATATACACACGCACAAACATATATGCATTTATATTTATATTTATATTTATATTTATACATATGCATGCATATATTATATGTGTGTGTACATATATATGTGTATATATGTATATGGATACACAAGCATCTGTCAAAATTCAGGCAAAGATGGGAAGAGCAAAGCAAGTGAGTTGCCTTTATGAGCTAAGTAGCACTATCAGTGCACCAGAGCTATTACTGGCATCAATTCCTTGGGCACCACAGAAGTTAAGACATCTTTTGCTGCTGAATTTTCTGCAGACACTACAGCTGCTCGGTGTAATAAATAGAAAGACTGAATTAAGGAAATCTGCATAAAATATCCAGGACCAAATTCACTCTCTACCCCAAAAGAAAAGCAGAATATCTAGGGACAAAATATTTTTACATCCAGGTCAGAAGAAAATTTATGTCAACAGATTATGAAAACGACTTTTGTTTAATCTGTGGTTCTCCAAACTAACAGAAGATGTTATTAGCCATTTCTCAAGGCATTAGTTCTGCCACAAAGTGCATGGAAAGACTAGCATGCACATCAAGGAAATCCTCTCCTTTGTTTGAGGATCCACGGGAAGAATGCATCTTTTCACAGCTTCATTAGGTATTTAAAATTCGTGTAGCAACCCTAAGTGCTCAGCTTCTCTGAAAATAAAGAACGCATGAATGGTTATCTATGAAATTTTATTGAGGATTCTCAACACCAGGTTATCTAAAGGGCTGAATATTAGAGGCATCTGGCTTGGTCTAACTGCCCTACATTGAAATCTAAAGTTACTACCCACTCCAGCTGTTTGTAGCTGAATTTAAAACTTTTTGTAACTGCCATGTGTTGCAGAAAGGGAAAACAGAGAAGTCTTTAAGGATAATTACAGCAGCGCGGGATTTCACAGTACTCCCATATTTTTTCTGGATCTGTTGTGAAGCACCAAAGACCATTTACATCTCCATCAGGATTCCTGCAGTACTGTAATAATTACAAAAACAAAGAATGAAGACTGCAAATGTTAGCCACTTTATGAAGAAGTCTACAAGTGCATGTTTTCTAAAGATATTAACCTGAAACTTTGAACAATGCTCCCCAACCACTTCCTCACTGCATGTTAAACACTTTCTAAACAAAATTCCTCTAAACAAATCCACCCTCTAAACAAAATTCATTATTTTCTGTATATCAAAACCAACTGTAAAATTAGACAAATATGATAAAGCAGCTATCATTTTCTGAATCCACCAGGAGTCAGCCTAACTCTAGCGCTTTTTAAGCAAATTTTGACGAAGTTTTAAGCAAAGGATGACTAAGTGTTTTGAAATAAGGCGTTTACTGTTGCCCTGATACTTCTTCCACTAAAATTAGTGAGAGCAAATTTGTTTTGCCAGAAACCTGCTCAGTTGATCGCAGACAACAAAAGGCATTGCTCTGGTGCTTGCAAAAATAAGGGAAGCCCTTATCAGCTCTATGTTGTACATCTACGCTTGAAATACCAACATCTTAGATACTATAAAATGCATCCTTCCCTCTTCACCACTGCTATATGTATGGGTTATCAGCATAATGATTTGCAGGTACACTTAGACTCAATGTGAAACATTTGCTGAGGAGTCATGGAGAAAGGAGTCAATGTTCAATGACACCAGTGGTAGTAGAAGATGTTTACATTTTTATCCAGGCCTGCTCTTGGGTGAGTCAGAGGAGTGAAATATTTGTGGCTGTGAGGGCTTTGAGAACTCCACTCTTGACAAGTTCTGCCATTTCCAGTTTTTGCTACTGTGCCACGATAGTCTTTACCATTGCCGTTAATGCAGTCTGTGAAAAAAGGGAAAAGGAAATGATTGTTATCTACGGAATCTATATGTGCTGATGCTGCGGAAAGCAGAACTAAGCTGGATTAAGTACTTTTAGGACTTCCTCATTCTCTACTGTCTTTAGCTGAAAGGCAAAGATGTACCATGGGTTGCGATCTCTTGGCTGTCAAGATGTTCTCTTGGACATACAGAGTAAATGAACTGCAAAACAATATATAGAAGAAACCGCAGGCTGACATTTTTCTGAAGCATATTGCAATATCTGAAGACTGTAAGATCCCGGCTAAACTAAAATTAGGAAGCACCTTTGATGAGAAAATCACGTTTAAGTGTTAGCAGCCCCATTACCCTGAGAAAGCAATTGTTGTCTCCGAGAACGTTGCTTCAGGTACTTCCTCCTTCTGCATGTAAGAGTACACAGTGCCTTTTAGGAATGAATCCTTTATACAGCCCTGTCACCCTCCTTTGCAACACAAATATTCAGTGGAGCTCTATGGAGCATTCAGAAAAGTCACACTGCTTTGACCAACATAGGCTATTAGTTAAGGAAGCAGTATAGAAGGATAGAGCAAAAGCCTACTTCTCTTGGTGTACACATTTTGAAAAACACAGTTGCCTATGAACAATACAAGAGGATTAGGACAACCTCCTAAAAACAATAAAGCAAAGCACAAACAAAATTCCCTGAAAATTTATTATCGTCGTATTTCAATAGCACACAGCTACAGAAACACTAGAAGTGTTGTCTATTTTCATTCATTCTCCTAAACGAAGATGATATCTCATAGAATGCACTGTAAAATGATAGAGGCTGCAGGATATACTCTGGTTAAGGAGAATTTGCTGCAAAATTCAGCAACACAGTTGTGACTGTCAGAGGACAGATGTGCCTGTTTTGTTGTAGCACTACTCAAGAATAATTGTGTTAGATTGCCATTTGTTTGATCCATAGGCTGTAGCGGAGGTGACAGCTAATGCCAGCTGTTACCAGATGTCATGGAGGGGATAGTCAGGCCAACAGTTTGTGCCATTGTTGCAGGGGGGTCATTTGGCGTGGCTTCCTCAGTATGATCATCACATCTCTTGAGACTGCAGTACTCCCATGGAACGCTGGGGTCTGTGGTGAAACACCATGGGCGGCTATCACCATCTGGATTTCTACAATAGTTCTCCCTCAAATCCCTGCAAAAATAAGTACAAATATTCATGCTGCATAAGACTGAAAGTAATCACAGGAACGCCTTTCCAAAAAGCTATCTACTACACAGAGATAAATACATTTTTTAATTCTTTTACTTATGGTCAGATATATTATTACCACCAAAAACATCTATGGCTGAGATAAAACTGGAGTTAAATTCTGGCCGCAATATGTTTATATGCTGAGTAGCTAAATAAATGGCAGCTATGACAATGAATATATTTCAAAGTACATATATATGAGCATACATAATCACGTGAATGTGCAAATTAGCTATAAATATGCTGGAAGATTTTTATTTTTTTGATGTCAAAGGGCTCTTTCTCATATGAAGAAGAATAGAAATTAAATACTCATGCAAATTATTACTATTATTATTAACTTTATTTAAAAACAAACAAACACATGGTAATTCAGGGAGTGCACAGTATTTGCAGGGGTGAATGAGACTGAAATTCTTCTCTCCAGCAATTTGCAGAGTTGCAGTATTTTCCCATCCCCCAAAAAACTGAAATACTTTTTAAGAAAAAAATATTCCAGAACACACTAATTCCACGTTTTCACAGCTGCTTTTCAATTATTTAAAATGTCTGTGAAAAACAGTGTCTCCTCTGAGGATGTTTCAGTTTCAATATGTAAGTACTTTCGATGACAAAAATATGACTGAAAAAATCAGTCACAGAAATTGAAAACCAAGATGGCATCATAAAAAAAAAAAAAAGAAGAAGAAGAAGAAGAAGAGATTTTTTAAAACTAGTAACTTTCTTGCCCATCACAGAATCATAGGAGTTGGAAAGGACCTCCGGAGATCATCAGGTCCAACTCCCTGATAAAGCAGGTTACATAAGAAAGCATCTCTGAGGATTTTGAATATCTCCAGAGAAGAAGACTCCACAACCTCTCTGGTCATAGTTTTTCAGTCCTTGTTTTTCTTCATGTTTGTATGGAACTTCCTATGATTGGGCTTGTGCCCGTTGCCCCTTGTTCTGTCAGTTGGGCACCACTGAAAGGAGCCTGGCCCCAGCCATTTAACTCCCACCTATACTCGTGATCTATCAAGAAATTACACATATCATAGCAATTCTCTTGTTTTTGCATGCTTATATAACCGGCACATTAGTAATTATGGTTAGTTCTCTAAGTTGTTACTAATCCAGTATTTTTATTCTGGAGAAGAAAGTAAACAAGTCAAGTGAGAAAATTCAGTGAATTCAATTCTGGATGTCCAGTTCCAACCGCAAAGAATGTTTCAAATAGTATCTCTAACCAAGATGTACTTGTCGGTGTGTTTTGCAACATACATGCTCTGTTCTCCCCAGGTAAAACAAGTAGAAAACAAGTACTGCAAAGCTCTCAAATTCTTAAATAAAATGCATACTTCAACAGATGCCTAAACTCTGGATACAAGCCTCTTGGATTTGGTTACACCAGTTCAGGTTTATGAATAAAAGAACACAACTTTATTTAAGAATTTAAATAACAGGAAAACACAGTTTAGAAAAATGAGGCTAATAGGAAATATTTTCTGAATCTTGGTAAAATTATTGTGAAACAAATTATCTTTTATAGATACATTCCCTATCAGTGTTTTAAAGCATAGATGTACTGAGATAACAAAATTGGTCTCATTTTCAGCACTGGTCATTGTCAGATAGAGAAAAAAAGTGAGATAAACATACGCATTTGGGAATTTTTCTGGGGTCTTTCCATGGTCATGTGGAGACTTGGAGCTCCAGGCTTGGCATTTCCGTCCTGATACAGTGATGGAAGTTGTGCCACGATAATTCAGGCCTTTGCCTTGATAGCACTCCTCTGGCAAGAATACCGGTGTAGCCACATCTGCAGCAAAAAACAGAAACGGATCTCCTGCATCATGATTTTATGATTGTATTGAGTAGGCACAAGAAAACATTGAATTTGTAAGAGAATAAAAAGGATAGACTCATTTTTGCAGTGGACTTCCTACGAGAGCATGTTAGCCAGTGTGAAAAACAGAAGGGCATTTCCAAAGTTATTTAGAACTTTGTCAATGGGTACTTCACAGGAGATTTTGTTACAATTGGACCTTGGAAGCTACTGTCCCCTCTTTTGCTATTTTTTTTTTCACAGTGAGAAGCAAGAAGTGTGTCTCTGCTTTGATGTCCGTAAGTGCACTCCACTACTCATACCAGCTCTCTGTTCTGTCCCGTCACACTGGGGAACTGCACAGTATTCCCACCGGACACTGCTGTTGATGGTGTAGCACCAAGGCCTCTTCTCTCCATTAGGGTTTCTACAGTAGTTTTCCTCTAACCCCCTGAAACAGAAACACTCACTTTAAATAACTCACCGGAGTAAAAAACAATTATTTACAAGACTATTCACAATTGCTGCATGCAGAACTCAAGTCAGTGATTATATTCAATCTTTTTACAGATACATTACCTCATTCACCACTATTCTGGAGCTAGTCAACAGCCATTGATTTTATAGTCTAAATGATGATGTCATATGAAGAGTTTCTATGATGCTTACACTTTCTTCTCTTTTCTTGAGACCAGGAAAGGGCAGTAATAGCTGACTTTGAAACACAAGCCATTAGTGCAGCTGACCCCCTACTGCAAGAACAAGGCAAGGCTGGATGTCACATGGTGCAAAGTGCTCTCTGTCCTCAACAGCCGTCTGCAGTGATGGTGGACAGGGTTTTGCATGCCCAGGAGATCTTACAGGATCCATTTCACAACCCACTGGTCCCAAAGAGGAACACAGCTAAAAGCCCGGCTGGTCCCAGCTACCTGAACTGATTGATAATGCTCTTCAGACCCAGCTCCTCTGACCTCAGAGAACAGGGAAGTATTAAAGCATCTTGAGCCTTGGAGCATTGCTCTTCAGAAGCGTAGCACATCAAAAGCGTGTCAAAGAACACAACCAGGGGTTTTGTTAATGTAAAAGCAGTAAATACTTACAACTGCAGTGGGATGAGGAGGAATGCAAGTATAGGTGACATAAGTACATGAGAATTAAGTTGGTTAATAAAAAAGGAGTGTAGAAAAAAAATGAAGGGCAAGGCCTGAATAGCAATAGTGAGAGGTGATAAAAAGAGAGAAAACAGCTTATCAGTGTAACTGCTCCTCTTGTCTTTTTATCTGGATCACTAAGGGAAAATCACGTTCTTGCATATTCGCTAAAATGAGGAGGCTCAGCATACTTGCAGGGATATCTGTCAGGAATCCACCCATGTTTGTGAGGAAACTGCGTGTTCCAATGCTGGCAGGTGTTTCCCGATGCAGTGATGGCTATCCTGCCTCGGTAGTCATCTCCATTCCCCGAAATACACTGGGAGCCCAGGCCAGAGGCTGGTGGATGCATAGCTGTAACAGGATTTAAAAAAAAAAGCAAAAGTGAAGAATAGAAAAACTGCAGCTAGACAATGCCTTCAACTATATTTAAAAAAATAATTGCTTTCTATTATGGTAACATGCAAATTTTTCTTTCAGCAGAGATTACGGTGGTGAAAAGCCATGGCAAAGCAAAAGCACACATTTTTACAAGCAGTCAGGCTCCCAAATGGGTGCCCTGTGTCTGCCCTTTACAACAGTCACTGAAGAGGTCACTTCAGAGGTACAGCTCTGGAGTCAGTGGATTGGGATTGTGAGATAGAAGAAAGAGTGAGAGAAAATGAATTGGCTTGGCATATGAGAAACATCAAAATAAAAACAATGAATAGAACCACAGAACCTGCAGAGGGTGAAAGAAAAGAGAACATAAAATGCATTTATATTACATACCCATTGTATAGGTAATTCCCAGAGGAGAAAAATAGGAAAGGTTGGTCTGTTCTTTAAACTCAAAGTTTTAAGCACGAAATGGAGAGGCTATGGTATCTTTCACAACTTCATCATACCTGTAATTGCGATTGCTGAAGTGAACTACATCTAGCAAACAAATGCTGCTGCTTATAGCACTGGCAAGAGCAGATGCTAAGAAAGTGAGCTCTACTTATACAAACACAAAGTATTTTCTCAGACTGCAGTCTAGTTCTAATAATGGCAGTGCTAATGTCATTATTCAGTGCCTTGGAAATGTCCAGAACTAGTGTGTTCTTCTTCATGGTCAAGTTAGCTAACAATTGAATTAGGTTATCTCCTGAGGCCTGAACTTGTTTCTCAGAACTTATCCCTCACTAAGAAAGAGGCAGTTCTAGCTGTGCAGGCCAGACTCAGCTAAAATATCGCAATACAGCCAAGGAGGCTAGTGCATTTCTCATGACTCTGCCTTCTCAGGTAACTGGAAAAGCAAGGTGATTGGAGAGAGAATGCCCTGCCTCTCAGGTGAATTGAAAAGTATGGTAGTTAAAGACAAATCAGTTTCCATAACACCTCTGGCATTGTGCACCTGCGCTCTCAATCACCTCACATGATTTTATGCAATAGTAACACCGTGAATGATTCTGCTCATTACTGTACACTTTCTCATATTCACAAGGATATCCTCAGGATACTCACAACTGTCACCTCTTGTCTTTCCCCTCCCTGCATTATTTTAATTACAAGAGCTACCCTATGGAGCGATCTCAAGGAGTCAGACTCACTGCAACGAGGAATGTTGCAGTATTCCCAGCGCTTAGTGGGGCTCATAGTGAAACACCAGGGCCGAAGTTCACCATCTGGATTACGGCAGTAATTCATCTTCAGGTCCTTCCCTGGAAAGCTGCACATCGAAAATGAAAGATAAGCTTATGAGTTCTTTGTGGATAGCTGTGGCAGTGTGATTGCAGGCAGGGTCTCCCAGGCACTGCAGAAATGAGGGCGGCAACGCAGCACTGAGAATGACTCACTGTTTCAGGGTATATCCATGCATATGAGGTTCTTGGGCATCCCAGCGCTGACACTCAAGTCCAGACTCTGTTCTGGAAACATTTCCATGATAATCTTCACCATTACACTCCATGCACTCCACTGTAGGATCTATGTAGAATGAAAACAAAGCAAGTTTCATACCAGCCCTTGAACTCTGATCCTCATGAAAGACTACACTGACAGGAAAACAGAAATAATAGAAATTTCTTGTTCTTGTTCTTGTAGAATATTTTCCCTAAACAATGATTAAAGGAATCCAGAAGACTCAGAATGACAGTCTAGTCAGACGAATCAAGCTTTAGAGATAGATATCATTTGCAGAGAGTGCTTTGTCACATATTTGCATGTACTGATTGCACTGCCGTCTTTATATGTAACACAGAAATTGGGTTAGTCTTTACTCTTGTTAAAATTAAATAAATCAGTAGGGGTAAGAGCAAAACAATATCAGTAAATAACTAAAAAAAATCCTCTGTATCTCCTAAAGTTTCAGCTTGACCTAAATTCACGTTTGAAACCAATCTGCAATAATAATATAAGAACAAACAGCAGGAATAATATTATGTCCTTACTGAAAACCCATTCCCAGAAAAATAAATATACCTTCTCCAGTCTGCATGACCTGCCCCTCACATTCTGGGATGTTACAGTAATCAAATCTGGTAGCAGGATCTGTTGTATAACACCAGGGTCCTCTTACATCCCCATCAGGATTTCTACAGTAGTTTTCCTCCAGCTCTGCTCTGGGATGTTTCTCAGGCGTAAAGCTGTAATAGTATTAAAACTATATTTTAATACAATTCACTCAGTAGAGCAGAAGGGATATGTCAAACATACTCAGCTCCTTTTGGGCTCTACTCATTCATAGTAGAAATGAGAGAAACAGATTCCAAGTTTTAATCCACAAATGAAATCTGAAAACCATTTTCTAACTCCCATTAGTAGTAATCTCTTCCTAGATCCCAATTGCCAACGATGAGTGAGCATACAGTTTATAAGAACTGTGCAAATCTCAAAGAAATATTATCATCTCTACTACATGTATCCAGCTATCTAATCAACTGATTGCAACCTGAGGGACTGTGATGTATTTTTCCTAAGACACCTACTTGAAAAGTGTAGTATTTCTGGAGGCTAGTGACCTAGTGCAACTGGATCCAAACTTGCAGAGACTGAAGGAAGTCACCTGATGAATTTTCCGATAGCAATCCTCCCTGGGAAGACTAAAAGATTTTTAAACTACAAATCTAAGTAAGTGGTTCCAATTTTCGTTAGAACAAAGGCTGGCAGGGGAGTCAGAGACCTGGAAAGACACCACTGCTCATTGTTTTCACATCTCCAACAGAAGAAAGAAATTTTGGCCTCTGTGTCACCACTAATAAAACTTTCATTCAGTTTTGGTAGAAGAAGCATTTTACCTTCTTAAGATGCACAGTGAATAGACAAAACTTCTCTAGCTGACAATGCAGCCTTTTCTTATGTAGACCATGGCAGTTCTTTGAATCAAAACTAATACAAGAGCTGAAAATTTCCTTAAAATGTCACTTTAATAACATGCAATATGAAGTTGTTTATACACATAAAGTTGGGGAAGCTTGGAAATGATTCACAACAACATAAAGACAAATATAAATAAAGCCTTACTTTGGACTGTGGGGTGATTTTTCTGCCCATTTCTGGCATGGAATACCTCTCCAAGTTTTGGCTTCTGTTCCTCTGTAGTCCTTCCCTATCCCTCTTTTACACTGTAGAAGGTAAACTGAAATGGAATTTATTTTTTTTTTAATTCAGTAGAGTTACAGCATTACATCTCTTAAAACTCAGAATATGCAGATTTAATTCTGAAGTTAATCAGTTTAGATACGTTTTGAACCTCTTGCACATGTGAACACAGAGATGTGATTCTGTAAGGTATTTAAAAATGCATTAGTTAGAAATGAAAAAGTAACTAGAGAAGAAAATTCTTGAAGCATTTTATGAAGCTAATAAAATCAAATTAGAAAAGAAGATGCAACAAGTTACAACTATGAATTGCATATTACATTACCATAATACTGGGATATAAAACAAGGTCTTTCACTGACCTCTGGAGATTCTTTGAAATGTATTTTTCATAAGCACATTCACAGCATAGGTATCATGCAACTATTCCTTCAAGGGACTACAAATTATAGAGTCATAGAATCATAGAATATCTGAGTTCAGGAAGGTCAGTGGGATGAAATTTGGGATTGGAGGCATCCAAAAAAAAAAGAAAAGAAAAAAAGAAAAGAAACCATTAATGTTGCCTCTTTTTCCTGAGAGATGAAGGCTCCTGGATATAAAAGTCATGTCCTCTGGTAATAATGTGGGGATCAGGTGTATCTCTTCAGATGTTTCAGAAGTTTGGAAGAGCATGGACAATGGCAAACAGTGTATAGAAGAACAGATGAAGTTAGGGATGTGTCTTGATTTATGCTGGTTTACGCCAGTGTTACCTTCTAGCCCTCTGTTACAGAATATAATTTGGGTCAAATATTATTTATTAATTTGGAAGAGTTAATTTCAATTTAATATCTAATTACTTATGCATATGTCTATTTGGTTTCAATATATGCTGAAAAATTGTACAGCAGAAACTCCTCTTTTATCCATTTCTAACTCAAAAGATAACAGGTCAATTTTTTCTTTAGTAAAAGGTATCAGATCTAAAATGTTGAGGCACTGGCTACAATCTTCATTTCTACTGATTTCTTCTAAGTAAATACAATAAATACTTAGTGGGAAGAAAAAAGGCATGATTTTTCCTTTGTAGTATGTTTATTATGCCTGATCACAGTAACACACAACTAAAGGAGATCTGACTGAGTCCAGTCCAAGTCATATGTAAGAATCCTTGGTGCTATATGGGGAATTCTCTGGCAGTTCCAAATAAGTTCATAATGGGTTCAAGCTCACCTCGCTGAAACTGTCACCACCTGCAATCATTTGCTCCAGCACCGCAGCAGGGAATGCAAGGGTGCAGTAAAAATAGACTTAATGTATGAGTGTGTAGTGTCATACTATATACATACTTTTCTTTTCATAGAGAACTGCATCTTCACTGTGGAATACAACTGTTGTTTTGGTATTTTCAGCCAATGTCAAACACTGTAGCTTTTTCTTGGTGAATAGGAAGGCCCTGTTGAGAAGAGCATAGGAAACAATATCTTTATTTCAGTTCAAATTTTCAAATTTTAATTAATTTTTTATAAATTATTATTTTACTAGCACTTTCTTATATCCATTTGGCTCTTTCAGAGGCTGTTCTCAATATCTGAGACACTGACATTTTCTACTGCTCTGAAGTGGCTGGCATTTTCAAGGTGTGAGAGTATGTGAATAAATTACTGTGTGAGAAGCTAGCTGCAGTGTTGGCAAAACACTGCCAATGGCATTCTAGCTGCTTAAGTCAGTACCTTTCCCTAAAATGCATTAAAAACATCTCACTCTTCTTTTGTCAAACAAGGCAGCATCAGGCTAAACAAGAGTAAACAGCCCTTCAGGAAGCATTGTATAAGAGTAGGAACTTGGGCTTTTGTAGAGAAAGATAGATGCACTGCAGATTCACCCTTTAATTGACCTTTTGGTAATTTATGGGTGGAGATAAGCCACAAGACAAGGGTACAGATGATGCTGTTGTATGCAGAGCTGCAGTAGCATGAGGATGCTGGTGTGGGAAAAGCTGTAGCAGGAACAGCTGTAGCACCTGGTTCCTAACCCCATCCTGGCTTACCTACAGGTGCAGATTGTGCCTTCAGCTCCTCAGACAGCCCCTGTTGCCTGCATAGCCACCAGCCCTGACCTCTGAAGAACAAGGGGTCTTCCCAGGAGGGACTTCACAGGAGCTGGCACCTGAACGACAGTCCCTTGTGTTCCCCAAGGGCTGTGGACTTGCTTTACACAAATGTGTTCATGTACATCCCATGCTGAATTTCCCATCCTGGTTTCTGAGCAGCGTATTTCTGAAGAGGATGTGTAGATCAAAAGGGTTGAAGAAAACTCAGTATTATTGTATTACAGTGTTTCTTGTGGAAAATGTGTACCACTTCACTAATGTGTTGAAATGACAAAAAAAAAAAAAAAAAAAAAAAAAAAAAAAAAAAAAAAAAAAGCATTATTGTTTGCCTCTTTCATACTTTCTTTTTCCAGCTACATATTCCAGAGGTTTACTTATTTATTTGCTCTCTGTTCAAATTTGAGGATGTGAACTTACTTCTAAGCAACTGCAGAAAGTGTTTTAAGATTCAACAGAAATTACCTGCAATTAAAATTTATTTCAGCATCACATTTCTCTGCACATTCTTTTTCATTATTTGTACTGTAAAACTCTTTATTTCTAGTAAGTATCCAAACACCATCTGTTCTTAAATAGTCATCCAGTATGTCTCCTTTCACTACAAGACAAGAAAAGGAATCAGGCATTAAAAATTAGAATTCTGCAGTTATGAAGATCTGTGACTTTGTGTCCCACTTTTCACACAGCATTGGCAGGTGAAGTCACCATTTATCTAAAGCTGTCAAAAAAACACCAATCAGAGAATGATGGGAAGTGGTATCAATACTAAAACTTTGGAGAACTGCAAACTGGGAGAATGTGAGATTATGAGCCTATGTAACTACAGTCACCACAGTTTCATTGGTTACTGAACAGTTGTTTGTCCCCATATATCTTGCCCTGGAGTAAGAAATCTCAATCAATAAAATGACAGTGTAATCCTTCACAATGACCACCACTCTGTTTGTTGTAATGGCTTAGGCAGGCTTAATAATGAATTTATCAGGCTGCATCTCTGGTGCAACAGAATATTCCATTATAAATTAGTGAATCAATTAGTGTGGTTGTATCTGAAAGTCACGCGTGCATCAGATGTAAATGATGTATTTGCTCATATATTTCACAATTAGCTCTCAAATATTTTTACTCATAAAGGAATTTGTCACCTAATTATTTTTTTTTCATGACCATAAATATTCCATGTTCTGCTCCTAATGTTAAGAGCAGTTTGTTTCCATACCCAGTATTAAGTTACAGATTTACAGAAGTGATGTGGCTTAATTATTTCATTTTTCAAGATAGGTTATTGTTGTCAGGCATGGGAAAGTCAAAGCTGCTTTCTCTTAGCCCCAGCATCATTTACACTTGAATAGTTCACACAACTTGCAGATGCTCTTGAAATTCATATGTTGTCTTTAGTGGAATTCCTAGCTTCTTTAGGAGTTGTTTAAAAAAGAATTCTAGGTTTACTTCTGGAAAAATAAATCTAGTTTGTTGAAGATTAAATTTTTACCTACTGCCCCCAAGAAAATAGAGAATGTTTATGTTAAGAGTTTGACAAGAGAAAGTGTGATGTCCATGGAATATCAAGGAGATTTTCTTCATTCTCTTTTATTTTTGTTTTAAATATTACTTTTAAAAACTTTAAAACTCCTGCCATAATAGATAAAAACCAGGATCACCATGCTTGGTAATGCTTGGCAGTAGAAAGAGCTCCAGAATTTGATCCAGGGCCTGCTGAATTAGAGGTACTGCCTCACTGACTGCTATGGATTTTCTCAGAGGCTTTTGGACTACTTGCTGAAGACGTCCCCATTTCTGGCCATTTGGCATGTTGGCAAATGCTGGCCATTTGGTTCCCGTGCAGAAACCAAGGTTGTTGCTCTTCTGGTACCTCCAATAAGCACCAGATAGACCACAGCTCTGACTTTGTTCACCAGCAGCTCTTGCTGGCCAGGAAACCCCAAATCAACCATCGTCCATATAAATGAGGACACATGGATTTGGTGACCCACTTGCAGAACATGGAATTTTCAAGTGTTTGGCCCTCATCTCGCCCACACAAGCAGAAGGAAAAAGACTCTTACCTGAGCTGAGCAAGAGAAGAAGGAGCAAACTGGCTTTACTAACTCCCATTTTGGCCCAGCTGGTGGGTGCTGGAAGTTGTGTCAGTCAGTGCACAAAGTTTTATTGACTTGTACTGGATTGAGAAGGCATCAAACAAACAGTGCAGGTAGATTAAGTTAATGATTCTCCCATACTGTGATCCCTCTTTGCCATACAGTTCATGTTCAAACAACCTTGAATTGGATATTACCAAATCAGATTCAGTCATTTGTATTGGATGCTGGGAAATGTGAAGGCACTCTCTGATTCTGTGGGGCATGTTTTTGTTCTCAGTTTGCTTGGCCTCATTTTACTAAAGCAAAAGTGGAAATCACAGTGGTGGAAAGTATATGAACTATCTCTAGGCACAATTTTATTCTACACAATGCTGTGTATTCTTCCTTAGGTTGCAATGGTATCTTCAGCCTCAGACTTGCATGGTCTTAGAACTACTTAGGATTTACAGTGCTTTGTAAAATACATCCCCATACCAGATCCAGATAATGCTAACTGTCTCAGAATTTCTTTCAACTATCTCTTGTTTCTTTCCTGAAGGAAATAAGCTTTCTTGCTGCAGTTGTTTCCCATTTCTGAGTTGTGTTCCTTTGTTCTTCATGAATTGGGAAGTACGATTTACTATGGTGCAATGTATAATGTCCATATATTAACCATGCAAAGCTCCTGAAACCTCAAGAAATCTCAGGACTACCTAGACCTCTTGCAAGATGCTCCACATATTTCAGCAACGTCTACCCCCCTATGGGGCTCAGCTGAGGCAAATCAGGCAGTCAGTGCCCTATGACTTTCAGCTGGTTTACCTGCCAAGTTGATAAAGCCTTTAGCTGAGGCCAGCGAGGCAAGGTTAGATGAAATTGGGGTTATGAGTTGTTTTTTTTGTTTGGGTTTTTTTTGTTGTTGTTGTTTTGTTTTTAAAGTTATTTATACCTGTGCTGGAATAATGATGTTTTGGGAAATCGTATATGCAACAACCATATGGGAATGGGAAGAAACAGGATTAGGGATTCCTCAGCGAAGTGATTGTGGACAACCTGAAGATTTATAAGTTTGATGTATGTGAGAGGTGAGTTTACCAAGAGATGTGTGAGAACATGATGAATAGGGATACAAACAAGCAAAACTTTGCTTGTTTGGCTATTAACACCACTACTTGCTCTTCTATTAAATAGTAATTGCTACAGAATGTAAATGCAGAATTCTGAAGCTACTCTAGATCTGTAAGCAAGCATAATAGAAAAGCCTTCTCTCCTGAATCTCATTTAAGCCCTAGATGGATCAAAGCTAGAGAGACTTTTGTGCCTATTTTCTGTTAGAAATAAGAAAAGTCACATCATTGCTCATGAAACTGTGCCCTAGTCCTACTTGGTTTTGTTTGGGATTTTCTATTGAATGTGCTGTTCTGGTAATGCCCAGAAGGGTGCAGTAGATGATACTTTTTTTGACAAGGTAGGTGAGTCTAAACCAGTACAGGCAGAGACGTCAAGTGTTTATCAGAGAAACAAATTCCCAAGGGATTTATTATTTCCTTGCTTGTCTCACAGCACTCCCATGGAAATTTGTCTTATGCAAATAACTTCTTATCTGCTTTCTCAATTTCTTCCTCTACTCCTCCCACCACAGTATATCATCAATAGATGATGAAAACAGTAGGAAGAGAGGATGATTCAAGACTGAAATTTCAGTTGCTGATGGAAGAAGAGCAGAAAAATGCGTAATAAGATTTACTAGTGTAGCCTAGTGAGTGACTTGCAAACATGATTGCTTCCGGCACCACCGTATCACAAACTCTGTACTGAGGTGTTTTTTTTTTTTTTTTTTTTTTTTTTTTGGCCGTTACCACCATAGCTGTATCCCTCTGAGGAGACTGAGACTTCTAAAAGCCTTCAGCACTAGCCTGGCAGTCAACAGAATGATGGATAACAGGGCATTGATAAGATGATCTTAAACAGTCTCCAAAATGCTACAATAATTTTAATTATTGTACTTCTAAAGAAGGTATTGTATTGTTGTAATTATTGAATATTATGTTGTATTATTGAAATTGTTGTATTTCTAAAGAAGGCTGAAATAAAAGATCAAAGATTGTTGAAATTAAAGAGGCTTGAAGTTGATTGGTTTTAACTTACTAAATAGGTTCAAAAAGTTTCATTTTCTCAAAGCTATGTTCTGCCTATAAAAGATAGTAGGAAAACATTAAGAACAGAGGAAAAATAGGATGAGAAAGAATAGTAGGAAAAAAGGCAAATGTAATATTATCACTGAAAAACATAAAGATTAAGATGTGGTGGAAAGTAAAAGCACTGATTGGGAATAACAGCAAAAATTGTGATGTCACAGCACAGATTTCAACTACCCTAGAAAACTTAGAATGAGAAGAAAATTTCCCTTGAAAATAAATATGGATAAAATAAACTAGTGTGTCATGAGCCCTAACTTTGTTTTTAAATCAATTTGGGAAAACAGAGCTATAGAATTGTTCAACAACTTAAAAACAAACAAACAAAAAAAAACACACACAAACAAACATGGTTTTTAATGCCTGGTGTCAAATTGCAAAGTACTTTAATCAGGCTTTCAGCTTGGAGAAAGAAACAGATAGGCACATGCTTGTTTGTTTTAAATCTTCACTGGGAAAATTGTGTAGATCTGCACTGGCTTGAAGTGTGTATTTTTCTTTTGATGAACAGAAGACCATTAATCAAAGAGATGCTTCAAGCTACCAGTTCATTGAAGTCTATCAGTGGCTTAGAAATATTTCTGCTGGCTTCAGAGGGCTTTTAGAAAGGCTATATGTATTCTCTAAATCTCTAAATTGGTTCCTTCTCGTGTAGGAAAATGAGTTTAGGAACAGAAAAGAAAATGACTGCATTTCCCAGCAAGTGAGTAAGAAATCAAATGTTTCTTGTCAAGGATAGGTCCTTCTGTGAGGAAATAACAATGGAAGAATTTATCTTCCTGGCTCTTTATACTTGCCTGAAACAAATAATGTGAGTCACAATCTCCACGAAGTATAGATAAGTTGTCATTTTCCCGTCAGATGCAAATTCCTTTCAAAGAACCAGTTCCTAAAGTACTTCAATAATATTTGTAAGTACTTATCTAATCTCTAGTTATTCGTTCCTGGTAAAGACACACTGATGGGAGCAACAAGTGAGAACTCAGCTACAAGAAGCCATAGAGTATGTAGTGAGTGGTCAGCACAGCTTAATATTTATTGGTTAATTTTTTCTTTTTTTTTTTTTTTCTCCAGTGTTATACTCTGTATTTTCTGGGTCTGGCCACAGCATTCTCAGTTTCAGGCTGGTTTCCAAGGGGAGCAAATGCAGTGTCCCCTAAATTTCATTAATGGTTTTTTGCTTCTGCCCTAATGTGTCAATGCACAAAAACTAATCAAGGAGACTGTTAGTGCACTGTTTAGATACACTAAGCTCAGAGCAGGACCCAGCTCCATTCCTTCACTACACATGAAAAACATTTTTATTAATTTTGCTGCCTTAATTTTGGTGAGGTGATAATTTGCTTGTTCTAGTTGATACTTCCTTTTTTTTTTTTTCCTAGAGGATGCTAGTGATGATGACTATTATTAACATCAGAGCCTCCTGAAACCAGGAGCAAAGCATTAAAGGTCTCAGCCTTGAAGAGTGTACTCCATAAGGAGGCACGAGGTGAAGAAATGAAATGTCATGGACGAGGCAGTAGCATGGTCAGAGATCTATTCGCTCTGCCTACTGAGCTAACTGGTGGGTGTACGGCATCACACTAAACAACCTGTTGCTTGCATTTGTAAGTAGCTGTGAGAATGGAGAAGGCAAGCAGCTTGACTTTCCTGCCTGGGGAAATGGGTCTGCTTCATGTGCACCTGGAGCTCAAGACTGTTTCTGACATAACTACATGTTAACGCCTGTCCCATTCATGATGTCTCCTGAACAAAACACTATAGCAAGTTTCTTTTTTATAAAACAGAGACAGCATGCTTCACTGTCCCTCTTTTGTGACATAAAGAAAACACTAAGTGCTAAGCATAATCATTTTACTAGGCTGGAAGTCACATAAGGTTCAAAATTGGTAAGTATTTATCTAGATCATATAAATAACAATTGAGGCTTGATTGAGACACCTGAAAAATGACTTCAGGTTGTTTGATACAGCAACACCTCGCTCATTCCAAGTTAAACAATTCTGCAAATCAAATAGAACTTGCTGGGAAGCTGTGTGGGGCAGGCTGGAGAAAACAAAAAAAAAAGGATAAAAAAAGAATGTGTTGATTTGTGCAGAGATAATGTTAAAGCAATACAGATTAAGAACCTTCAAATACAGACATATGAATGTATGTCTATTATAACATATGTATATGTTACATAGTGATTACCACAATGAAATGTTAGTCAGTTCATAAATAGGGAGGTTAAGGCAGTCAGTATGGATTTAAAGATACAAGAGAAATTTTAAGATCATGGTTAGAAAAAAATCTATTTGACACTGAAGAAAACAAAGCACTGGAATTTTGCCTGAGGAGGTTGTGGGATTTTCACAACTGGAAGTTTCAAGAACAGGTTTGATAAATAGCCACCAAACGTTCCAAATTAGAATGTTCCTAGCATGCTGTGGTTGAACAAGGTAACCCTTTTTGTTGTCCGTTTCTTCAAAGCTTTCGTACTCGCCCTCTGCTTCTCTTCTCCACTAGCCTCTTCTCACAACTTATAGACACAAAAAGAGGAACTGTAACTGAAGGACTCCACAGCGATTTCCAGCTTTACAAATTCAAGCTCTTGCTGCCACCATCTCCACTAACCACCCTCGCTTTTCCCACATGCTATGTGCAGTTGGCAGGCTGCAGTGCTGCAGCTCATCTGGTTCAGCATTTTGGTTTCCTGTGGAAAGAGAACAAGACACAGAATCCTACTCCAAGGAAGACTTCCTGAGCAGAATAACTCTTTTTAAAGAAAGATTTCCTCTTTTCCAAACTGCCCTGGAAACATTCAGAAATCTTTCTCAAAACGTTTCCAGTTTGAGCCTACAAGCATCATTTCATTCCACTGACAGCTGCCTCTCCCCTGGAGCGTACTGTGAGCTCTTGGTTTGCCTCTGCTTTTCACAATTTGTGACTGCTGGTGTTGCCTCACCTTGACACTTCAATTGTTTTTAGCAGGAGTGCCCCCCAGCTATGAGGAGAAATACGTGCAAGTCAGACTTGTTTAGGCCTGTTGTCCTGGTCTCTGTAGCTGGTGGAGCTCTGGCTCTCACTCAGCTCTGCTCTCCTTCCCAGGAGTACTCCTGCTGAAAACTCTTTACCTGGAATAGCCAGATAATGAATTATCAGATAATAAAATGCTTTAGAAAATTGTCTAGACCTAAATGGCCTTGTTTTAGCTTGCATGAGCTCCAATCATTTTTGTATGTGATTATGGCCCACTCGAAGTACAGATCATTCGAATGGAGCATAGTCAGAGTTATGTCCCTATTAATAGTCAGAAAATGTTGATTCTCTTGGCTGAACAGTCACCAGTTGAAGACCTCCCAGCTTGGTGTCTCCACACCCTTCTCAGGAAAGCAGCTAACAGTTATCCTTGCAGTTAGGTTGTTACAGATGTCTAACCCAGAGTTTTTTCAGTACTGTAGTCCTTTCCTCTTTTACAGTATATGGAAAAATTTAAAAAGCAACAAGTAAAATAGCAGAGCTGTAAGAATAACCCAGGACATTAAAAACCTAGTAGTTTCTATTAGTTCCTTGGTGGATTGTTTGCATAACAAATACAATGGCAGGCTTTTTTTTTTTGAAAAGGAATCATTCAACTTGATGCAATGCTAGATTTTAACAACAAGCGGAATACCTCAAGCAAAACACATTTGGCTCATATGTATTCATAAGAAATTCATGATAAATTTCAGTATTGCTAAAGCATGTATGTCTGTGGCAGTAATGTCTTAAACAGATTTTTGAGAGCAAATATCTGAGCTGACCTTTTTTAGGTGTCTGCTGTGCCTCATAGGCCTCTGCTGACTCACTGTCTTATGGCGATCCCCGTGCCATGGAGCCCCAGAATCTACTCCTCCATTTGCGGTCCAGTTGTACCAGTTAGCTGTTCCTTATCTGAGCAAAGTGTGCATGGGGGCAATGCAAGAAAGGGAAGAACAGATCTCTGTTTCCCATATTGTTCATGTTTATTCTTCTCCTGTAAGTTGTCTTAGAGTGTCTTCAACATTGCTGCAGCCAAAACTAGACTTGCTGTATCTGCACCTGCTCTGACACCTCAGGTGATAAACACACTCTAGGCAGATGGGGAGCCTTAGGCTAAGCGCATCCTTCCAGATCCTTGGCTACAAGAAAAGCCTGGCTTAAGTCAACTCTGCATGAGGGGTTCTAATCAGCTCCTGCTCTGAAACAAGCTCTGGCAGGGCTGGAGGCAGTGTGAGTTCTACAGGGGTGAATGAAGAGAAACAGTTCTTGAAGGCTGTGAAGCAGTTCTGCTTGGAGTGAGTTGCAGAAGCCTGGAATGAGTTGTGCTGCCTTACCCCACTATCACTGACAGCCATTTCTTGCACATTCTCTGGCCTGGACTCAAAATATTGTCCACCACAGGAATTGCTTTGTGAAGACAGCTGCGAACACTTTCCTGATGGCAAGGACAACGAGAAAACCATTTTGCTTCTTAAGGAACTGGGGATAGGGTAAGCAGCCTGTCCTGCCTCTTCATTCCACCAGGAGTGTGGCACTGGGGGCACTGAGCACCTCCTTGGGGTTGGGTACAGACCGAGGCCATGCCACAGGCCTGCAGTGGGGCAGGGCTGTGGGAAGCTGGAGCCTGGCCCTGGTGTGGCATCACTGGGTTGATGTGGGAACTGGGCCTGGGGGTGGACAGGGATGGGCAAGGTTGGTGGTACCTCTGAAGTGCTGATAACCACAGGTTAAGGGACTGGGGCAACAGGAGCTTTCCCCCTATCTTGCACCTTGTCATAACTAAAAATCCCTTTTCTGCACACCGTGCAGTTTCTTTTGTTATAGATACCTTCTGTGCAGAAGCTGTCTGTTTAGCTTCACATCTTTTAAGCGCCTTCCTATTCTCCCCAAGCCAAGCTGGCATTCAGCACTCACTGCAGGGAAGAATCCAAGGCTAGAGGCATTTCTGGATAGAAAAAGTCGGTGAAAGCAGTTCCTTTCAATGGAGAAGCTGAATATTCAGGACACCTGGCTGCCTGCTATCTCTATGCCTGCAGATGTACAAATATAACTCTCATAAGGACCTTTTCCATGATTTTTTTTCCATGCTTACATTCATCATGTCCTTTCCTGCATGGTGCAGGACTGGGAGCTGGGTTGGCACAGGGAGTGTTGTTGCAATCACCTCTCGGAAACTTTGGGACAAACTTACTCATTCCTCTTAGACATTTCATTAACTAAGGAGATAATAATCTGCTATGACATTTCTTAGTACAAGTTTTACTGGCCTGAAAGTAAATGTCAAAACTGTATGTAAGGCCACAGTGAGCTACATACTGGCCAGTATCTTACATGCACAGTAACTGGACTATTTAGCCTTACGTTTTCTTTGTCTCCCCTGTACATGTCTATCTTAGGTACTGTGTTGAAATTTATTTTTTTGCCCCAAGAAGGACCTCCCTTTAAGGGGAACCTTATTCTTTCTCATTTGAGGAAAGCATTTCTAACCCATGTCTCTTCATTCTCTCCAGTAGAAGTGACAGTAATCAGCTGTGTATCCAGCCACAGGCCTCTTTTTAGGAAATCAAACAGATTTCTAGCCGTGTCAATTGGGCTGATAAAAAAGCATCTGTTTGACAGAGAATAATGCTGGAAAAATTATTTTTAAAAGCAAATCAATATTTTGAACAGTTTTGTAAAGTACAATGGCTGATATAAAGAGTAAGATGGAATGGTGTATGGGAACTGTTGAGTCAAGGCCTGAACCACTGATTGAGCACCTGGGCAAAAGGTCTGGTCAGCACTGGGAGCACAGGTGAAGGCAATTCACCTGTGTGATTGGAAGGGGTGGAGCCTGGCTGCACCTCTCTTAGACCTCATTTAAGGGCTGACTGCCACTGAGGATCTCTGGTTGGAGATCCCTCTCTTGTGGAGTTTTCTTTGTGAGCCTAGGTCTTTGGAGATGGGTAAGCACCTTTCCTTTGTAACACCATTCCATTTGCACTAGTCCTTTTGCTACCGTGCTCCTGTATTTCCCTTCCATCATGCTGACCTTTCAGATTGTTACAAATGGAATGGAATATGACAGAATAGTTCAGTTGGAAAGGACCTGCAAAGGTTACCTGGTCCAACTGCCTGACCAATTCAGGGCTAACCAAAAGTTAAAGCATATTAATGCCAAACATCCAAATGCCTCTTGAACACTGGGTGTCAGGCATCAATTGTCTTGTTAGGAGGCCTGTTCCAGTGTTTGGCCACCCTCAAAGCACATAAATTTCTCTTGACATCCAGTCTGAACCTCCTCTGGAACAGCTTTGTTCCCTCACATCCTCTTATTGGCACTTCCCTCTGCACTTCCCCTCCTTATGGAGCTGCTTAGAGCAATAAGGTCACTTCTCAGATTCCTCTTCTCCAGACTGGACAACCCCTGTACTCTCAGCCTCTCCTTGCAGGATATGCTTTCCAGCCCTGTTACCAGCTTTAGTGCATCCTCTGAATGCTTTCAAGGATCTTGACATCCTTCCTATATTGTGGAGACCAGAACTGCACATGATATTCAAGGTGAGAACCAAACAATGCTAAATACAGTAGGAGAATCACCTTTTTAACTGGCTAGATGTACTGTGTTTAATGCAATAACTAGACATGGGTAACATATTTCCTATTTAGATTAAATTTTCTAGCAAAAACAGTGGAGGGAATCAACACAGAAATAAGTTTGGGTTTTCAAAGACCTAGGTAAAAATGTTACCAGTTATTATGACGTATCTATAGGATTACTAAGTACAGCACAGATGAAACCATAGACATAAATGCATAATGATTAAGATGAAATAGAAGTGATTTTTTTTTTTTTTTTTTTAGGGGAGCAATATCGGTAACTGCATTTATAATGTATTAATGGGTTTTAAATGGGTGTTGTTTATCTTAAGTGGGTTTGAAAGCTCTGTAAGTAAAGTAATAGAGATGTGTTAATCTCGTTTTCATGAAGTGTAAGTCAAAGCACTTGTAAAATTCACGTCAGACTATTCTTATTCTTCCAGTGAGCAGTTATATATATATGTGTGTGTGTATATATATATATATATTATTAATTAAAAAAAAAAACAGCAAAAGTCTACTGCATATATCTTCTAATTGATATTACTTTTAAATGTATATGTAAAGTGCACATCTTAATGATAAAAACTGTTCAGAAGAAAAGTAACTGTTCACTCTGTACAGTTCTCTCTGATGTACATCATCTGCTTAGCTCTTGCCAAGATAGTGGGCATTATATTAATTGTTAGGATTATACTTCGTTAGAAAACTTAATATTAATAATTCTCATGCCATTATTCTCTTTCTACTGTGTATGTATACATTTATTATAATAAATCTAGTAACTTCAACACAGTTTTTTAGGGAACAAATCTACAGTTACCCTTCTTCATTTGTACAGAATATCCAGTGTGGGAAATAACTGGGTTATTTGTTCTATTGCTTTCTCAATTCTTCAGAGAGAGCAAAAGTAGTAACTGGGGATATGGGGTAAAAGACACAGTAACATTTTAACTGATAATAAACAGGCGAAGTGCCTTTAGGACAGGGATGAAAGAGTGCTCTGCCATGCATGTCCTTGCTAGCAATTTTTTAATTGAAATTTGGAAAATAGATGCTGAAGAGATGAAAGTTGCATTGGCCTTTGAAATCTATACTGACTGCAAAGAGATAAAGCAAGCATTTAATTTTTCTTTTAAAAGAGTTAATGTGACCAAATCACAGGCTGCAAAAATTCACAGCTCAAACAGCCTGAAGGCCTTAAAAACTGATTTCAGTCTATTCTCTGCTCTCCAAGGAGAAGAGCAGGGTGGTGAAAATCTTGTGCAATGAATATTTGAATCTAGTCCAAGGTAATCGTTATTTACTCACAGGGTGAAAATTATTCCTTGGGCTATGAATGGCAGATGATCTTTTGGATCTATTGACACTTCTAGACAGCCTGACAGTCTTTGTCTTAATGATTGCAGCTCACAATATTGTCAGACAGAAAAATAATTTATTTATTTATTTTATTTTTTACAAACTGGAAGAAATGATGTTGTGTGGATGCAGTGACGACCATGGTAGAATGAGCTACTGAAGAATGAATACAGAAGTGCAAAACAAAACATTAAAATAGCCACTCAGAGATCTGATGGTTTCCTAGTTTCATATTATAAAGCATGGCAAAGAGTAAATTGTTCTAAAATGCATTGCAGATTTGTTTTCTTCTGTTGCATGTCTGAAATTATCAGTAAGCAGTAACTTACTTGCATATGCATAGCATCTGGGAAAGACAATAATTATCCTCCTCAGCAGCCCCTGTGATGGCTGTCAGGTAGGTTCCAAAGCATGTAAACTGCCAGCGTCGTGTCCTGCTGACTGAAAGAGGCTTTCACAAGTTCCAAGCCCAACTATGAAGAAATTTAGCATCCAGCAGTTTAGCTTCATGCCTTTATGACCTCTGACAGCCACTGGGAGAAATCTTGAAGTGTAGCCATTAATAATAATGCAGGAGGTCAGTGAAAATGTTGAGAATGCAAAAGAAAAATGTAACCTTTCTGTAGGTTTCCATGAGAACTATTAACGTGTAACGTTCAGCTACACACAGAGCAGGATGTTTTGGATGGGTTCTTCCTATGTATTGTACGATACACTGAGAAATTGAGCATACCGAAAGAATGTAGCAAGCTGTCACTTTGATGACTTATCAGTATTCATTTACAGTAATTTATAGTGGATGACATTTCTTTTTAATTTTTAGAATATAATATAAATTCAACAAAGTAATTAGGATCTCATGCTTCAAATATGCGTATGGCTTTCCAGGAGAGGGCAGTCCATTCCCAGGACCAGCTAGCTCCCCTTATGTTGTTAATCCAAGAAGTGTAGCCAGAAATTCCAATAAAAAGAGAAAGTGTCTTAGATGGAGAACAACCAAGGCCCCCAAATGTATTCCATATTGGAAAAATCTGTCTTGGAAAAGAAGAGCTATCAGTTTGCTTCTGTATTCTGAAAGAAGAAAGAATGTAAATGTTAGTGACATCACATTGGTAATCAGTAATGTGCAGAAAGGGGGCACAGAAGTGAATATATCACCACAGCTGCACAAGGGTAAGTAAACAGCACAACCTGAGCTTTCACAGGGGAAGATTTTTCCCTATCTATTAAGGAAATATAAATTGGTATGCTATGAAGAGCTCTAGAGGCAGCAAGTAGTTAAGACTGACCTCTTATTTCATTTTTTTTCAATTCATTTCAATTTATGCTTCATATTTTTATGGAATGATGTGAGGGGGTATTTCTGCAAAAAAAAAAAAAATAATAATAATAATAATGCAGTGAGTCACTTCACTTACACTTCTTCTCTTGAAATCCTCCCTGTCCTTTCTCAACCTGTCTCTGCCATGGATGTGACTCATCCAAGAGCCTTGAACTCTGTTCTGCTGTAAAAGCAGAGCAGTCATACTGACAAGAAATTGCATCTGCTGTAGTTTACCTTAACAGCATCTGGCTCAGGCACTCCTAAGCTTGTCTGAGATACTATGTTCATGTCATACATTCCAGGGTTATTGAAATCTAGAGGAGAGACTGGATCCTATCCTGTTGTGGTGTAGCAGCATCAGTGCACTGTTCAACAGCAGCTGTTCAGGTACTTAAATTGGCCTATTCACAGCCATTGCTGTACTGCACTGTAATCTACACAGCAGGAATCAGTATGGGGGGGAAAAAAAAAACACAACTCAGCATGGAGAAGGTGATAGTTTAAAAAAAAAAAAAAGTCTAAAGGTGTTGATTTTACTCATTCACACTTTATTTTGTCATAGATGTTATTTACTCACAGTTTTATGGCCACATACCTGTCCAAGCATCCTGGTCAGACTTACTGGTGTATAACACGTGGGACAAGGGTTGCTGATACTGCTGAATTCTCATCATATCTCTGGATTGCTTTTGAGTAGTGATGGCTAATTAGTTTTTGGACAAATACTTTTCTATGTACGTCTTCTTAATGGGTTAGTAGCAAAACAAATGTCACAATAGGATATGCAGCAACCTTATTGCCTTCTTTCTATTCTCCAAGCGGACCAAAGAACTAGGAAAGTAAATTTCTAAGAGCAATCTACCTTTGGTAGGCTTGCAATAAGGATAGAAAATGATTGATTACATGATCCCAGGCTTCTCTTATCTGACAGGTATCTGTGTAACAATTAGTAGTCCCAGCACAGAAATTAAAGTTTCTAACAGCTTCATCCAAAAATTCAGAGCTACTGCATACCTTATTTTCAATTACAGTGACTGTGATTATGTCTGTTTTAGGACACAATCTCCGCCTGTATCATTTTAAATAAATGATAAAAAAAAAAAAACAAAACACAAACCCCACAAACAACCAACTCCCAAAAGCCTACACCTTAACATACAAAATAGAAGATTATCAAAAGTTCTGTATTGAGAGGAGCTCTTATTCTCTAACCTTATCTCCCATTCTTTATTTGAATCAGTGAGACCTGTTTGCACTTCGTGCCTTAATAGGCATCTTCACAGGCTTTGAGATGGAATCTTTGTAAGTGATTTAGTAAAGGGTATCAGAAAACAATTTATTTGGAAGTGGCACGGTGAACGAAGTTTACATGTATTTTAAAAGCTTAATTTATTAAGCTTAAGCTTGGAAAAATCTACCCAAATCAGAAGGAAAGTAGTGATACCTTCACAGTGG
>JAOWBP010001760.1:37638450-37691923 GCA_028571105.1 Tragopan temminckii | reverse complement strand
CTGGAATGGCCTGCCCAGGGAGGTGGTGGAGTCACCGTCCCTGGCAGTGTTCAAGAGGCACCTGGATGAGGAGCTACGAGATATGGTTTAGTGCTTGTGGTAGCAATGGTAATGGGAAGACGGTTGGACTAGATGATCTTACAGGTTGTTTCCAACCTTGTGATTCTGTGATTCTATGAAAACTGTACTCTGTAGTTTTATCATTGAAGGATTCAAAGTATTTCAGAATTTGAGGCATTTTAAATGGTAAATCAACATTTTTAAAAAGGTGAATTGTCTTGTGATACTTTACATAAGGCTACTCTATAATGCTTGCTTAAATGTCTCTAAGCAGACTTCATGGTGTTCTTTCAGTACTTAAAGGGATCTTGTAAACAGGAGGCAGACAGGCTTTTTATACAGTTAGATAGTGACAGGGCAAGAGGGAGTGGCTTTAAACTAAAAGAGGGGAGATCTAGATTAGGTGTTAGGAGGAAATTCTTTATTCAGAGGGTGGTGAGGCACTGGAACAGATTACCTGAAGAGGCTGTGGATGCAATATCTCTAGAGGTGCTCAAGACCAAGCTGGATGGGACCCTGGGCAGCCTGAGCTGGCGGTTGGCAGCACTGCCCACAGCGGCGGGTTGGATCTGGCTGATCCTTAAGGTCCCTTCCAACACACACTACTCTGTGGTTCTGTGATTCTATAAAATGTAAATGGCAGTGGAAGGTCCCACTTGAGGCTGAAAAGCTCTTGTGCTTGATTCTGTGCTGACTTTGCAAAGATACGTGCTTTGTTTTGAACTCAGTGGTTCAGCATCCAGTTGTTAAGCTTACCATCTGAACTTCAGATTTGAAAAACTTTATACATTATCTTAATTTCATGCTTGCATAACCTCTGAGTTCTTTTAAAATATTATCTGCATATTTCCTAAGGGCCCAAGTCATTGGGACTAATTAAAAAGTTACTGTGAAGAACCTGTTGTTTTCTTGCTACAGAAAAAAAGCTTTGGGATTACTTCATATTAAAGATCAGTGGAAAATACATCAAATGCATCCAGGTCTCACGGGCTAGATGTTAGTTTTGTGAATGGTAGAGATTGTTTTCAGAAAACTGGAAGTTATCTGTATGGCATGTGCAGTTTAGAGGCATGGAGGGTGAAAGGGAAATTCTCTGCTGTTATTTCTGCCACTAAGTAGACTAACTCTCCTGTATTATATTTGAATTGTTGAACTTTGGTTTGTTTAATATACCTCTTGATTTAGAGCTGCCACAAGTTTTCTGAGGAACAAATAAATTGTATTTAAGGTTTTCTTTACTTTGTATTCTCCTAGTGACACTCTTTGACTATATCCTCTTTACTGCATGTTGCCTACAAAAGGGTAGGAATTGGATGGTTGGAATGTTGCTTGAAAGAGTCTGAAGAGAGGTGGATAAAATTTACATGACTGTTGCAGGAAATCGTGGAAGATTCATGCTGGTTCACAGAATGCTTGGGATGTATTGATGGATTAGCTTTCTAAACAGATATTGCAAGTAAAAAATACAGTATCTTTAGTGCCTTTTTTTAACTTGATCTTTTCAGGAAAGAGTGCAAATCAGAAGATGCTACTTGCAAGATCTCTGAATCTGAACCCGAGGAATTATCAGATGAAGCAAGTGCTGACACCTTCTATGGAACTTCTCCTCCTAGTACACCCCGCCAGATGAAGCGCATGTCAACAAAGCATCAGAAAAACAACATTGGGAGACCTACTAGCCGCTCTACTTTGAAAGGTAGGTGTGTTTTTTTTCTCCATTTTTGACTATAAGATGTCATAGTAGCAGCCTTTTGTTTCATGAACAAGGGAACATACAGAATATGGAGTGGGACTCTGAGGTGTAAAATGAAATGACAGTGATTCAAGTTTTTAAGCTAATAAATGCATTTGAGAGATTTTCATAAGATGCAGCCATATCTTTTACCTGTTTCTTTGACTCAGATGTTATAAAATGTCAGTTCAGTGATGCTTTCCTATTTTCTGAAGTGTTAAACTTGGACTATGTAAAGAACAGGATGTCTTTCTCGCTTTTTAGTGCATTGGAAATGTGTGAAACTTAACGCAACAGAATGCTTAAACTGAAACCTCTGTCCATTCCAACCCTACTTCCTGAAGCTCTCCTTTCCTATAAAATTAAGGGCTATCCAATGTGCTGAAGACTAGAGAAATACTGGAGCCTACAAAGGGAAGCTTTTTCTTAGTTTATCTCAAGCTATTAAGTCCTTTTTCAGTCGAAAGAAGAGGCTTAGATTTCGGTTTATTTTTTTAGGATCTCAGTGCCTTTTGATGAAAAAATTTACTTAGGATGAGTTCTTTTTCCCAGAGCAGGAATCTCTGAAAGCTTTCTAGTTAATTGAATGCATGGTAAGGAGTCTAGCAATCTTTACATTAGTCCTCTATAACAGAAGACTTGGTCTTTCTTATAGATGGTGGATACTAGAAAGCTCTGTGACTCACTAAATACCAGCACTATTAATTGAAAATGGAAAATCAAACCAGGTGAAAGATACTTGTCTTTTGGTACTCCTAAGCAAACATAAACATCAGGTGGTATTTTGCACCTCTATCCTTTCCTTTGAGGACACCTTAATGCTTCTTTTTCTTTTTTTCCTGTTCTTCTTTCTCACCCTAAGTGAGAATTTGAAGCACTGAACAAGGATAACTCAAACACTATAGAAGCAGGAGATACCAGACTTACTTGAACACCCACAAACAGAAAGTGGTAAACACCACTTGGATCATACCGTGTGTAAATATTTTTTGTCAGAAGTTGTAATTCTTGTCCTGGCAGAGCCCTTTGGAAATGCCTAACAAATGTGAAAGTTTAGACTCCTTAAAATTCCTGAACTGTCCCTGCTTGTAGTTATTTTTCTCATGTTTTCTGAACACAGAAAAAAAATAGCACTTCTGATATAATGGATGAGGATTTCATAGAGAAGTCTTGAAGAATACCTGCAGATGAACTTTCAGTCTGTACTGGTAATTTTTTGAGTCATTTTAGTGGATACATTGTTCTCCTCTATAACTGCAGCATTCTCATGCAGCTTATAGGATGGTGGCCAGTTCTAAAACATGTCCTTATTAGTTGTCACAGATGAAATCAGCACTAGATAGAATATAATCCATTTCTTATAAATGATCTCATACCTGTTGTACATATTTATTAAACTCTAGTTTCCAAGGTCACTGAAGGTGAACCAGAGAGCACTTTCTTGGATGGAGCTAAGAAGGGCCTGTGGGTTGGGGTGCAAGACTCTTAATGGGCAGTGGTACTTGAAATATAAGGAAACTTAAGTAGGTGCTGCTGTTCATTAGGAGAAAACTTGGAAATGAGAAGCTGATAGTAAAATCTGATAAGTAAGCGTGAGATCTTATGAATTTGTTCTTCTCCAAGGCCTGTTGTCTAGGTAATGAGATTGCCAAATTCCAGGCATTACAGGTATTGTACATAGTGCATTTTCAGTCTTATATTTCTCAGGTGCTTCACAAGTTGTAATATTATAGAGTTCTCTTTAAATCTGAGTTGGGTATTTCCAGAGAGTCAGAAATTGTGTATGTAAAAAACATTCTACAACAACAGTAGACAAACTTAGCCTTTATCTGGGCAAGTATTATTTATCTTTAGCTATGAAAATCCAGCAAGTTGGAATTGAATCTTGAATAAAGACATTTGAATGTTAACACTTGAAATCATGGGTTTTCTCCACCTCCTTTCTGTTACTGTAAGGGGAAAAAATGAAGTCCATTTGACTCCTAACCACATGAGATCTGTATGCTTTAATATCACAATGAGATTCTCTGTTCTTTTGCAACTTTGTCTGTTTGTGTCTTTTAAATGCTTTTCTGTCCTCCAGTTAGTTGAATCACTGCATAGAAACAGCAGAACGAATAGGATATATATGCTATAAAGTACCAAGGTTTATAAAGGCCAAAAATTAAGGAAGAGTTTTTAAGGCTAACTAAGGGTCTTAAGGAAAAAAAATGATAAAGCACATAGTTATCAGAGAGGTTATTTTCTTTCCAGGAAAATAGATGAAATGGAAGTTTTTGTTATTTATCTAAGTAGAGTTACCTTGATTGGGAGGTACTTCGCTGATTTATCTTCATAGGAGACTGGAAGCAGTGGTAAAGCGTCTCACTAAACTACCATTCCCTAGTGTTTCAAAATAAATGTTGCATTAAAGAACAACATAATTTGGAAGAAATCAAACCCCCTTGCATTCCAAACTTGTCCTTAGATATCAGAAGGGCTGGGAGTGGCTGAGCTTAGATTCTGAGTAATGCCCAATCTGGCCCTATAAGTCTGGGGATGTTCAGTATATGAGGGCACTACCCAGTTAATCTAGCGGCATCCAAATGGGCTCCCACAGCCACTCTTAAAAGAGTTTGGGCCACACCCAGACTAAGAATGCTCACGGCTAGATTAGTGAATAGTGCAGTTTATTAAAGAAACACCATGATTATGGATTCACAAATAGCATGCTGCCCAATTCATCTAGCGACGTCTGTATGGGCTCCCATGACCGCTCTTAAAGAGTTTGAGCTGTGCCCAGGCTGAGAGTGCTCACGGCTAGATTAATAAATAGTGCCATTTATTAAAGCAACAGATTACTGGTTCTTTTGAATTGCTGGTGATAAATACACTGTGTGCAAAGCATAGGAGGTTAACGATGAACATGAATAATACGTCTGACTACAAATGCATTAAGTTATAGACAACTCAGAGATTTCTAAGTTTCCTCGGGAAGCACTCAGTATAACCAAGTATGTGAATTTACCCAGTAGACATCCCTATGGGGGGGGAAGAGAGGCTCAGCCTGTTTACTGATCCCAGAAATCAGAGATGCTCCTTGTCTGACATCCAATGATATCTTCCTTGACATCCCCCCTCTCTTAAGCCATTTTTATACTATTTCTTATTTTTCAGGTGAAACTTGAGTGACTCTATCATATATACCTTTGTTTATGATCGGTGTGTAATTATCTCACCTCTCTTTTAAAGAAATAGGGTAAAAAATAAAGAGCACAGGCTCAGTGAGGAGTGGTCACTCCTTGAAGATAGGTAGTGTTTGGGGTAGAAATGTGTTCTGGTATTACAGTGAGCATATAGTGAGCGTAGTTCACCCAAAGGATGGCACTTTGTCAAGAGACTGCAGACTGTTGTCCAGGGAGCAAATATGCATCTTACCAGTTCTGTAGTGCCATCAAGTTCTTGTCTGTCACAGAACCTGGCCATAGCATCTTCACTCTGCTCCACCCTCCATACCATTCCTCTTTGAGTCAGTGCATTGAGCTCCCCAATATTGCCAACACCTAAGGTTGCCTAGGGAACTTCTATGGAATGGATGCCATCCAGACCATCTGCACTCTGCTTTTGTACCCTGATGAACAGTCACTTATAGCAATTATCTCACAGTAACAAAGCAAATTACATGCTGAAACTAGTCACAGATATTCAGTCATAGTCAAGGATCAAGGGTAGAGCAAATGTTTGTGTTCCAGCTTGAAATGAACTGGAGAATTCATGAAATGGAGATATGCAAGAAATCAGTCTCACATGGCACAAGTGATGGGAAGTTGTGTGAAAACTATGGTGTACAGAACTACAGAGCAAAAGTTGTCTGTGAAAGGAAAAACAAGAATGATTAAAGTTATGAGAATTATAAATAAGAGTATTTTAAATTGAGATTACATAAACGAGTAACATTTTGAGGGAATTAAATTATGCAGTTGCACATCTTTGAATGGCCTCATTTTGTGCTTGATAGCACATGAGACTCTGGAACCATGACAGAGTATACTCATTGGCAGAGAGTGAATGCTATAATCAGAAGCTAAATAGAGGAACAAGGATCTGTCACTTTGGATGGGCAATAATTGCTTTTGGATGCTGGTTACTCTTGTTTCTTTTGGTTTTTTTTCTGACTCAGATCCTGTTCCTGTGCACACATGAACTTCTAGTCATCAGCTGTTTTAGCTGATAGGGTCCCAAACACAATTTCCTTGTCTTTTCTTTACAACTACACCTCAGTCTGCATTGATTGAGCTGAACTCATAAGTTTGTTTTGTAGGGAAGCTGTCAGTTCTGGAAAGACTTCTCAACAGCAGCTTCTAACTGCAGGGAGCCTTTGCAGGCTCAGGGGAAGAGGCAGAGGCTGACTGCGGCCACCTACATGATTTCTGTTACGACTGTGATTCATACAATGGGAATGTACTCAGTACTCAAAGGAATTTTGGCTGTGTGTCATTTTTTTAATTCAAGTTGCTGCTTATTTATATACTATGATGTGTTCCTGGATGCAGCTTGTATTGTCTCTCTTAATAAAGGGTATAAAAATTAGTGCTGTATGTTAAATAGTGTTCCCCATAAGGTGCTAGCAAGGGTGTGCACATTAGTATACTGTTCCTATTGCATCTTACTACTTCGTTGTGTTTCAGACTGACTTAAAGAAGAGGAGGGTTCCTATTTTCATCTTTTCATCAGTTGACTTTTTTTTTTTTTTTTTCTTTCCATTTTTTGACTGAAGTCTTTAAGATCCCAGACTCTAATGTGCCTCTCCATTCCCCCCTGGTTAGTTGTTACTTAGTCATAAAGCCTCCCTGCCTCATCCAGTGTTAGAGGTAATGGCAGCTGAAAAACTGTTAGTATAGCTTAATTTGCTTTACAAGTTATGTTGTACCTATGATATAGAACTACAATCAAATTTCTAGTAGAAACTCGTTCAGTTGTACCATTGACTTTAACATTTACTGCAGAATTGTCAGATATATTCAGGTCATTAGCACTTCTTTATGCAAAAACCTGAGAGTATTTTGAAACCATTTGTGGTTTACTGTGCGAGGGTTTTGTTAGGATTGATGAATATTCAAGTATTAAGAGGGTTTAGTTGTCTCATAATCACATTAACTTAATGTTCTGTTGAGATGGGAAACTGAAGATGAATATAAAAGGAGAATAACATGTTAAAATATAAAATAAAGTGACTTAGAACCTGTGATAACTAGAATATAAGTTCAGTAAGTGATTTAATTTGTTTTACCTGGTTACCAACACTTTTAATATCAAAGTGCTGTTAAGTCAATCTATTTCTAATCTACTGAGTTTAGGAGGCTTGGTTGTGTGTGTTTCATCTCCGCTAATTGCCTTAATCATCCTCCTTTCCTGCAAATGCAGAGCATGTGTTCTTGCTGCTTTGTCTTAGCTTTTTGTGCTATTGTCTCCTTGCAGCAGCACCAGTTGTGACGTGGAATGCAAGCTATTACGCTCAGCAGTGCTCTCAGTCTTAGACTGGTGCAGGCTAATGTCAGTAGTTAGCAACCAGTAAGAATTTGGTGCTGCTGTCCCACACAGAGTGTTTGAGTAGATAAATGTAGAATCAATGACAGCGAATTTCATAGCTGATAGCTTTCCATTTCCAGGAGCGTAACTGTGCTTGTATTCTTTGTGTGTTGTCAGCTGCTGTACTTGGTAGCTATTGAGAGAAAGACACACAAATGCCTGAAATGAAAGTACTATAAAAGTTATTAGTGAACTCAGTATTCGCAAAGAGAAGTTTCTGTGCTAAAAATCTTGAATTATGTTTGATTCTGGATTTATGACGACATACATATACTTAATACTATAAAGTTTTTCGGTTCCATCATGTATTATAAGACAGATGGAGAACTTACGGCATTTTAAGATAAAAACGTTTACAGGTGCATGCAGAATGCAGTTGAATGCTTTAAAATTGCTTTGCTGATCACATCTTTTCTATTTACCCTCATAGACCTGTTATAACATTCCAGATTCCAAATTTATAAACAAATCAGGTGGTATCTAAGTGAAATACCTATAGTCTCATAGACTGTTATGCTTCTCCTAAGTATTTTGCATATAGAAATAAATTATCCCCAGAATTATTATTGCTTCAGCTTTTGTGTGGTTAATCTGACATGCTGCCTGCTCCCCACTCCCCGGCAGTAGGGTTATTTAATAGAAATGTCTGTTTTGAAAGTAGAGTTCCACATTACTTTCATTACAATTGTCAGTACAATTACTGAGTCCAAGTACTTAGACCTGAAACTGAGCAGCTTTTTTTTTCTAGTGAGTATTTGTTTGAAAAGCTTGATTTAGTTTGCGTTCTTGAGAAAAGTATTGGCTGGAATTAGAAGTACGATGAAGTTTTCTAAAATGGCAGTCATTTGCCATAACCTTGAAATTCTTTTTTCCTTCTGCAAGTCCCTACTTTTTCTATGCCAATTTTTCAGTCTTTATCGCAATACAGATGGTGGTTTTAAAGTACAAGTAACAGCCCCGTTGACTATTCTGCTCTCCAGTTATTTTTCTTACTCAGTCTTTCAGTGAGAACCAGGATCTTCATGCTGTTCTCTTCTGTGGCTTTGTTTTTCCTTTCTTTCTTATATCCTTCAGAAGATATTTTCTTCTTTTTCAGAATGAAGTGCTGTTATATACATTGTGGCCTACCACAATCTTGTGGGGATATGGTACACCTCTGGCAAGGATTAAATTATATTTTTTTAGATAAGAAGAGTGGAAGGAAACACTGTGGCAAGTCACACCATTAGTAACTTATAGCTCATTAACAGCTGAAAATGTGGTTTGTAATGACTTTAAGATTGTAAGATTAAGGTTTGGCAATATTCCTTATCAAGATACCTTTCTGAGCTAATTCTTCGAAGGAAAAGGTCTAGTGAAATGCTATTTTCAAGCAACAGGTTAGTTGTAATATATATTAACTCCCATGAGTGTGTGATTAAAATACAAATTAAAAAATCCATTCACGTGTGCCATAGGAATTTGGCAGACTTAAGCAAGCTTTGATCTTCAAGCAGAAACTTTCCAGAAATTTGAAAATCATCTCTGCAACGTGTCCTGGACTAGGAAATTGAGAAACATTTTTGTGCTCTTAACTGTTGGGTGTAGGGGATTTAGAGAATGAAGCTGTCAACCTGTAAGAGGTACATGAGCCAGAACAGTGAAAAGTGAAAGTATGTACAAGGATCCTGCAGAATGGGATGAAAGGTTAATTGCCAGCGAATGGAGTTTGAATAGGTTGAGGTGTGGCAGAAACAGATGGGTAGGTAGAGCAGGAGTTGGTTGGGGATTAGGAAGATGGAGAATAGAACCTGGAGGGGAAGATAGCTGAAGAGATCAGATAAGGAGTGATTTGTTGTGTTTTTAATGCTCTATTTTTAGTAATCCCTTGTTTTTGTCAATAAGTTGCCTAATGGGGTTACTGTAATAGCCTAGAGATAAGGAAAGAAGAATGAAATAGATGGCATCTTGGAAAAAGTCTAAAATGATTTATTTTCAAATTTATTTGAAGATTCTTTCTTTTATTTTAGACCTCAGAAGTGGTTAGTAATCCACAAACTTGTCTGAGTTTCCAAATTACCTGTTGGGTTAATAAAAGTTACTGTCTTCAGCAGCAAACCTTATCTTGAATGTGATCCTTTGGCAGAATGCCTGCTTTATTTAGGGTTTTTCCTTTAACCTCTGATGAAATGTGGATTTTGTTGGCAGATCTTTGTAAGTCTCCAAAGAAAGATGTTAACAAATGTCAGAATTTGTTCTGCATGGATTTTCCTGCATTTGGTTGAAGGGTTGTTCTGTACTGCCTGATGAGAACTCCTCCTCCAACCAGAACACCTGGCAGCATGAGCTTCCAGATGTGCTTTGCTTGGAAACTGAGAGGGCATATTTTTCAGGCGTTCCCAGAACACTTGAAAAAGAGGAGGAGAATGCACACTTCATGGGAGTGTCTGCGTTCTTGTTTGCCTTACCTGGCTAAGCCTCCAATGTTAGGGGTGAACTTGAAAGCTTTTTCAGCAAGGATTACTTTCTGGTTTTTAAACTCAGATTGCAGACTAAATTAGAAAGATTAAATAATGCTTAAAACAGAACCCTAAATTGTGTGTAGCTAGAGGCATTTTTTTTTTCCACCACCTGTCCTGTAGTCCAGCTGCTGAAGCTGGAGACTCATGCTGTTAGTCATCAGCTGTGTGGGATGCTTTTCTTCCAGTATATCTTGGTTAGAGGAATGATGATCCAGACTTTATTTTTAATTTTGGAAACATTCTTTCCTTGATTGTACTCAGTTCTCTATAGATGACATACTCAGGATGATGAAAATTCTCTTGAGGTCCTTTCTACATAAGAGGTAAAATAAGAGGGGAAAAAAAATCCTTTGGTATTACTATTGATTCTGCTGTACTAATGGTAATTTAGAAGACTTCATTTTACTTCTGCCCCTGCCTTTTTTGTTTTACTGGTATTAGGAAATGTTATATGCACGCTCAAGAAATATGATTGGAAGCTGATTGAATGATGCATTTTCTTGTTGGTTTAGTCAGATTCTTTCTCTCTTTTTTCTTTTATTACAGAAAAGATGAGTATACCACCTCAATCTGTGCATAAAGACAGTGGGAAAACCGTTGAGAATGTGGAGGAGCACAGCTATAAACAAGGGAAAAAAATTCGTGACGCCCTAAGGACAACAGAACGAGATCACAAGAAAAATGTGCAGTGCTCATTTATGTTAGACTCAGTTGGTGGGTCTCTGCCAAAAAAAACAATTCCAGATGTTGATCTCAATAAGCCTTACCTCAGCCTTGGCTGTAGCAATGCTAAGCTTCCGGTCTCTGTGCCCATGCCAATCTCCAGAACTGCACGCCAGACTTCTAGGACTGATTGCCCAGCAGACCGCTTAAAATTCTTTGAAACCTTGCGGCTTTTGTTAAAACTTACCTCAGTCTCAAAAAAAAAGGACAGGGAGCAAAGAGGACAGGAAAGCACCTCTTCTGTCTGGCTAAACCGATCCAATGAACTGATCTGGCTGGAGCTGCAAGCTTGGCATGCTGGCCGGAGCATTAATGACCAAGACCTCTATCTCTATGCAGCCCGTCAAGCTATCCCTGATATTATCAATGAAATCCTTACATTCAAAGTGAACTATGGAAGCTTCTCCTATGTAAAAAATGGAGCCAGTCTCAATGGTACGTCGGGAGAAGGAGTTTGCAAAGCTACACATGGAACTAGTGCTTTGGGTTACTCAAGTTATCACGAACACCTCCATCGCCAGCGGATCTCGTTTGAGCAAGTAAAGCGAATAATGGAGCTGCTAGAGTATATAGAAGCACTTTATCCATCTCTGCAGGCTCTTCAAAAGGACTATGAAAAATATGCTGCAAAGGACTTCCAAGACAGAGTGCAGGCGCTCTGTCTGTGGTTGAACATTACGAAAGACTTAAATCAAAAACTAAGGATTATGGGGACTGTTTTGGGTATCAAAAATCTCTCTGACATTGGCTGGCCAGTGTTTGAAATTCCTTCTCCTCGACCATCTAAGAACGATGATCCAGAGGATGAAGAAGTTAATAGGGAAACTGAAGTAAAGGAATCCTCAGGAACATGCACAGAGGAGAGTGATGGTGAAGAACAAATCTCTGAGGAGAATGTAGAGGAACTTAGACAAGCCATCCAGAACAGTTTTACTAATCAGCCAAATTTTGACTTTCAGGACCATTTTTCAAGGAAGCTTGATAGGCTTGAATCTGGGGATGACTCTGCCTCTTGGATTATTCCAGAATGCAGTGCTGAGGCAGGCTGCAGCAAACACTGTTTGACTTCTATTTACAGGCCGTTTGTAGACAAAGCACTGAAGCAAATGGGGTTGAGGAAGCTAATTTTAAGACTGCACAAGCTAATGCATGGTTCATTGCAAAGGGCTCGTATGGCGTTGGTAAGGAGTGATTGCCCACTGGAGGTAGGTTGTTATTGTGTAAATGGGTGCCTCCATCTACAGTATTGTTTTTAACTGAAACTGGAGGAATTAGAGCCATAGAAAAGTATTGATTGCTTTTCTGGTTTTGGAAGATAATGTATGTTATGATTAAAAGCCCTATTCTACTTCTGCTGAAGCGAATCTGTTATTTGACCTGAATTAGGATGTGTGAAGCTCATAAAATTTCCTAACAGCCAAAGCTGTGAGTCAGAACAAGGTAGCTATGAAAGTGATACTTTTTACTTCTCTTCAGGACCGACTGTCTCTCTACAAGAATTCCTTTATCAAAACATAATTACTGTTTTGGTTTTTTTTCATTACCTAAATGAATGAAATACTGTGGTGGTGCATTATGCTTAAGGCCAGGCTGGATAAGTAAATGGACTCTTGAAATCTACCAAAGCAAGTCATGTTAGCATGCTGCCTTTTTCAACTACCTCTTTTATTTATTTTTTTTCTTTGGATGGTGCTATGTTCTTAATAAAGAATAATTGAGAGTTAATAAAATTATGAGATAAGCAGTAAATGAAGGACAATAGCCTAGGTTTCATATGGTAACTTGTGGCAGAGTACAGTTTCTTAAACTGTTATCTAACTTCTGGGCAATTCTGTGTTAGGAACAACTAGTAGTTAGGATTATTTGCCCTCCTTGATGAAGTGGAAAAGTCTGGGGTCTAACAAGGGATTCTGGATTAAGGTTTTCTTAGCTAACGTTCCTATTCTAATATGAATATTGTATGTGGTGTGAAACACATTACTGATCTCTAAGTGTGACTGTCACATTCGCAAAAGAAACAGGAATCCTTAACTCCCTTGGAGGTTATTTTTGAGGATAACTGAATTGATAAATATAAAGTGATTGGATTTTAAAAATGTTTTTATTTATGCTTTTGCTGATGTAGAGATTGCTGTAAAAAAAAAAAACAGAGCTATTCAATTTTTGTTCTCTAATTGGTTTCAACTCTATGAATGTTTTAGGAAGTTTTGCGTTAAAACAGGTTGGCACCTTTGAAGAGTCATGTGCATAAGCAGAACTTACAGGTATCTGCTACAGTAACCAAACTAAAACCCTTATAATACTTAGGTGGAAAGTTTAGCTTAATGTGTAGGCTGAACTAAGGAAATAAAGGAAATAAAGGGAACAAAATATAATTTGGAGGGATTGAGAATTATTTTGAGCATATTTTTGAAATTGCTAAATATCTTAAACGTCTTGACTTGAGTGTTCTTAAAACAAGTTAATGAAACAACAGTAACTGGAGTCTTTGTTGAAGAGTCACAGAAATAAACCACTTAGTAATTTAACAATGGTTGATTTGTATAAGATGTAAGGATTATCTTTTTTTCTCTCCTTCTCTATTTTAATGACTTAGAGCGTTCATTTTCTGTAATTATTCCGTTTTCTTTGGAGTATTGTCCTCATTTAAGAAATGATACCGTGACTGAAGTTGAACGTTACTAAGTCATAAACTTTCCTGCTCCAAAATTAAATGAGGGCAATGAAAAAAGAGAAAATGGTACTTGTCAGAAGTGTGGTACCTACTGTCACACTGTAGTAGAAGTTGATGTCACACTGTAGTAGAAGAGAGATTTCTCATAGTTTTGAATTGGTCTTTGCAACTGGCAGTATTTTGAAAGTAGATATTAGTAGGTTAATGGTAATTTCATCTTAAATATACACAAATGCTTATACAGATGGGTGTTTTTAGAAGTTTTAAGGTACAAGTTTCGTTCATCATAGTTACAATTTGAACTTTTTTGGTTTCTAATTTTATGCAGGATCTTAATAAATGGCTTGGGTTTTTTATTTTCTCTTTTTTGTTTGTTTGTTTTAAAGAAGCATAGACACTTGAGAGAAGTTGATATTGGACCTGTTGAAGATTAAGATTAGATTAAGCTAAACAACAAAAGGTTGAATGTCCTAACGTCATGTGCTGATGTCCTAATGTTAGGAAATGAAATAGCACATTTATTCACTTTTGTTTCATTACTTTTATTCATATCTTAGTTCTTTAATATTTTTATAACAGCTAGATTTTTCCAACACCACGCTTGCATCACTATGAGGACTGTATTTCTCAAATATTTTATTATTCTGTAGAGGTGAAGCATCTTCATAATTTATTATTAATGAAAGTCTCTTGTATAAAAGCCTTTAGCACTTGTGCTATTCTTCAGAAGCTAGATTTATGCAAAAGATATTTAATACAAAAAAGGCATTAATATACCTCTTAAGAAACTCATCAACTAGTGATTAGACTTCAGCTAAGCTAGATGTGGAGGAAATCCCCACTCATGCACGTTTGCTGTCTGCATAATGAGCTAGTGGTTTATAAACCACATGAGAATCTGCTGCTCATAACGTTTTGTTCTAACATTAGACTGTAATGAATATGCTATCCCATCCCTTTGCCAATCGAATTAAATTAAATTGAAAAAATAAATACACTAAAAAGCGGACTTTGTCTGTGCCTGTAATTCTGCGTGGCTCTTCCGAGAAAGCAGAGCTTGTGCAGTACTTTAGGCATAAATGTAAAAAATATGTGAGTGTAAAATAAGAAACTTTAAAAAAAATTTCTCTTAGATAAGGAGCTTAAAAATGACTTAAATTTTTTAATCCTTGTAGACCTCACTGTAAGAATCTAATCTTATTTCTCATGTTTTCCTTTCCTTTGAAGTGATGTTCAATTTAATATTGAAGAAAAACCTAGAAAATGCTAATTATATTTAAAATACCAATAAAAGATATTCATACTTAGCAGCTATGAAATAAGAATTGGAATAAAATGGACTCAATCTTATACAAATCTTATATTATGTACGTTGTGTTGTTATCACTAAGATCTGCACAAATGTTGAGATAAGCATTTTCTTCCTAGATTAAAACCCACAATGACTACATGTGCAGTTTTTTATAGAGTATTATCAAAAGCCCTATAGTTTAGGTATCTAGAGTGTACAGTTCAGATTTTTTTCAATTATTGTCACTAATAAGAAATGGCCTTTCATTTAAATGAGAGAATAAGTTTAATAATGGGAAAAAGCAGCTTGATCTCTTTTTTTTACCTTCCTCTTTAAATTTCATTTTCAATTTCTTATATCTACCAAAATTCAGAGCGTATTATAAGTTTTGTTCAGCTTAGCTAGTGACAGTTCAATGAAAATTGCATTACTTTATAATGTGTAATTTTATGTAAGACAGTTGGAAAACAAAAATTGTAGATGCTCTGTGTATTTGAAAAGGAATGATGTTACTTGCCTGACCTAACCAAGTGCAAACTTGTTTCTTAATTCATAGTCATTAGTGTAAAGCCTTTTTATTTTTTCTAATTATTTTTAATATATTGCGAAAATTTCAAGTACTGTACGTTATAAGGATTTGAGTGTATATATTCCTATATTATATTAGGCTTAATTGCTGTGTTTGTGATAACCTCAAACATCAGTTTCTTCCTCTGTAGTGATTTTTGGTGTTTAATCAGTGATTTAATTATTTTAAATCAGTAACATAAAGTAAAAAATTGTGTTGTTCACTCCCAAGGGTACAATAGTGTTAACCTCAGTATGGTGTTCCTCAAATTAAACAAAATAAAAAATAGTATTTGCTTTAAAAATAACAAGATGACAAAAAAAACCCGCCACCTAAACAAAAAATGAAAATAGAATTGAAACTAATGTGGTTGATTTGCCAATTAATGAATAGGCAGCTGTAATAGAACCTTACCTTTTAAAAATAGTCTTTTTTGTATGCTGCTTGAATTAGACCCTAAATCTTAAAGAATTTGGGGATCCTTTTTATGATACCTATTTCTTGTTACAGTTTTCAGAATGTCCAGATCCCATGTTGTGTTCAGATTATGTGCAGTTATTAAATTCCCCACCTTGCTGTGAGCAAAAATGCAGCACTGTATCATGGGAAGAGCTGAAATCCATGGATTTGCCATCTTTTGAACCTGCATTCTTGGTCCTTTGCCGAGTCCTGCTCAATGTTATCCATGAATGTCTCAAGCTAAGGTTGGAACAAAGGCCTGCTGGGGAACCATCTCTTTTGAGTATTAAACAGGTTTGCTTCAAGTGTTTTTAATTTTTTTCTATTTGAAATTACTTTGTTTCTTTCATTTTAATAAGGTCATCTATTTAAAGAGGATTTGTTTAAGAAATGAGCGTATATAATTATGTAATAATTTCTATAAATTGTCTTTATTTCGAATGGAGATGTGGTTTTTGCATGGTAAACAACTGGTTATGTATACCTCTCTGATTTAGACATCCAGGAATCAAAATTGATGATTAAAGAATTATCAGCCAGCGAAGGTAAATAGTGTTTGTTCCGTTTGCATTACAAGCTATGTAATTTTCTCCAGCACACTTATTTGTATGTGGGTTTTCTAGGCAGAGTAACCAGTTTTATGGGAACAGATTTAAGAGTTTGTATATTTGTTATACATTTCATTTGATCCTTTTTTGTTTGTGCATGAAAGACCTCCACCAATGTGGTGTGGATGCATAGTGTAAGCTGACTAAGAACGAAAATGAAATGGGAAAAAATGCTCTTACTGTGCAATATTTTTAAAGTAAATGATCTGATCTGATTTAAGTGTACTTACCCAAGATTGTGAGTCCTGTCACAGGTTGAGAATTTTCCATGAAGGTTTCTCTTCTGATAGTTATCTCATACGAGAAAGGCTGTTTGGATAGTATCAGTATGTCTTGGACTGGGCTTTGAGGAGCATTGATCTAAACTCATGTCCTTGCTCCCCAGTGAATATAACCAGAATATGGCTTTGTCAGGCGGTCTTTCAGGGTAAACATTTAAATGCACTCTCTGACTGAGTATGATTTCATGTTCTAGTTATTCAGAACTCAGAAATCAATTGCCAGGGTACCTTATAGTCCCAGCCACGTAAGTTTCTGACAACTCTTTTAGTGAGGGACTTACAATTTCAATCTCAATAGTCATATTTATAGAATAGTATACTGTATTATAAAGTGCAACATCCTTCTTTCCCAGAGACGGATTATATTTTTTTGCCCTTATGTTGTATTTATGAAATTTGAGTTGTGCAAAAATGACTATTTCTTCCTGGAAAATAATATATTTGTTACAGACTGTTTTGACTGTATTTACTGTCTCACTAATTACATTTAAAAAAATGAATTTAACTGAGCGAATGCTTACTATCCCACACAATATTCAGTAGTTCAAGATGATTCTCACCTGTCTTGAGTTTGTGCTGAAAAGTGGATTTACTGTCAAAAGCTTTTTCCTTGCAAAATTCAGTGGAGAAATTAGATCGGTACACCTGAGATTTTTATTTCCAGATTATAGGATACTGTATTAGAAGAGTGCAATTTACGTACTTTCTTCTTCTTCAAGATCCCTTAGATCTGTAACCAGAAGCACTAAAGCATACTGTAAGTATGCAGGTGCTTATCTCTTAGGAATTCTGTTATTCACACACTTATTAACCAGGCATTATTTGAATACATGTTTTAACAATTAAAGGAGAAAGCAGTCAAAGGATTTGTGTTTGGGTGGTAAAAATAGTATCTATCAGCACTCTCTCTGGATAGCCTTAACAGCATATAGAATCATAGAGTGGCTTGGGTTGGAAGGGACCTCAAGGATCATCAAGCTCCAACCCCTCCTGCTGCATGAAGGGCCACCAACCTCCATATCTAATACTAGAGCAAGCTGCCCAGGGCCTCATCCAACCTGCCCTTGAACACCTTCAGGGACAAGGCATCCACAGCTTCTCTGGGCAGCCTGTGCCAGCATGTTGCTTCCTGAAATTTTTGGGTCAGCAGTTCCTTGAAGTTAGCTGACAACATTCTGGGTATTGACTGTTAGCTGTCATGTAGTACACATTACTTGTAGGTAGCCTGACCTGGCTGAAAAGGGAAAAGTTGCAGCTAGTTGGTTGTCTGCTAAGTGACTGATTCTGTCTGGAGAGAAGCCACAATGTACTGACTAGTTGACTGGTTCTGCTTGATGGGATTTTATGTGTTATGTATAATTATAGGTCATTTAGAGTAGATGTTGATGTAAGTTTTGAAAATTTGTAGTGGATAAATTTAAATGTTTGGGGACAGATAATGAATTTGTAGGTCAAGTAAATACTTACGGGGAAAAAAAAGATCTTATAAAATTGCTTTCTCTAAACTACGGTACTCCAGAGGCTCTGATCCATCCCACCTCCTCTGCAGAAAAGAAATTCTTCTACAAGCACCCTAAACAAAAAATGACTCGTCAAACAAACCAATAATAGTGGTAATATTTTCAGTTTATAGACCATGTTTTTGATTTGCTTACTGCCTTGTAAGTTTCTACTCTTAAAGCTGACATTTAAAATTAGCATTATGTATTTGTAGTTTGCTCTTTTTGTAAATCCTATGCTCTGTTATTGAATAACACTATACCTTACTGTATGGGCAGTACTATTTAAATAAGAAATCTCTTTTTAATGGTGTTTTAATAATATTTTATCTTGGAATAGACAAGGGATCCTCTGCAAAGATTAGAAGTACTTCTCTAGTATCTGTAAAGTGTACTATAATATGAAGTAAAGTGTTAGGGACAAGTGATACTGCCAAGTCCCACCTGTCTCTGTGAATAACAGATTGATTATTTGATACCAATTTTAAATTCTTTGTACAAATGATGCTTTCCTTTGTGGGTCCAGTGGCAAAATGAAACAGTAGATTAGCACTGTGTATACTGTATGTGGTTGAGCGGGGAGTTGGACACTTTCATTTTTAAATAAGACACACTGGGGATATAAATGTCTGATTTTTAGATTTCCACATTATAGTAAATTACTATGGGGTTTTTTCTCCCCTTTTTTTCTTGAACTGCTAACAGATCTGAGTTTAGAAAGCTACCATTGTTTTTTCCCCTGCATGCCAAGAGGACATAGTGTATTGTGTTTTCCCCTGTAAAAGATTCAAAAGTACTCTTGCCATATTGTGGCTGTGGGTGTTTTGCTTTCATGCCATTGTACTTTCTCATATACTGAGATAGTGATATTTTCTTTTGCCAGGACAGCCATTACAAAGGAATTCAAAAAAGTTAACCAACCAACAACTCCATCCCCTCTGACCACCCAAATGTACCCTTCTCTTTCCTCTTTTGATCTCAGACTCTTAGTTTAATGAATTTGGTACTCAAAAAAGGTTGGGATGTCAGACCTGGAGACTGATGATAATTTCAAAAGAATACACATTTTGCTCTGGAGGGGATTTTGAGAGAGACGTTTGCTTGTGGGGGATTGAAATCTATTGTATTATGTACTCTTGTGTTTGTGCTTGTGCATGTTTCTTCAATCAAATAAAAGTTGTAAGCTTTCAGGTAAGAGTGACCACTGTTTGGCCAAAAGCAAATGTGTAGTGGTTAAAAGATCTTTTGCCTAAGATTAGCCATTTCCAGTTAAACAGCAGAATGAGTACCAACTGCTTTTCAGGTACAGATCTTGGAGTTGTGGACACCTGACCAATAGATTGAAAATCAAATTCGTGTAGTAACATATTTCTCATAAGTCTCCAAGTGTCTATCTAATACGCTGCATATTATTCACGACTTGCTTCTGTTTAAAGTTGCTTTTGGTCATCGTGAGACCTCTTGCCCACTTCCAAATGTTTCATCTATCCAGTGAGGTGCTTACTGTGGCCCTGGGTGAAAAACAGAATATGAAATGTCAGCTCCAATCTCCGTTTACAGTTATGTGGCAAATGATGTGATGGCAGTTAGGTAATCCGGGCAAACTAGCAGAGATCTCTCCTGGAGACATACAGAGTGACCTGCATGCATTTCTAAAAGCATTTAGAAATTGCTCAGTGATAAACTAAGACAAACATCTGACAAAATTAAGTTTTCATATCCTGGAGACAATTTGCGAGTAGTGTCTTGACTGACTCCGGTTTTTGGGTTTTTCTTTTGCAGCTAGTGAGAGAGTGTAAGGAGGTCCTGAAGGGTGGCCTGTTAATGAAGCAATATTACCAGTTTATGTTGCGTGAGGTGTTAGATGACTTGCAGAAGATTGATTGCAACATTGATGCTTTTGAAGAGGACCTGCATAAAATGTTAATGGTAAGCTTGAAAACATGGGAAGGCATTTGGAGTTCTACTAAGAGTACTGATCTGAATAAGACTCATAGATGTGTGTTGTTCCTGTTAGGTATAGATACTGCTAACCTGTTGTTGTTGTGCTGCATCAACATAATGTTATTCTTCTAAAGGACTCTTAAAGATAATATAATAGCCCTTGTCATTTTCTTGTTTACTGGACCGTGGAACAGTAGATCTGTAAATAGCATGTACTTACAAGAAAATGCTTCATTAATAGACCTGTCAATTGCATACAGTTTTTTAAGTGTTTAATAATCTTTTAGTAGTGAATAAAAAAGTACAATTGTTTGACCAACATTGTGTCTTAATACTTTAATACCTTATGTTCATCCATGAATGGTGCCTTATTTTTAATCTGTGTTCATTATTGTAATAAGTGAAGCACAGAAGTATCTTCAAGGTAAGTACTTTACTTCTGAATAATCCTAAAAGTAATATTTAAGTAAATGTAAATTGCTGTTCCTTTAGATGTGACTTATTTTTATTATTTTTGAGTTGTATGAGTTTAGTCCTTGCTGTTCTGGGGGAAAAACCAAAGAACAAATAAAACCAAGAACAATAAGATATACTTCAGTGCCTTATTTACTAGCGTTTTATCAGCAGAGCTGCTGGTACTATCAGTTGTTGAGGATATGTAGTTTTTTCTTGTTACCTGCTTTTTGTTGCCTGTAATGGGGAAAATATGCTGTTACACCTAAAGTTTCTTATGCAGAATGTCTGTCTTTATTGCCATCTGAAATTTCAAGAAACGTCCAGCAGAAATGACCTCTGTAGGTGAAAGGAAAATGATTCATCTTGTCTGTTCTGAAATTCCTTATTTTGTTACGTAGCTGTAGTGTTTTGTGCTGTGAGGCAAGAGCTCGAACTTTGACAGCAGTTTCAATTGTATGAGGACCTTGCGTTTTGTAAGTCATGAAGGGGATGGTGACAGGACTGTGCAAACTGAAATAATCTTATCAGAATTCAGAAAAGCATCACAGTGTCTGCCCACCGTCAAGTAGAGTTTTAAGACTTTCAATAACTTGGTATTGTGATCTGAAAATACTTGAAAACAACAGGAAATTTTATCCATTTCTAATGAGGGCCATTTGTTGATTTTATGGATTATCCAACAAAACATATGGTTAAATAGTTAAAAAGCTGCTTTTTTTTTTTTTTTTTTTTTTAGCTCTTTGTGATCCCTAAGGGCAAATGTTTGAAGAACTGTACTTACCTGGATTTTTTTATTAGATTAAAACTGTAATAATGAAAAAAAAAAAAAAATCTGAGAAGTAAGGGTTGGCATAAAGGGATGTAAGGTATAACAGAATCTGAACCTTGTTCTCTGCACTTATCCATACACAGGAGTATGGATCCAAATATTTTTGAATAATCCAGTTAATAAAAGATTTAGGAATTTTTTTGTTTGTTTTTGTTTGTTTGTTTGTTTTCTCCAGTAGTTCTGCTTTTGCTAGCTCTAACTACAGTATGTATTCAGCAATATGGTGGTGGATAGCAGCACAACAAGTAAGTTGATGACACTACAAGTATTTTCAGAAAAGTATTGTAGAGAGTGTATTTCAGCGCCACTTTTTTATTTCCTGAGTCATAAGTTTCACCATCTTTGTGGAAAAACATAACTCATTTTCATTCCTAGCAAACAAAATATGCAGAAATATTTTCTACAAATTGTATAATACTGTTTGCTTGTTGATTTGGAAAGTTGTAGTCCTTAGTTGCAGACTGTGTAACAATTTCTGTTTAAATTATCTCCTTCCACATGTAGGTTTACTTTGATTACATGCGAAGCTGGATCCAAATGCTACAGCAGTTACCTCAAGCATCTCATAGTTTAAAAAATCTCCTAGAGGAAGAATGGAATTTCACCAAAGAAATAACTCCTTATATAAGAGGAGGAGAAGCTCAAGCTGGAAAACTATTCTGGTAAGTTTTAATTACTCTGTTTATGACGCCAATTTGTACCAGGTTTTTATGCGAGTTAGTACTTGTTCAGGATTTCCAGAATGGGCTTCTTGAGGCTTCAGTAAGCAGGTAATAGTCTTTCTGTGAGCTATTGGATTGTTGCAATGAGTGTAGCTACAGGATCCACTAAGTGCAGATTGCACTTATTCTAGCTATAACTGGAATGACTACTAACATGGAAAGTTCCTATTCCTGCTAGCCCCGCATATGTAGAGTAACAGAGGGCCCCCAAGATGCTGCTTGCTTCTTCAGTTGGACTTGGCAACACAGCTCTCTTGCACTGGATAGAGTAGGAAGAAGTTTAAGGTGCCATGCTACCCTGAATAAGTCTGAAGTTCCACCATTTCTGTTGCTACAGTGATATTGCAGGAATGCTGCTGAAATCTACAGGAATATTTTTAGATTCTGGACTACAAGACAGTTGTGATGAATTTTGGGCCAGTGCCGATGACAGTACTGCGTCAGATGAAATAAGGTATTAAGCCCTTTGGCTTAATAATAGTAAGCACACTTGTGTTTCTTTACCCCTGACAGGTACATACTGCATTTTAATTCTTAGAATGAAAACTTAGTAAATGTGACATTCCGTAGACTTTTTTGCTGATGTTTCTGTATGTAGTAATATTGAATCATTCTTTTAAAACCTAATAACCTTCTTTTAATTCAGGATGTCAGAAATTGTTATCTAATGATCTTTAAATTCTGTTTTTATATCCTTAACAAGAACGTGCTTGGACAAATTCAATTGATATTAATCATCTGCATGTAAATATTTTTTTCTATGATCTTTCTATTGATAGACAAATTAAAAAATCTTCTAATGGCTGTGCAAATGTTAACATGCTTTATTAAAACACTGTCACTTCATTCCTACCAATGTTTCAGGAGGTCTGTCATAGAGACCAGCCGAGCACTCAAAGAACTGTTTCATGAAGCTAGAGAAAGGGCCTCTAAGGCTCTTGGATTTGCTAAAATGCTAAGGAAGGTAAGTTCACAGTAGAGTTTCATGTGATTTACTGATGTTCACTATTATTTATATGCTTTAAATAAATTTAGTTTGAAAGTATATTCTTTTGTTTTGATGTTGCTTTTAGGACCTTGAAATAGCAGCAGAATTTGCATTGTCAGCCCCTGTCCGAGATCTTCTGAATGCTCTGAAAATAAAAGAGTATGTGAAGGTAAATTGAGTTCAAATGCATGAAATTAGTGTGGGGATGCTAAGCAAAGCACCAAAGCATATTTATGTATATTTATGTATATTTGTTTATATATTTTTTTTAATGTCACCTGTATATCTCAAGATTTAGAATGTCATGTATTTAATACTGAATAGTGGCAGTACAATTATTTCCTTCGTCTGTGCTTGTGTGAGAATGATAGCTTATGTTCTGGGAAATCAGAGTCTAATTCCTTGCCTTACAAAGATTTCTGATTTAGGGAGTGCAAAAATGCTGCAATAGCACTTCCACATCTTGTGAGAGAGGAATAATAACACTTAGTAAGGAACGGGCATATGGTGATGGGTTGGTGATTGGACTAGATGACATTAGTGATCCTTTCCAACCTTGATGATTCTGTGATTCTATTAACTATTTCTAGAAAACTGTTGTACAGCAAAATTAAATTAATTCCATTGGGCGCAGGTGCCCAATACTGACTGCATTATAAACTCCCACACAAATGGTTTCATGCTTTATTCCTTGGTCTAGTCGTTATTGTAATTTGAATTTAAATAAATCAACTGTTTCAATGAGTTATATTTATTTGGATCTGCTATTTTTTTTCCTTTTATGTGTTTAAAGTACATAATTTCCAATTGGGTAACAGTTGACAGATTTTTCCTATTTTTCCTATCCTAACAATTGACTGAAATTTCCTATTGGATTTGAATGAGTGATTGCTAAAAGAGGACATTGGTTCGAGGGAAGACAGACAAGCTCATAGGAGAGAAGCACATCAGGTGTTGTTAAATATGTAGATAAAACCATTATGGATCAGATGATCTCTAGAACTCCTTTCCAGCCTAAGCTATAATCTGTTTAAAAAAAAAAAAAAGAAAAAAGAAAAAAAAGAAAAAATCAAAAACATCTGGTTTAGCAGGACGCTAGTCTGTGAACTGTTTAAAAGAGAGAGTGGTCAGGGAAATTTTCAATTTACATTTACTTTTAAAAAGTACTGTTTCTTACATTGCTGCTCTAAGGCACAGTATTGGATTTTGTTAAGGCAGTATCATTGTTCTTATGCACACTGTTGAAGAAAAGGTTGGGTCTTGACTTTGAAAAGTTTGTTTGAGCATGTGGGTTAAATAATCCACTGTGAAGTCTTTAAGATTTATCTGCTTTTGTGTGTTACTTTTCTCCCCTTTTTTGAGTTTCTCAATAAGACATATTTTGGTGATGAACACTTCATATGCTGGCCTTCTATCATTGTGTAGGGAGTTGAAGTTTTTAAAAACCTATTCAGTCAGATGCACTTTAGTGTTTTGGGAAACTGTTTTAGATTTCATTAACAATGCCAACAGTTTTTATTTTGACCTATGGATAATAGTGATCTTAATTGAGAAATATGCCTGCCTTATGTTAAAAATGTTGAGTGCAGTGTTTTGTCTTAGCTTGATGGCATCCAACTCTGAAAAGAAAGAACTAAACTTAAACTCTACATCAGTTACCTCATGATGGATCACAGAAATCAACTAATTTGCTGTTTTCACAGTCCGATTCTGACTCATGACTTCGTTAAAAATATTGCTTTAGCATGCATATTGTACAGTTACTTGAGATAACTTGTTTAAATTAGATGACACGTCCCTATTTTACTTAGAGAAATTGAAATTCATTCACTCAATCTCATTTTATTTTATTCTCCAGGTACAAATCCCTGGACTCGAGAATTTACAAGTATTTGTTCCAAATAGTATTGCAGGTGAAAAGTCTGTGATTTTGCAGCTCCTAAATGCGGCTGCTGGAAAAGATTGCTCAAAAGATTCAGATGAGCTTGCGTACGAGGCCTATTTAATAATGACCAAACACAGTGACAAAGACCATGATATAGGTGACATGTGGAGTGCATGGGAGGGCCAACCTGTCAAAGTAGTGCCACAAGTGGAAACTGTTGATACACTACGAAGCATGCAGGTGGGTTGTTTCTTTTTGTTTTGCCCGTTCGTGTAATCTCCACACTTTTTTGAAGTCTTCTCCTTCCAGATGAGCCAAAATGATTTAAGTGAGGCATGTTTCATTTTATGTGTAGTAATTTAATTTATAGCATAAGATTGATTCTTAGCTGTGTTAGTAGACTCCACTGAATTTTAATGTTTCTTGAAAGTATTAATCTCTACTGTGTACATTTTTCAGGGATAGATTTTTGTAGTAAGATGTAAGTCTTATTTGGTGTTCAGATGTGTTGACCTTCATGTTTTATTAAGAACTCACCAGTCTTCAGTAACTTAGGTCAGTTGCGTGTTTTCCACACACTGAAACAAATTAGTTTCAGTCTCGAGAGAACTGTGACATTTGAAGTAAAATATCTGTGGAGTTACTGGATGTTCAGTGGCTCTTTAGGAAGAAATATTTCCAGTCATACTTCCCTTCATTCCAAGCCAGTGGGGGTTCCTGCCAGTAGTTCTGCTGTGCTGTAGTATCTGAGCCAGCTGCAACTCCCTGCCCATCCTGTTTGCATGCCCTTATGGTAAGCTAAGTGAATTTTCCTTTTAGTATGTCATGCAGTTCCTTGGATCCCTACCATAAATGGGCTCTCCTGTCTATTAACAGAGTGACTTTCCGTATCACCGGGTGTGGCCTCAGATGTTCTGAGGGCCTCCAGCAGCTACAGGCTGTTGAAAATACCACGTCTGTATGTAACAGTGTTTATCTGTAGGCAAGACTAAACAGTAAAAAACAAAACAAACAAACAAAAAAGGCTTTTAATTAAGTTTTTAAAATTTCATTGGACTTGTAGTAAAGGTAACAGCATTTCATTCAGAACAGCAGAAGATGGAATTTAGTTTGCAAATGGCAACCCATCTGATTTAGACAATATAACATGGATGCATTTATGTTTGTGTCTACATAACATTTAATAATCTCTTCTAAGTTGTACACTGAAAAGTTAAAAGGGAAAAAATCCTTCAGAAAGGTTGTGTCCTGTGTTGTAAATAGTATGCTTTAATTGCAAGCCAGAGAAAATATTTAAACTTGAGAAAAGGTGTCTTTTAAAAAATAGAAGAATGCCATCACAATTTAAAGAAATTTGAGCTTGAAAATATTGTTTACTGGGGAGATTTTAAAAATGCAGATGAAATAAATATTGTTTTGTAACATTTTTCAGCTCTCTTTTCTGTATTTTGAAATTGACAGTGCCACAGCAAAGATAGCACCACTTGCTATTCTATGTACTTTTATAAAAGCCTGTAATATCAGAGCTCTGGTTTTCCAAACATGCTCTTATATTTTAGTAATTTTCAAAATCTGAGCAAACACCATGGGTTAAATCAATGTTTTCTGCGGTTCCTCTCAAATATATTACCTCACTTGGATAAAATCTGTTTGTTTATGTTGATTGTTACCTCTGTCTGCTTGGAGAAAGTATAATTTTTATACTTAGATATTGCCTTTGTATAAATATTTTTAAGATAATTTTTAACATGTTGTTTCCCAATTTTCAGCAAGTTAATCACCTTTCCAGAAATGAATAGTAGCATATTCCCCTTGAAAACAACTGGTGGCATTTAACCTTGTAGACCTCTGCTTGAAAGATAAGTGTTTATCAAGCTCTGTTGCCAGCATCAAGCTTTTTGGTGTGAATTAAGAATTCTGATGAGTAGCAAAGAGAAAAACTGTATAATATGTTAGAATTCCAAAAATTTCCAGTTGGAATTTGCCAATGCAGGACGTGTTTTTAGAGGGGAGGTTTTGTTGATAAGGACTAGTGGTATCTCATATTCCTAGGTTGACAACCTCCTTCTCGTAGTCATTCAGTCTGCCCACCTTGTGAGTCAGCGAAAAGCTTTCCAACAATCTATAGAAGGGCTCATATCTCTCCACCAGGAACAGACATCCAGCCAACCAGTCATTGCCAAAGCTCTGCAGCAACTAAAGGTAAGCAGTTTTACAGATTATCTCAGTAAAAATGATTTTACTTTGATCACTGATAACTAGAGATATGTAAGGAGACTTGACTGCAATGCTAATGATGTTCTGCAGCTGTAATTTGTGCAAGACCATTGGAATTTATTTTCAGTACAATTTTCATTCTGTTTTTGCTAAGGATGTGTGAGTGTAATTTTGCACAATATTAGTATAATCATTGTTATATTAGTTATGTGAGTAACAAGTCTGTAACGCAATAGAAACACAGTAACAGAAAAAATAATGTCTTGTGTGTTTGTCTAATGTGTTTGAGAGGATTAGTGAATGGAAGGAAAGTGTTTGATTTTTATTTTTGTTTGTTTGTTTTTGTTTTTTTTTTTAAAGATCCAGAAACACCAAGATATTTCTGTGTTGAATTTGCAGTATCAGGGCCCTGTGTTTCCTCTTGAATTCAGTAGAAGCTATGTACACATCACTGTTAAAATACCACCAATGACTCGGTCATATTATAGATAGTAAAACTCATTTTCTTTTTTTCTTCCTTCGCTTTCGTTGTTTTTTAAGTTAATCTCATACAAGCAAACAAACTGAATTTGCAATACCACATTTAATTATAAGCCTTGCTTAGTGCAAATTCTGAAAAGTACTCGTTTTTCTGAGTCTGAATGAATTGTGGTGACATTAAAGTACATCTGCATTTAAAATAATGTAATCATCAGATTTGCGCTTGCCTTAATCTACTCAGCAATTGAATATAAGTAATAAAGTGATCCTTTTTTGTTGTTATTTAGAACGAAGCATTGCAGCTATGCAATAAGATAAGCAGTGCCATTGATAGAGTTGATCATATGTTCACATCTGAGTTCGATGCTGAAGTTGATGAATCTGAATCTGTGACCTTGCAGCAATACTACCGGGAAGCCATGATTCAGGCTTACAATTTTGGGTTTGAGGTAAGGAAATAAAGAGTTAATGACAATAATGACAATATGTTTTGTGGCATTGACATGAAACTAGCAGAACACTTAAAAAATATGAATGAAAAAGATTGAAAAAGAACAGAGAGATATTACAGACTCCAGTTAGTAATGTCTGAAACTCTAAACAGTGTTAAGAACTTGCTAAATTCAAGTGTAGAATTGCAAGCTCTGCTACCTAGTTATGTTCTGGATGAAATCAGAAATATTCGTTGGTATTGAGTGTCATTGTAACGTGGCTTCTCACTGTTTTTCAACCAGGAGTAGCATAAGAAGACATTAGAGCCTTCCTTTCAAAGTTTATGGTAGTTCTTTGATGTAGTGAATATGGCTTTTGAGTATTTTCCCTACAGTGCTGATGAGAAAATATCATGTTTATATAATGTATAATGTTTCCTTATTTGATTCCTGCGACCTTTTAAGTTTCTAGATTTATTTTTTTTTTTTACACTGACATACTTTTAAGGATAGTCTCCTAAAAAAACATCTGATATTTCTGGTTTTTTTTATGTATATATACAACTCATTTTTTTTCTCTGAATTATCTGTAATACAACTGAAAATAAACATTACTTTGAAGTTCAGTCTCTGATTATGGATCTGAGCATTTATGTAGGATGTTACTTAAATGCTGTGTACACTACTGAATATCAGCATATGCCCGTATGTACACAATAATACAATATGGCTTAAGTGCTGCCCCTCACTGTAACACATTTTGTGTTGTATACTTTTACATTTTTTTCTATAATTATGGAACTGCTTGCATGAAATCATTTTGTCTGAGAATAGGATGTGATTGTTACCCTGCAAGAAATTTTCTTAGCCTGCAAATACTCTGGTGGATATTGCAAATAATACTTCTGATATTACTATTATTATTTGAAAAATAATCTTTAATTTCTTGCAGTACCATAAAGAAGTCGTTCGTCTGATGTCTGGAGAATTCAGGCAGAAAATTGGAGACAAGTATATCAGCTTTGCCAGAAAATGGATGAACTATGTGCTTACAAAATGTGAGAGTGGCCGAGGCACTCGACCCAGGTAAACAAGCAAACTTGTTAATGTCATAGTAATTTGTGTTACTTTTAAATAATATGCAGGACTCTTCATGCTGTGAACAGTGATTAACTGTTTAGAAGCAATTCTTTTAAAGTATTAATGCTTCTGGTACTTGAGTAATTTGAATTGTGAATAAGTAAAGCCAAATGAATCCCCCAGCTGCTTTGCAGAGTCTTCTGCTGAACATCTTGCCTCCTGTTAGTTGATAGGAAGAAAAAGTGGAGATCATTGGACTCAAACAGTTCAGAAACTGGATATGGGCCATTAGCGCTGGACAAAAGTAGTATGCGACCAGGTGTCTATAAAGACTGCTGAATATGCAACAGTCATTCTCAGAGTATTGTACAGAGAAAGGACTGTTGTTTTGTGTGGTTGCAGAAATGATGTCCACATAAGAGCTTTTGCCTCCTGTACAAGTCCTTTCTATGAGTCTCTTCTGAATGTATGACCCACAGATGTGGAAGAAGTGATTCCACTCTGGTGAAAATTCTTCAGATTGATATGAAGCCGTAGTTAAACTAACTAAATCTAGAACTACATTACAGATATCAGAATCCATGTTTCCTCAGTCTGTTGAGAATACTATTGGGGCCTAGTGGTCTCTCAAACTGTGCTTAGAGTTAGAGTTAGTACTGTGAAACTCTATTGCTGGATGCTAACGCACAAACAAAGAAAAGAGGATTTGCATTATCTTCATTATCTTGAGGATATAAACTAGAGGCTGGGATGACTGAACAAGAATGATACTGTAGCTTGATTTATTTACGTGGTTTTGCAATATTTTGCAGCTGATAGATCAGAATTTTATGGAATTCTGATGCTTTATAATAGATGCTTTATATTGATCTGTGCTTGCCGATGTTTTTATTTATTTATTTATTTTATTTATTTATTATTTTTCTCTTAAAGAATAGAGCTGATCAGTCGTTCCTAGAGGTGGTCTGTTTTACTTGCAGGCAGAAGAGGAGGAAAGATTGGGTAGTCTGAAGCATGTCTGAATAGCCTAGTTAGGTAGCTGTTATAGTTAATTTGTACCTCATAGATTGCAACTGCCAGTTTTAGCTAGCAGTATCAGGAAATAGCTAAAGGCACAAGTCACTCAAGCCAAGTTATTTGTTACCAATCTAGGCCCTGAAACCAGTGATGCCCAATTCGTACTGATCAGATTCTTAAAAAATCATTCATTAAAAAATCATTAATCTTGTTTCAAAAATGATAATTTAGTATGGGGACATTGTGATTTGGCTTGTTACTCTAAAACATTGTGAATTAATTGGTGGTACCATCCCTGAAGATAGTACATACATGAGTATATCAATGGGTTGATATAGTACATTCATCAATATTCAGCCATCTGCTTGCTTTATTTGACAGTGTCCTTGTTAAAATCAGGCTTTATCTGCATGTAACTCAGCAAATATTAATATAACTTAAATACGATACCTTTAATATATTAAATTGTTTTCTTACCTATTTTTCCTCTTGAAAGTATGAAAATCTTTGTAACTACCATTTGCTTTTCTTTGATGTTGTTGAAACTCTTGTGGTGGCTTTCATCAAGGAGTAATTCATGTTGTCTATCTTTGAGATAGGTGGGCAACTCAAGGTTTTGATTTTCTTCAAGCCATTGAACCAGCATTTATTTCGGCTCTCCCAGAAGATGATTTCTTGGTATGGAATAAGTTATCCTGATTGTTATTTATTTCTGAGTATTTGTGAAGCGTTTCAGTCACTGTCTGTTATCAGGGGTGTTTTTTATAAAGCTGTGTCTGACTACAGATGCTCTGAAAATTGCTGTTGTGTATAACTGATGATGATTATGACGACATCTCGTTAGTTCATAAAGTTATGAATAGTGTATGGTTATGACCACTGGCGTTAATATTTTCAAGTTGCTGACAGTTTGCCTGTGCTGTCCTGGGAGGCCTGTCTCTGAGGAAATTTGATAGAGGCTTTACTACAGAGTTTAAAAATAAATAAATAAAAAAAATAGCGGATATCCTAATAAATTTCTGAATACAAGCTTCTGAGTCTTAGCACCCAAAGTTCACTGACCTTATGAATACAAAAGCACAATCGCTTAAGCATATTTCTTCAAATTATGATGACATCAAATTGATTTTAAGGAATGTCTCTTTTGTTTTTACTGTGAAAAAAACAGTAGACTGTAACTGGTTGGTTTTTTTTTTTGTTTTTTTTGTTTTTTTTGTTTTTTTTTTGTTTGTTTGTTTTTTGTTTTTTTCCATTGCTTTGCCTTCCCATTTCTTCTGTGGAAATAAAATCCTGAGAATTTATTTATGATCTTGATATAGTACTACAGAGAAGTGAAAGTACAGTTGCCACAAAGTCTCTCTGATTTTTTTTTTTTAGTTTCAAGATCTGTTATGCCATCCACTTTAGTCTTGCTTAATACAGAAACTATGTAGTTTATAGTTTCTACTTATATTTTTGCCAACAGCTCTCAAGTAAGTTACGTTTTTGTTCTTCTGTGTCTATGTTGTTGTAAAAGAGTTGTCTGCCTAAATGAGAAGGTTAAGCTTATGATGATAATACAGTAATACTGTAGTTTCAGGAAGTAACCCCTCAGCTTTACTTATCTGATTTGATGCAGTTTCAAAGGTACCTGCTATTTGGAAGAGTAATGTGTGTGTATTTTGGTGTTACTATCTTGCTAGAGATCGTTATTTATGAGGAAGCTTCTAAGGAGGAAATAATGTGGCCCATGACATTAATAACTGGTAATTTTGTCCATAAGTGGAACTGATACTTTCTTGTGACCATGAAAGTGTGCTAACAAGCAATCATGCATGAGTTAGTTTGTTGACTGATAATTATCTAAAATACCTTGACATTTCCTCAAATAGGATTTTTATGACAGAGGTTTCACATGTACAAAAAAATTCAAAGCCAGTATTATGTAATATAGATTAAGTTTGGACATGGAACAAGTAGGAGAGAAAGGGAAAAAAATCAAAACCTTCACTGCATTTCTGAAGTTTTGCTTTGTTAAAGCTGGATTTCAGTTTTGGAGAGCGTTACTTGAAGCTCTTTGTGCTAATTTAGTTTGACTGGTGTATAACACCAGCTTACAGCATTTTACCTAGAAATGCCTATGTCAATCTTAATCTCTTATTCAAATTATTTGAATAAGATATATATATAATACCTGATGGCATTAAAAAGAGGTCTGGATTTGAAGCTCTAGATTTAAAGCTGAGATAGATTTAAGCTCAGTCTAAGTTGATAAGATATGCCAATCACAGACTAAACACTTTTTTAAAAATTTAATCACTGTTCTTTCAGTTAGTCTAGTGTCCGGCTTCTTCAGTATGTTTTGAATTTCATTTTAGAAGAAATGTTGACCAGTCTGAGTGGCTGGTATTCAGATGTGGCTTTCATAGCAACTCTACCAAAGAACATGATTTTATTTCATTATTGCGAAGATAAATTTTATCCCTGGTGTTCTGACAAGTAAATTGAATCAGAGTCAGATTTAATAGTTTGTGTGAGGTTACATGGACAATTATGAGTACAACTCATAATCAAGCTCACATTGCCTGAGCCTAAGTTCTGTGATTTGACTAATAAACATTCTTTCCCGAAAGTTTTACTTACTTCCTGGGAAGGTTAGGAAGGTGGATTTCTTTTACTGTACAGTGCATCGTATTCATTGTTTTACAGATTTTTATCTTATGATTCAGGCTGTCATACTCTCACCCATGTTCTTTCACTGTTTCTTGTTGAGGAGTGGGGCCAGAGTACGGAGGGAAGGCAGAGGTTGTTGCAATATTCTCTTAGTTCCAGCATGCTTGATTGTACATTTTTATTAGTGATGGATAATTGTAAGTTTCACTGGCTTTATATTATGAAATATTTTTTATGGTGAATCGTTCAGTTCTCATGGTTACTGAGTTTTGCCAGGGTCAACAGACAAGGCAAAATTAAGACTTTCTATGTAAAAAAAAATTAAAAAAAAAAAAAAAAATCAGTCAAAACCTTATATGCACCCTAAAGTTTAGTATTGTTGGTAGGCTGGGGAATGAAGTATGTGGTTTTTGAGATATTACGTATTTAATCAGTATCATTTTATTACTGTGAGATTTACCATATCATTATGAACTCTCTTGAAATATAAGATATCACAACATGTTCTGTTTGCATTTTCTAGAGTTTACAAGCTCTGATGAATGAGTGCATTGGCCATGTTATTGGAAAACCTCACAGTCCTGTTACAGGTCTGTACCTTGGTAAGGCAGAAGTTACTGGTGTTGGTTCTTCAGTTTTGCTGCTATTGCTATATAATTTTGATTGTAAAGTAGTTTTAAAAAGCTAGAAAGAGAAATAAAGATTTTATTTCAAAGCTTTTGTGATTCCTGATGGGAAATTGTGATTGTCTGAGGAAAATGTAGATAAATGGTGGTTTTACTCTAGAAATTTAGAAGCTTTACAGATGCTTTTGTCTGATTTTGCCCTTGAATCCCTGTGAAGTTTTGCAGATCTTCTGGAGGATTGTGTTTTCTAAAGGTTGGTAAAAGAAGCAGTTTTAACTTCAGACAGACATTCACAGTTCCCTCTCCCAAATTTTCTTTGTGGTGCTGCAGGTGTTCACACTTCTGACGGACTTTTATATAAGTGTTGAGGTATGGAGTAGTTATATTTGGTGGCATGAGATAGCGCTGTGGGAATCAGTTCTCCAATACCAAAGTTCGTCATGGCTTAAAAAATACCTTTGTTAGGCATAAGAAGAAGATCAAGATATTTTATTGTTTATCATGAGAAGGAGGATGTTTCCTCAGCTGTGTTTCTCTCTTACATACCTCTCTCTCAGCACTGTTTCTCTCTTTTTCTTCCCAAGTCCACTGAGTGGTTTAACTTCCAAAATACCACATCTTCCTGTCTTTCTCCTGATGCCCACTTCCTGAGTAGGGTTGATGGCCAGTGGCATGAAGGGAAAGTAATTTGACTTGTCCGAGAGGAAGTTTTTCAGTGTTTTAGGAAAGTTTTACTTTTTATGAGGAATTCTTGAAGGTGAGAAACCTTTCACAATCTAAGTCAGCATAATTCTTTGGATTAGAAGCATTGCCTAAAATATATATTAGTCAAATTCTGTACTGTGATGCAAAACCTGTACATTCACTTTTTTATACTGTGTAACTGAACATAAACTATATCCTAGCTGCAGTTACTGAAGATACTCCTTTCTGTCTCGTGATCAGGAGGAAAATAGAAATTCCCAGTTCCATTTGTATTCTGTATTGAGTGACTTAAACCCACTGTGATCTTTGCCCCCTTTCCTAAAGCTGAGAATTCAGTTGCATTCATGCTGTTGCCTATAGATACACAGCAAGGAGTCTCCTGGTGTTTCATCTTGTCTTCTTCCTTTGTGAAGCAGTATGTATCCACCTTTGTGGACTGGATTCTACCTTCTGCTAGCGTCCTTGCAAATTATAACAGAAAAACCAGCACTGGTCCTGACAGCCTGGTAGTGCAGACAAGGCAGAAAACAAGCTTGCCATGATTAATCTGGCCTTGCAGAAAGGGAATTGTCTCAGGTTTTGATGAGCAATCAGCTATCTTGTGTTACCATAGTTTTCTGACTACTTAGGGAGAGGTTGGGGAATGGGAAAACACTGTAAACTGCTTTTCTGGGCACTGAATGAGCTGGACATAAGATCAGTGTGGCTGATTTAGGTGCGACCCTTTCCCTGTTCACCATTTATTTGCAGACTGCCAAGGGAAGAGCATTAGCATTGGTAAAACTGTCATATGTGTTTTTTCCCAGTTCATTTTGCTTCCTGTTGTCTGAGAAACCTAATTTTTATGCAAAATGGATATAATAGTGTTGTTTGCTTTTTAATTATCATTCATTTGCTAGTATTTACTTTGAAGTAAGATAACAAAACATCCTTTCAACTATGAAGTTGAAATAATGAGGATTTAGTTTTATTCAAGTAAGTATACATCTTCAAATTGCTGTTTTTTTCATTTTTTGGGGAATTTTAATTATTTTCTAATAAGTGTTACATGATATAGTGTGAATAATGTTTATTATTCATAGCTTTATAATGGCTTTATTTAAAATCTGAGTGATTAGGATATTTTCTTAAAGGATAAGAAAATATGTGTTGATTTGCACATAATTCTGTGAAATTGCAGTTAATGTTACTTTTGTGTCTTGAAATATTCTTAACAGAATTTTTCTGACATTTGAGTTAAGACCTTACCTTTTTTTTTTTATGTTTGCAGCTATTCATCGAAACAGTCCCCGTCCTGTGAAAGTACCTCGATGCCATAGTGATCCACCAAATCCTCATCTTATCATCCCCACTCCTGAAGGCTTCAGGTATTTAGCATTAGTTTATGTTTCTAAACTGTTTCATCGTCTCGTGGCTGTGCTGACTCTTGAAACACGAGTGGAACATCATATCTTTCCTCTTGGAGACAAAACTGTTGGACAAAACTGGTGTTAGTGATCTCAATTTTATAGAAGTGCTTTTAAAGACAATAAAACTTCTTTCTTTTCCTCTCCTTCTGCCCCTTTATTTTGCAGTTTTTATTGGTGCATGCTTCCCCACTTTGAAGTCACTCATACTCTTTTTGTCTTTCCTGAAAACCCTGTAAAGGTGGAATAAGTTTCAGTTTAGTGAAAACTTCTTGATAGCAAGACTTCATTTTTTTTTCTTTCCCTACTTAGAATCTCTGTCTACATGACTGTGATAGTGGTTTCTGTAGTTTAGCTTTAGGTAAGATTTTAAAAAATGTAGCATTCTGGAATTTGGTGGCATTTTTGCATCATTATCAATCTTTGACAACCTAAAAACAATGAGTGAGTTTGCTTCCCACTGAAAGAGTTGACGTGAAAATTTTCATATAAACCTCACCATGCATCTTTTTATACAGAAGGTCTTATTTTTCGAGGACAGCAGCACAGTCAGTCTACACACTTGTCTTTTTTGAGAATTGCTTAGCTGCTGGCAGATGCTGGCATTAAAGATTTGGAGGTCATTATTTTAAGGATGATTTTTCTTGCATATATTGGCATTTCCTGAGGCTTCTCAGACCCAAGATTGTTTCACAGGAAAGTCTGTAGTATTTGGACGACATTTAAAGTCATGCCTCAGTGTACACACTTCAAAATTTCATTTTTCAAGTAAACTTTCAGCTCCATCTATTATTATTTTCTTGAACTCTTTCCTGAAGTTTTTCTTCTTGCCACAGCACACGGAGTGTCCCTTGTGATGCACGGAACCCTTGCAACGTTACTGTCAGTCGCCCTGCTCCCATCAGTAGCGACTCAGCTCAACCCAAATCTGTCAGCAGTACAAATGATACCAGGTAGCCCATCTCCATGACATAGCAGTCTCATTCTACTTACATCATCCATATAACTCTTTCCACCTACTTGCATTCCAGTAGATCATTTGCACCGTGCTTTTCCACCCCATCAAATATTCCACTGGCTTCTTCATTCCTGTTTGACTTGAGTAGAATCTTATGTTGTAGATACTGATGATACACCCCTTCTCAGAATTAAAATCTCTGACCAAATTTGTAGTTTAAGCATGTGCTTCTGACATTTGGAGTCAGTAGATAACAAACTCACTTAGTTGAAAAAGTCCGTGAAATTAACATAATCTAGTCAGTTTGGTATAACTTTACTAAATTGTATTGATAACTAACACTTGGCACTAAGTTGACTCTTACATACAAATCAACCCAAGGTGTGATATTTATTTTGTTTGTTTTGTTTTTATCCTTGTTTTTGTTTTGTTAGATAACAATTTTGGCGTTGTTATCTGCCATCATTATTTTGAAACATTAGATGGTGGCAGACAAGATTAGACAAGTAAAATATTTCATTCAATAAATATGATTTTCAATTGCTACCCATACCAACTGGGCAACAAAAGCACATTTTAAGATCTAAGAGGGTATTAAATTGCAGCTTTGTGTATAGTATCCTTCCTGCAAGTCTTTTTTGTTGACAAAAGGCCTGAATTTTTGTCATTCATACTATCTGTTTTTATCCTTCATGCTTCCATTTTAAGCCCTCTGTTGAAAAAAAGACAAAGCAGGCAGTAATCTGCAGTGCTATGCACTTGAAAAGCCCCTTTCAAGTAAGTAAAATTCTAGAGATTTTTCACTGGGAGATTCTGGCAGCTTTATATGCATTCACGGTAAAGATTAATTTGTTTTTTATGATTTTGAAAATCAAATGCAGAACTCGTTTGATTGTTTTTTTACTTTATACAACAAAAGGAGATGATTTTTATCTTGAGTATTTACAATGCTTAGAGCCAAGGTATCTCTTTGCTTGAAGATAGTTTTTAGAGGGGAGATAGGAGGCTCTTTTTTAATTCTTTGTTGTGATTTTATACCAAATGAAATGGTCGCTGTTACAATTTGACACAACTGAATACAGTGGCATGGTTTCTGTATGTGCATCTTTCACACTTCAATCAAAATTTTTGGAGTTTAGCATATTGACCTTTTTTTCTGGTGGTAGAAGATAGTCATTAAGAAGAAAAGAAATAAGAATTCTACTTTTAATTGCAGTTCAGTATCAGTGTTGTAATATGAAAGTCAATGTGAATGCAGTGCTTTAGTCTAATGGCTATGCCTGTTTCTCATACCTGTATTTTTTGTAGAGCTCTACACGTTTTCTTTTTCTGGTGGTTAGTATTAAAATGTCTTGTGACTGTTTTTTTTTTTTTTTGGTTGTTTTTTTTCATGCAGTGCTTGGATTTTTAAGTAGCACTGCTTAACCACCTATGTTACACAGGATATCTGCTGATCGTTAATCGGTTGGTTTTGTTAAGAGGGTGGCCAAATATTACAGTGTAATATATTTATAGCAAGTTTCTGCTGTTAATGTAGTCAAAAGAATTTGTAATACATTGCAGTCCTGAGTACAGATTTCATTTATTTGTGCTCCAGTAGAAAAGTGGAATCTGTTGGGTCAAGAAAGTGGCATTTGGCTCTGAATGCAAGAGGTGTGGGGTCCAGCTGCTGGAATAGTGCAGAAGCATAAACCTTGTGCACTTTCCAGAATCTCATTAGACATTTATGGCATGATTATAAGCATTACATAACCATAAAAGATTGAATGTAGAAACTTGATACATCAATTGAATTGGGCAGTGCATAGTGCATAAATGCTGCCATAGTTCTGTTGAAGTTTTGCTTTAAAAAAAAAAAACACAAATAACAGCTGTTCAATATAACTGGAAAATGAAATCTGGAGTAGTAATATTTAGTTATTCGCATTGAGCTTGATGATAGGTATAAATTTGTACTACATTTGTGCTAATGACATATATAAATGTTTAATTTAATGATGTTATTAATCATTTTATATTTATCCAGGATCAGAGAAGAAATTTAGGAAGTATCTCTCTGTGACTCTATTTCTGTGCCTGAGAACATGCAGGCAGTCTTTATGGATGCAGGCAGTAAAGGATTTGGGTGGCTAGGATAGGACCAAGGTGGATTTTAGACATTTGCATTTGAAGTTATGATACTTAGACTTTTTTATTTGGTTACTACTTTATTTTAGTGACATCAGGAGTTTTTGAGCTCTGTACAATTAGAAATGTTGCTCTTTATCTCCTTAGTATTAGTGATTAAAAGCTCAACTTCCCAAAGAGCATTGAGGATTTTCACTTACTCAGTTCCTCCTCAAACTTCAGCAGTCTATTTGAAGTTGGAGGCAGTAGAGAAGAAACATCATACTGAGAACATTAATATGAGAAACGGTGTCCTGGTCTTCGGCTTCTGTTTTCAAGGTTGTGTGTGTTGCTTTTTTTTTTTTTTTTTTTAATATTTAATTAGAAAAACATATTGTAGGATAGAGAGGGAGGACTTCTCATACATATACAGCTCTTGTGTGAAGGATTTAATAGTGTTCCTCATTTTCCAGTAATGCTTAGCTCATACTTCTAAAATGTTAGGCGATATCAATCACAGCTCTTCCACACCATGCCTTGAAAAATGAAAGGAGAACCTTGTGCAAAAGAGATCTACCATAGAAAATTTTGTAGTTTTTACTGTAAAACGTGGGTGCTTTCATCAATATCTTGGTAGCTGGAAAAAGGTGTCTGAAGACTTAAGGGCTTAAGACTCATTTCTCTCAGAACTGTCTCTGTGTCTGTGCAACATGCTTATTCATCTGGGTCTTATTCTGAGGTATCTAATTGTACCTCTGGAGGAGGTAGGGCCTGGACTACAGATAATTTAACACTACGTGTCCTGTCTGCTGAATTGTGCCTCTACCTGCTAGTTCTTATCTAATGATTATGGGCTTTAACTTTGTACTTGTCATGCTCTGGAAGCATATGAATTAAGTTACCATTCTTCATCTGATAATGTGGCTCAGGTTATCGCCAAGCTGAATCACTTCTGACTGTATATCCATACCTGGCACCAGCCATGTCCTGCAGCAACTGTTTTGTTAGTGTGTTACGTATCAGTAGAAGAGTCTGTTATGACCAACAATGGTTTCACATAGTTAATGCTTTAAAAGCAGAAGGTTTTTATCATAGATAGTGGCAGAGTGAAAATTATATAAAAAGTCTTCATTTTGGGGAAAAGATTGCTGAGGGTTTTTCCATTTGCATCTCAGCATCAGTTTTTCTTTCATGGTTCATGTCCTAGGCTTCATAGCTGTTTTTTTTCTCTTTCAAACTGCAGTTAAATTGTCATTAGTAGCTATTTAGCGCAATGTTAATTAGTACGATGGCTCTATTTAACAGGGGTTCCAGTGTCCCTGAAAATGATCGACTGGCTTCAATAGCGGCCGAGTTGCAGTTCAGATCCCTTAGTCGTCACTCCAGTCCCACTGAGGAGCGAGAAGGTGATTGTCACAATATTAGGTTGTGGCCTGAATGTGCTGATGATTTATATCATGAACATATTTTTATCTGTTCCCAGTTCTTAACCCTCTCAATTTTTTTTTTTCACCTTTCCCATTCAGACTTAGATTTTTAACTTCCAGGGTTATACTTTTTAAGTTCTTCTGTTTTCAGATGTAACTATTCTCTCGCTTTCCATGTTGTTTTTGAATTATACCCAAAGGAATTTCCTGGTGTCTTACTAAGTTACATTATGCTAAATGAATTGAGTACCATGGTTCTGAATTATACCCCATCAGATAGTAAATTTCTAAGTGCTGTTAATGAAGTATAAACTGGACCCATCGGGGCAGTGAAGAGCTTCCAGTCAAATTCTTTAACTACCATTGCAGCATTCATGCTACAGACACTTGCTGTTACTTGAATCCAGAACAGTGTGGGTGACTTTGTCTCAATCAGGGCTCCTCCAGGTGTACCCAGCCCTGTACGTGTGGTATTTTTTGGTAATAAAGGCAGAATCACGGTGTGGCTGAGTTTACAAGAGCCCTCTGGGTCCACTTCTGCAACCCAGCTCCAGTAGGGGCACTCAAAGCAGGATGCCCAGGCCCACGTCCAGGTGGGTTCTCCAAGGAGGAGACTCCACAACTTGTGCCAGTGCTCAGCTACCTGCACAGCAGGTAGAAGCTCTTCCTGGTGGTCAGATGGAACATCTGTTCCAGTTTGTGTCCATTGCTGCTTGTCCTGGCGCTGGGCACAACTGAAAGGAGCCTGGCTGTGGTTTTTTTGCACCCTCCTTTCAGATCTCCCCCTAAGCCTCCTCTTGAAAGATGATGTGTTCTGTGCAAATTCGAATGAAGTATGAAATCACAAACAAAACAGAGCTGGTATTGCAGTCAATTTGCAAAATGAAGCGAAACGAATATAGTTGAAATTTATCCTAAGTGGTGTGTTTTATTTTGCTTTAAGAAGACAGTGAAATTATTGTTTGTTACAGGTTTATTCCCTTTTTAATGTATATGTTTGAATGGGAGACTGACTTAGATTGGAAAGAAGCAAGTCTTTTTTCTGGGGAAGTTTAGAAGCTTATTTTCCTGCTGAGTTATATCCCACGTGTGATTCTCCATGCCCTGACTTGAAATGTTTCCTCAGTTGCTGAAGGAGAGCTCTTTTCCTGTATAAATTATATCTCATTTCAGAATAGCTTTCATAGAATCACAGAATCATTAAAGTTAAGATTGGAAGAGACCTCTAAGATATAATCTAATCCAACCATCCACATACCACCATTGCCTGCTAAACCATGTCTCTCATCACTTGTTTTTTAAAGATAAATCATTTTTTAATTTGAGAGCTTACACTGCTTTATATACTTGTAGGGTATATTAGTCTTGATATGTAAGATTTCAGTTTCTGCTGCATATGACTGCATAATCCTTAATATGAGATAAAGCCACTTTTATGCTGACAGTATTATTTCTCTAGAACCATCATATCCAAAAGGAGATTCAAGTGGCTCATCCCGGCGGAGTTGGGATCTCAGAACCTTAATCAACCAGACCAAAGGTAGGTGTCGAGGAGTCACTGTAGTGTAGCACTTCCTAAGCTATTGCTATGTTTTAATGCTCGTTTGAAAAGGTTTTCACAGCCTTGTTCCCATAAAGGGGATTTTTTTTTTTCTTCAGAAATCTAGAAGGCTTATTTTTCATTTGGAACATAAACACTGAATAAATGGAATTGGTTTAAACTGGAAGGAAAAGAAGAGTGAGGAGCAAACAAAGTTTCTAAAAGAATGCTGCAAAGGAACTGCTCTTACTATCTACTGTAGATAAGACAAGGATTAAAAACTGGTAGTAATTACAGGCAGAAGAATATGGGGATATTTCGGTATCTCCATCTTTTGGAAGCTGTTAGAAAAAGGTTAAACTAGACAGATGTGTAGTTTTTCTTCTTAACAAGGAGTGTATACATGATTGCTTTATTGAAATGTTTTTTAGCTTCACTGGCTAGGATTCAGTTTCATGATATGACTTCAAATCTGGAGTTACGTAATACCTCTAAATATCTGTAATAACAGAAATATCTTACAATTTAGTAGAGTGAAAACTTAACTGCCCTTCTGTCCTTAATGACCCTAACACATTTCCATTATCTACCTGTGGTTAATTACAGGGGAAATATAAAAAGAAAAAATCTTTGCATTTCAAACATTTTAATTCCTTTGATCAATTAAAAGATGAGCAGAAAATAACTAGTATTCTTATTTTCCTTTAGTTTCACAGTTGATTCATATGTGATTTCTAAAATGCTTTATCCTTTTGCTACTTCTGAGATTTGATCCACAAAATAGTTATCCTGTAGGTCAAGTCCCTTGATATGATATCAAAAGGCAACGAAATAAAATGTAAAAACAGAAAGTATTTCTCAGTCATATAAATTGTTCGTCACTCTTCTTTTTAGACACTGTTTCCAAACAAGCACCAATTGAAGCTGTTCAAAAGTCTGTTCAGTTGTTTGAAGAAAGGAGATACAGAGAGATGAGGAGGAAGAATATCATCGGCCAAGTTTGTGACACACCAAAATCTTACGATAATGTCATGCATGTAGGTTTGAGAAAAGTGACTTTCAAGTGGCAAAGAGGAAACAAAATTGGTAAGTTTGTTAAACGTTCATTTGTCAGACTGGAAAAAAAAAGATGAATTTTTTGAAGGCAGTCTGAGACCTCCTTTTGAAATTTCACCGTTGTGTAGGTGATACCAGCATCAATGAAATCAGAATCTTGAAATACAAAATACAGCTGGGATTTCCTTTGTGTAGAAGTGCAGTGAAGTTTTCCCTGCCCAGATAATAAGAAGCAAAGGAGTAAAAGGATTTGGTCAGGATGATTACTTATGTATGATCCTGCAATTCCTGCACGTGTTCAACTCTATTTTGTTTGATTTGTTGAGTTCTGCTTTTGGAAAGCAGAAAGTGGAAATGAGCACAATCTTTGGGATTTGTTTCATTCACCAATATTGTTGTTGCTTCCCATATATGACTATTATTTCCTCTCTGATTCAGGATTTGTAGGAAATTCCTCACACTCAAGTGGTTTTCTTTCAGATCAGCCTGTTAAGTTGCTTTCACTTTTTATCATGGCATTGAATTCACGACTACGGATATATTATTAGATGCTACAGGTTAAAAGCTACTTGAAATTTTAAATGAAAATACAGCTGAATGACTTTGGCAAGGTGAGTTCAGTTGATGTGTTATTCAATGTAGTGTAATTCATTTGTCTTATTTTAACTGCAGGTGAAGGCCAATATGGGAAGGTATACACCTGTATTAGTGTTGACACTGGAGAGCTGATGGCTATGAAAGAAGTGAGTATTCAGTATGCGAGAATCGCTGCTGCTCTTGCCTTTTTTCCAAACCAAATATACATAAGTTCTAGGGCAGTAAGGTCTTCTGAACATTGTTGTTAGCTAGCTCAAAAATGATGGGAATACAAATTGTTTCTTCATGTGGCCACAATTGCTATTTGTTGCTTGTTTTTCCTTATGTTCCTTAAGCCTTTTCTTTCAGTGTACAAGTTTGAACTTAAATGTATGTAAAAAGAATATGGATAATTCCAAAAAGAATATTGAATGAATACTTCCTTAATATGTGTGAACTCTCATGAAGACATCTTAAATTATTTTTGAAAGAGTTTTCTGAGTAGTAGAAACGGTGCACAAATTTGTCTTACTTTACAGTATTTCACATTTGATTTACTCTTTCTTCATTTCTTAGATAAAAAGATAGGAAGTGTCACTTCAGATGTTTTTCAGCTTCTCCTGTATATTAGGTGAGCTAGGGTGAGTCACAAAGCTGTTGATTAACCTGTTGGTTATAGAAAACCTGATTTTCATTACAGAAGCAAGTAAAGCTGTGTAGGTGTAGAGATCCTTCTCCCTTCCAACATTTTGTTTTTAAAAATATGTATACTGTTTAGTTTTACTGCATTTCCATATCCTTATACAGTGACAACCATCAAGTGTTCACAATCAGTTACCATGGCAGCCATTTGGTGCTTGGGCAGTTACATTTTTATATGCCAGTTCTTCCACGTATGATATGTGTATGAGCTCACGGAAGCATGGAAAAGAAAAGATGGGCTTGTGCTTAACTACTTTTGTAGTCACTGTAGTCGCTGTAGTCACGCACTAATACCAGCTTTAAAGGTTTGAAGTGACGTTTCCCCCCTGTCAGATAGTGCTCTGCTTCTTCATACTTCTTGAAATACAAAATACAGTTGTCTTAACCACAGAATCATCAATATCTCTACAGATAATAATGAAAAAGGTTTACTGCAAATGCACAGTGTTGTGACTTTGGAGAGTTGGAGTACATGAAATACCTGAACGCCATTTGCACAAACTAATAGGAATTGTTGTGCAGAACAAAACAGTTGTAATGCCCTTGTTTAAATAAATAAATAAATAAATTAATTTTTATTGGTTGTCTTGTACACAATTAATGGAATTTCTGCGTTCTACCAGAATAGTAAAAATAGCATTTCCCATAACTTCCTGAGGATTTTGCTTATTTTTGTGTGAGTGGGAGCCTTCAATCAGTTTTGCAGACAATTGCTGATATTTTTTTTTTCCCTCCAAGAATACGCATCTCAGCACATTGTAGGAGAACTAATGAAAACTGTGCCTTTAATCAAAGCCTTTCTAATTGTTTTTCCACCTTTTCCTTGCAGCTGCCTCGTTCTCAGTAAAGAAACCCCTCAAAGCAAATCCCTAAATCTCCCTTGATGAAATACCTGGCAGTTTTTCTTTCTTGAAAGATAGCTGTCACTGCTGTTCTCTGATCCCCTTGTACCACCACATTTAAGTTAGAAGGCGAGCTCTGCAGAGATGCACACATGCGCATACATGTGTAACATCTAAGCGTCAGCTTTTTTTACTTGTAAATGGAGATGGAATTTTGAAACTTCTGTGATTGTACTGTGTTGGAGGGAAAAAAATCCAACTTTTAGCCGCTTTCTTGATTTTTATATTTTTTTCTTCTTATTGTTCTTTAACAGTTTGAAACTTAATAGCAGTAAAATAATCAAAAATGTTTCTTGCAGATAAGATTTCAACCTAATGATCACAAAACCATCAAAGAAACAGCTGATGAACTGAAGATTTTTGAAGGCATCAAACATCCTAATCTTGTTCGGTATTTTGGTGTGGAGCTCCACAGGGTAAGAAAATATCAATCAAGTTGGGAGAGAAGAGGAGGGTTGCACATAGGGCCGAGAACATTTTAAGAAGCTTTGGTTCATTGGAGGTTTTACTTCAGATCATTCTTGTTTAACTTAATTGTCTGGATGCTTCTGTGAATTGCATTGCAGCATGTCTTTCTGCCTGTGAATATTAAGATCTCTCTAAAATGTAGTTTGCAGAAATGTGCTGGAACTGATACGTAAATAGAGGGTTCAAAGTAAGTGAGTAGAGTGAGTGATGCTGCAGCTGTTCGGTGCTGCAGCTCTGTTTGACTGCTCTAAGTGCAAGCTGTGTTATGTACTTTTTGGTAACTTTTGTGGGTAAAGACTAGAGATCCAGCCTAAAACTTGTCACTGTTAGCAGCAATGTTTTCTTATCTGAGCAGCAGAAATCTGATTGTCTTAAAGAGTTGGATCCCACAGCTGCGTGTTCAGATACCTGACTTGTTCTTAATCTCTGATTTCTGTATGCCTTTCCCCCCTTCAAGTCTCAGCTCTTTTCTGTATCTCCACCTGTTCCCTGCTAGGGAGCAGACACTGAGTGGAAAACTGTGTGTTTGACAGAATTGATCAAAATGGATGTGTTGATTGCCTGCTCTTTGCTGTTTTGGAAAGGGATGAAGGCTGTTTTCTCTCTGCATTTCTTTACTTTGGGACACAACTTTGGGTGTTTGTGCCACTGGGTCTTTAGTTTCTCAGGCGAATACTAAGAGTTCAGCATCTTTGCCATCTTTTTGTCTTAAATCTGGCTGCATTTGGCTGAAAGTTCCAAAGTGGGCTTGGAGAGAGAGGAAAGGGAACAAGTACCAAAGTTTTCCTTAAAGTGAGTTTGAATTGGCATGCATATTTGAGGAGGAATCAGCAATAAAAACCTTGCCCTTCTCAGACAGTCAACACATGTTAGTGCAGAACTGGGGAAAAAATACCTCTTTCTAACTTCTTGCTAAATATGCAAAGGGCCTTTTTGTATTTCTGCTTAATGTGCCTGCAAGATTTCCACTGCAAGATTTCCATGTTATACCACCACATAGTAACAGTTGCATACAAATGACACCGATAGATGTGGAAAGAGATTTTCCAGAGCTGTGAAAATGAATGTTAGGGTGAAGCACGCCCAAGAAAATAGTTTTGAAGAGATGATACTGTGGTCAGAGGTACTTCCACTAAAACTTGCCCTTTTGTAGACAGTTAAAGACAGAAGGAAAACTTAGTTCTAATTCAGCAGTTAAAGAAAATTAAAATCGATGACGTTTGGTTTGATTCCCACCATAGGAAGAGATGTACATCTTCATGGAGTACTGTGATGAGGGCACTTTGGAGGAGGTGTCAAAACTGGGCCTTCAGGAGCACGTCATTCGGCTCTACACAAAGCAGATCACGATTGCTATCAATGTACTACATGAACATGGTATCGTTCATCGAGATATTAAAGGTAATGTGAACCAAAAAGGTAATGCTGTTTTGGTGTTGTAGAAGAAAGTGGGGGGAGAGGACGGGACGAGGCTTTCTTCAGATATAGCGCACATTAATCTATACAAGAGTTGAGTAAAAATCTTTCACGTGTTTTTCAGATTCCAGTTTACAGGTTGGCTAGTTAAATGTTCCTTTTTAAGCACAGAGCATTAAAAAACAAAAACAAAAAAACATTCACAGATGGCATTGTGAACTCATAACTTCTGCCCATCATGTATGTTGTTTTTGTAGAGGTGGTGAGGATTGTTCTTCCAAACTCAAATTTTGAATTTCTGTCATTACTGAGTTATGTAATGCTATTTTTCTTCTCAGCTGTGCAAGAAACTGTGGCATTTTCTGGGAGCTGACAAGCAGTGTACTATGCTAGAGTGGTCCAGCAGAACTTTTCCTAGCAATTCCCATACTGCAAAAGAGTTTTAGTCTTTCAGACAAATGGTTGATTAAACACAGTACTGAAAGCTTTGTTAAAAGAAGTTTAATGGATATGGTAAAACTATGTGTCATGGCTTTGTTGGTTTTTTTCTTTCTTTTTCTTTTTTTCTTTTCACCATACACTCATGCCTGGCTCTCAGGTTTTGCTTACAAAGTAAGCAGAATGGAACTACAGTAACTGAAGGGGAGATAGTTTTGGTATTTGCTTAAGGTACCCGGTGTCAGTCTGCATTTCACATTCGTTTTTCTTTTCCTGAACCTTCTGAGAATATCCTCCATATTTTGTTCTCTTGTTTATGTTAGCTTGACGTATTTTGCTCACCTCTGGCAGCAACTTAACAGAAATTAGGGGAACAGTGCACACAGTGTGCCCCGTGAATGTTCATTTTATGACAAGGCAGTGCAACCCAACGATGCTGGGTTTCTATGTCCCTCTTGCTCACAGGGTTTTGAACCATCGCAGCAGTGTAGGAGGTTCCCAGTTGCTCTTGGTCCTTTGGCCTGGTGCTTCTCATTTGGGAAAAGAACTATCTACGATCCAGAGGCCTCCCACCCAGGTAGGCCACTCTTGAGTTAGTTTCAGCTTTTTTTGCTAGAGAACACTTTCCTTCACACCCATTCCCCAGCAGTCTTGCCTTCTTCTTCCTGACCAAAGATCTCTCTGCAATTGTGAATTTCCCTCTGTGCTTTTCACAGTACCTTCCTTATCCTTTACTTGATCATTCCATATCCATGTTATTCTTAGTTGGATTGCACTCTCCTGGAAGCTTGCGATCCAAATTCAAGGCTGACTGATAGGGATTTCTTTTGTGTTCCTCTATGTCGTTGCTGATTTCTGGATATGTTTCCAATTAGGTCTTCCTCTCATCAGAGAAATGCACTGAAGAGAGAAGAGTTGTTTAACAGAACTGTAAGGCTACATTATCCAAGGCATTACTGTTGCAACAGGTTCCTCATACCAAACCTTGGGGCATTCCTTGAGAGTAGTAACAGCTGTCAGAAGTGACCCTCTGTAGAACTGTGTACAGACTTTCTCTAATCTTAATGGCAGAATTTGAAGGCAGACTGCAGAGAGGGTTTTTCTATAAAGGTTCCTCATGGTTACATTGCAAGCCTCTTGCTCCATCTCTTTTTATGCTAAAATTACATCCTCAAGTTCTCAGACAACAGCAATAAAGAAAACTCTGTTTTTACTTTTAACATAATGCCAGAAGATTTACACTTACTTACAGTCCATTACTCTTATTTTTCTCATAGGGAGGAATGATTTGTCATTCAGTCTGAGTTAAAACTGCTTTTCTATGGGAATCTCACTGACAGACCACACTAGATCTCTCATGGCCAGTTTGCCAAATATCACTGTGGATCTGTTTCTTTCAGCATCAGATAAATAATTACTCTTAAAAATTGTTTCATCATATCCCGCAGTTGGCACTGGCAAGTGCCTGGTGCTCAGAAATTCAGTCATTAGGTTAGTAGTGTCCATTGGTGCCACCACTGCCCTTCAGATGCTGTTATGGCATCCAATTGTGTGAGTGTAAAAGATGCAGCAAGACACAGCTATGGTGAATTCTTTCTCAAACTGTGGTTGTAAGAGATGCTGAGATTAGCGTTGGTTGCAGACTGGGCACTGCTTTTTATTAGTCTGCATCTATGTGCAAAGTAGCTGGTGCCTGTATGTGGTAGGTGAGTTGGTCTTTTTGGATGCTTATACTTTATCCTACCTACTGGATTTTAATCTCTCTGGCTAAGTCCAGATTTCCTCAGTTATAATTACTTCTCTTTTTGCAAGGAAGCTGTACCTCAGAATGATAATGCTGGAATGTTTAATGCTGAAGAGAATCTCTGGACATCTCTGGCTGAGCCCTCTGCTCAAAGCAGGGCCTGCCTCAGTATCAGATCCAATGGCAAGTTAGATCAGATTGCTCAGGACCGTGTCTGTTTGAGTGACGAGTATCTCCAGGGATGGGGACTCCCTCTTTCCTGGGTCCCATCCCAGTGACCGACCAACTCCATTTTAAAAAAACCTTTTCCTAATACCTCCCTGGAATTTGCAGATGCTTTGTTGGCGTCCATTGCCCCGCACCATTCTACTCTGTGTCTTTGAGGAAAATTTTGTTACTGTTGTAACATTCTGATATTGTTGAAGTTGAAAACAGCAATAATCTCCCTCTCTCTCCCCAGCCTTCTCTTCCTCACGCTAAACAAACCCATCTCTCAGCCTTTCCTCATCATGCGTGGCAGCCCTCTGACCGTCTTGATGACCCTGGGCTGGGCTTGATGCAGTCTGTTGACATCTGCCTTGCATTGAGCAGCCGCAGAACTCCTAGTGTGGTCTCCTAAGTGCTGAATTGAGAAAAGTTAATCGTAAGGTCGTGCCTGGTGCCCTCTCTTTGGGAGACCAGGGCATATTACTTAGAGTGCTCAGATTGCATTTTCAGCCTGAATACAGAAAATGAAGGCATTGTATCTGAAACTTCAGTAAATCAGAAACCTGTGAATGAGATGCTCCAGGCCATGAAGTCTTCATCAAAGTGTTATTGTACTCTTGTTAACTTTTCTGTTAGCTCTCTTAGAATTTCTGCTATTCCTGCCTTCATCTCTTTGTGATAAGCAGAGGGAAGGAAGGTCATTCAACAAGAGGCGGAAGGTTATTCAACAGGAGACTGTGGGCATTTCATGCTTTCTCTGAGTGTGGAAAAGAGGATGATAAAGCTGATTTTCTCATCAAAGGGTAGCATTTGGCCTGAAGCGAGTTTTTTCTTAAATGAATGTGACTGTTTTGCTGCTAAAGTACCGCTGAGGAGTGGCTATGAGCTGCCCTGTTGGTGAAATTATGCCGCATTAGTCATGGGGATTTCAGTGCCGCTGCTTGGGCTCTCAGTATGAGACCAGCACCTCTGGAATATCACACTAGTGTCAGTTTTCACTGTGCTTAATCTGGGACTGATCCTCTAAACTTGAGTTTAAATGCTTTGGGTCACAGCTGTTTGCTCTAGCAAGATTACCTCTTTTGGTATTTGCTCTGGTTGCAGCTTGCCAGGAAGGTCTTGTGGTGTAAATGGCAGTGGTATTTTGCAGAGCTGTGCTGCTTCCTTCCCTTCACTAAGTACAGTGAAGCTACTTTGATAGTGCATATGTAGGAGAGAGGGAGCAGGTAGGGGTGTTGACCCTCTTTACTGTTTTAGCCAGGGTCTCTGGTTTTAATTTACTTTGCTCATTAACTGTGCAGATATGGTAGGAATTTTGTTACGTTTCCAATCACGTTGACTGTAACGGGTAAAAAGGATCATGCGTCCTCAAAGTACTGCTTTTCCATCCCCTGTTCTCTTACCCAGGTCCTGCTGGGTTCTGTGCAGGTGTCTGCTATCTAATGGGATCCTTTTTAAAAACTCCTCCTAGAGCTTTGTCTTGTTCTCCAAAGCACAGACCAGAGCTTAGAGGCTCCAGCAGACAGCGCATGGGTGGAGGACTCATTCGGCACCCAGAAAGAGTCAGCAGTGCGAGTCTTCAAGTTCTCTCTTTTTCTTCCTGGTGAAATTTTGAAATTTAGGTTTGTTGCATTTGACAGTTGTGGATGTTTTCAGGAGGAGGGCTGATAGGAGCTTTTGCAGTAACATTTATGCTAGAAAAATGCCATTATTTTTCTTGTGTTTTTTCAAGGATCTGAAAGACTTTATATGTAGTTTCTAAACTGCATTAAACCAAGTTATCACAATAACTTCATATTCAGTCCAAAGAGAGAGATTGGACTTCAGCTCAGGCCCTCTGCGCCCACTTGAGTAGCTTCAGAACCTTCTTTGTAGCCCTTTTGTGATATCTGCATGCTACTTTCTTGAGGAACCGGAGTGTTATTTCGGAAACATTCTTGTAAAGTATTTGCTAGTGATGGCCAATATTCCTGTGCTGTGTGGGCTTACTGTACCCACTGGCTATGTGACAAATCATTTGAAAAGCAGTGGGCAGTTGTTTGAAGGAAAAACCTGCCGGTACCCCTAAGGGTCACTCACCTATTGTGGTGCTTATATTTAGAGTCCCATTGAGCCGCCTTCTTGTAGTGCTATTGCAGGTTACTGTTTTATTCAAGAAGCTGAGGGCTGCTCTGTGTGTGTGCTGTGTGTGCTCCTGACTGCAGGGCCCACAGTGACGTAGAATCACAGAATGGTTTGGGTTGGAAGGGACCCATGCAGGTGCCTGGCTGAGTTTTGCAGTCTGCCAGCAGAAAGAATTCTGACCTTGAGTATGTGCAGGCACCTGAATGCTGGGACAGGAAGAGTAGTATTTACCAAAAGTTAATTCTCTTACGGTAATCAAAGGTTAGAATTTATTTCTGTTAACAAATTCTGTTGTTTCTCCTCCTTTTAATGCCTAACACCTCTTGGATTGAATACATTTTGCTTTAGTTATCGAGCATTCTCAGAACCGTAAGGGGAATCCTTTGAGAAATGGGGAGGTTGGGGCATCATTGACCTGCACTGCCTTTTTTGACTTGAGCTCTGTAAGGACTCTTTATTTTCCATTCAGATCTCGGAGGTGCACAGCCACACTAGCTGGGCATTCAGTAAGTCATTAAGTAAGAGAACATACATAATAAAAAGGAAGAGCAGCCCACGGTTCCCGCACTGACCCTTGTTCAAGGTGGAACAAAAGTGAGAAACTACTTCTGAAAGATTATATTCAGAAGAGCCCTTTTTAAAAGAATCTTCGGTGTGACGTGGGAAAAGGCTCTGTGTAACGAAGCCCTGTGGGCACTTGTGTTCTGTGCATACCATTAATCTTTCCTGAAGAGAATTCACAACTCGAGCTGCACTTCTGCCACGTGACTTGCAATCTACGTGTGGTTTCATTGTGATACTTGCAGGATTGGCTTGACCTGTACAAGGAGCTCCTTCTGCACTGCTTTCTCTTGCCTGTCAGCATGTGTTTTGGCAGGACATTGGATGAAAAAAAACCTATTTATTAAAAGCGTTCGGCTTATTTTTGCAGTGTCATGTAGAGCAAGTGACCTGAAGCCAACTGCAGGTTTCTCTTGGAGAATTTCAACTATGCTAGGGGAAATTCTGGTAGTGTAAGCTGGCAGCGTAGCCAGATATTGTAATGGTAGCCCTCCTCCAGAAATCAGTCTGTAAATAGAGTGAAAAAGGAGTGGGCATGTGGCGGTACGTGGAATAAATGCTATAAGCTCAATTTTGTACGTCTGTCATGATGTCACAGATGTATCATCTGTCTTGACTCAGCAGAACTGAAAAGATGGACACTGGGAGGAATGCATCAATGGTCTCTGCCACTGAGCTGTTTTTTCGTGATGCAACACTCACAAGGATAAGCACTGACATTCATGAATTTCTGGAGGAGTGTTTTCTCATAATGAAACATATGTGAGGAAGGCCTGCTGTAGTCTTCTGTACTTTGAACATTTCTTGTCATCATCTTCCAGGATGTTTAGTATTAACTGAAACTCACTGGAAATCCAGCCACCTGACTGGTGTAGGATACGCTTTGGGGAACATCTCTAATGCTATCAAATTCCACACTTAATCCACTGGTACAATTCTAAGTGTGAATTCAGCTATTATCTACTGTGTAACTTCTTCCAGAAGTATATGATGTTGGGAAGTCCTCCTGCCTCACTTCAGCACTGGTTTAACAATTGTTACTGTTTCTCTCTGTGTTTCATAGGAGCCAACATCTTTCTTACCTCATCTGGACTGATTAAACTGGGTGACTTTGGCTGCTCAGTAAAACTGAAGAACAACACTCAGACAATGCCTGGAGAAGTGAACAGTACATTGGGTACTGCAGGTAAGGAGGCATGTGTGAGGCAGAAACTTGGCTAGTTACCATAGTAGAAGAAGATACCTCTGTCAAAAATAAAGCCGTATGGCTCAGAGAAACTTGGTTTAAGCTTTGCTAGTTAGATGTGCTTGACGTCCATTAGCCAAAAAGAAAAGTCAGTAAATGTAACTGGAAAGATAAAATGTTATTTACCTGGTTAACTATAAAGGTTCTGAAGATTTGTTTTCTGGGATTTTCTTTTTCTCTACGGCCTTACTGAAACAGTAGTGTTCTTAGGGAACGGCTGCTTAATCTCTTTGTTTTAAAAAACAAAAATAACAGAGTGCATACTGTACCAGTACTTTCAGTATCGCTTTTCACACTGAAAGACAGTTACGCCGCTAATGTGTCAAAGAACAAGAAGGCAAAGCCAGCACATGACAGAACTTAGCAAGAAAAGCTAAGCAGTAATTCATTTCAGATGTGTTAAAAAGCATTTGGTTTGCCTACTTAATCACTTCAGTTCCTTCGGCTACATAAAATGATGACATCGTGTGTCTTGTTTCAAAGCATACATGGCTCCAGAAGTTATTACCAGAGCAAAAGGAGAAGGGCATGGTCGTGCAGCAGACATCTGGAGCCTGGGCTGTGTTGTTATAGAGATGGTCACCGGCAAGGTAGGCGTGT
>JAOWBP010001760.1:37594199-37638350 GCA_028571105.1 Tragopan temminckii | reverse complement strand
AGGGCATGGTCGTGCAGCAGACATCTGGAGCCTGGGCTGTGTTGTTATAGAGATGGTCACCGGCAAGGTAGGCGTGTAATCTTCTGATATAACACAAAATGTCCTTAGCAGTTTCTGCAAAATCTCTGACCTCACTCCCAGCTGCAAGTCCACAAGTATCAGGTTGGCTTTTAACTTCCCGGGGCACAGAAGTATATGTTTTGTTCCATAGTGAGTTACTCACTAAACTTTGCACTTAGCAATTCTGTTCCCTGTTGCAGAGGCCTTGGCACGAATATGAGCACAACTTCCAGATCATGTACAGAGTGGGGATGGGTCATAAACCTCCTATTCCTGACAAAGTGAGTCCGGAAGGGAAAGACTTCCTTTGCCACTGCCTGGAAAGTGACCCAAAGATGAGGTGGACAGCCAGCCAGCTCCTCGACCATCCTTTTGTCAAGGTTTGTCTCACAGCTGTGACTGCAAAGACTGCAGATGGGAATCAAACCGCCTTCAGTTGGCTGTGTAATGCGCAGCTGTGCCACAGGGCTTTGTATCATGGTGGGAGGCTGATACTAAGTTAGTCGATGCCCTACAGAAAGCAAGGCATAGAAAACTGAGGAAGCACCTGCACTGTTGCTCACAGACATCTAGCTACAAGAACATGGCACCATGCAGTACGCTTTGCTGCTCTTTGCATTATCCTTATGTTAAAGACTTGTCAAACTTCATGGCAGTTAACTGGAATATATGTGCCTAAAGCTTCAGTGAGTATATATGCAGAGACATACGAAATGAAGTGAGTCCCCATCATAAAAAGTAAAATGAGCAAATGCTTGGGACATCTGCTTTCCTTCAGGAAAAGGGTCAGCCTTTAATTTCACACTGTTATTGACCATTTACCTGGCAGTTGGCACTACTTTAACAAGCTGCAGTTACTGCATGAATTTGGTTTCATTTTTAGCTGAGAATGTTTTCTGCCTATTCTTAAGCAAAGCATTTGGGTGTAGTAGTAACTGTAGCTAAACCCCATCTGCCACAGAGGCAGAATGAGTTGTTGTGGTGACAGTGGAAACAGTTGTTAGAGAGGAACAGTTGTAATGCATTATATCGTTATAACAAGGGAGAAATACAACTTGCTTATTCCTTCTGTTCAGTGAAAGTTGCTGAAGAGATTGAACTACTGCTATCTTTTTGCTGCAGTACAGACACAACCGAATTCACTGCCTCATGTCCCCTTCACAGGTTTGCACAGATGAAGAATGAAGTTACTCAATCGATGGCCTTTTTTATTCTGGCAAAAAATACCTTTTAAACACTACTGTATGTAATATTTACATAAAGACTGTGCTGAGAAACAGTATAAAAGTTGACTCACGAAGACTGCACAAGTGACAAGCGTCACTTTCTCTGCTGCTCCTGTATGTTTTACTTGGCACATGTTGCTCACGTGACGGTGTCTGCAAGTTGAAAGAAGCTGCATGTTTCAGTGAAAGTGCCATTACTACTGTATATGGACCATACCTTTTTTTTGTTCTTTCTCCTGTTTCTCATTTGATTGAGAACCGTAATGTTAATATGTAGTATTTTTGAACTCTTTAGGTTCAGAAAAATGCTGTAGTGTTATCAGGCGTTATGGACCTTGTTTTTTAAATCTGTTTGTTGAGTGCACTGACTGTGAACTTTTACTGGTTTTTTGTTTATTTGTTTTTGGCAAGCTTCGGATTTGTTATGCACAAGGCTGATCAATGAAATTTAAAAAAAAAAAAAAGTTTTTTTCTCAATAAATGGTTTATTTTAGGAGTCGGTGGTGATGGGTTTTTCTTCTGGAAGTAACTGTGGAACAATAGATGTGGGGAACTGTCAAGTTGAATTTTTAACTCCTAAGGCTGCAGAGCTAACAGGAATCAACGTCTCTTACACTGCACAAAGGATAACAGAAGTAAGGGTCTCCCTTCACTCTCTCCTAAGGAAATAAGGTGATGTGCACTTCCTTATGCTACCTGTCATGTTAGGGATAGAGGCCAGGGCTACATTAACTTTCTTCTTGGACGCCTGAACTACAGAAAATGGCCACAGTGTGTCGTGCTGACTAAAAGGAGAATCAGTTAAGATTATTCCTGTATAGCATTTGGCTAAAACAAGAACTCGCTTTTAAGAATTTTAAAAATCAATTTCTGATCCTAGACTTCAACCTTCCTTTATTTTTTTTGAATAGTCATCAATCTCAAAAAATGGAGACAGTAAAAGAGGTGAGCAGTTAAAAGAGATGATGGTATGATTATTTTGTTTGGCTTACTGCTTCAAATACTTACCTTATAACTGTTTATTGTAAATTTTAGTGCATGTGTGGGTAAGTTGTTAAGCAGGAAACTTCCTTTTAATATTGTCTCTCTCTCCCCTTAATGTAGAAATTCCTGGTTTATTATAGGTGAGACCCAGCAGGATGAGCTGCTGAGAAGGTATCACAAAGCGACATTTAAATCCAGAAATACACCATCCTCTTCTGCATGGGTCACCAGTGCTGGATATCTATGCTTTCAAAAAATACGGTGTTCAATTTAAGCAAAGAACTCTTCCTGTCTTCCCTGCTTTCAGTTTTGACAGGAGGGCAATTACCATTGTCATCCTAAGCAATCGAGTAGGAAAGTACCTGAGGTTGAGGTGCAGCCCTGGTCTGCTGTGCTCTTCACCTTTTGGCAGTTTATCTCAGCAGTTTGTCTCCTCCTTTGTCTTAGGTGTCCTTGAACACAGGCAGGAACTGAGAATGGTTTTCAGGAGTCAGGAGAAAAATGACAACTGTGAGGAGGCTGTTACTGCAGACCAAAAGAAAACTCATTCACTGCACTTCAGCTTTTTATATTTTTATTTTTTTGTATAAACAAATGTAAGACTACTTTTGTTAAGGCAGTTGTAGACCATACGGTTGTTTGTGGTGAAGAAGGGCAAACACTGATTCCTACAGACATATGTCATCCTTTTAATACAGTGAATGGGGCTAGTTTACCTTTGGCAAATACCATTAAACCTTCTCTGCTGGCCAGTGAACACTGTATTGGGTTGCAGCCCTTGTCTGCTGGGATTTAGATCCAGGACTGGCATCTTTGGCCCTGTGCCTGTTACAGTGGCTGCTCCAAGAGAAACCCATGTGAAATATTCTCAATGTTCATTAGAAGTACTTCTGTGTTTGGTATTTTCTTCTTGGAGAAGTAGCACTGTGTGCAGTAACAGGAAAAAGGACTAAAATTGATAAGGGATGTTGGAGGTCTCTACCAGCATGTTAAGTCAATTGTTCAATTGTTCTTTACAAAGAGGGAAAAAGCTGAGTTTTATCACATGAATATGTATTTGCTGCTCAGAACTTTCACCTACTTATGGGGTTCATTCTACCATAATGAAATGCTAGCTTGAAGAGATGTTTTCTCTCTTCACTTCCCACCCATTTGCAAAGAACTGCATACAGTATCTTCAGGGCTGGCTAGCTTCCACTCCTAATGTAATACTGTAGTCTTTCAGATGTACAGACTACATAGTATAATTGTGCTTTCTCCTGTTAAGATTGTTTTAGTCAATACAGGTGCGTGGTAGCATTTCAGCATAGAAGGGCATGTGCTTTATTAAGAGACAGATATAAGCATGAACAGCATCCTCTGGGCTCTGGCTATATTTTGTATGTTAAAGAAATAAACCAAAGTCCATGATTATTTCTGTGACACATTACACAACTTACTCCAGTATGCTTCAGAGCACAGGGAATGCACAAGAGCCAAAAGTCTCAAAACGAGACCCTCACAAGACGCAAGGCCTATTTCCTCCTTCATCTTGTACTTCTTACTAACTGCATTCACTCTCAGCAGCTATTACTTACTGTCACATGCTAAATGCACCACTGCAGCTGCTCTTTAGGTACTGCATATTTAAAGGATTACTTTCTAGATGATCTGATGGTACAGAACAGCAAATGCATATTTCATTGAATGATTCATACACCTTTGTATTAGCCTCTGTGGCTTCTGGCTTCAGTTTTATTATAACAAAAGATAAATGGTTTTTAACAGCTGCTAGAAATACAACTTTAAGAAAACGTAACATCACCGACCATGCCAAGAATACTTCCCACTGCTCAGTATCAATAACTTTTGGGTTTAAATTTAGTTGTTGTTTTGTTCCCTTAACCGATGGCAGTTGGAAGGCTCCTCTCTTACTTTAAAGAGCAAAACAACAACAAACCAAGAGGAGGATGCCTAGCAATCAGTACAAGGGGGATGTGAAAGAAACGTGGTTTTTCCAGGAGACTTGATCCTACTTTTATTAAATTCAGAAGGGTGTCAATAAACTCCACACAGGCATAAAAAACTGCACGCCATACCTCTGTCCTAGGTTCCTCTCCCACTTCCTTCTTTTTTTTCCCAAAAGAAAATCAGAAGGTAATTTAAATATTACCTCAGACAATGTTAAGAGGCACTACATAAAGTAATTTTCAGAAAAGACAGACAACAGATTAATTAGGTTCACAACAGTATGGGTGCAGGGCAATAACTTTTAACGCACGCTTTGTATTACTTTGTTACAGCACACCCAGCTGTTTTCTGTTTCCATTGCTGTTAGGAAGGCCTAGAATTTGAATCTGTGTTTAAAGCTGAAAGTAATTTGTTACCTATTTTTCGTTTTCCAAACTATGAATGGCATTTATTCTCAGAAGAATTAGAAGTTTCAGCTCTACCACTAAGTATTGCCTAGAGAAAGATGTAACAGTGGGTAGCTTAGCTCTCTGCTCAGGCCACAGGCCCAAATTCTGCTCCAGGTTATGCCACTGCAAGGTTCTGAGCCAACAAAATGGGCCCCTCGCTGGTCTGACTAGGGCTGATGTGGTGCTCACTGTAGGAATAAATTCTAGATGTAAAAAAAACTCTACTGCACTCCTGTCAGTTCAGTAGAGTTGCAAGAGTGGTATCACCAAGCAGCGCATCGTACTGTATTTGAACACTGACAAATTATTGTTTTTTAAACTGCTATCATGTGAGCTAGACAGCTATCAGTTTTAATCATCTTATAACAGTCTTCTGACATTAATCCCTTCCTTAGAGCAAGTCAAGATAAAGCCCGTACCTCAGCAACCACCAGTTAGTTTCCAGGTAGAGTCTCATCATACCAGCACACTGAATTTCTTCTCTTCAAATCTTAAGACACTTTATACGAAAACAAACCAACCGAACAAATGCAAACCTGTTGGGAAGAGTGTACGAAGGAGTGCCTCGTTCAAGAGCGTAATCCAGCCCAAACCCCAGGAGAAAAATAACAGGAATGCAAATTCAGATATGCATGGCAATTGCTCATCCTACCCTTCCTTTGACCTCACTTGAAGGACCATGATATGCACTTAAGAGTTTTCAGAGGTTGCATTTGTTCCCTTTGGGTTGAAGCAGTCTCTGAAGATACTACTTCTGTTTCTGCTTGTTGTCATTGTTGCCATAGGTGGAGCCTTTGTTAATTTCTGTAACACCTATCATCCATCTGACACCAACGGAAGCTGCAAAATAGAAAGAAAATAAAGGTAAAAGCCTTCTTGGAGGCAGAGACTGAAGGTCTGTACGTACACAGCATTTTAAAGAGACAATCAGTATGCTCTGCTCTACGGCATGGCTGTAAGGCACTGTGTAGTACAGTGTTACAGCATTAACACCATTGAAGTACTACGCCCACACTCCCATTTGTCAGATAACTTACCCACAGTTACTTCATTTTGGAAAAACCTACATCTGTTTTGCTGGCCTACGTCTAGACTTAGGCCAGATGACTGCCCTGCCAGTCAGAGGAACCTCAACAGGCTGGAGAAAGAGACTGAGTGGATAATCCAGAAGTTCAAAGAGAAATACCTTAACTGGAATAACCCTGTGCATCAGGACTGTCTGGAGGGCATCTTGCAGCACACAATGCAGAGAGATGGCTTCGAGCAAGTTCACTGTTGCTCACTGTTAGTCCATGAATGGAAACAAACAACTGTGACAAGTGAAAGATTTCACTCACAAAAACAGAAAAAAGAAAGAAGCCTTTGACATTTGACATGAGCTAGAAGAGAGGGGAGGATCCAACACAGAGCTTGCAGTTTGGTATGGTAATGTAATAGTAAGCATGAAATCATTACGACTTTAACCAGAGGGGTATAAGCCACATCTGGAGATGGACATGGAGTGTAAATAAGAGTGACTGTTATAGCAACCACACAGCACAGTGGGGATTTCATAAAGTTCCAGGAATGCCGCTGCCTGGACACCAAAAAATACCTAAGTCAGCAACTGAGATTTTTTCCTTCTCCTCTGCTGTCTGACGGAAACTGCCACTTCTCTTCCACCCTCAGTTCACCCCGCAGTCCTTGGCACCCTGGGGAAGGCTGGGTGCAAGAAAGGACTGCTCATATTTGCCAAGCCTATGGAAGCACAGCAGGGATAAATGCTGGGGTGCTGCAGGCACTTATCCATGCGTGCTGACTTGCCTCTTCTCCTTTCTCAGAGCTGAACTCCCCCCATACTCTCCTTAACCCCAGCAGCTGCTGGGCAGCATTTCAATGTTCTTCCCCCAAAAATATATCCCCATCGTGGTAGGGTGCTGCTCACCTGATGATGGGGAGGTTAAGAAGAAAATTGATGGGCTCAAAGCCGGGTGAGAGGGCTACACTTCAAAAAGAGGGTGAAAACACAATTATGGCCAAGGAATACCCAATTCCAAGCATTAGGTAATAAAGGTGAGCACCACTGAGCTACCGGGGATGGGAGAAACAGCACAGGAACTGCTCTTCAGGTATGGGGTAGCTGTGTGCTGGAGGCCTCTTCAATACACGAAGTCCAGTTTTAGCACTGCAGCAGACAAAGCCTTGGCATTCCATGCTACGTATGTGGTTGTAGAAGTCCAACTTTGGAAACAAAAGCTTTTCTACATTGTTTTCAAAAACCTCATCAAACATCACAGGATGATCTCTTCACATTACTACTCACAGATGGAATGCTCTCATCAATATCTACCAAACTTTCATAGATACTATAGTTTCAAAATGGTTTTGTGACTACAAAGAACACTGCATATGAGAACTCAAAAAAAAGAAAGAAAAAAAAAAGGACCACAGAATTAGGGCAAAATCTCTTCTGCAGCATGGCAACTAACAGACTAGCTACATTCCCCTTACAGAATGTTGTTGCAGCACACATGAAGATAACTTCCTGAAGCAAACAGGCCTCAGTCAGCCAAATCAGAACTGCAAATGACAGAAAAGGATAAAAAGGAATCAGTTTCTATTTGGTTTTATTAAGAGGGAAAGCTACAGATCTCTTCTTTACTGTTGCAGGGTGCTAAAGGGAAACTGCCAAATAGTACAGTATGGTACCTCAGGCCTAAAAACAATTCTTACCTTACCGTATGCCCCAATGACACTGTCATGTTTAAGGACTTTTCTTCCATTGCTTAAAATACGAATATGTTATGGGAAAGAAGACAAAGAAACCAAAGAGAAATTGTTGCTAACCATCAGCTATGAGACTTTAAGCCCCCACCTGAACAGCAGGAGGAAGAAGCAAGCTGTCAGCTGGGTCATCGCCATGATGCTCTGTGGCAAGCTGCAGGAGGTAGCAGAGCTCCTGCCATCTTTCTGCCCATCACTGCTTACCCCACCAACTGACACAGATGTTGCTACAGACCTGCTCTGCCTGCCAGAGCACCAGGGGCTGAAGAAGGGCTGAGTTAACACAAGTCAACATAGCTCTGAACATGGAATCTGTTTCTTGAACATTTTTTAGCTCCAAGAAAACCACCACCCACCCACATCACAGTACCACATCGCTCATCGTAAACCTTTCCTCAGAGCAGAGGACTTCTCCTTTTCTGTCTTATCTCAGAAACTGCTCTCATCTGTTTCCTGTGTTTTGCACCACACAGCAACTGCAGGAGGGGTATAGAAATGTCCCATATATAGTCTGCTGTACAGATGTGTTGTACAGGTTATACCCTGAAATAAATTTGTAAAACTAAAGCTTATAATAATTGTAGAACTTTTTTGTGTAATGTCTACCTTATCTTCTATAAAAGAAAAGAAAGAAGTAAAGACAACAACAAACATCAAACCCTGCAGTTTTAGGCACCAGGCTCAAAGGCCAGACTGTCTGGCAGCTCCACCAACAGGCAGAATCCTGCACACAGTTTGCATCCTCCTGGTGTTGTAAAACCTCCTGCAACACTGCTGGCTCACCCTCTACTCACCATCCACTCATCTCAGCCTTGCTGCCCAGATCACATCACGCTCTGACCCCCTGGTCTGCATTCTGCATTTGGACACTGTCACGTCACTGTCAGATCAACACTCATCCCTGTTTGCAATCTGTGGAAGCAGGTTTTCTGATAGCACTGCCCACGCACTGTGTAACAGATACACTACAGCTCCTGCAGAATCACAGCTGGCTCACTACTACTTATGTTTGTTTCAAATGAAATACTGCTGTCTACAACTGATACTTAACTGCCGGAGCCATGCTGTAAGCTCAGATGTCATTATGCTTTTAGCGTTAGACATGTAAGAACTATTGTCAGATACAAATATGAACACTTGACAGACTCACTGTTTTAACACTGTAATACCAGCTCCAAATTTTAAACTGCACCTGTGAATTAAATACATAAATCTTTGCCATGTGGCCTATGACACTACAGCTGCTGGAGTGGGTCCAGAGGAAGGCCACAAAGTTGATCAGAGGGCTGAAGCACCTCTCCTACAAAGAGGGACTGAAGCAGTTGGGTTTGCTCAGCCTGGAGAAGGCTCTGAGGAGACCACATTGTGGCCCTCCAATACTTAAAGGGACCTTATAAACAGGAGGGAGACTGATTTTATACACCATCTGGTAGGCCAGGGGGATCAGATTTCAACTAAAAGACGGAAGATTTAGATTAGATATAGATGCTAGGAGGAAATTCTTTACTCAGAGGATGGTGAGGCACTGAAACAAACCACCCAAGGAAGCTGTGGATGCCCCATTCCTGGAGGTGTCCTGGCCAGGCTGGATGGGCCCTGGGTAGCCTGATCTGGTGAGTGGCAGCCCTGCCTTTGGCAAGAGGTTGGAACTATGCGATCTTTAACACCCGTTCCCACCCAAGCAATTCTGTGATTCTATGAATCAAAAGAAGCTTCTGTCTTATGAGCTGCTTGAGCATTTATCCTCTGGAGCAGGGACTGCCTTGTGTCAGTTCAAGTACCACCACAAAGGACTCCTGGTCCTAGACCAGTAGTTAGATATTAGCACAATGCAATGATTATTATGAGTATAAATAGCCAAACTGCTGCACAGCAAGGCAAGAGGGGATGGCTCAGCATTCTCAGTATAAAGAGGAGACATTGTTTATTTAGGGCTGAAAGGGTCTGAGCTGAACCAGCAGAGCTATATATACCTTGATTATTCATTTCTCAGACCTGAAAGTTAGGTTCTGAGGTACTACTGTGTTTTCACTCCAGCTTGACTGGCATAGGGCATTTCTCTTACAGATTGTTCAACCTGAACAGCCACTAACAAGCCAGTAAGCATTTTACTGGAGAACACAATTAGCAGAGGCTGCTGGAAAGACAAATAACACTCCGAAAACAAAGCAGAGAATCAGGTTGTAGAACCTCGCAGTCCCTCCTCCCTTCCCTATCGCAGAATACTCAGCACAGGTACAGATAGCACAGTAATAAAGGTAATGTTATCATGTACTGAAGCCTGCCCTTTGAAACAGTGAAGTCTATCTATAATGGGCGATGAGGAACCACAGTATGCTTCCTGATGCAGGTGAGCTGTCAGACTAGCACAGATAGCATGGCTGCATCACATCCACGACATTTGAGACAGACAGATCTCTCAGGATAAAAAGCACGGTTTGGGGAGAACGGCCTGCTGCAAAGACTCAGCTATTGGCTACAAAAGGCAATGTAACTGCTTGGGCTGAAGTTCTGATGCTTCCACAGAATGAGACCAAAATTTCCCAACTGGCAAAGCTAATGTTTTCAAAAGGGGTATAGGTTTAAAAAAAAAAAAAGAGACTGTAATGTACGAAGGGAACTACTGTCCTTTTAGTGAGTGATGGCACATCCACATTCAAGTGTACAGGGTCACCAAATCTGCTGTTTATTTTTACTGAAGGCTGAGCTTTCTTCCTCTCCCACAGACTGTCTGCTCTCCACAGTTTTTCGGAGACTATCAGCGAATAAGTGACATCACCTTTCTGTTTTGCCAGCTCATCAGCAAGAGGTGGCTGGCTGAATCTAATCAGATGATACCCTCAGCTACAGGCAATACAGTGCCTTCTGCCACGCTGCAAATCCTGGCCAATTACAGGCACTTTGACTATGATCACACCATGTATTCAGAGAGAAAACAGAGCTGTTGCTAAGCACAGGGGTCTTTCAAATCCCTATAGAGGAACTGCAACCTGCAGCATCCCGCAAATGTTGCTGATAATGTATGGTGCATCAATGCAAATCATACAGTGGACTGTTAATCTCAGCATTCTTAATGTGTTCCTCAGCTGTGCTTTTGCATCCTGGAAGCTCATGCAATTTATTCTGGAAGCTGAATCCTGCTATAGTTCACTCTTAGCTCCAGCACCACAAATAACCTGAAAAAAGTCCTTTGGATTCAGAGAACTCACAGCAGTCTATTTATTAACCTTGCCTTGTGGCCAGAAGCAGAAGAATGAGCTAAGGGGCATAAGATATTCCCCATAAAGTTTGTTTTCCTGCTTTTCCTTAGTAGCATCATACCTTTTTTTTATAGGGTCTATCCTTCCCTTCCTGATAAAGAAGCAGATGTGACTAGACTGTAAAGACAATCTACATTTACTATCAAGAGATACTAAGATGGTTAAGATGGTGCTAGATATGTCGGTGGCAGGCTGGGTGGCTGTTATTAAGAGCTAAATCCGGAAACATCACATATGACAACACATTAAAGCATTTGGCCTTGAGGTTCAAATCCAATGCCCTGAATTATGCAGTGAGGCTCCCTGTAGGGGGTCTATAGGGCATAAGGCACCTTGGAATTGCAGTGGAATGACAAGCCCACAGAGTGAAGAAGCTGAATTAAGAGGAGAATGCTGAAGAAACGATAAGCAATTAAAAAGATGTCACAGTAGCTGAGCTTCAGTGCCTCATTACACCATAGTTCCACTTCCCAGTATCAAACAGACTACTCCAGCATTTCCTCCAAAGGCAGAATACCAAGTGCTATTGCCAGAGAAGTAGCACTTGCAGCGGTGTCATACCTCATCTCATTCACTGTTGTGAAATTCTGTTTTTCTTAAAGCATGCTTGTAATATGCTCAGATATTAAGGTGAGGAAGCCACAAGTACACAGTACAGCAGCCATACAAGATACTTGCTTTATAAATCTATGGCTTATTCTGGATAGGAACTTGTTCATCCAACACGTACTCAATACCTCAAAAAGTACAGACACCCAAATGCAATCTTGTCTGCCCAACTGGTCTGGTTCCTCTTCCATGAAGAACATCGTAAAAGATCTCCCTCCTTTTCTGTGGGTCAGCTCCTTGTGTTGTTTCCCTTTCTCTTTTTAGGTAACACAGTCACCATAACCGCAAACCAAGACAGCCCAGAACTGCCACAGGTACTGTAGGAATCACCTATGGCAGTCTGTGCCTTACGCTGCATAACTCAGACTAGATGGCCACAACAGGTTATCCCTGCCCTAAATCACAAGTTTATGGATTACCAATGGATTATGTATCAGAGTATGATCACATTACAGAATTCTCAGAGTAAATAAGCTTTCAGTACTTGTAGGCATTCAAAGTGAAATCCAGCATCACACCACAGAGAGGAAGAAAGCCTCTCTTAGGCAACCCGCTGGAAACATACTGTTTGATTTCTACAGAAACAGAAAATTCTGTATGTAGCTCTTAAAAAAAAACCAAAAACGTAACACAACTATACAAAGATGAAGAAAAGGACCTGCCTAACCTGCTCCAGGCAAAAGTGGATATAGTTTCACATGGTCTGTTGAATTTACTAGAGCTTTAGTAAGGATTAGTTAGTCAAGCCAATTATTCTGTAAAAAAACTTCTCGCTTGAGAAAACTTACCCATTACAATGACAAATCCAAAACTAGCCAATGTTAGTGATGATCCACTGTTGATCATGTTGACGAGCAGCTTGAATAAGGGATATAGCAGCAATGAGGCCCAGAAAAGCCAATTCAAAAGCGTCCATGGTCGTCGGGGTGGTACTATAGGGACTGCTGGGTAGGTTCCTGTTCGGTAGTACTCTTCCTGGAACGCATCCTGGTGGAACAAAGGAGGGCAACAATTAAATCCCTATCTGCCAACAAAACTATACGTTCCTGACTTTGATGCTTTGTCTGCAAGTTTGCAACCCTGGGGGGAGATCAAAGACCAAGTCATGGCTGGAAAGCATGCACTTTGAAGTCAATGAGCATATAATCAGAAAAAAAGAGCTTACAAGGATGCGTATGCATCCTCCCTTTCTGTTACACACAGAAGCCTGAAAAATAGCATGCCTAGAGAGTATAACAAATCCAGTGAGGAAAAATGGGTGCAGAGATGTACACTCTTGCAGCTACGTAGACATCACTGTTGCACTTCTTGCAAGAGCTGCAGCCACTGGACAAATAGTGGTGGTAAACCAGAGAAGTATTTGGGCTACATCTGCAGCAGCAGACCTTCTGCTCCCTAATGTTCTTCCATACACTGCTCTAAAACAGCCCTGTCAGAAAAGGTGAGCAGAACACCATCTTGTATCACCCGCCAAAGAACACCTCCCACTCCTGATCACTTTGTCCCATGGATATAGTCTTACTTATCTTGTTCCCAATGCAGTCAATAGAAGAAAGGCCTCTCTATAATATATAATAGACAGTTGAGCATATAAATAGTTTAGAGAGTCCTTCACTGTTTTTGATGGTCTTATTTAACAGAAAGATAGTAGGGTAGGGTTTGGTTTGTTCTGCGGTTTTGGGGCACATGTGCTGCTGTGCTTTGTTTTGTTTTTTTGAAGCACAGAAGGTTTAGAATTCAGTACTTTTCTCTAACGTTTACCTGGGTGAACAGCATTGCCTTCAACAATGTGATCAACGTAACATATCAAAGCTGGTAGGGAAAAAAAACAAACATCTTTCTTCTGGTTCCAAAGCAAAGATTATTAATCTGATTAACACAAGACTAGTTAATTGAGACAGAATTAATCTAACATAAGGAACCCCAATTAAGTCAGAATGAAGGGCCAAATTTCTTCAAAGAAAGGAACGCTTCATGATGGTTTCAAAAAATGCTGGCAAAGCCAATATTGTCCTAATCAACCACAAGAAGATTAGTTCTACTACGCTATGATTTTACATTTACTTATGCTCCAGTTGACATGGACAATTCTTTAATTATTTAATGGCAATCTGAGCAATCACAGGCTGCTACCATTTTCTCTAATTCAAAGGGAACATTTAGCTTTTAAGAGATTACGTAGTAATTAAAGCATTGCTCTCTCTTTACTGAGATTAGAAAAATTATGATTGCTTTGCTCATGTGAACTAGATTGTACTAGGATCATTATGACCAATTAATTAGTTGTCTTCAATAAATTATACAATGTATGAAGTTTTCTTTATAGTGCTTTGAGGATTTCAGCTTACGACTGGTTTAACACAGTTATTTATCATTGGCGAATTGAATTCTACTATATACACTGGGCCTTCTAAATATCAGCATTACCTAGAAAAATATGAACAATTTCTGACTGTTGTTGGTAACACCATTAGGGGCCTATAACTACAGACTGCAACACAGATACCGAAAAGCAGCAGCATATTTTTCCCCTTGTTGGCTCTGCACAGCATTGGAGTCAGCAAAACCACTGACCGTATCTAACCCAGATTTTTGAGACAGATTAAGAAATACATAATGGACAAATGGATGTCACTGTCTTCACCTACACTAACATATTGTACACCACTGTGAGGATCAGCTCCTTAATTCGGTTAGGATTCCTGGCCCTTAAAGACATTTCTGTTCCTCACAGAACAGACCCATGTGTTGATCTGTTTTCTGAGACTTAGAGGGTGCCCATGGTACCCATGTAAAGCTCAGGACAGTATTTAAATCCATTATATACATCAATATTCCCCACAACCATCTCCCCCACAATCATCTCCTTTCATTCACCTGCATGCAGAGATTGTTTTCCATTTGTATAAGTTTCACCTACTCAAGAATCATTTTCAGATGTGGAAGAATGCTGATCCTAATGATTCCACCAAACTTGAGTTTCTTCAGACACCGAGGTGAACAATGTAGTAGTGAAAAAGGCAGGGAAAATCCATCATCTTGCAAGAATCTAACTGGATTCTTGCTCCCTGCTCCCACCAGGGAGGTCTAGCTACAGAAGGATGTCACTGCTCTTCCACAAAGAAATTCTCAAAGAACAAGTATCCAAAAACATACCCTTAGTTCCCAAACACTTGAGTTCTGTACTCCTTCCCTCTTCGCTTACCCTTTACTAATTCCCTGAGGCATTTTGGCATATATTTTCATGCCCTGTTTTCCATGCTTCTCTTACAAATGAGACGAATAAAAAACTCACTTTCTTTTTAATGGAAATTAAGATTCTCAAGCAGAACTTTATTTCAGGAGCTGAAGCTGTAAAGAGGTACAAAGAAACAAAACATGCAAAGGCTAGCAGAACTGTGACAATTACACAATACCTCTTCAGACTGGGCACTAACATGCATTAACATGCTCAATCTATTTCTTATTAAAGTCAAGGGGAGTCTTTCTAGTGGTAACAGTTTAATAAAAGAAAAATGAAAAAAAAAAAAAAAAAAAGAAAGAAAAACAAAAAAAGCAATTTGCAACCCAGGTTGCACCTCTATCATGAGCCAGCATTAACTGAAACACTGCTGGCTGTCCGTAGAAGGACAAAAATCACCCTCAGCAGAGGAAGAAGCACAAGGGCATGGCATCTGTGTATGCCTGGAAACACAGGAATGAGAACAGCACCTGGTTTATAATAGGGCATACCACTGTTCATCTGTAGAAGTCCTGTTTGGTACATTTGCAGCATGGTTAAATCAGAAAACAAGAGTCTGAAGTAGAAAGAACACAAGGCAGATTCCCAGAGAGCAGCATCTCTGAATGAGGAGTGTGTAACTGAGACCAGGCAGAGAGGTAAAAAAGACAATGCAAGCTTTTCCCAAAGACCAGCTCCTTTATTAATGATTAAAAAGGGTCATGTCCCTCGCTGTCCACTAACATCATATTTCTTCCCTCATTCAAACAGCTTTGTGTCCTTGATGATAACGAGTGCCCATCACTCCAGCCTTGTCCTGTGGCATGCCACAGCTGCTATGCTACACTACTAGAGTACAATCCAGATCTGCTCAGTAGGAAAGGGAAGGATAGAGGAGCTTACCATTAACTTAATCCCATGCTCAGATGCTAGAAGCAAAATGTACATTGTCATGCTTTGGGGAGAGCAGGACTCTTCAGGAGTGATTTTTTCACATATAAGCTAGAGCAGTTTGAATCACGGCTTGCAGAATGACCCTGCTTCTGCTCACCCCTTTTATTACCATGGCCTTGCAGAAAAAGACAGGGCAGCAATTTCTGGTAGCTCTTGGAGCTTCACAGCTGATGAATGCCTCTGAGTGCACCTGCATAACGAGAGGCACATTGTGGGGCAACTCTGCGAAGAGCACATAATTCATCTGTGAAGGTGTCCCAGAGCTGGCAGCCAGTGCACAGTGCAGAAAAAGCTCAGATTGCCGTGAACCAACCGTGCTGCATGCTCTCTCCCCCCATAAGGCTTGAGGGGGTACTGCAAAATTACAAATATCACTGAGAACAAGCAACAGCACATGCAACTGGAATGCAAGGTAAAACCAGGACTCTGATTTTCAGTAGCGTGCATACCTTGTCTTATTTTAAAACAGTAAGTGGAGTGCTACAACCAAAATAGACAAAGCAGCTGGTGAGTGCATATCTTGCAATGAATTAACGTCCTTTGAACAAAGCTTCATTACTTTTTACCATTAATATTTACTGACTCTTGAGATAAAAGCCTAACACACTTTTGGAAGCAACACTCGGGTATCAATGCCTCATATCATCTCACCTAAGAGCCAAACGTTGTCTAAAAGAAATATGGCAGAAAGGTGAAGCAGAATTGCATTTTCACTCTGCACAATGGCTTTCATTATCTCAGAACTCTTTAACAAGTTATCCCTGCTCTGTATCCTAAACAGTCTGATTTCACAGAGACGAATGACTGCAATAAAATAACATAAAACAGCTGAAGAGGAACAATGCCATCTTCCAATCCAAAACCAACCAACCAACAAAAAATAACAAAACAAATCCCAAGACATCCACACTAACTAAAAGCTTCTCAGGGAAAGGAAAACTGAACATAAGCTCCTTTCTCCTATCCTTAGATGGGAAACTATGGATTCAACCAACCAGCAAACTAAGCTGTTAGGAAAAAAGTAGGATAGATGTACATTCTGTTTGCACTAGAAATAAATGCCAGAGAGAGAATAACAGAATACAAAGTGAATTACTGCAAAGGATGTCACAGAGAATTCAAGAAAACAATTCCCACATTCTCATTTAATTTGTGTTCCTTCCTGCAAATCTCTAAACATTATCTTAGCAACATGAAACATGGTTAGAAATAAAGGTGTAGTAGCAGGAAATTGACTTTTGCAATGTCCAACAAAATGACCTTTTTCATTAATATTCTTGTAGAGAGAGCGCACAGGCCCATAGGTAACATGCTGCCATTCTGCAGAAATGCTTTAAGAGGCAGTGACTGAATCAGTTGTGGAAGGCATAACTTACAGAAAGGGAGCATCAGAAGCAGTTAGTTCTATAACTGGAGATTCAATACACATTCACTTTGCATAGTCCTGTAAACAAGCTGCTTGCAGGTAACATTAATTAAACTAGGAGTAGCCATGGTTTGAAGCGGAGAAAGACTAGGGCATAGTCAATATAGAAATGCTAATGTGGTGTTCTGGGTTGAGTACAACAAACTGCACTGTAATGAGGGGAAAACAGAATTTAGCTACAGTCTAAAATTTCTAAATCCTAAGCATTTCTGGATTCCAGTCTAGATACATAACTGAGACCATATTGTGCTTTGTGCACCTATGACTCCCACTGACTGAAATGGGAGTGCTGTGTGCATTCAAAGAGCACATACCCAACTATTATTTCTTATGTTCATAAAAACAAAACCCGTGACAACAGATTCTGAAAACCTGAATACAAGAACATTTGAAAAAATCAATGGGCATCTACAAGCACGCAGTTATTATTATTCTGCAACTGTCCTATGATTAAGAATCTTAAATGCATGCTCCCACTGCTATGTGCAAATAAGAGAGCAATTTATCAACTTGCCTGGTTAACTTTGGATATTGTAAAAGAGATGGGCTACAACAAGGGACAAACATTTTAATATACTAAAGCAAAATATACTTCATTTAGCCCACTAATTACTACTTGATTTAGGAGGTGCCTCTTCTATCAAAGAGGAGGCAGTTGCTATTTTCTATACTTCCTCTATAGTAGAGCCTTAAAACTACTCCTTCACTGAGGTTTGCATAAGTTTCCTTCCTCTTGCTCTTAAAAAAAAAAAAAAAAATGCAACTATGACTGGCAGTGCAAGACTTCTTTGCATCTGAAGAAGCACAACACTTGTCTGCGAAAAACAAACACCAAACCCACAAACTTGTTGAAAAACAAACACCAAACCCACAAACCCCCAGAGCACAACCACCACACATGAACACTGTAAACATCTACTAACACTATGAAGAACTGAGCACCAGTGGCTCATGAACTCTGTCTAGACAAAACACCAACCTTTTCTTGATATAGTCTGTGGAGCCAATTAGAACACTCCTGCTCATCTTCTGGGATTTCTTCTAATGGAATCCGCCTGCCAATAGTAAACAAGAGAAATTGAAGAATATTAAATAGTTCCACTGCGACAAATAGCACATACATTGCAGAGGCAGACCACCCACCTGACAGGGGACTCACTATACTCGTCCCACCACTCTTTCATTTATTAAATAATTCGTGGTAACAGCTCCCAGATCAGAAAAGCATAGTTTCACTTCCAGAGCTACCTTCAATTCTCATATGTATCTGAAACTCAAATATTGATTTCTGAAATAGTAATGCATTCTATCTGAGCTCACCTTCTAGCCAAAGGTTTGCAATTTTCTGTTTCTAAAGAAAGGTACTGAATGAGTTGATTTCCTACCTCACTTAAGGCTGTGTTTAACAAGCTAGGCATCAGAGAGAACACACTGTTCTCCTCATAACTGGAGTAAAGCAGATCTAATATTTTTCAGGTAACTTTTCTGATTCATTAAATTTTTTTTAATGTGCATGCAGCTTTAGACAATTTCAAGCAAAATGGCTTCTTTCACAGAAAAATCCCTCTTAGAAAAAAATAATTCAACAAATCATGTGAACTTTGGTCAACAATTCTGTGACAGAAAAAAATCCCTTTGTAATCTTCACTTAGAAATGCCAATAACAATTTTTAATAGATTTTGTATTTTTCAGTATTATATATACTTTAATTCATCTCAATTGAGAACAACATTGAATTAACTTCTTTTAGCAAAAGAGAGAATACTTCCTATAATCATTACATGGCTTGTCCTAGGCAGGGAGGCAGAGGTAATCAAATTTACCAACAGCTACACCAGAGATGAGAACAGTCCCAAGCTTGGCTTCCACCTAGAAGCAAACCACTGTGCCAGAAGGAAGTGTGTAGATGAGGTTTCTTGACTCCTGCCTCTGGTGCAGGCCTCAATTAAAATAAATAAATAAATAAAATCCTGCAGAGCTCCAAAAGGGTCCTCATGTCCTTACAGTTGCAGAACTTTACACAAAACCCTGAGCAATCCATGTGAGTTTTTCCATCTGGAGCATTGTGACACCAGGTTGGTAGAGATTTGCTACATCCATTACCTGCTTGAAAATATTTCCTTATTTGTGCAAGTATGCACTCGTCTATGCTAAAAAAAAAAAAAGAATTAAAATGTAGATTACTTGCCTTACATATAAATCTGCATGGTATTTCTTTCCATTTAGAACGCCCAGCAATGTTGGATTCTCATTATTTCTAAAATTGAGGGTAGAATCATAGACTGCTGAAACTACAAGAAGAAAAACAGGTTATGTGACCAGAGAAGTAACAGAGCAGAAAAATCAATCATCCACTCTCAGACAAAGAGAATACTTGCACACAAAGTCATCAGCACGATAGTTTGAGCTACCACCAAAGTAAAATTAATGATGGAATATTCAACATGCAAGTTATCAGAAGCCAAATATCCAGTAAACCTTTCAGGAATTATACCAGTAGAATGGATGAGTTTGGTTTCCATGCTTGTCTCCTTCCCCCAGCAGACATCAAACACTGAGTGTAGGGAACATAATGACAGTTCATATATCACAGGGCATCCTAGAAGCCCCGTGGTTGGAAAACTATCAGCTTTCTCAACTCTCTCTGGATTAGACACTCTTCTCCTCATCCTCCTACAGGAAACAGGGCAAATAACCAGGCAGATAAACACACAAACAATGAACAATATATACAGTTTGTCTAAGAATGGGTAAAGTTCACCTGAGATAAATCCTGCAGCCAGAGGGCTTGATACAACTATTACTTAGGGTTCAAAAAAATCTCCCTTTCACATCCATTCATGGATAACAATGGCATTTGCTAAAGGGCACAGGCAGGGACAGATTAACAGAACATGACCTGTGAGAGCTGGACTACTGCTAAGGGTGCAGCTATGATGAATATAATATCTGAGTTCCAAAGAACTGAACTGCAATGAAGCTTGTAGCCTGAAGAGAACACTTTCCGCATTTCAGGACTGCACAGAAACAGTAAAAGCACTTGGCAAGCGAGGCTCTTTCTTAGCTGAACTAAGACAGTGCCAAAAAATAGTTTCTACAGAGAAAGAGTTTACTGTTTTAACTCAGAAAAAGCATTTCGAAAGTAAGAGATTTGTTGAACACAGGAGACAAAAACTTTTGATAAATTCATGGTACCAACACGCCAAAGGCAAGGCAGTTAGTTGGAACCAGATGATTTTTAAAGTCCCTTCCTTCTCAAACCATTGTATGATTCTAAAATATCCCTAAATATCCTAAATTGTTTTTTTGACATGTCAGAAAACAACTGAAACTGATTGTGCATCACTTCAGAATTCCAAGATCAATTGCATCAATAAAAACCAAACTGACTAACGTGTGCTTTAATATCTTCTGCTCTAGAGTTTTGCAGTAAGGAACACTATGGTGGACTTTTGTTGTGAAAGGTGTTGATCCCTCCTAAGGAAGTGTTTTGTTACATAAAATAGATTTGGGTTTATTTTTGAAATTTATTTATGTGAGACAGGTGTGGCTTAGTCATAACATTCAGTCCAACAGAAATTCCCCCACAAAGCAGAGTTCATAGCCTAGAACAGAACCCAATTTAGTGCTGCAAGAGAATCCTGAAAATAGAGACTTAAACTTTGTCACTGCATGAAGACTGTATCCCTCAGTCTTAAGTCTATTTTCTGTACTACAGTTGGGTTTTTGGCCTAAGCTCAAAACTACAAATTGTAAGCCAAAATCTGCTTCAAGTATACCACTTTCAATGTACAATAAGAATAGGAAATTATTTTAAAAAGAAAAAAAAAAGTAATCATCCTCCACCTTAAAGCTCTGAAGTGCAGAAGACTTTACTAATCCACTCTAATTTACTAATCCAGTGTAACTGAAAGAATACAAAACCTTAATCTGGTTTGTACAAGGTAGACTCAATAGCTTAGAATAATCTCAAACTACTGAAGAACAACAACAAAATGAAAACAATAAAGGAAAGCATGATGCATCCAGCACTTCTCCTTTTTGTCTTTTAGAAGACACTTCCATTTGTATTTTGATACAATTTGAGTTCTTGTTCATCACATTAGAAAAGGATTCTCCTGTTCTGAAAAAAAACCTGCAGAGTTGGGCAGGATCATCTTTATGTGTTGGTAGGTCACACATCATATTCCAAAGCAGAACAAAATAAAGCAAAACCAAACCAAATCACACCAAACTCTCCTTTTCCAGTATGTAACTGGCCTGCATTTTGATATTCTTTCCAGCTCTTTTTCATATCACACAAATCTTTTGCTGGCAAAGCAGTATCAAATCCAAGATAACAACAACATATGCAGGAGTACATAGACCCCTATTATATCTGGATACAAAGTAACTGAAGAGCTAAGCTTTTCCATTATGGAAGTGTAGGAAAAGACATATTGTGGAGGTGTCAAAGAAAAAGACTGCACAGGATTAAAATTTGCCAGAAAGTATTTGCCAAAGCAGCATACTAGTATACTATATGACATACTGAAATTGTTTTCCACAAAACAAGTACTTTGCACCTATTATTCCATATGCATTTTTATGTATATACATATATACAATTATACACATATTTGTATATAGTAGAACTGGAAATCTCATGACTTTCACATCCAAAAGCTTAAGAAATTTCATGTTCTAAATCAAGTAAAAAATACCTTTCACAGCATCTTCAAAACATTCCATCTGTCTTAGTCTCAGACCAGTTCTTCACAAGCTTTGCTTTAATTATGAAATAATATTTTTCTCAAAGAAATTATCTTAAAACATTTTTTTCATTAAAAAAGGAAGATAATTCATTATTGTGAAGCCTTCTGAGAGAACAACATTTTTCCCATTTAAACTGCTATTTTCTGACATTAAATAAAGACATAAATCTCATTTTCGTTTTCTAATCTAAATCTACTTTGGTTCTCTATACAGAATTCTGACAAAGAACTATATAATTAAGGAATTAGGATTCATAATGACTTGAGGTTTAAGAAATCTTTGAACTGTGTATTTAGAGAATTTTTTTTTACTTTTATTTTCATACACTTAAAAAAAAAATTTAATTGGCCTCTTGAATTTCACACATTATTTTGTGCACATTGAGAACTACGGCTGAATGAATGTCCAACAAATCAACCTGCCAGCAACATAACCTCATTCTAGCAAATAACGATCTGAAGTGAAGATTACAGAGCAGAGTGGGGAAAAGAAGGTGGAATTCACTGTACATTTTGGCACAAACCGTTAACGTCCAATAGCTCTGGTTATCTTCCTTAAAATAATCTACCTGCTCAAACGTGCTAAATTGCTCAGATCTAAACACTGAAGAATTCCAGGACTGAAGAGCTGCTCATGGAAATTCGTCAGCATGGCCACATTGAACTCCATGAGAACATCACTGTGGAATTCGTTCTCGTGCACTCCCTCTAGGACAGCAGCTTCCAGCATGCACAATTGTAAGAAGTTGACAACTTGGAATTATCTGCAATCCATCTTGAGGTACATTTATGAGGTAGCCTTAACTAAACAAAAACAGCTGAAACGAACTACCTGATATAAAGACAGGCAACACAAATAGCCATTAAATACATATTTTATAGTATTTATGACATTTATCTTTACTGCGAGTAATGGATAGATACTTTAGAAACAAATCTGTTTTCATTTGCTTCCAGCTGAGCTGTACAGGCAGCAAATACTACATTATAATCTAACAACAATTTATTAGACAGCAAACAACCTCTAGAAATGACATGGCTGGTGACTCTGTCTGTTACTTGTGAGCTGGTAGAGACAATCACTCATAAAAATATCAGAACAAGTTTGAAAATACTGGAAGCAAGCCTTATTTAAGGACACCTGAACTTGTGAAAGTCACTAAAGGGAAGTGAATTCCATTATTTCTTATGAAGGAAAGAGACTAAATAATCCTGGCTATTTCATGTGGAATATTTTAGGAGGGGATTATTTCACTAAATGACCATTAAAATAAGACTTTCCGAATGACATTTGCAGCCATTACAGTAGTATCAACCTCTTGAAGTTATGGCATTCTACACAGGCACCATTGGCAAAGATACTCTTGCTGTTATAAAAAAAGTCACTGTGATTTCTTAGAGATGGAAAACAAACCTCTACACTAGAGGTTCTGACAATACAAATGCATTCACTCAAACAGGTGTATAAAGTTATCTCTAATTTTTAGTGGGAGGAGGGGGAATAAATTAATTAGGAGGTAAGTTTCTTTGCTATCTGTGTGAAAGATATTTTTGCCCAACTATATCTGCTTATATTGACAGATGTGGTGCCTACTGGTGCAGAGACAATTTCTCATATATACACATTAAATACCAATAATACACAATAAACCCCATCTGAGACTAAATTTTTCAAAACACGACTTTATTAGACTGATTTCATCTGCATCTGTTTCCAACAGACACAAAACTACTGCAGAAAGTAGCATCAGAGGTTGAAACAAAGTTTTGGAAAGCATCAATCCGTGATCGCTGCTTTTGCGTCTGAGTTATATTTCTACAACCACAGCAACCTCCTTCCACTCACCCTACAGCATTTCAGCCTCAGAGAGCTGGAGTCTTACAATTTTCAGAAAGAGGAGCTAAGAAAAGAGGAAAATGAGAAGCTGACCTTGGTCACAGCCAGCTTGGAACAGGCAGTTAATTTTCCTTCACTGCTATGACAAGCTGCAGTTAACTCCCTTAGCAAGATACTCCAGCTAGTCCCACCACCCCTTCTGGAAGAGCAGAAAGTGCACTAGCCTAAGTGGCAGATCCCAAAATGGGCTTTTTCACACAGAAGCATCATTACAGTGGCCACAACAATGCTCTCTGGAACAAGTAATCTGGTTGCAATATGAGGGATACAGTCAATTACTGTGCCACATTATGAAGTGGAACATAACATAGAGACTAAGGACCAGTGAACAAGTTAACAAGTGAAGAAGTTAAATATTACTAGTTAATGTAAATATTCAAAAGAAAAAATGTCCAAATTACTACAACATAAATCCTCTGCATATGTTGACACCTACAGTAACACTTTTTTCCTTATAACATGGGTACTCCCAACCACTTATAGCATGGTATGCAGCCCGTGCCTGGAAACATTCAAGGTCAGGCTCTGAGAAACATGATCTAGCTGCAGGTGTCCTTGTTTATTGCAAGGGAGACACGGCCTAGATTTAAAATGACGGTCAAATGTACCCGTTGTCTCTGTAAGAGAGAAACAAATAGTAATCCAGATCTAATTACCTGTCTCTTACTCCAAAAAGTGACAATGCTAGTAAGACAACATACCCACAAGAACTGCAACACCTACCAGGGATCATTAGGCTTTTCCCTCTGTTTGTTGGCCAGGTTTAAGTTACATAGTTTCAACAGCAGCTATCTACGAACCCTCACAAAGGAAATCTTACCTCCTCAGCCTTACCCTGATAAGTCCAGAAAGGATTGAGGTAGTAACATACTATTCCCTAAATAAGTAATCTAGGGAATCTAAGTCTTTGTTGTCCTGAAAGTATATTGAATATTTAGAATTCTAGAAGTGCTATCCTGGCTTATCTCATGAATATCTCAAACTTCCTACAAATGGCACTTGAGTTCCCCAAAATTATTCCCTTTTGGAATATTTTCCCATAAATCAGCTGCTTGTCCACAGCCACGCTATGTTTTGTTTTCTTCATACTGAATACCGACAAGAAAAAAAAATCACCACTAAAATCACCTGTCCTTGACTCCCCAGCTCAAGATACTGGAGGTCAGAGAGTTCTGACTCAGATCTTCTTCAGTGCCTCAAGTCTTTCTCCCCTCCTCCTCAGCAAAACAGTCTTATTCAAAAGGGAAGGTTAAACTGTGCCCTTCAGGAAGTTGCACATAACCTCCATCTACTTCATGTATCTGAAAAGATCCAAGCAATGCCGTCCATTTTGGGGGTGGGAAATCACTGATGCCTGACAAGCTACAACAGTGATATCATCTACCTGACTTGAGAGAGGATATGAAGAAGTGACATGACAGACAGCAACACAGCTGACTGCAAAGTTTTTTTTTTTTTTTTTTTAACATCAGCTATCCCAGATATGCCAGATGAAAACACATCTTCAAAGACAAAAGAAGCTTTGACATTAACTTCAGTCATGCCAGAACATTTTCTTCTAAACCACTAACTACTTTGTCTTCCCTACATATCAGCCTTCTAATAGCACATAAATCCACCAAAGCCCAATTTAGCAATGGGTGCAATTTAGCACCATTTCCCCCTTGTCCTTGAAATACACAGACTTGCTGGATTTTATTAGTCCAGCAAGACCACTTTAAAGGCATTTGTGCCGCATTCTTACTGATGGCACTCTAAGTTGGTAAATTCAGTTCAGGTAACCAGAAGGAGAGTAGGGGGTACCGAACAATACTAACAACAAAATATTTATTCATATTCTGTAATTTGTTTCTAAATGTCTCCTACACATGTCTTCAGAAAAGGTTGACTTCCCACATCTCTGCTCCACAAGAGTTACCAAAACTCTCCGGAGCACATTTAGGCAGGCATTTTAAAGTGTAACATTCTTCTGATAAAAAATGATACTTCTATTTGCCACAAGAAAACATTTAGGATGCCTTCTTAGATTTTCTGAAGTGACTTATTGGCTTCATTTGGAATAGGAATTCTTAATAGTATGGCAAAAACTAAGAATCATTATCCTTTGGGAATATATAGAAAATCCAGAACTGGGGATTCCTCAATGCAGTGACAGAACACAAAGCAAAAATAAGAAACCAATGAAGCTGCCCAAAGCTTTTGCTAGTCAAACCTGATTTTAATTTTCACAGACTAGTAGAAGAAAGCTCAGAAAAGATTCCACCATTCTTCTGATAGAACATGCACTATGGGGAAAAGAAGAGCATAGCAAAGTGAGAGCAGTTACATGAAATAACCATTTAGCATTGTTCCTTGTGACTTTCCTTACCTACATTTCTCAAACACTGCACGGTGACAGCAAATCCTTTTGTTCGTGGCAGTAGGTGATATTTGAGCTTGGGCAAGCCTTTGGCTTCAGCCACCTGCATGCTAGCCTGGTGCTTCTGTTCTGTGAATCTTGTGCCCTCACAATGAATCAGGAACTAAAAAGCAAGAAGGAACAGCAGTCAGAAAACAGCTCAGGTTTTCTACACATGCTTGACCAGAGCCCTCACTGATTCCCACCAATACGGCCCAAACAAACACTGCTAGAAGGGACACGAGTAGACAGATACACTACAAGGTAATTGCCCTGGAACTATTAAAAAAAAAAAAAAAAAAAAAAAGGAAAACTCTCTCAATCACTCCCACCCATGTAACTTGCCACCCTGTGGTCTTTAGCATCTGCTTTGCTACTCATGACTAAATGACTTGATTTCTTTAATGGGTCATTTCTTCTCTAAAGAGATGTTAGAAAACAGTCAAAACACATTCTCTGTTGCAAGTTTCTTAGCGATGCAGAGGTGCTCCAGTATAAATCATAAAGTTTCTGAATCAAATGCAATTCTAGGAAATGCCTCATTAGCCCACTTGCTTTCACTACAGCACATGGAGCACAAGCAACAGCAGATACTACCTTTGATGACAAGGATGGGGCTGATAACATCTGTAGGGCAGTAGATTCAAGAGAACTGTAAGTCTCAATCCCTTATGAACCACACAGTTTAACCACTCAGACATGAATTACAATTTTGTCAGTGTCGGGAAAGGGAGACCATAGGAATCTTCAGAGATTCAGCACAGGCTTTTTGCCAAGCCTGAATCCAAATTAATGCATCAGAGAACAGTGTGTATTGCATCAGCAAAGTTTCAATAACCCACAGCAAAAATTTAGCCCACTAGACAAAGAAACTGAAGAAACCTGTCCAAGTTTCCAGCTTCAGATCCAGCCTATCTAGGAGCACTTTTATTCACTCATAACATGCACCATTTTGAATAGTCAGATGAAACATACAGAAACTGTTGAGAAAATCCTTCTAACACATCTAGCATGCTCTGCCTTTCTACCTACAAGCTGCTATCACTATGTCTTTTGACATTATATCATTCCACACCAGAATAAATCCAACTGTACAACAACTAAATATTTCCTACTACAGGCATAGCCTCCTCTCAAAAATCCCTTCATAGCAGCATGTAAAGGATGGTGGTAATTTGAGTTTACCAATTAGCACTGAACTGCCTACTTCTGCAAAAATGCATTCAACACCTTTTGCAACCCCTCCTCCAGCTCCTATATTTAGAGAACTGGAATCTGTCTTAGAAGAGGGGTTGGACTCGATGATCTCTAGAGGTCCTTTCTAAGCCCCACAATTCTGTGATACTGTGAAAGTTTACTACTGATCACAGTGGAGACATTTTTCAAATAACATCTGTACGCCTCCATAGAGGTAGAAAACAGGTTAGACTACCATACCAGAAATTCAAAACAGAATTCAGCTCTCTCATAATACACTCTGGATACTGCTAGAAAGTTCATGAATCAAAGTTCTCAGAAGCAATGAGGTTACCAACAGACACTACCTACACTTTCATTCTTCCAGGCATTGCAGCACCTCCCACTCCTCTCATTAGTCATCACTCACCCAAAAGTTTTCAGGGTAGTCCCGGAGATTCAGCAACTTCTGCATAACTGTTTTCCGATCTTCCTCCCACTTACGCTTGCAGAAGACAATCTCCAGGAAATACCACATCCAGCCAATGATAGGCATGTAGGAGAGCTCCTTCTTTGCCAGCACTTTTGAACTCTGCAAGATAGAGTGAAAGGAAGTAAGACAGAATCACACCAGTTACCGAGTTCTGTTTGGATGTGGCACATGCATAGCTAGATATTAATATTGACTCATATACGGATCTGTTCCAGCTTTAAAACCAGTACGAAAGCAAAACAAAGAAAAATTTTCCTCGTATGACACAACAGCCAAATCTACTAAATACTCATAAAGCCTGCTCTGTACAATAGCATATTGAGGCATACATCTGTATCGCAAATGCTTTCCCAATGTAGGAAATCTTAAACATTAGAAATAGCAGCAGCAATACAAATACTTCCTGCGTATTCAGATTTATTTATGGAAAGGCAGAAATACTTATACTAGTGAATTTCTCTTCAGAGCATTCTTCTGAAATAAAATAAGCACCATTCCTGCCTCACAGGTTTGACACTGAAGTGATTTATCCATACACTGCATAACAAGTCTACTGCTCATCAAGGGTTCAACTCATTTCAAATCTCAAATCTTACTCTAGCACTCAGTCCTGTGATTACCTCCGAACAGCTCTCCTTTAGGCAGATTTGACTCCAATTGCTCATTTTCTACTTTTCAAGTCACCCTGCATTGGTGAGCTGTCTCACTTTCCCATTCAGTGAATAAAACAGTATGCCACTGTGCGTGTGTGTGTACACAAAAATTATTTCAGCGATCCCTGAGATAGCTGCATTTTCCTAGAGGATAGCAGGAGCAATTACACAATCCAGTTTCTATCTGTGGTATCATTATAAGCAGTACCATGCTTGTGCTCTGCAGATGGGTTCCAGGACATAGCATCTGACTAGAAGACATTACTTACTGGTAGAAACTGTGAGCAACTATTATTTGTTTTTCTTTCTTAGTTGCTGTTGTTCATTTGGTTACTAGGAGAAGAGATTTGACCTAATTCTTTATCTCAGTTCATTTCTCTCATCCGCTCTCTTTCCTTGAGGAAGGAAAATACCTTAAATAATTAAGCTATCTAAAAGCTCATAGGAGTGGAAGGCAAACGCACATAAATAGCTTCCAAATGACCGTTACACAGAAGTGGAAAAAAAGACATGAGAATTCAATTCCTAAGAACGCAAGAATTTACACCATCAAATAATGTAATACTTTGTAACAAAGTTCTCTCTCTTAATCATTTGGAGACTGAGTGACGGGCCCAGACCATACCCCCAAGGCCTGCTCTCCCACAAGGAGCAGCTGGAAGAATCAGTAGCTGAAGCTGAGGCAGACTTTCTGCAATTTCAATTTTTCCTGGACATTAATCCATGCTGCACAGCAGCATTGAGCCCAGCCTCCTCTTCCAGCTTCCCAGACCAGCCACGGGGAAAGGCTCTCCTCCCATCACCTTCCTTAGCTCTCAAACTTTTTTTTGCCACAGTACTGCTTTTTCTTTTCTCAGTTACTTCTAATATGAGTCATCCTCCTATTTCAAGACTAAAGCTAAACAGTTTCAGTATACACTTTTAAAAATCTCCATGGAGCATTTTTTGTTATAGGCCATCATGTAGAACACCCAATGAAAATACACACACCAGTACAGAAGCTCTTTCATTCCCCTCTCCTGCCCAAGAGGAAGATACCTGAGCCAAAGCTTTGCCCCGTTAAAAGCCCAAAAGATGCCAAGTGTTCCCAGATCAGGGGAGTGGGACAAAACCTTAGGGAACTGCTACCCACACCTCAGTTACAACCAGGTCAGCCATTAGCCAGCAGCCCAACTGGAATCCTAGCAGAATCCACCAATTAGTCAGGCAAACAGCAGCAGTCACACCTCATTCACCCCCAAAAACAAAGTGAAACAGAGACAGGCCTAATGTGAGCTGCAGCGCCACAGGGTGCACCATGACCACAACAACAGAGCAGATGTTTGAATTTTTCCACACTCCTCTGCATTTTCTGTGCCAAAGCATTTTTGAAATTTAGAAGTGCACTTCAGACGACTGTGAATGCACATCTCCTTAAATGCACATGTAAGAAGGAATTACATCACCTAATGCTGCTTTGTGCACCTCAGCTATCCCAGAAGTTAGACTGATGGCACAGAAGTATTTGGCAAAAGGAAGCTCTGCAGTCACTACACTGGTAGGAGTGCTCTTCTGTGGGAGGAGCATACTAGGTCTGGCCCTCAGGAGCTCTCATCTCTCTTACAATAACGACAGCTAGTCTGCTCTGTTTCAGCTGTCTATGTGTGCACAGCTCCCACGTAAATACAACAGGAAGAACGCGGACGTGGTTCACTTCTGCTACCAATTTTCCCTTTACCAAAGAGCTTTGGAAAATATGTGACAATCACCTCTAACCCTTAAACTCAGCTTACTAAACAGAATAGAGTAAATCATCACTTCCTTATGAAAAGTACATGGCCTTCCTGAAGGAATTTAAACATTTCCACCGCTCGGAGCAGTGTAATTCCAACTGACATCTTATGAAATCACTGCTGGACAGGGACAGCTTATCTATGGTCATAGCATTTTAACACAGGTTAATTTCTTTTCACCAAGTTACTTTGGAAAGAAATAGCTGTGAAATTCTCCTCGTGTGCCAGTGTCACATGCAAAATTTAATTTTAAAAAGACATTTTAAATATGCTCATACAGCTTTGCTGATCTATGCCTCCAGCCTCATTTATTCAGCACCTTTTAATCACAGAGTGCAACAAGCAGTCCGAAATCTACTTGCAAACTGAGGATGTCTAACAAAATTTGTTCTACAATTTCAAAACAAATTTATTGTAGCTGCAAGCCAGTAGCAGCAGGCAATTTATGTCGTAAATTATTTTTTCTATCAGCTGCCCTCACTGCTGACATACTTTTGATAATTGTTCCCTCTATTTTTGAAATACAGCACTCCTTCAAATTACAGTATTAGGTCAGAAAGACGGGAAGAGGTATTCCTTTAGGGGGAGGGGAAAACCCACACTTTTTCCATGTAAGAAAGGTAACAGCAATATTATAGTGATGTATGCCCAAGTATATGCTAAGATGCTGTATTAAATGCAAACAATAATATGTTTTTGTCTAACTGCATGAACAATCATATAACTTCTATTAATATATTAAAATGTACAAACGAGTGTTAAAAAGCGATCACTATTCACACATCTTTCATTCCCATACAGCAACCTAGGGAAAAATACCTATCAGTCGTGCTCAGTTTCTCCAACAGCAAGCTTCAATATAAATAACTTTTATTTAAAATTTGGTTTTCCTGGCACATGGAACAGATAACTAGAGTTAAAAATGATGAGACAGGCTTAGCAATACCTGTATTCAGGGGAAAACAAATGAGTAGATTTAGCTTTAAACTGAAGGTAATTTTTGCTGGTATAAATATCATCTCAGGAAAACAGTTACTAAAATTACTAAAAAGGTAATTTGTCACTGCTTATTTATATCAAGCAATGAATCAGAAGAGCCCAGTGTATCCTGGCAGGGAGTATATCAGTATGCTTTCAGTGCAAGTCCTGAATAACGTCTTACACAGAACGTGACTTTGTCTTAATTACGTCTAGGCTTTATGAAGTTTGCATCCTTCCCCTAATTTCCAAAGACCAAAGTCTTCTACAGTTTGGTGCTAACACAAGCTAGTAGCTTCAGCTGCACAGAGCCTAACTGCAAGCAGCAAGATAATCTGTGGCTTAAAATAACTTGCAAGAGAAAAAGCAAGCACAGAGTTGCTTCTTGATGTGGTTTTTGCCTTCACCACTCTAAATGAATAGGTCTCTGGCTCTCACTCAGCACTGTCAAGCCAGTACCTCCTAGCACTTTGAATGGGTGCTTCAAGAGTATCATATTAAAGAAAGTAATTAAAAAGTAAAATAAATGGTTTTTTGTTTCTTTTTTACCCTGTTCCATCCCATCCCAAACATACATATGTACATGTGCTCTTAGCAACTCCTTTGGGTCTTTTTGCCAGGTTTTCTTCTGTAGACAAAGAAATTTTCATGAAAGTAGAGAACCTTGTGCCATCTAGGCATAAGGATCAAATAATGACAAGAAGACACAGTATCACAAACCTAACACCAGCATACAAGAGACTAAGCTCCCTCCACCAAAAATTTCCCCTCTCCTCATCTCCCTGAAAAAGTGAAAAAAAAACCCAACAATCAAAACCACAGTAACAGAATATTATAAACCCAATGGGACTGTATCAATTTAGCCATAAAGACAGAAGAGAAAGCTAGTATAAAGAAGAGATATGAAAGGAGAAGAAAAATGAACAGATTGAATGTCTGTTGCAAAAAATACCAGTAGGGATAGCTGTCATATTGAATTTAAATAAATAAATAAATACAAGAAAAGGTAAATATTTATTTTTTCTGGTGTCAGGAAAGACTAGAAAGTTTTAACGAGTTTAATTTTCTTTTAATATGAGCAAAATCACCACTACCACAAAGAAAACCCCAACAACAAAAAAAAAACAATGAGAATTTATTGGTTTCATTTAACACAAGTTCAAGGTGTAAAACAGAATTTGAACACTTGCAATACTGTTAACAGCACAGTAATTGTGTACCACAGATGTAACATACAGCAGTGCACTACAATACCACCGTCTCTGTCTTCTGCAGCTAAGTACAGTCAGTACCACTCTTTTGGCCATGATGTGTCTTCACCTTCTTCCTCTTCATCCTCCCCAGCCATCTCTCCTTACGATGTACCAGGCAGACAAGTACCGAAACTGATACTGGAGGTGCAATGCACAAACTTTCAGCAGCAGGGGACGCAAAACTGGCTTAGTGAGATATTGGTAGATGCCTAAAGAGTCTGCACAGACGCTCTGCAGAGTATAAAGCTAAACCATGTTACATAGAAAGCCCCATTGACTCACAAAGTCCCTGAGCCACACATTGCTAAAGGCTAGGACAACCCTTAGAAATCTCTCTGTATGCTCGCATTGTTCTTGCAACTCTTTCCCACACATCTGCTTCTTGCTTCTGTTAGAAGACAGGGCAAGACTAGCCCACAGCATAATGGCTCTTACATCCTTAATTGCGCTGCCACAACAAATCCTGCAGTTTTGTACCCTGCAAGCTGGTGTAAGGCAGCACGAAGTCACACCAAGATACGCCCCTCATCTCTAAGCATCCAGCCACTCCTGTACTGCAACCAAGTACCAGGAAGCCAACGCAGTAAATCCAGTTAGGAAACTAACTTAGGATGAAAACTGGGGTGGGAAGGTGCTGGTTTTTAGCATCTGTTTGGTGTGAACCTAGCTTATGATGAATCTTGTCTGGTTACTCATATAGGGAAATGTCTTGACACAGGAAAGCAGTAGATCTACGCAAGAGCACATGGGAATAATTTCCTCCTAGAACATTTTCTGGGAAGTAAAACCACAGTACATTAATCAAGACTGAAATAGTTTTAAAATAATTATAAAAAAGATATATCAGTTCCTAAAAGAATTCTAAGATTAGCAAAGATACAAATTGAATAATAACTCAGCATTTAAAGACAGGAAGAACTATTTTCAGTTAATGCAACCCAGTAATTGTGCAATAGTTTATGTGGTGGTTTTCCTATGTGTAGGCAGCAATATACAAAATTAAAACATAATCCTGATTATCTTGGGAAAATTATAAAAAAAATCATTAAAATTAATGAAATTCAATTCAACCAGACAGCACCAACATAAAACAAAAGAACTTTGACCTTGTAGGCCCTTACTAGTTTGTACAGAAACAATCCTTTAATTTCCTACAATGGCACTTTGTGAAGAAGGTCCTGACCATCTACAATAGCTTTATCTACAGAACTGCAGTCACTGGCGTAGTCTGTTTAATTTTCTAAGTCTAAAGCACCACTGTATAACAAGCACAACTGAATAATGAAGGAGAACGCTTTTAATATACACGTCTGCTGCAAACAGATTTCCCTACATTTACTGCTATCTTTGATGACATTCTCAGGCTCTGAGCTTGGCCCCAGACATAATGGTAGAATTGTTCCACAGTAACCTGAAGTCAACAGCCACCTCAGTGATAAGCAAGACCTTCAAATGTTTGTGTTCTGTGTTTTTTTGTTTGTTTTTTGTTTGTTTGCTTTAAAGCAGACCTCATGATTATAATACAGAAAAAGCAAAGCGCTCAAAGAAAAGGCTCAGAGAAGAACAGCCCAAAGAAGTCACATTCACACAAACCAAGTTCAGGACTTTTGACAACAGCCAGTAGCAAAGTTGGAAGAAGATGCTATAGAAGACTGCCAAAACGAGGCATTAGTCTGCTTTCTTAGGAGAGTGAAACAGTTTTCTAAATCCAGATTATCATTACCATCACAGAATTAAGTTAAACTAGCTAAGGAGAGGTGCTAGAATCATCTCCACGACCTGACAGGCGAAACAAGAAAAACTGAAAACAAAGGCACACGTACTCCTAGCCTTACATAATAGTATATTCAGTTATTGATAATTAATTCATCCACTCTTTATTAGTTATCACTTGGTTATTGCTTTCACATCAGATGGCTACTCTTTCATTCTAGAGACAAAAGAGTGTGCATGAGTCTAGCTTCATGTTTGCTGGATTTGAAAGATTATTCTAAAGGGAAACAAATTCTACAGTTTACTGGGAAAGAATCACAGAGCAGCTCACCTTTCTGCAACACCATCAACCAATAGGTACCTAGCAAGTGCACAGAAAGAAACAAAAGTAAAACCTCCACGAGTTAAAAATCTTCATCAGTTTTAACTGCAATACTTATAAAAATTTCTACAAACATCCAAGAAATCTTGCTCTCCACATACTTCTACTGCACTGATTTAAGTTCATCTTGCTTAGTGTGCACAAGAGCAGAATGAACAGATATATTACCTTCTTGTCCCAGTTTGGGCTGGGATAAAATTAGTTTTCTTCATTGTAGCTGGTATGGTGCGGTGCTGTGCTTTGGATTTAGAATGTTTCAATTCTTGCAGAGCAGTGCTTACACTGTGTCAAGGGCTTTCCAGCTCCTCATGCTGCCCTGCCAGTGAGGAGCCTAGGTATGCAAAAAAAGCTCAGAGTGGACAATCAGGATTGATCAAAACTGATCAGAAGGTGCTGTGTTCAGCAATATAAGCTGAATGAAATAAAAGGAGAGTGGGAGCATGTAGTGATTCAGGGGAATGGCGGTTGTCTTCCCAAGAAACTATTGCATGCAATAAGACCTGTTTTCATGGAAGCAGCTGAACATCCATCTGCTGACGGAAAGTAGTGAATAAAACCCTTCTTTTGCTTTATTTGTGTATATCTCTTCTGCTTTACCTGGCAATCTGTATTCACCTCCACCCACAAGTTCTTGCAATTTTATCTTTCTGATTCTCACCCCATCCCACTGTGAGGGGTGTGAGTGAGCAGCTGTGTGGTACTGTATTGCCTGCTAGGGTTAAGCCACAACAATTACAAATAAACCGAACGTTTTACTTGTGTGTTTTTTCCCCACATCCAAGAAGAGGAAGCTTATTTAAAATGCTAATCAAAACTTACCCCCAGGACTCCAAATCTTTCACAGAAATTCCAGCCACAGAGAAAGTCAATTTCAAAGTTGTGATTTAGAATTACAATGGCATTCTCCTTCCCATACTTGTGGTAACTCTCTGGATCAGTGTAGAGGGTGCAATCGGTGCCTGACCACCATTCCAGTAGCATTACCATCTCTAAAATAAAGAACAAAAAATAAATGAAGGTACAAACTATATGCAAAGTCACAAATTAGTAATGTACTGAAAAACACCAGTTGCCTCAACAACACATGGCAAAAAAAAAAAAAAGGGCACAGCAGGGAGCAGGAGAGAAAAGGGAAATAAGAAGGTAGCATGGCAGGAGAAGAAATTTTCCACACTGACACTGAGAAAAGGAGTTTCATTTGAAAATTACAAATTTAATATTATACACTGTATTATCAAAATACATGAAAAATTAGCATTTATGATTTACAGTACTACAAAAAAAATAATCACGTGAAGATCAAAACAAGCTTGCAGGAGGAATAAACAGGGCTATTTCCCCTGTACACAGGTTCCTGTACTCCTAGGAGTTCTGCACACAAAACTTCTGTGAAGCACTGACAGCAAACAGGACCCCAATCCATGTCAGAATCAATTGGCTTCAGGCAAGGTAGGCTCAAACTGCAGTGCTTTCAGAAAGTCTTGTAGCATAGGTGACAGTACAGCCAATGACTGCATTTTTTATTCAGTCTGTCTGCTCATGCTGGTAGCCCAATGGCAGTCCCAAGCAAAGAGCCAGAGGTGGCAAACCCACAGCACTCTCCCCTTCAAGGCATACCCAGAGAGGCACTGGTCCTCAAACACACCCAGAAAAACTCATCCATTCCAAATGGGACTGCTATCTGAAGTGCCCTGCACACATAGCAGACTTCAGCATCTACCCAACAGAAGAGCTACTGCCTGGGAAAGTTCCTTCTAAGGCAACATGCCCATTCCAGACAACTGGGAGAAAACATTGATACCAGCTTTTGCTACACTGTGTCAGGACTAAATCCTCCACCCTGAAAACCTCTGTATTGTTCAAGGTGACCTGATCTAGGGCCTGGACTCAAATGTCATCACAGTAAATTGAAAGGTTGCATTTTAATTTGACAGCTGGAATTGACAACATGGACATGCATCCATGAATGGTACCTGTAAGCACCTAGTTCAGTGAGATTTCCTGGTTGTAAGGTTTTGCTCTGTCACTGCCTTATTTTATTCAGCTATGGCGTTACTATTTTGTTTTCCCTCCTCTGCTCTAATACTTTTCAAGTTTCTTTAAAATGCCCAGAGCTTACATGAAAATGGCATTAACAAACTCTGACAAAAGAAGCAGCCCAGACACATCAGATCCTTCCTAAAGCCACCCAGAGTCAGATCTAGAAACAGATACAGGTTAATGTTCACACTGAAGCTAGCTCACTTTGCCCCCCAGTCTCCTCTGCCATACAAATGTCTGTCCCAACATAAAGTCTGTGACGGGCTGGGCTGCCCAAAGCCAGCCAGCAGACCCAGAACACCAGCCTCCAGCGGGCAGTGAGGCACGGGGTCAATCTTCTCTCTTCCACTTAACTTTCAAAAGTCAGTTAACTTTGTCCACGTAAGTGTAACATGAGTACCCCTCCAGATAGCATCACCCTTCTGCTTTTTTCTTATTCTGTGTAACAGAATTTTGATTTGGCCTAAAGTGAGACTGGTGTCCAAATGTCACCATTGTTCAGTCACATTTAAGTGTTCAAGACACTCTGAAAATGACCCTTTAGAAAAGCATTTAGAAAAGTTCTCTCCCAAGCCCCAGAAACAGGCTTCGAGGAACAAGTCAGAGAACTGGAGCAATGTTCAAAAGTTGCATGTTGAGAGGCTCAATTTAAAATTTTCTGTTTTACTGTGTTTCTTTAATTCTATTCACATCTTCTCTACAGACATGCTTCTGCCAGCTGGGGCTGTCCAGCAGAAGAACTTCTCACATGAACCTTCTCCTAATACTATACTACACTGTCAACGTCTCATAATTAAATGGAGATCGAATTATACGTTATATGGCGAAACTCTTAATTTTCTGTTGAGAATTACACTGCCACTCACTATGGTGTTTGTCAAACAAATAAACAAAAAGAAGCGGCATCTAAAATCATGAATTAAGTGGTAAGCAGGTGAAAAAGAAGCAATTGTGAATCAGTTATAAGAAATCATAAACAGAAGAACTTCTGAAGATGGTACAATTATAGACTAGAAAGCAGCTTGGACATCTGCAATGAGGTCTGCTGCACGTACACCTTATGCATCATCCTTTTAACTTGTCAGAAGTAGCAGTTGTATGTTCCGCTACAGCAGATGCACTCTGTGTTTGGCACGAGCGTATCAATCATTCATAGCAAAGCCAATAGCTCAGACAGGATGCAGAACTGCCATCCCCAGGGCAGAGATAAGGGGTTGGCTGGCAAAGTGTGCAGAGCCAAGGGGAATTATTAATATGAAATGCATCTGTACATCTTTCCCTGATAAAATAGTTAAGCAAAGGGAGTGGATAGGGGAGTGGAAAAAGCCTGCACCAAGAAAATCAGTGTTAAATGCCTCAAAACTGCTCTGGATTAGCATTCAGATTTATTCCTAAAACTTTAAGAAACAGATACTTGGAGAGATAGGACAGCGAGAGCAGTTTGAAACAAAGCTGTACTTAAAAGCTGGAGAGTTGTTCCTCAGCAACCTCCTAGTGACTACTACACAGGTTTTACCTTCCTATTTGCTTATCCTATCATCAAGCACAGGCAATAATTAAGCTTCATATTTGTTTTGCTTGTAACTACAAGCCTGACTACCGGACTTGTGAATTTCACCTTTATTTAAGAAAATTTCTCTGGTCTGGGGCAAGAAGCTTGGAGAGCTTTATCTCAGTGGAGAGGGAAAGTAAAAAAGCAGTGGCTGTCCTTCAGGAACCCATGTCCTGGGAAGATCTAAAGGGCGATAAAAGACATGTTTGCTTCCTGTCAAAGCTATCACAATACTTCTCCGTCAAAACAAAGGTCTCATGTGAGGCACTGCTCTTTGCTCACAGAAAAGCACCCTTTTCTCAGGGCATGTGTCTCTGCTGGAAGGATGAGACATCTGAGATGCTCTCCCGGCTTCAGGTAAATCCCAGAGCACCACACATCCTCATTCACCTCAGAGAAGATCAAAAGCAGGCCAGTCTTTGAACAACTTCTGAAATCCTTTCTGTTTAGATCCCCCACTGGCCCCAACTAGTGAATGAAAACAGAGAACAGTCAGGAACAAGTTTTCTACATGTTCAGTCATCATTAGCTCAATTAATTGCCTAAGCTTTTAGATGACATTTTGCTGTACACTGAAGAACAGGCACTAGTGACATGAATGAATTTTATCTAACAGTCTTAGAACAGACTAACACACAATATCTATTCAAATAACATTATCTTAACATGATATAAATACATTCAAGGTATAGACAGATGACTGACTCATCAGCCCCTGTTTATTTCTGATCAGAGCAGGTGTAAGGGAACTATTTGGTCATGGCTTGAACTGGTAATTCAGCACCTGGTGAGGGGTGTGGCTGGCCTAGGGAGCACAAGCACATTGTTTGCACCAGTGCCTTCCCTGTGATAGAAGGGGTGGACACAGAGTGGAGCCACCCTGGAGTTGTGTAAGAGCGTAAGAGCCTGACCGTGAAAGGAGAGCATCTCTTGGACCTAGGATGCTTCATAGCCAGAGAAACTCTTCACCAGTTGCCCAAAACTCCCTCAAACACAGGGAAACTGAGTAATTTAAAAAAAACATTTGCAAACATTTACAGAATTTACAATCACATTTTAGGGCAGAACACTGAGAAGGAAGTTAGCAACAGCTTGTTTGTCTGTTGCTTTGCTAGCAACATTAGCTATGAGAGAACAAATGACTGCCAGACAGGATTTTCTCTTCTTTCATCTTTACTGCCATTAAGTCCATTGCCTATAAATAAATAAATAAATAGAGAGATGATGATTATGAGGCCCCTCTTGAAGAAAAAGCCAACTTAACCTGACAGGGAAAAATATATCCTCAAAGTCATTCCCTTTCAAGTGGGTTTTTGTTTGTTTGTTTTAATTTTTTAATTTTTCCTAACAATTTGAACAAAATGAATAATGTATCAGGCACCTCACTACACAGGTATGCCACATGCACAGAGCTCTTCATATTTTCAGTCTCAAGTACATTTCAAAGAAGCACAGACGAAAATAATTCTGTACATATTTTTGATTCTGCAGGCTTCACGTGACCAGGATCTGTGTTTGAATTAAGTTCTGCAGAAGTATGTCCCTTCCTCACCTCACATGCCTAATTCTCGCTGGTGCATTCCTGCAGTTGCTACAGGGACACAAAGCAGAAACTGAATGCTTTTGTAAATAACATCTTGCAGTCTTTCAGTTCTTAACACTTATTTTTCTTTAATCTTTCCACTTCTTTTCCCTTCTCCCCACATCCCTTCTCTTCATGGCTCTCAGCAATGACTAGTAATGTCAGCTTACAGTACCCTTGCATCATACCACCAGCTTACACCCAGAATCTGCCATGGAAATTTATTACCCAGAAACTCCCTGTGGTAGCTCAACAGCACAAGGTCACTCGTATATGCACTCCTGCCAACTCCACAGAGCAGACAGCCAGTGAAAGCCTTCTTTTCTTTTTACACCAGCCAGGCTATGTAACTAAACATCAGTTTACACAGGAAAAAACTTAAACAAAATACAATTCTTGCTCCCAGCCAGGGCTGGTCCAAAATTTCTAGAGTAAGTCTTTTTCCTACCCCTTTTTGACAAGGTTTTAGAGGCTGAATTTCACAACTAGACTGGTCAACCCACATTCACCCACATCATGTGAGTTCTCAGCTTACAAACCAACTCCTCCACTGACATTTCCACACAATTCATGCATAGGAGAAAAGAAAAAAAATATGAAATCTGTCTGCTTGGAAGGGAACATTCCTGCAGTAAACTACAACCAACTTCAGGAGGGGCTGACTGTAGGGAGAAAACATGCTTTCAAATCTCTAATACTGATTCTTTGTTTCCCTGAGAATGTCCAGTTTTTCTACCCCAAAAGAAAAAAAAAAAAAACAACTACACACTGCTACAGATAATGGCATCTACCCTTTGTGAGGTTAGACTGCTTCCTGCCCCTTCAGTACCACAATCTGATCTGCCTCACTGCCTGTACTTCAAAAAAACAACTGACAAGAGAACATCACAGATGCTAACGAGTTACTTGAAAAACATTTAAGGGAAACACACCAAGAATTTACCGAGATGTTATTTTCCATGTCAAAGTTTTGAGAGAATGAGTCATTAAAACAGCTAACACTATTCTTCTAACCTTGCATGACTTTCATTAGTAAATTTCTTTAGCTGGACTTGAGGTTTGAAACCCTGCATGATGATAACTACCATCTAAACTGCAAAGATACCTAGGAGGTTTTCAAAAAACTTCAGGAACTGACAACTTCACAGCTCCTGGCACAGGCTAATCCAGTGCTTCACTACATCATCTAGCCTCACTACTCATTTATTCTGGTTGTCTACTTCATTCCCTGCAGCAAGTAATTATAAAGAAAGAACTGAAGACCAGCATTCTGCTCTGAGCTTGCACTGATTAGGTACAGGAATAACTGGAGCTCAGAGCTGGAACATTACTGAATGTCTAGGAGACGATGTATTATAAAAAGCATACACACATTTTCTGTCTGGCATTGCCTTTCCCATTCTGCTCCAAGCAGATTCTCATTCTCTACTCTGCAGGTGAGTATGGGAGCAACAATGATATACAATGGAGAAATCTGGACCACTCCAAGACAGAGGTTCTGGTTTTCAGTCTGTACAAAAATATTTAAGAATAACATTTTAAGCAGAAGAGGAAACCAAAACTCACACTTCTCTTGCCTTAGCCCCTTGCCTGCCCCCAATTACCCTATCAGGTGATGTAATCATTTTTACCTTTGGGCTTGTTTTTAGCAAAAGGGTGCAAAGTGATGGCAGAGAATCATGCACGCAAATTTAAAGCAACAACAAAAAACCCTGTCTCTATTGGCTGCAGGTCTGCTCTTGGAAATTTCTGCCCCACTCCCTGTGGGAGATCCTGTCAGCAACTCCCTTGAATAACATTTCAAAGACTTGCATGGCTGTGCTTTTAGGGCCAGAAATCACCAACAGAGGAATCCAGAAATGATGATTTAATTCCCCACCCACCACAGTAAATTACTGGATGTGCTTTCAAGGCAAAAGATAAATGCAGTCCAGTCCTTTCATATATTCGAATGGAGAGTCTCATTTATTTCAGCATTTGCTTGCAGGAAGTTCCTTTAATGTAGAGTTTTCTTCACCAATCTTATACTCCAACAAAGACCACGTGCTTTTTTTTTTTTTGCCACAAGTAACCGAGGTCAATAAAGTATGCAATGATCAAAGGAGCTAGTACCAACCAACAGTGAAAAACAACATGCAACTTGGCAAGTTTCCATGACACCAACATCTGCTCTGTATAGACATGAAACCAGGCAGTCGCATCTCTTGTGGACATGGTTTCCTATTGTCCAAAACACCACTGGCTTTCTAATATTGCATATAGGAACACCACCACAGGAGAACTGCTCAGTAAATCAGAAATGGTAGCAAGCCACTCACTGCAAGTTTCTGTGCAAAATGAACACCAGTCTTATTTCAACATTTTCTTTAAAGCAACTTCCTGTTTGAATAAACACACTGAAAATATTTTTTTCTTTTTCCTAGGTCTTACAATCTTTAAGCCAGCGTATCTTAAATTTAAGCTACATGTTCCCACTTAGCTGCTTTTAGTAAATATTTTCACTGTTAAGACTTGTATAACATGACCATCACATTTAAAACAACTATGTCACTGCTCAGCTCTTCATTGGAATTAGTTAACACCAGGAGGGAGGTGACAGCCCAAAGGCTACCAAACCTAGCTCACAAGTAACGCCAAGCAGTTTATTAGGAAGAAGTCTGGTCTTGTACAAGGTGGTTCACTGTGAAGAAGAAACAACAAATCTGGCCTGAGCACACATGCTATTTTTTTTTTTAACTTAAACTTTGTGACTTACTGATAACTATGCCAAAGGTGATGACAGGTACAAAAATGAAAATGACGTGTGAGATGAAAGCCCAACTCCAAACATTGATCTTGGCCCACAGATCTGCCTGCTGCTGCTCACTGGAATCTGGAAAGAAGTCAAAAGACCTTCTTGCTGTCTTCATACCAGTTTTCTGTTCAGAACAGACTCTGCAAGAACTTGCCCTTATGAGAGCTAACAGAGAGCAGTCATCTCAAGTGCTTCCCAGAAAGCAAGAGCCCCACATCAGACTTTCAAATACGTTGGAGAGAAATGCCTAGAAGCTTAAGTCAGAATTAAAGCTGATGAGCTATAAAGAGGAACACCGCTTTCTCTCAAAGAAAGCCTAGTCTATGATATGCCAAAAACATTCAGAAGATAGCTGGAAATTATGAAGTTATAGTTTTTGTCACCTCCATGACTCCTGTGTACCACCTACTAATGTCACTGTTCCACTGATGATTCCTCTTCTTACTCTGTCTTCCTTCCCAGATCCACAGGCATCAATCACCCTTCTCCTCAAACTCAGGCTAGTGGGTGAATAGAGAAATTAAATTCAAATAGAGGACAGCTGACTGAAGGTTAACCTGAAGGTTGCAATTTTCTTTTAAGGGTTAAGATGGATTTCTGCATACAAATTCCTTCCAGTTTCTCAGGCATGACAACTGGTTCTAACAAGAAAAATTACTTTGGACTGCAAAGTTGCATCATTTACATTATCCATTTTGCTTAATCCCAGTTGTGTTCAGTCAATCAGACCGCAGGAAAAAGAAAAAAAACAGAAAAAATACCAGATACACTGCTGCCTACTGTTAACCACGGAAAGACAAGATAAGATGTCAAAACATCTCCTCTTCCTCAGATTATTTCCTTAGGTTCTCTGTAGCACAGGCTAACAATTCGTACGTAATGGAGCAAGACTTCAAAATTTCATTGTGTTAAATCATAGAATGGCCTGGGTTGAAAAGAACCATAAAGATAATATAGTTTCAAACCCCCTGCCATGGACAGGGTCACCCAGAGCCACATCCACCCCGCCCTTGAATGCCTCCAGGGATGGAGCATCCACAACCTACATGGGCAACCTGTTCCAGTGCTTCACCATCCTCTGAGTGAAAAACATCCTTCTAATATCTTACCTAAACCTCCCCGTCTCAGTTTAAAACCATTCCCCCTTGTCGTACTACTATCCACCCTCGTAAACAGCTGTTCCCCCTCCTGTTTATACACTCCCTTCAAGTATTCTAAGGCCACCAATGAGGTCCCCCCGGAGCCTTCTCTAAGCTAAACAAGCCTAGTTCCCTCAACCTTTCTTCATAAGAGAGGTGCTCCCGCCCTGTGATCATCAAATCTCCAGGACCTGCTTCGACCACTCGCCATAACTTATCAGAAGCAGGTTTATATGACATTATCTGATAATTCTCATCTTACAAACAAAAGAGATACACCAAGCCTAACACACCCAGGCTATACTGAGCAATTCATGTGGTACAGTAAAAGAAACTGCCATTAAATCAAAGAGAAGCTGAAGATTAGTATGCTACTGTAAAGGAGAACCACGCCAAAATGTGCAACTGCCCTGTGAGTTTCCCCTCACTGCAAGAAAGACACTGAGGCCCTGGAGCGGGTTCAAAGAAGGGTAACAAAGCTGGTGAGGGGTCTGGAGCACAGGCCTTGTGAGGTGCAGCTGAAGGAGCTGGGATTGTTCAGTCTGGAGAAGAGGAGGCTCAGGGGAGACCTTATTGCCCTCTGTAACTACCTGAAAGGAGGTTGTAGTGAGCTGGGGGTCGGCCTCTTCTCTCGTGTAACTAGTGATAGAACTAGAGGGAATGGCTTCAAGCT
>JAOWBP010001760.1:37545263-37563840 GCA_028571105.1 Tragopan temminckii | reverse complement strand
TATTCTTTTTAGCTTGCTAAGTTAGCTCACCAAGCTTTAAGTTAAGAAGAATAGGATGTTTATTTTATCATGACTGGGGATACCCGGGGGGGAGACCTCTCCCCCCCGCCTCGGGGTTGTCTGCTTTGGGACGGCTCCGAGAACGGAACGCCGGGCTGAGCCTTGGCAACGGGGTAGAGATGGGGCGGGCTGGGCTGTGGCGGCATGCGGGCCCTCTGGGGACAGGCTGCGGGGTGAAGGGCACCTGTGTGCGTCTGCCGCTTGAGGGAGAAAGCGGGGAATAGAATAGCGGCTGCTCCGTCTGGACACCGTGAGAGATGCAGGTGGTAGCCATGCAAGCGAGCAGCGGGTATCTTGACGCGCTGTGATCGCCGCCTGTGGGAGCACAAACGTTTGCTGCTCGGCTTTGGCTGTGGAGTCACAAGTGGCTTCCTGAATAGGGAACAGCAAGAACCGCGTCTGTTAAATACCCAGAGTATCAGAAGGCGATCGTGCTGGGGATGACGCGTCATCGCGGGCGGCGCTGTCAGCTCCGCAGGTCGCGCAGTTACACTGGGGCTGGAGCGCTCTGCCACGATCTGTGACATCCTGATCCATAGCAGCCATACAGCATCCCTACTCATCCTGAATGTAGAACCACTTATTTTTAAATACTTTAAGCCATCGCTAAAGCACAGAAGATTAGACTGGATATAAGGAAGAAGTTTTTTGCAATAGGAATGGTGAGGCACTGGGACAGGCTGCCTGGTGTGGGAATACAGGAACTATTCGGAGCAGGAGCTGTGGAGCAAGATAAACAGCGTGAGAACCAAGGACACCTCTAGAAGAAGAAAGAATGTCTCACAGCTCTGATTGGATAAGCGCCTGCGTGAATGCTTGAAGAGTGTTTGTAGAATGCTCTGTTGACATGTAAAGGTGGATGGGAAAGTTGTAGGGGTGGATGGGAAAGCTGGAAAACTTGTGAAGGTATATAAGTGATGTTAGAACTTGTAATAAATGATTTGGATCGTTCACATCTGAGTCTGTGAATCAGATGCCGCAGCCTGGAGAAGTGGTGGATACCTGAAGACATCCAATGTCAGGCTGGACAGGGCTCTGAGCAATCTGATCTAGCTGTAGGCATCCCTATTCACTGCAGGGAATTTGGACAAGATGGCCTTTAAGGGTCCCTTCCAACTCTAAGGATTCCATGATTCAAAGTTGTTTATGGAGAAGCAAAAGGAGGATATAAGCAAGACTTCTAGCTAGTTCCAGGAGCATACTGAGTACCAAGTTACTGAGAAGCATCCCATCTAAAAAGGCCCCACATGGGAAGGGCAAGATGCTGTGTCTATCAGAGAGCAGAAAGGGCAAGGCAGCTGCACAAAGGAGGACAAGTCTGGATCAGAGCACTGACCACAGCACCAGCAGTAACTTTGTCAGCCAGAGCACAGTGCAGGGAGCAGGGTCCGCTGATGACCCCCTGAAGATGAAGCAATGAGTGGTGTAGAGTTTGTTCAGTCAGTCTAACTAGGAGATGGGGTCAGAGAGAGAGTCAAGGTTGCAACATGGGTTCAGCCAGGAAACAAGGCCAGAGACAGAACTAACAGCACATCCACCTCCTACATAGCTCATACAGAAGTTTAATGTCCAGACCTGAACTTAAATGGGCCCAATTTCTGAGGGCAGAGCATGTAAGTGCAGGTCTCAGGTGAGGCTAGTCTGGGCTGTTAAGACCTGATGGTGACCTGAGGGCTTTCTAAGATTCTTCCTGGTGAATACATGTACTCTTGAAGGAGGCCAGGATTTAGCACATTTGCGCAGTTCAGTCGTGGAAGCGTTGAATCCAGCTCACTAATATACTCAGGCTAGTAGCGGTTTAACTACTGAGGATTAGTAAAGGGTATTTTCAGAGCCATACTTTAAAAGGCTGATCCTGTGTACACATCTTAGAAAGGGACACTTCTAGGTAGGGAGATGAGATTGTAATCCCTAAGCGAGGTAGTGTGTAACTCAGCTAAGCATTCCCTACCTAAGCATCCCCTACCAGCTATTTTAAGCAGCTTTGTATGCTACACATACAGGTTTTCTGGGTTTTAGTTGAAGGCATCTCCTTCAGGATCTAGGTATTTTTTTTTTATGAGCCAAATATTCAGAAGTCAGACATCTAGTACTAAGTGTGGTAGTACCCATATATCTTTTCTGATCTGGCTCTAAGAACAAAATCTCTGCAGCTGATTATTTTTACATTCCTCCTTTTCTGAGAAATTATAATAAAAATGTGGCTTCTTGTTTTCATTATTATTAAGCTGCAGCTTAACGTAACAATTCGTGAATGCTTTACACTTGAGAAAAATCTACAGCAGGGAAAGAAATCCTCAATTTGACGGAATGTGTCTTTATAAAAAATCTAACCAGGAAAATGGGAATAATGTAATCCTTTTATTTAAATTGAAGTTTGAAAAGTAAGTGTGCCAAACTTAGAAATCTGTTAGATTCCATGGTAATGACTGAAACTGAAAAGCCTATAGCAAACAATGCTTCTATAATTAAGAGCAAGGTTTGTCAGGTCCTCACTGTGTATTTTTATAAGTGCTATCAACACGGATGATAGAAAGGAATCAGATGAACTTTCCTTAAGCTCTAACCTCCAGAGCAGCGAATAGAGTGGATTAAGATGTGTACAGTTAATTAAAAATCCCACCATACAGCCAAGGACAGCTAAATTGAGTATCTTCAGGTCTCAGTTTTGGCATTTCCTTTTGAGTGCTTGAATTTGCACTTTCAATGCAGTTTTTTTCTTATTGCTTGTGGGCACATAAATAGCTTATTTGCATTGGGCAAGACTCAGGAGTTGAGTCAGGAAGTTATACCAGGTGATGACTCTGCTGCAAAGCCAGGACCATTTCTCACTGTGCTTAAAATGGGTAACTTTCAGTGAATCTTTCTGCAAGAAACAGCAAGCAAACAAGAAAATTAAAAACCAACATCTAGCTGAGCTAGATGTGCACTCAGATCAGGAAGGGATTCAGGTACCTGACACGATAGAAGTAAAATTGCTTGCTTGTTCTAACAGACGGACCCCAGCCCTACTGACACTTTTAAGTGCTTTAAGAATCTGATTTCAGAAATTTGATTTAGTTAAGAGCTTATCTATTCTTGGAAGCTCTGCAGTTCTAGCTTTGGCAGCCTAGTGATAGAAGCAGCACACGTAGTATTGATGCTGCTGGATTGATGGGGTGTATACTGTATAGGAATATATGATGATGCACTGCTGTGAGCAGCTAGGCTCAGGAAGCCCAGTTTGCTACTGCTGTGTGTCTTATGGTTAGATTCTCTGATGTCTAATAAGATATGTATCATAAATGACACATTTCTCTCATTTAAAGCATTCATAATGTTCCTCTTCTGTGTAGGCTGAATGTAATAAAGATTGTACTGCCAGCTATCCCTCTGTGTGGGCAATAACAGGAAGTCTTTCCTGTACTTGACTTATGTGTCTTTATGAAATCTGTGGGAAAGTAATTGTATCTGAGATCTTGGCTTCTTTTTTGGGGCTTCATTAAAATCAACAAACAAGTACAAGAGTCTTGGCTATGATTAATACATATAGCACAGTTTCATTTTTTTTTTTACTTATGAAACCAAATGAAAATAAGTGTATACCGCCCAATAAATGTTAACTGTTGGAGAACAAAAATGAAAGCTGACACACATGCAGGTGCATCAGTTTAAATATGCTAGTGTGGGATGGCAGTGAAAATCACTCTTTTTTGGCCCAAGTAACTAGTTTTACTGGACAAGTTTTTCTACCTCAGCTATTTAGTGGTTCCACCTTCTTCACAGAAAAAAATAACCACTTCCTTACACAGAAGCTATACAGTACCCATAAATGGAAATATCCTTTTAAAACTAAACCTTGTGTCCACAGTTAGTTTTAGAAAAGATTCATTCTGTAATTGAATATGCATTAGCAAGAAAGAGAGCTGTGTGAAGTGCAGTAGAGGAATTTCAGCTCCTGACTGCCTAACCCAACCCTTTAAAGTCTAATATATATGGAAAGACTAATGCCATGCAAAGTTGTGGAAAAAAAGGACTCATTTATTTTGAATACCATCCCTCTAAGAAATTCCAAGGATCATATCATAAAAAAGTTTAAAAAATTACTCTTTGCAGAACTGTACTCAGTTTTTTCCCAACCACTGACATCCACAAACTAAGCATTCCTTACACAAGTGCAAGAATTTCCATGTCTGTTTTAAAAGTTCAGTATGAACCTACCTATAAGGAAAGGAGGAGTTGTTGTTTCTCTCTAAACACAAATGTAATACGGTGTATCACAGACTATTTTCACTCTTTTCTGAAAGCAGTGAAGATATCATTGCGTACCACCTTGGGCCCGCAGTTGTTGGCTCAGGTGACTAGCCTTAGAGTATCTGTATGTGCAAATGGCTGAGCTGTCATTTTTCAGACACAGTCTACAAAACTACATGCTCAGGAGGGGCTAAGCAACCAAAAATGTGAGGACTTCAGTAGGACCTTGGAAATAGAAGGATGCCAATATCTGTCATGGGTATGTGTCTGGGGGTGAAATTCCTTGAAGATCTTAGAGGAGAGATCACTTTGCAGCTGCAAATTAAGTGCTGTTTAGCCGGTACTTGGGAAACCATCGCTCTTCCAGAAGCAGAGAGTAGAAACGGCATAGAAAAAAATCTTGGTCTGAACAGCTTGGAAGTCAGAGAAGCTCTGACCCTGTAAAAACAAATGCTGCTTATGCCCAACTCTGTTTACATTGAGTTTACCAGGGAAGAGACATGCTGGCTGCTCTCCAGGTTTTCAAGGGCAGTACCTGATCTGAATATATAGCTATGCAGACTTTAGCAGTCAGAAACAAATCCACACAGCCATCCTTTTTTGGCTTGTACATTTCCTCACCTAGAAAAGGAAATTATTTCAGTATTATTTCAGGGGCAAGGCTGCTTTATGTTTCAGTAGTAAGCAGAGATGGGCTTGGTGAGCCTGCTACTTGAAACTTTTGGAAACTTACTGGAAAGGACAATCGCTGCAATAAGCGTATACTGCTTGATCTGTCTTGTAATGAATTCTGTAGAAGCGTCCTCTCCCTGTGGATGGCTGCATGCTCACTCTGCCCATAAAAGACAGCAGCTGTAAGCCATGCTTAAAGCATTCATCTTTATTCTGCCAGGGAGCAACTCTAGATCATTTGCCAAATTTACACTGAAGCTAGCATTTGATTATCTCATTGTCATTCAACTACAGAGAAGTGGAGAGGTCATTAAAAAACAGTCTTTTAACAAGTGGCAGGCAAAATACTCGTGTGTTGCTCACTGAAGAACGTGTTGCCCACATGCACCCCTCACCAATTCTGCACCACATTTTCTGCACTGGAGATAGAAGGCAGGATACAACCCTTGCCTCAGCTATTGCAGTCTCTATCCAGTGTTCGCTTATGTGCTACTTCTGTAAAGATTGCCGTATCTTAAGGGACCATCAAGAAGCTGCCTGCTTCCCAAAGAAAACAGTGGGTTAAACCCTGGCTAGGTGGCAGGAAATATCCACTGTGCAACACTCTTCACATAGACATGGATATGATTTCTTGGATGTGGATATAATGTATTTCTGTACAGTCTGATGTATTTGAAGAATTGATCTGTGTCAAATTTTATCCTGTATATTTCAACAGAATTCAATAATTATTCATAAAACCCTCATGCTTTAGGGTTCTGGGATATATGGTTATTGAGAGCTTGAGGATTACATTCAGTGGTGCACCTTATAAAGTAAGGTACTCAGTGAGAGAGAGGTTGACCCCTCAAAAATGGAGATGACTGATATTCAGTATTGTTGATCTCTTTTTTAAATTGAGGCAGTGGTTGAGGAAATAGACTTTTATATAAAAAGGCATTAGCTAAAAGCTAATTGGGTGAAAGCTAAATGCTTACAGTTCTTATGTCTACTATGCTCATTAAGGAATGAAATAAAGTGGGGAAAAGATCTTTGATACCAAACTGCAGAAGCAGATTGTATAAGAAATGGCAACAGGGAATGCAGAGACAACAGCATTAGAAGCCCAGCGTCAGAGAAAAGGGGATGAAAGATTCAGAAAAGGTTATGTATTGATTTTGCTTCAGTCTGCCTGTGATAACTTTGAAAAAAATATGGTACACTATATAATTAGACAGCCTTACTCTCCCAAATACAGCAAATCTGTGTGTTCTGTATGGAAAACATATGGGGCATTACTTTTCCTCTATTTTCCCCCAGTTAATCATTCTACTCCTCTAAAATTGTGGTCTGGGGAACCTATACATTTGCAGCGTCACAGCAGGAGAAAGGTTTCCTGCCTTGACCCCATCAGTCCTTTGTTTTTTACAGTCTGTCCTTATCTTGCTCTTGGTGGCATTTCATTGATTTCAGTGAACACGGAAACAGCTCCTGCCTTTTGGATAAGGATGCTGTATCCAGAAAAATACTGAGTTACAGAGAAAAGGAGAAGCAGCTCCTGAATTTTAAACACTCAGGTGAGAATGGAAACCTTATTTTAAAAAGAAATGGTTTTACATAAAATCACTGGAAATCATAGTAGGACATCAGATCATTTCTTGGCAAGAGGGAGCAAGGTACTCTGACTAAATAAGACCCTGAAAGGAGGGTGAGAAAAATGACAGAGTAGTTTTCAGGAGCACCAGCCTTGCAGCGCTAAGGGTATTTAAGACTCCTCAGTGCTCTTAAAACAGGCTGTAAAGACAAGGAAACATTGTTGGAAGCGTGATGCTATACTTCCTGAAGTGTAATTGGCTCAATGTGGAAGATTCTGATTGCTTTGCTGGTATCTACTAATTATTTACCTTTGAATCCTTAACTGTAAAATTTTATGCATTTGGTTCCAACTCCATACTATACTCTGCTGGCCTGCAGCCTGTGTATGGGACAAAGCTGAAAATGACTTGCTAGGGATGTATGAAGGCCATGTAATGCAGGGATGTCTTTGCGTAGCTGCAAACCAAGCCATGATTGCATACCTTGTCCAAGACACTACCAGCCAAGGTGCAGTAGCGCAGCACTGCAGAACATAGAAGGCCAGGTTATTTGGACAAGATCTTGCTTTGGCCTGCAACTGCTGAATTTTTATCTGTCTCAGTGCTTAGCATGGCCTCCAACATAAACCACAGCAACAGCCCCACAGTGCTGCAGGATAAGGGCCACTATTCTCCACATGCGTTCTGCCTCTGCTTCACGGCACAAGCTGCTCTGCTGGATCTTCCTCCCCTCTGTTCTGTGATCCTTTGAAAGGCTTGGGGTATGACAACCGGGTGTGGAGCTGGTCAGCAGGCTGAATCCAGCACAGAAGAGTGATGAATTAATGACTGCTTATTCCGATGATTCCTTTGTGGCTTACATGAAATTGCAATTGTGAATTTGAAATTGCAATCCACTTCCTCTGGAAAAATACTGCAATTGATAGTAATTAGCAACCTCTTAAAAACAATTGGCAGACTGTCCTGAAACCAACCCTCACATTTTCAGAGCGTTGCACTGCCTGAGGCAGCTGGGTCCCTCTCACCATTTGATACATTCCTCAGGCATGAGGCAAAGGCCTGGCTCCAAATACCTGCCCAGTAGGAAACTATGCTAAGTGACCCGATGGCTAAATGCCCGAAAGGCTCAGCCAGAAGCTGGGAAATTCTCCCAGTCAGCCTTGGAGGGGTGAGCCTCCTGAAGATGGCCACTTAAACACCAGTACTAAGGCTGTACCTTGGAACAGTTGCTAAGCCACATCTCATGAGAAGACTGTCTTCTTCACAGATGGGACACAAGTACCCAGGGCCTTATGTCAGATAGATGTCACGATCACAAGTTTAGATAATCCCTTCTGAAAACTACTATATATGGTACACAGAATGGACTGTTTTCTGGGAAATACTGACCCAGAATAACCCAGAATAATCCAGAATCAGAATTACTTTGACAAGACATAAACTTGTGTTAGAAGGCATAAAAATGTCATTAGAAACATCAACAATGTAGTTTTATAGAAATGCAGAAGGAAATACAAAAGTACCAAAGCTGAGTACTCCAGTCAGGTATTTTTCTGTGTGATGTATTCAAAATTGATTGGTCCAAAGGAACTCGACTGCTACTAAGAGACACCTCTTGCTCTGCAGAGAATCTTCAATGTAGTCTTACTGTCAGTGTCATTTATCACACAAGTTCAGGTATTTGTGAACTCATGTCACCAAATGTTAGCAAAAGTCTTGTACACGTACAGCCTGATAAGCCTATGCTCTGGAAGTGCCAGCTCAAACCCAGCCCTTTGACACAGCAACAGGTTTAATACAACAGTTTTCAGAGCGATTTGACACAGACTTATTCATACTCTCAATTTTATGCTAGCAATGTTATTAATCCTAGAAACCCTACTGTGTCATGTTTTTTTTTCCCAATCTGAATAACACAGCTAATGTCATTTCCTACTCACCAACATCTGGATGACTAAGAATCACGAGTCTAAGCTCCGGGGTCTGTCACTTGGCAATTCAAGCACAAAACAGTCGACATAAACACACTGAATTTACTGCTTTTCACACCTTTTATGAACCGCTGGTGTCATAAGTCTTATCATCACTATCAGCAATAACTGTGAGCATGGCCTGCTGCCTTCAAGGCATGGTAGCCATAATGGTAGCATGAGTCAGAATTAGCTACACTAACTGCAGTAAATCAACAGCACTGAGCAATCCCATTTCATTAACATCAGCATCTTACCACCAGCTGCTCCTTGGAGACAGATGGCTGCAGCTGACTCCCAAGGCTTTGCTTTCTCTTGCCACCCACAATGGGTTGAAGCATTTGAGACAACAGTGATAGAGTAGTCTGAGTTTGTTTATACACTGAAAACATCCTCTTCTATCCTCTAGCCTTCTTTTGCCATCTCTTTTTCTTAATGAGGGGAATATCAAGAAAGAAAAAAAAAAGGCCTTTTTTTCAGGACAAATAAAGGAGTTCCAAAATCCAAGGTTGAAAAATCTATGTCTTACAGTAGCACCATTAAAAGACCTACTGTGTTACCATAACAAAAAATGATTTTAAAAGTCCATTTTGGAGGAAAATCATTTTACATAGTAGGTAGAAACTGCTTCTTTTTTTTCTTTTCTTTTTCTTTTTTTTCTTTTTTTTTTCCCCCATCTTAATTCAAATACCATTTGTAGACAAAGAAATGAACTCAGAAAATAAACCTGCATTGTCACTGATCAAACAACCCCAGCTGGACCCTGCCTCCTGCAATGAGTTGTGCCAAAGGCACCTTTCTAAAGTCCACTTGAAATTAAGAAAGCTTCTATGAAGACAACTTATAGATAGTTCCATTCGCTAAGACATACTGAGTTTCAAATAGCAGTAATTTGCCTGCGCAGGGCCCTCCATCATGTAGGAATACAAGTAAGGTTTGCACGAACCCTCTGTAAGGTTTCTGCTTTGAGTGGAATGCTTTATCCAGCAACCAAACAAGATTCCTAGGCACTGAATCACTGTATATATGAGCTGGAGGATTTCAATGTCCTTCATAGCATTTTGCCATCAAGTTCCAATTCTCTTAGTGGAACAGAACCTCATAGAATCTGATACATCAACAAGAGCAACTTGCTCCAGACTATTGCTCTTACTATACTACAGGGAGTGAAGGGAGGAAAGGCCAGCCATCTGGGTTGAGGCATTGGGCATGAACAGTATTCTTTTTCGTAACTCTGAATGATGTGAAGCACAATGAGACTTTGTAGGACCTGCTAAAATATTGCTAATAATACTTCACAGCTAAATGGAGGCAACCACTGATAGGTTTGGGTAACAGAAGTTGTTTAATTTGTAATCATGATTTTATTATAGGTGAGTTTAGGAATCTAAAAGACACACATGAATTAAGAAATAAAAGCAAACAGATACATTTTCCCACCAAAAAAGTATCTCCTAAGAAACTTCTTTCCCACTTATTTTTTTTTTTCCACTTAAAGCAGTCCTAATTTTTTTTTCTTTCATTTTTCTTACAATCACGCCTACCTATTTAGAATGTATTTTTGTAAGTGTGGCCATCCATACTTTTAAAGTAATTTAGAGTAGATTACTTTATATTGGATGCAAATGGGAGATGGCATAGGAAAGGCAGAGGCAGTGGGTTAACAGAGCAAATACAAGGGAAAAAAATACAGCAAGAGAAAAACTTCCCTGATTCCAAATATCAGCACTAATGATCACCTCATGCTACAGTGTCAGGCACTCAAGCTGATAAAAATAGAGTTATTAAGAAGATCCTTAAATGTTTGTGGGCCAGTTGATTGCATCATCTTAATTAGGCAAGAGTTGAAATCCCCTAATCTTGCGTTCAGCCCACTGAGGGACTGCAGATCACACTGGAGAAGGTTGTGGGTGCTCTTTTTGGAGGTAATGTGAGGGCAGGCAGGGATGGACCTGCAGCTCCATAGAGGGAAATATACACGCTGTTCTGACATGCATCTGGTCAGTGCAGAGTATGGGGAACCTTGCCTTCTGCTCTCTAAATATTTACCAGGGCACGAACTATGAACAATTTTTGGAGTGAGTTAATTGATGTAAACCTGGCAAAGATTCATGGATTTCCACAGCACTAGGTACTGATTTACACTACAGGAGACCGTGGCCCTTCAAGTGTATACCAAGATAGTTAAGGGACTTCTTATCAGTCAGACTCTGGCAAATCTTGCAGGGGCATTTTCAGGTATTATTGGTCTCCTGGCTGTCCCTTCTGTCTTCTCGGGGTTATGGTTCCTATAGGAGAGGCGGGAGCAACATATGCCTATGTCTTAACTGTGCCATAGCACAGCCCAAACTTTCAACAAAGTCACTTCCAAAGGCTAACTGTTCACTGCTTACTGCTTGTGGGTATGAGGCAAGTCACAGAAGAAGGACAAGGCACAAGGACAGCCATGGCTATGTCTTCAGCCACATCAGCAAAGTTCTTTAGAGGACGTTTGCCAAGGTCTTCACTGCAACCAGATCTGTGCAGAGAGGTAAAAGAGGCACAGTGACTGCTTTGCCTTCCCAACACTTAGCCCTCCTAAGGAAGTGGCAGTACAGAGACATGTGACAGATCTTGAAATGACTCTGAGTAGCGAACTGTTGATACAGCATGAGATGATGCACTTCCCAAAGCTGGCAAGTGCTTTGATGCACTGCTTCAGTTTGCATTTGTATGCTACACATACTAACAGCAAAAGGTATGCTACAAGGTCAAAGGTGAAAATGACAGAATAAAAGAAGCCTGTGCAAACTGATTGCCTTCTCATATGTTACTCAGGTTACTCACATGTTACCTGTATGTTCCATTGGTTTTAGTTTCTATGGCTTGCCCTTCCCCTTTTTCAAAGCACAGAAGAAGCAGGCCTCACTAACTGAAAAGTTATTCAAAACTGCCTTTTTTTCCAACACCAACTGTGTGTTTAAACCCTCATGGGCATTTTTAATGGTACTGACTCTTCTAGTGTCCAAGTTTATTTTCACAACTTACCTGCAAAGTGAGGCTAGGGGAATGAGTCTGATTGTGCCATCCTTGCTGAAGTCAGTAAGCAGCTTCCTTCATAATTACCGGCGTTGCACTTCAGAAGAAGGGAAGAAAAATCAGGGCCCTTTTATGGTTGTTCTGTTTGTGCTTCCTTTAAATGCTCTCCTTGCACCAAAAAGGTATTTGGGAGGGTGATGCTCCTCATCTGAGATGAGGTAGATTCTCATCACAGAAACGTAACTGAACTTAGCAACAAATTCAAACAAGGAATCTGGATTGTCAGCTAGAGAAGGATGTCTCATTAAATCCAGTTCTCCCATTACCTTATGTACAACTTCTAGTCCCATATATCCTCATACACAGCCTCTCTCAGTGATAACACGTGGCACTGTTTGCTGGCAGAGACTGACCTGTGCAGAAGTAACCTAAAAACAGACAGAAGAAGGAGGATGAAATTGTGATATTATCCTGCTTAACAACTTCCTCTGTGCTACAGAGCAGGACATTTGATAATGCAGCCATTTGTGTGTACAGGGTGAAAACTGTCATTTAGATATAATAGCTACGACCACTGTTAACAAAAACTGTAGAGTCAACATGTAAGAGACAGTAACCCCTAAAGGGAAAAGCATCCCTAACAATTCCCTTCACAGCAAAACTCTTTCAATTGCATATGAACTTTTAGCTTTCAAATTTAATTTTCCTACCTTTTATCGATGCAAAGACTACTTTTGAGTGAGTCCTGATCAAAATGTTAGTGGTAGATCAGTAGGCTTTTATGGTACTACTGTTACCATGAACAGCTGTGAAACAAAAATTCACAATGTCTGTAATTAGGAAGTGAAGATGGCATAAAGCTTTACATTCAAAATAAAACCAAAATTCTCCTTCCCCTTCTTACTGGGGTAGGACATGAGTGAACTGCAAAGCTTTATAGCTACATGGGAAGATTTAATACTATTATGCTTTCTCAGCAAACACAAAATTCTTAGGGTTTCCAGAAACATTAAAACATATTTTGGAGAAACGGTGTCTGACAAGGCACTGCTTTTTACAGAGAGGATGCCCTAAGGGCACTTACTTGGTGGTGCTAACATTTGCTGCTGGGTTTTCCATTAAGCAGTTTGCTAAAATGTTATGTGTGTTTTTGAAACCCACATTACATAGGCTTTCATATTATGACCATGAAGAATTTCATTTTTGTTTCCTTACTAAAAAAAAAACAAACAAACAACTGTTAAAGAGTTGGAAAGATTTTTTTTTATTATTCCTACAGAAAGAAATGAAAACTCTATAAATGTTACAGATTAGTATGTGTTCCAAGAAGTATATGGCACATATGTCTTTATCTCCTAAATGCAGGATACCTTCTTAATATTCTACTCAATTTCTCTAGAATGCTATTTATTTAGTTGCTGCTAGGTGGTAACACTGGGAAAAAAAATTAGAAAATGCATAAATGGCAAAGACAACAACATCTTATTTAAACTTCAGCATTTTTAGATCCTGCAATAAAGAGTGAAAATACTTCTTTTAAAATGCACCTCATTTATATATATTAAAATTATTATCTAGCAATACAGCTTATATTCTATCAGACATCATAGTATATAACCTCAATTAGGAGAAAGAAAAAGGTTTAAGAATCCCCATGAGATAAACTAAATAGGAAAATGTAAGGATGTGATTATAAACGTGTGGCATGATTTCAAACATTGTCACCTACTGATAAACAGCCACTAGAAACCCCTCTAGAAAAACTCTCTCTATCCTTCCCTTAACAATAAATAGGGTCTGAGCTGGAATCTAGCAAAGCAAAAATCAAGATCACTGAAATTCCCTTTATGTCTTTCCTCCTCTCATCTTCCCCCCCCCCCCCAGAGCATTACATGCTCAGAAGCTGCATGAAACAGGAAGGCTGGTCCAATGATCCATTTATCACCAAGCTGCTGCAACAGAAATAAGTTTGACTGCAATCACCTGTGACAAATGTCCTCCCTAGTGATGAGGGAGTTGCATTGCCTGTGCCCAAGTGATCTTTAAATTGTAGCAAAAGGCAATCTGTCTGCAGCTGATGTAATCCCATCAGTGCAAGATATTTAACTGAGATACCTGAGATAAGAGTTGGGTTGCTCCAAACTTCATCAGTAGTCAAGAGACATACAGGGAACATTTGGTGAAAATGAATCAGGTGCTTTCTGCAATTTTCATCACTGATATGTTTTGAATATTTTAATTAATGCCAGCTTCCTTTTCCCCACAACTTGGTAGAAACAACATCCGTTAACACCACAGGACGAGGCCCAGGTTTTGGCTTGAAATCTAACAAACTTCATGCTTCCTATATAGCCCAATGGCTGGACTAGTGTCCATGATTCAAAAAGAGAATGTGCAGAAATGAATCAATTTATCATAGCTGTCTATCCAAATGTATGCAACTCTTCCTTTAGGTTAATAGGGAACTTGTGGTTTCAATTCAATGTGGGAATTAAAATTGAAGATTGGATGCTTAATGATTCATGTAGACATCATTTAATGATAAAATTAGGCTGTTCACCTTTCTTAGCTTCACCTCTCTGACTTTGCTCTACTCCCCAATAGCATGGTGAGAATTTAATGTAAATATGTATGTTTATTTGTTTATTCCTAGTTTCTTATCTGTCTGACCCTGTTTGTCTGTGGAGCTGTCTATCAACCCTCCTACAGAAGCTTTTCAGTATTAGCCAATTTCAACCAAGTTTGGCCAAGGCAAAAAGATCCAAAAGATACTACATCTATAAAAACAGACTGCTAGTCAAGCAGAAAAACTGCTGATATCCCTACTGAGGAAAATCCTTCACCATTAGTGCAACCCTTCTTAGCCCTTGGAGCACTTGTGCAGGCCAAGGGATAAGGCAATTTATGCTGCCATCATCACATGTTCAGCAGTATCTGAGCCACCTAGTTCAGACCAAGTTTGTTGTATTGAGCATGGCTGGGAGGGAGTTAATTTTCTCCACAGCAGCCTGTATGGTGATTTGTTTTGCATTTGTGATTTAATCAGTGTTTCTAACACACAAGTGCTTTGGCTGTTGCTGATGCACTGAAGTGCTCTCTGCTTCCCTGTACCCTGGTGAGTGGGCCAGGGACAGGCAAGGGGTTGGGAGGGTACAGAGCCAGGACAGCTGACCTGAACTGACCAAAGGGTTACTCCATGGTGAAGAATGTCATTTGCAGCAACAAAAACTGAGTGGCTTTCTTTTTAAAGTAACTGTTGTTTGGAGACTGACTGGGCATCAGTTTGATTGTGGCTAGTGGTGATTGCTTTTTCATCACTATTTGTCTCTTTCCTACAGTTATATCTTTACCTCAGCCCACGTGTATTTTTTTACTTGCTTTTGCTCTTCCTATTTTCTTCCCTGTCCCACTCAGTGTGGGAGTGGGTGATCATTGGGGTAGGTACTTAGTAGCTGGCCAGAATCAATCCACTATATTCATCTACATCTACATGAAATATAGCACTATAGGCAAACTTCAAGGATAAAAACTGAAACAAGTTTAGTAAACAAATAAGTTATCAATCTGGAGTTATTCAAACTCATCAAGCTATCAAATTCCCTGAAAACAGAAGCTTTACAGTACTGTTAGGTAGTTAAAAAAAAAAAACAAAAAAAACGTTTGTAGCACTTGGAGAAAACATTTACAACACTCACAAACACGTTCAAGGATGATTACCAAAAGGATGATTACCTATATTTGCTCAATTTGCAGTAACTTGCTTGTATCCTGTGACACACAGCAGTAAATAGCTGGCACTGTATAAATGCAAAAAAAAAAAAAAAAAAAAAAAGAGAGAGAGAAAGATAGTCAGAAAGAAAGTGTAGATACCTGATAAACCAGAGGAGTTGTTGAATCAGAGACAATGGCTGCATTAATAAGAAAGACTTCTGGATTTCTCTCTGCAAGCAGTCCTCAAAATTTGAAATTTCATTTGAGAGTGGGCCAAGTAAAGCCTGCAGAACAAAGCTGGGAGAACATATATGGAGGGATCTCATAAGATGCCCCTGGAAACATCAAGACCCATGTACCTCTTCATGCTCTCTTCCGTAGTGGAGTGAGGCAACAAGAAAACTCATTTTTCTTTGGATGAAGCAGTGATGCATTACAATGAATAGAAATAATTTATTTGAGACTTGGTAAAGCTCTGCTAAGACCTTTTATAATTCAGTGTAAATAAGTAAGTAAATAATATTTACAAATAGTAAAATAATAGTGTGATGTATGTACTGCTTGCTGGAAATGTAACAAAAGAGATACTGGATGTATTCATTACAGCAGGCTCTAAATTATGGATATTCTGTGTTTTCTGAAGAAGCCAACACTGATTTCAAGTTCCTCAGGACCACGTTTTTTCAGAAAGCTCAGCATCCAGAATCAGAAAAAAGTTTCAGTTTGCTTTGTATTTTTATTTATTCAATCCTGCCCAAAGCTATACAAAAAGGAGAACTAAAAATGAAATGTCACTGATTGTTTTTAACTTGTGCATAGTAAATGTTGCATGAAAAGAGACCATTAATCTCAGGAGGAGACATCCTACCATGCTACCTTGCTGCTAATGCTGTTTAGAAGCCTGTGTTTGCTTTCTTTAAAATCCAACAAACTGTGTCAATAAAAATATCCTATGTTGCTGTACTTCTGAAATAAACTAAATACCTGAATGACTGTAGCTTAGCTAAGAAGCACCTTAATATTCACTAAGCACAGCCTGAATAATATTTTGGTATGGCCTTATAATCAGTTACATCACTCTAAAACTCATGATCTCGAATCAGATTTGATTTAAGCTTCATTAACTAATTTTAATTTAAATATCACAGCCATTTTTGCCTATGAGAAGCAAATTAAAAAAAAAAAAAAGACAAGCAAACCTGGCATTTATTGCAGCAGCAAGCATTTGAAATGTCAATGTGGCTCACTGACGTGTTTGTTTTTTTCTGTTTTAACTCCATTACCTCTGGAACACACAGACTTAGGCCACTCATTTAAAAAAATGTACATTTTTTACCATATTGTGATCTCTTTACTTTGGAAAAGAGCAGTGCAGAGTTTTCCAGTATTAACTTCCAGGGATAAACAAACTCAGCTGTCTGATTTTATCCAGGAGCATTTACCGTTCATTACAAGAAAAAAATATCCACATTACATTGGCCCCAACAGATGTAGTGTCTGAATAGTATTTCATTTTTTTGATTGCTGCTTTCTATTTTAGTAGTGCCTTTTAATCATTGCTTGAAATTCTCATCCAATTAGTCTCGAGGCTGGTGTACAGAAAATGAAGTTGTGTGACTGCAGAGATTATTGTTTATGAGGCAGACAATACAGTCACGTACCAACTAAGAATGAGTATACAGCGTATTGCTTCAGCTGTACTTAACTAAGGCTTTTTAAAAGAACTCTGACATCGGTACTTAATGGATTTTAGTTAGCACTAAAGCAAGGTGGAGAGAGTGGGCACAAATATGTTTTAAAGATGAAATATTAAATGAACAAGGAGAAAGCTGGGACATTAAGTTCTCCCAGAGATCTCTTATGGGCTGCTAAAAAGTCAAACTAAATGGTGCTTTCAAAGCTTCTAAATTACCCTTCTCCCAGTGAAGCCAGTAGCTGAAACTCCCAGTGGTTACACAGGATGTCATGTTAGGTCACAGTTTAGGCCACTGAAAAACCTAACCTTTTAAAATTTTATTTTATTTTATTTTCCTTGTGTCTTTCCTGCTTCCCTGGGCCCACATCATCGTTATGTTGGCATAAAGTTGCCACCCACTGTGGTGCGGCCACAGCTTTCCTGTGTGTGGGAATGCAGCCATGGGGAGAGGGCTGGCACACGCCTGAGCTCTTGTCTACATGTGGTCTGGTTGTTCTGTCTGGACTGAACTCCCTGACTGTAAAATACAAATAATGGCACTTCCCAGCTGACATGGATTTTGTGGATTCCTCAAGCTTTCAAGGGATAAAAGCCAAACAAGTAATGTAACATGTGACGTCTTGCTTCATATTTTATCTACTGGCATAGAACCACTGTTCCATTATTCAGAAAAAGATGACACAGATAGGAAAAAAAATAAATTAAAAGCAAAGAAAAAAGCTCTATTAATAATAAAGAAGAAAAATAAAATGGTGTATGACCTGATTTCTGCAAAATAATTCCTGCAGATACAAAGGCCACTACATTAAATATGATTTTCCATATGATAAATGAGCTTCTCACAGCCTTCCCACCTCACTGCTTGCTTAAAGCCATTAAAATTTTTCTGGTCTGCATGAAATTGCCCAAAATATGAGAGGGGGCTACTCGTTGCATGTACTTTTGTAACTCCTAGACCAGGCATATCCAACCTGTGGCCTGTGGCCCACATGCAGCCTGGCCTGGCTGGCAATGAGACCCACCTCCTCCTGAGCTGTAAAGGTGGTGGCCATTGCTCAGCAGCAAGCGAACTGTCAGTGCGCTATTAACTCTGTGTCAACTGAAAGCAGGGCACGGGGAGGGCAGTACAGTGCAGTGCTGGCTCAAGTGATGGCACATAACTGTATGCATTTTGACACACTGCCTAAACACAGGGCTCAGAACAGCAAAGAATATGCAGCTGTGTTTTCTGTTTGATAAAAGAATTTGAAAATAGAATCATAGAATCCTTAGAGTTGGAAGGGACCTTTAAAGGTCATCTAGTCCAACTCCCTTGCAGTGAACAGGGACATGCACAGCTTGATCAGGTTGCTCAGAGTGTGGTCCAGCCTGATCTTAAGTATCTCCAGGGATAGGGCTTTCACCACCTCTTCGGGCAACCTGTCCCAGTGCCTCACTACCCTCACTCTAAAAGACTTTTTCCTTCTATCCAGCCTAAAGCTATTCTCCTTAAGTTTGAAACCATTTTCCCTTGTCCTATCACCACAGACCTTGCTGAAAAGTCTGTCCCCTTCTTTCTTACAGCCTTTCTTTAGATACTGAAAGGCCACTATTAGGTACGCCCACTGAGCCTTCTCCAGGCTGAACAGCCCCAGCTTTCTCAG
>JAOWBP010001760.1:37534200-37545163 GCA_028571105.1 Tragopan temminckii | reverse complement strand
TTCTTTAGATACTGAAAGGCCACTATTAGGTACGCCCACTGAGCCTTCTCCAGGCTGAACAGCCCCAGCTTTCTCAGCCTGTCCTTGTAGGGGAGATGTTCCATCCCTTGGGCGATTTTTGTGGCACTCCTCTAGACGTGCTCCAACAGATACACCTTTCCTGTACTGAGGTCGCCACATCTGGATGCATTACTCCAGGTGAGGCCTCACCAGCGCAGAGCAGAGGATCACCTTCCTCACTCTGCTGGTCACACTTCTTTTGACACAGCGTAGGATCTGTTTGGCTTTCAGGGCTGCGACAGCACATTGCTGACTTATGTCCAGTTTCCCATCCACCCATACCTCCCAAGTCCTTTCTGGCAGAGCTATGCTCAATCCTTTCATCCCCCAGCTTGTGCTGACAGCGGGGGTTGCCTTGAACTAGGCACTAGACCTTGCACATGGATTTGTTGAATCTCATGAGGTTCTCCTGCACCCAATGCTCAGTCTGCCTAGGTCTCTTTGGAAGATGTCTATGGGAGTGCTGACCACACTCTACAGCTAGGGTTTCAAGATTGCCAAACAAAAACCACCAACTGACGTTTGTGAGACCATTTTCAGTTGATACATATACATGACCTGCAAATTTTCAAATGAAATGTATAGAATTTCAATCAAATGTTCAGCTCAAAAATCTGATTGTTTCTGTTTACTGGACTTCTATAATCACTATCTTAGCAAAGAAAAATATCCTTCACTTCAGAATCACACCTTATTCATGTCATTGCTTTTTGACAGTACACACATTTTGAACAATTATTGTCAAGGAAAAAAAATCTATGTTCTAATGGATAAAGTTTAGTCCCATTGAGATTTAATTCTAGTGCAACGATGGGTATAAAGTTTATATCAAAGCATGCATATTGATTAGACAAAAGCTGAGGCCTTCTTGTTGATGGGCTTAAAGATAAAACTGACTAAATGCCACCAGGACTGGAATTCCTTTTCAAATCTAGCTGCATTATCCCAAATTACCTGTTGAATTCCAGTCAGTAAGGTGTCCAATTAATCTTCTCTTATAATTGCTGATACAATGGATTGCGTCCATAGTTAAGCTTGGGAACAACTAAGAGCTATGGAAACATCATCTTGGATTACCTCAAGTGCATCTACAACCAGTTGGTGGCCCATTTATTAATTCTTCCCCACTGAGGCAGTATATCACATAACACCCATTGGTTAGATCCCCATGCTGATGGAGAAGACCACAGTGGATGTTGTAATGTGTGTAAATAATTTGTTGCTGCGTTTAACTTATGTGTATTTCAGCATCCACTGGTACTCCCAAGTCCTTTTCAGCAGGGCTGTTCTCCATCCTTTCACCCCCCACCTCATGAATCTCCCCTGGGCCCACTGCTCAAGCCTGTCTAGGTCTCTCAGGATGGCATCCCATCCTTCAAGTGTGTCAACCACATCACAGTTTGGTGTCATCTGCAAACTTGCCAAGGGTGCACCTGACCCTAGTGTCAATCTCATTGGTGAAGATATTAGAGAGCACAAGACCTAGTACTGACCCTTGAGAGTCACCGCTTATCACCATCTTCATCTGGACACTGAGCCATTGACCATCACTCTCTGGGTACGATCTTGCAACCAGTTCCTCATCCACTAAACAGTCCACCCATCAAAATGATATACTTCCAGGGTGTTAAGATCCACTAGGATCTTAAGTCCAGGAAGGACTTGCCCGTGGTGAAGCCATGTTGGTTGCCAAGTATCACCTCCCTCTCTTTCATGTGCCTTAGCACAGCTTCCAGGAGGATCAGTTCCATGAACTTCCCCAGCACAGAGTTGAGAATGACAGGTTGGTAGTTCCCTGGGTCATCATTTCTATTCTTTTTAAAAATGGGAGCGATTTAAAAATGGGTGAAATTGCTGAAGGACTGCCAGGACAAGCAGACACAAGGTTTCCTTCTATTGGCTGCCTTGGTCCAGAGCTTTCTTTTTCAGGCTTTGCTGTTGCTCGAGGAGGAACTGAAAGAAGCATGTGAATTTTGCTGCCTGGGAACAAAACCTCATTTTAAAGAATCACCGCAACTCTCCATTGCTTTGTAGGGTATTCATATGCAAAAGGCAAAACTCAATACTTAATTGTCCTTTGAGAGTGTAACTTTTCCAATAATGGTATAATATTTCTTCTGAAGTGCCACTTACTGATTTCTTTTTAAAGTTTACATTTTAAAATGAAATTAGTTGGATTGTAGTTGGCAAAAAGGTAAGGGCAGACATACAAAACATATTTTAGTCAGTCATGGCTCCTAAAATATAATTTATGCTAAGCTTTGAGATATGCTTTGTCCTTAGGGAGCCAAGATGTTGCGTATTTTCTTCTTAATCTACCCAGTCTTCAGATTTCACTGCCAGCTGGAATTGAATATTAGACATTTTCTGTATTGTTATAGAGCTGAATTATTACAGAGATAATTATAATTGAATATTTCAGCATATATTCCATACTTAATCCATTTAACACACATTAAATGGAGCTCAGGTTGCAGTATCAGGAACAAGTCTCTAATTGTATTAATCCAAAAGATGAAGAAGGTTTGAGGTAAAGCGACTTCAATTAACAAAGGCAAACTTAGACATAAAAAGATGCAGACTTCTTTGTTTTCGCTTTATATCACTGTAATGAATCATCCTCTTTCAACATTAAATTTTAGTGTTTCGAGAGTGCATTGCTAGTGGTGAACACAAATCCACAAGCTCTTGAAACTTCTGCATCTGCATATGCCCTCAGTCTGCCTCTTGCTTTGTGCTTGAGTCCTGTTTCCCTTCTTCACCCTGCGGCTGACAGGAGTACTTCCAGAGGCATGAATTCCCAGCTAAAGGGAGCATTTGCCAGGCAAATGAATGCTGACAAAAAAAATGACAGTTTGTAAGTTTTAAGAAAAGGGCGCCTCCACCTCCCCACTCCTCTGTAATAATGATAGAACATGGGGGATACCCACAGTCCTGTTTATACATTTGGAGCTGCACTCAATCCTTGGCAGATACTTTTCCATCACAGCTCTGCCATGACCAAATGTGCTTGAAACTTACTATGACCCCCTCCACATGCAGGTCTATATCTAAACCTCTGAGGCTACCAAACCAACTGACAGCTAAAGCTGGAAGGGAGTAATCCCACCCTGACAGCTCACAGCTGAAGTAAGAGTAACAGACTGCAGAGACACCCGAGACTTGGTTTCACTTTGGTTTAAATCACAGTTTCAGTAAGTTGTAAATCAAACATTTTACATTCTTTAAAGATATTTTTCCATGCAGAATAAAAAAGAAGAAAGAAGCGTAGGAAATTTTAGGTCCACTTCACACATTTCTGTAGGCATTCTAGCATTCTTACTGTGTCAGCAGAGCATTAATCTTATTTTTTCATGCCCTCTACCTTGTAAAACCATGAAAGTTAATCTTACTGTAAACAGAAGTGAGGTACAGATGGCTGTACCATCTCAAACTGTGTGTATACAGAATCAGATATATATATTAATACAGAGAAGATCAGGATGTGTTCCAATGTACCAAAATCTGCAGGAGCCACACTTTTTTTTGGCAAGTGGGTGTCATATGGTTGCAAACTGAGAATCTGGACTGTGTGAAGAAGTCTTACGTGGCAAGGGGCTATAAAGTCTTTAAAAGTGAATAATACTGAGTCAGTGCCTTTATTCTGAACTCCTTTATTCTCCTTTCTTGCCCTTGCTTATGTCTTTGATAAATGTTCATAATCCCATCTTCTGATGAATTCTTCCCAAGAAAGAGATCTTTCTGTTGTAGCCTTATGACTCATGCTCAGCCATGCCCTGCCCAGACCAGAAAGAAATACAGGAGCTGATCTCTATGGTCCCTTGACTTCAATGGACCTTGATCCAGGATCTTGTGTTATAGGTATCTACATTAAAATATTAACTTGTTATGGATAGCTCTAATTCAGTGAAAATGTCTTCCAGTAGACAAGTTTTTCTATCTCTGTAAGAAAGGCACTAAGCAAAAATGGGAAAGAGATCCAGACTTCTCCCATGTAACTTAGTATAAAAGTAAAATTATTCATGGAGATTTTTCCCAAGCCTGTTGGTAAAAAGCCATAAAATGATAAAATAGACCCAGGTGAAGAAAATCAAATAAGGAAATCATCAGAGCTAACAGTAAAATATCCTCATTAAGATAATGTACTTAAATGAACTACATCACATCATTCTATTGCACTCCTGTGCTCTAATGTAACCATTTCTGCACACATTTTAGTTCACTGGTACTAAAAAGGAAAACGGCCTTTACCAGGTGGCCATTGTGCTCTCTTTGCCATTTTCTTTCTTTCTCTCTCACAGCATTTTCTTAATTCCATCAGTTCACTCTCATTTTTGGTACCTCACCCCTTCACCCTTACTTTTTTTTCCTCAGACTTTTATGGTGATTTCCAGCTGAGACAGATGAGTACTCCACTGCTTTTAGCTGTTGGGCATTCTTGTAGAGTCTTTGTACATCGAGACTGTTGCTCTGCACTGATTAATACAAGGCACACCCATATTTTCAGAAGTCTACAGTCTCACCACACAAGCTGTTAATTCAGACTTGATACAAAAAAGTTTATGGCCCTGGAATTTATTTTCTTCTAAGAGTATGCTTTAATCAAAGGGCTAGTCTCAGCATTATCCATTACACCCAGCATCCTTGTACTCACTTACCTTGTATAAAAATAAATAAACACATAAGAAATGAAGTCAATTTTGACACCTTTATTTACTGTGCGCTTTTTCTCAAAATGAATTGTAAGAAATCCTTACCTGACCCGTTGAGATGAGCAGTACCCATTTCATTTTAGATTAGGACAGCAATGTAAAGGACATGAAACAGTAAGATTGTTCAGGTCTGGAAATGCTATAAAGCTTTACTTATTGTGTAAACATTGTAAAATGAAAGAAATTCCTCATTGTTTGAGCTGTGAATACATTTTCAGAAATATAACCATATTCTGATTCAATTTAGATTGATAATGAAGGGAATCCCCGAGAAGGCTCCTCCTGTTTCCCCTTGCTACATCCAAAGTATATGAATAAGTAATAAAACCCTAGGAATCTAGCTTCTGCAACACTTACTCATATCCAGTCACCACTGCAACACTCGTGGTTAGAGCTCAAACTGCATACATCCTCAACTAATCTATGAGAGGTAACATAGTCTGTGTGATACAGGCAGATTTCATGCCGTGTGTTACAAATACACAAGCACAAAACTGGAATAAAGCTGGCTGTTTCTATGAGAATTTGGTTTGAAAGCAAGAACCCTACAGTAAACCTGCTCAGAAGGAACCCTGAGTAAACACTGAATAGCCAGTGTCTTTCATCTGCTAAAAAGCTATTAAGCTGTTAAGAAATACAGTCTTAAAATCAAAAATTGTACTGACTGAGCAAAGGAGTTGGTGCTGGGACTCTCCACCATAGCCCCTGATACACACAAGCACCTGCTGCTCTCTTGCAGAAGTTAGGGATTTCTGACTAGAAATATCAAGTGAGTTCCTTATGGCAAACCTGTCTCTCTCTGTGCTGACAGGCTGCAGATATCCAGAAAGGTGAAAGTTATCCCTCTTTGTACCACAATGAGTAAGTCTGTCCATTAAAACAATTTCTCTTTTTACTTAGTGGATTTAAAACCCTTGGCATACCTTCAATGTGAGTTTAGTATGATTTCATAGGCAAGCGAGAAAAAAAACAACAAACTGAGCTAATTTTTGAACTCTCCATCCCTGAAACCACTGGGAGTTTTGTTTAAGCAAGGAGTTCAGAATGTGACCGTAATGAAAGCCAGCTGCAGCAGCAATGCCAGCTAGCCCCTGGGCCACTGTGCTGTCAGTCAAACCAGTGATTGCCCATGCAGGTTCTGTTCCACTCCAGGCCACAGTTCCAGCACCACTCAAACCTGCACTGAGGTCGAGGACATTTCATGTGCATGCAGCCACCTGCAAAACAGCAAAATAATGGCTTTGGTACTTGGAAAGCACTTACTGATATTAATCAGCTATTAACAGTTTTAGAATCAACTTTTTGTTGGCACTCAATTACTAACCAAGGAAAATACTTAGTAAAAGAGAAATAAAAACCTGAAGACTGCTTCTCCTCAGCTTTCTAAATCTCGATACTCACTCTTCTGTTAGGATGCAACGTGCTGGTGTTGTTTGAGGGACTGCAGAAGTAGGAACTGTAATACTGTCTGACATTTGGAGAGACTGTGCAAGGGACACAGAACAGAATGGCAGGCTGTAAAAAAACACTCATGGAGGTGTCTGCTCCAGAGTAATCTATGCTAGTAGAGTCATGAGCCAGAAGTTGAACTGAAGTATTATTTTTTTAAAAATTGGATTCAATGTTGGAGGGATTTGCAAAGAGTAAATCAGGAGACAGATTTTAATGGCTGACTGCCGATTATATAAAAATGGCATTAGTAATTTAAGTCGACTTGACCTTCTTAATATCTGAAGCCGTCTTTTGATCACATCAATGTTTCCTTTGTGTTAGGTTTCTTACTTGCCCATACTGAGAGAGCAGCTTTAATCTCTCTGCTCACAGCCTTGATGATATGTTTAGTTTGTAATATATAAAACATTAACATTGTCAAAGGTCATTAAAAAAATGTACTTCAAATGGAAACTGTGTTGCTCACCACACAAAGAAATCTCTTGTATAACTCAAACAGAACGAAAACCATGCAGTAAGAAGTGCTGAAATGTCATCTCAGTTTGACTCCAGATGGTGATAGGATGTACAAGCAGTGTGTGTTTCCTGCTGTATGACCTGTTACCTTACAGAACCTTTCCTATAAATGCCACTCCAGAAGGTAAAAACAACAGACACAAGAACTGATCTGTTAAAATAGGCCAATCTGCTTCATTTGACAGAGGGAGAAAACTAGCTGTGACAGCAAGGTCTATTCAACATATCAAACATTTTGTATTTATGTAAGAGATGCAATTCACTGGATTTTTCTATCTTATTTAAATGTAAGTGTACTGATGGCCAGCCTCCACAATACATTTTACTTAAAGTTTAGAGCCAATCCTCTCTTACAATTCATACTAAGCCATCACTAGATGAAATGCATTTCAATCCTGGTGCAGGAACTGGAGTCCAATAGGCACTCTGTGTCAAGCATGTGTTCTATCGGCTAAGCTACATCAATCAAGTTCTCTGCTATACAGGTGCTGAGATAAGCAGTAAGTGTGCAGAGCGCCTCAAGCAATGTGGCCCACAGCTCTGTGAGAACAGCAGTCCACTGAGAGACACGGATGTGTATTTAAACTCACTCAGGCTGACAACAGAGCTGTGGGACAGTGCTTTGCTCTTTCACGTTGGCTCTGCAGAGAAGTTATTGGCACTTAGAAGGATTCTACAATGCTTGGAGAAATACAGGCTCTTGTAGAAAAGTTATGGGCATAAAGAAATACAGCACTGCCACTGTCTCTTGAAAAAAAAGGGCCACAGAATCCTTTGGGGAGGGAAAGCAGAATTATTCTCGTGTGGAGTCAGAGCACTCCTCCCAAAAGAGGACTGCTGGCAGATTTCTGCACATAATCTCCAGCCTCTTGACACCAGCTGTACTCAGGGAGATGCAAAGTATTCCTTTCAGTCAGTCCAGAAGCTGGAATGTGCAGTACCTTTTACCAAAGAGGAAAGGAGGCACTGCATTTTTCAAGCTTTGTGGCTTAATTCACGGGACCACTGAGGTGGGAAGGCACTGGGAAGACGCAGGAGCTCAGGGAATTTTAGAGCCACTCAGGGCAGCTGGCAGCATCCATGCAGGTTATCCCAGTTCATTGCACTGGATTTTTTCAGCATAGTTTGAAGGCTACCTGACTACAGATGAGACTAAGCTGTTCTGCACGACGATCCTCCACAGAACGCCTTCTGCAAGCATGATTTTACCAGAACACTTGTACACCCTTCCCAACCAGTTCTAGACTGCCAATGGAACCACAGCCTCGCAGCAGCCAGGCCCACTGAGGACCTCCTGGCTTTCTGTGCTTTCAGAGAAGCAAGAAGACTACTGCAGTTCCCAGGAAGTCTTGTCAGTTTGACTTCCCAAGGACATTAATCATTTTTGTTAATAGTTGTTAACAAGTTTTCATTAACAAGCAGGCACAAGTTTGGTTTGTAAGTGGTGGTTTGAAAATCTGTCATTTGTGCATGACTACAACTTTTTGGGGAGTACAACTAAACTAAATGCTGAGATACTGTTCTCTTTTGAAAATTTCTTATTTTAAATTAGTATATATTTTGAGAGAATGCAATTAACGAAGGTATTTTGTTAGAAGACATTAGGTGCCTTTTTATCTTCTGACTCAGTGAAACACATCAATACCATCACCACGGTATTGTTACATGGGAAACAATGGGCTGCCAGCAGTTTACAAATGTCAGCCTGGAAGCTGGAACATGCAGCACCCATTATCAGAGAAGACAACAAGCACTGCATCTTTCAACCTTCACACCTTAATTCAAAGAATCACTGGGGTGGGAAGGGACTTTGGGAGATGATCCAACTCAACCTCCTTCTGCTCACAGAAGGGTCAACTAAAGCAGGCTGCTCAGGGTTATACCTTTGAATGTTTCTTAGAATGGAGGCTCCACAACCAGTCTGGGCAGCCTGTCCTAGTCTTCAACCATCCTCATGGTGAAAAGTGCTTTCGTATACATTTTATCACTGCATTTGGATTTGGGCTCATTGCCTCTTGTCCTTTCACTCCACACTACTGAGAGGAGTCTGACTGTGTTCTTTACCGCTCTCATCAGGTACTTGTGCACACTGGTAAGATTCCCCTCAGCCTTCAGGATGAACAGAGCCAACTCTCACAGCTTCTCATTACATGCTCCTTCCTCTGAATAATCGCCTTTGTAGCCCCTTCACTGGCCTTGCTCTGCTATATCCACTTGTTAAATGGGGAGCTCAGAACTGGACCTACTACTCCAGATATGTCTCATCAGAATTGAATAGAGTAGAAGGATCACCTCCCGTGATTTGATGGCTATGCTCTTCCTCATGTAATCCTGGATGCAGCTGACTTTCTTTGCTGCAAGGGCACTGCTGGCTCATGCTCAGCTTGTATACCAGGACATTCAGGTCCTTTTCTATAAAGCTTTCCAGCCAGCTGGTCCCCAGCTTGTATTGGTGTATGGAATTATTTCTCCCCAGGCTCAGGACCTTTGTTGAAATTCATGGGGTTCTACTCAGCACATTTCCCTGTCAAGGTCCTTCTGAATGGCAGCATTACCAACTGGTTCCAGTACACTGAAATATTCCTGGCTTGCTTCTCTGTCTTTGGCGTTTTGCATTATGAGGCACTGTTCTGTCATGGGTCAGGCCACAAGCAAGGAAAGGTCTGTTCCTGCTTACAATCTATTTTAAAAAATTATTTTCTTCCAGGGGAAAAAATAATAGCCTTTATTTTTTATTTTTTGATACACTGGTGGTTTTTACAAGCAATTTCCCTAGTTGGAATTATATAAATTATATCATAGTGTCAAATAGGGATATTCTATTTATGATGTGTTACAACAACTGCCTATAAATTAACAATGAAGTTACACAGTGTAGGAGAAAGTAAAGCTCCTAGCACTGCTTCCAGCCTAACCAGAAGGTTTTTTATTTGTGTATTCACATACCATAAGTATGAACAGTCACAATTTCTGTCTATTTGTAACCCAGTTCAACCTTCTGGCTTTCCAGCTCATTTTATAAGACTGTAAATAACTTTTCTGACCTACTCCTCTGTTCTCTCTCTTTTGCTGCCTACCTTGCTCACTACACTTTGCCAAATCTTATCTCCCCTTCCCACTTCTGAATTCATGCTTTCATTCCTTCTGCTCCTTGTGCTTGAAATCTCCCACTTTCCATCTGCCAGCTACCTTCTTTTCTTTCCTCATACCCCAGATTTCAGGATATTGTCCTATTTCTTCCTCAGTAATATTTCCATAGTATCACTGCTTCAAATGTTTTTTCCTTACAGTTTGTAGTGTCTCAGCATTTTCAAAGTCTCATTTGTATAACTGATGCTACAAAATGGAGAAGCAATCTCTATACTCAATATTCATATAATACGTAGGTATTTTGATGTTAAGGTATTTTGATTAATTCACCTTTATACAATTATATCTTGGAACAGAACATTCTACAAAGCGTAGTCTGTTTTTCCTTTTCCCTGCTTTAACCAATCCACTGCTAATATATTACTTTTCACCCTGCAGGGAAGACACTGATCAGTGTAAGCAGTTTGTCAGGACTCACATTTCTTCCTCAGACCTGATCTTCTACTGCGGGCATTTCAATGGGTCAAGATTCATTTCATTTCAGCTCAGCTGTATACTGTCTAGACATCTACACCAGATCTAATTCTCCTACATTCCACTTTCAGATGTGAATCTTCTGGAGCTCATCAGACTCATGCTTTGTTTCGGTGTGAGATGAGTTTTGCCCATTCCAAAATGTATACAACTAACTGGGCATTCAGTGCAGCCAGTGCAGCATTTTCCTTGTCTATCACATACATAAGTGTTTGATGAGGCTTAGTCAGTGGCTTCAGAACTAAGTGACTGCTTTCAAGATAACCGAGATAAAGTGGCAGAGGGAACATTCAAGCTTTGTGCCTTTCCTCTCTTGTCATAATAGCATGCATATGTGCGCATGCTCATTCATACATATATATGTTGTAACATTAATTCTACATGACAGTTAAGTACCAGTTATTTAACAAATTTACCATTTTTCTCCACTGGAATATGGCAGTTGGGGCATGGCTTGGTTGTTTTCTTGATTGTTTCTTTAGATGCCTCTTCCCACCGGGCTTGCATGGCTGCATTTTCATCAACTATATATCCCTGCAAAGAGAAACAATTTACACATGAGTGCAAGCTGCATTTTGTATTTTGAAGCAAAAATTCTG
>JAOWBP010001760.1:37464210-37517740 GCA_028571105.1 Tragopan temminckii | reverse complement strand
GGAAAATTCCCGCAGCACTTAAGGGATTTGGGCACTGGAAATTAATATAACCTGTGTGGACGCTATTACAGGCTTTGGAATATCTGCAAAAATGTATAAAATAAAATAAAAATCCAAAAATGGATAGGTCCAAGCAGAAACCCTGAATCCAAATGACCTCAAAACAGGAGGTATTAAAAATCTCAACAGGGATCCAGATCCTGTTTTTAAAATTCTCCCATCTCTATGATCACTCAAACAAAAGGTAAAATCAGTTCAAACTCTGTTCAATTGAAGGGAATTTGCACCCCAGAAGTGTGCAAAGTGCCACATCTGGTGCTGAAAGAAACACTGGATGATGAAGCTGAGCTATAGACAGAGTTATTCCTGATCAAGCCATTTATAAAGTTTCAAGTCTGGAAGAGAGAGCAGAATGTAGCTCTTATTTTAGAGGAAAAGGAGTTTGTCATTTATATGCTGAGCTGTTTGTGTTTTTTTTGGAAACAGGATTTTGCCTTTTTCAAAGATTTGCTTTCTTTTGTATTACATATCATAACTCTCATTTTCTTGCCTACCGCATATGTCTCATTTTTCATTTCTAGCACTGATAATATCTCCCTATAATGCTTGTGAAGTATTCCTGCTAAAATAAGATTTCTTCCAACTTCAATTCAATACTCCCATTTTATCCCTACACAAAGCTTCAAGTTTTGGCTCCCTACTGTTACTTTTAGGTTACTCCTCAACTGAAGGCTCCTTTTCTTTCACACTTTCACCTCCTCCAGAGTCTACAACAAAACAAAGGCAATTTTGCTGAGGTAGTTATAGCAGAGGCTTAAGCTGCAGCACTATGGGTGCACTGTTAAGGGCTTCAGTGTACTGAACTCAGGTGCGCACCCAGATTTCTTACCAGACTTGTGCAGTCTATATTGACCTTTGGGCTGCCAAGTTTTCCCTCTGACATCCACTGCTATTAGCTAGACAGAGTACAGACTGTGCGTGACACACAGTTTGGCCAAAACAAACATTCAAGTCCAGGGAAGACCGACTAATACCTCTAGTATAGTGTTCTAACGGCCCTTCAAAATCACTCCTAAGAATTGCATCTAATTTCTACTTTGACTCTTCCTGCATTCAACTTCCAGCTACTACTTTCTGCCCACATTTCTCAATTAAAAGTCTTTCAGTATTTCCTATATTCTTCTTGTGAAAGTACTTACGCATTGTAATCATTATACTTCTGAATTTTCTTCAGCATAAGCAGAGAAACTCTGAGTTCCCCCTTCTCTCTCCCCGTCCCCAAGTAATATTCATGGCACTTGTCTGGGGACTGGCTTCTGTCATTAATTATATTTGGCTAATCTTTGTGTTGTTGCAGTGCTGTATCAGTGGAATCTTTGTATTTATTCTGGGTCACTGTCAAGTGTTGAATTGTGACAGGTTTCCTATCAGTCCCTATTGAATTCTGCTAGCAATACTCTGCTGATCATGGACTACTTTCTGTGATCTGACAGTTTTTAAACCTCAGGACCACTGCCCAGTGATGCATGCATACTCTGTCACCTGACAGTGATGAGACAATGCTGCTGCACACATCCTAAACACTTCAGCTAGAACTCAGTCCCCCAATGGATATATTTATGGATATATTATGGTGGCGATTTCCTTATCAGAACATTCTGTAGTTTGAAGTTTTTGTGTAATTACTTTTTTTTTTTATTATCAAACTTGTAATCTCATCATAGAATGAAATCTGATATGACCTATTGTCATGGCAAATATGCTGACAACCAGCCTTAACAAAATTGTTTTTTCTTCTCTGTTCTTCTGCATTTTTTCTTGATCTTCCTTTACTCATTCAGTGCTGGCCATCTCAGCCAATCACTACAGATGACAATCAGAAAAATTAAAGCTACTGAATGAAGGCAGGATCAACACCCTGACCGTAGCATAAAACTAGAAGGCAAGAGAGGCAAAGGTCTCTCAAAACTATGACCGTATGAACAAAGAAAAATTACAGATCCATCACCTGACATTTAAAATGCAGGGATTACTACCTTTATTTTGCTTTTCCAGGAAAACATGTATTTCAGGAAATCAATCTTAAAAACCCCCACCCACTCCTTTCTCTAAAATCAAGTCCCCCCAGACCTCTAAACAAAACAGAGGAACAATACATTACAACCACAATTCAAGCTAAAGGTGAAATAAACCACAGGTGACAGCAGTTAACTTCTTTATTTAAAGAGCTGTCAGAAAATGCATGTGCAATGCTACTGTAATAGAAGTCTAAATTAATTTAAAAAGGAATACACAGGAAGCAATGCATAAACTAAGACATACGTGGAATTAGGTAGACTCATTTTTATGTGTTTTAACACATTTTTGGTTATATATTATACACCAAAGCAAAACATTTATCATTCTATGATACTTGTATGGCTTTGAACTTCAGAGCATTAGAGCATGTTGGAACTGCAAGTGAACCTCACCCTCCTCCCATGAAGCAACAAAGCTCTACTATTTCTACCTTAGTGACTGGAGCCTAAATCATAAAACCCCTTAGTCACAAAACCTTAAAATGCAATGATGTCAATTAAACTGATGTGATAACCTGAATGTCACTGAGGACAGACTGCAAAAAGACCAGTTCAAGATCACAAAGCAGCACTGTAAGGGAGAAAATTTACAATTTTTAAACATTGGACACCCTGGAAGTAATCTAAGATCACTACTCAAAAGAACCACACCCTGTTTTCATACAGTCTAAACTCAGCCTAGTAGAAGTAAAGTATGTCCATGATGTGTTTTTTTGGTAAATGAAAATAACACAGGGGAGAGCGAATAAGTAGACACTGACAACACAGAAGCTCCTGCAAGTTCCAGCTAGCAATTTCTAAAATTGTATAGAGCAAATGTATGGCTGTTTATTTTTTCACATCAGACTAGCAGGTTTTTTTTTTTTTTTTTTTTTTTTAACTGTATATATATATATATATATATATACTGTAAATATATGTATACTTTACCTTGAGAGTGATTTATTGAATAGTAGCAGAAATAAAACAATGGAAAGGCAAATAATTCCTTTTTTTCACCAGACAACATGATCAACTGGCCAAGAAAAGCCTTTAAAAATGTAGAAGCATACAAGGCACAAGGTTCAATTCTAAATAAACTTCTGCAGTCAAACTATAGGCTGCTGACTGGAGAAACGATTCATAGAAAAAAATACGAGTATGCTTTAAAGGAAATCAAAGCAATAAAAGAGTCCCAATATAGATTGGCTCTGCCAATAATACTCAATGTCATCTCTCTTTGTAGTGTATTTCTGTTTAAAAAATATAGCTTTCAATTGCACTTTACAAAGGATGAGTTATAATCCCATTACTAAGTAATACAAAGCTAGAGAAGAGTTCTTCCTGGTGAAAAAGCATGCCCTAGCTGCAATTAAGGCTAATGGTACCCTGGGCTGCCTTAAGCAAGTATTTCTGGTAGGGTGAGGGAGGTGATCTTTCTTCTCTACCAAGGGCCGGTGAATCCAGTTCTGGGATCTCCAAAACGAGAGATGTGGAGCTACTGGAGAAAGTCCAGTGAAGGCCCATGAAGATGACAGAGCATTTCTGCTCCAAGGAAAGGCTGAGAGAGCTGGGACTGAGTAGGCTTGAGGGGATCTCATAAATATCTACAAATTCCTGACGGTATTTATAGACAAAGAGGATTGAGCCAGGCTCTTGTCAGTGGTGCCTAATGCCAGGACAAGAGGCAGTGGCACAAACTGAAACCAGGAAGCACTTCCTTACTGTGCAGGTAACTCAGCGCTGGAACATGTTGCCCAGAGGCTGAGGTGTCTACTCCTTGGAGATCTTTAAAAGCAGCTTGGACATAGGCTTGGGCACCCTCCTCCAAGCGTCCCTGCTTGAGATGGGGTTGGAGGAGGTGGACCCAGAGGTCCCTGCCAGCCTGTGGTTCTGTAAAAAAAAACAACAATCCTGACATCGTGTTTGACTGGAAAAGGTTTTACCATACATACACGGGTTGCTCCAAAAGAAATGCTTCCTGTTTATTTTCATGGAAACTACAAAGAGATACGAAAGGGCACAACACTACTTGATCAAGCAAATTCTCAGCTACAAAACACTTCTTCAACACAGCCACCACCATTAGCTATGCGTTTCACCAGCAATGAACAAGAGCCTGCATTCCACACTTGCAAAAATCTGCACCAGAGGAGGTGATCTGCTGTCGCTTTTGCCACTGCTGAAATGCACCACTCACCGCCTCACTGTGCTCACGTCCACTGGTTGGTTTTCATCAACGTTCAGCAAGTGTTGATTAATGTCAGTAGGCGCCATTTTTTCCACGTGGAGAGATTCAGTGTCACACCTTTGCTTCACCCGCACTTCCGTGTCAGACACCATTTTGTCAGACTGCCCCTCTGCTGCTGTCTCTCATACAGCAACAACATGTAGTGGGTTATCGGTGGGAAGGCTCTACCTCTACTGTCATACCACTAACATCTTCCTCTGACGTTGCAGGCCAACATAATAAAATAGGAGGTGTTACTTTCAGAGCAGCCCTTGTATATACTCTTAATTTGAGTAAGAAAGCAATCTGATTCTTGGCTGGAGTTCAGATGTCCAGAATCAACTACAAAGCATTTTTTTCTTTGAAACAGTGTACTTTAATACTTATTTCCATCTAAAGTCAGTCAACCCTTAAAAAACAACTACAAACACCAGCTAAACAAAAACCACACAACCAAATGTCACGCTCCTTGCTGTGCCACCGCTGTGAACCACACATTTTAAATACTGGACTGACTTTGCCTCTGGCACTTCTATATCCAGCACTGAGTGTGAGACCACCAGCCATGTGCCCTATCTTTTGATATGTTTTGTGCTTACAAGCAATAACCTTTTAAATCGGAATATTTACCATCTGCAGCAGCTACATGCACTTAGGATTTGTGGCTTTGCCAATTGTCAGTTACAGAAAACCTGCAAATACAACAATGAAGATAAATGCCACACTAGAAAAAGCATCCATTTTTAATGACACCTGTTTTAACAGATATAATGCAACTGAAAAGCACGGTAGTGCTCACAGAGTAATTTTGGTCTTTTTCCTTACAATAAAGTACATTCTCTTACTATTCATATTTCATCTAAAATTAAACCTTTGTGAGGTGCGTGACAATCCGTCAAAACATGGTATCAAACATGTAGCTGCAGCTTCTGTGTAGCTTTTGCAATCTAAAGGCAATTTACCATCAATATTATAAGAAGCAATTTTCTATAAACATTAAAAGCTTTAAGTGTAGTCTGCATCAAAATGTCTTAGAGATTTCAGTGTTGTTCTTTTGAATCTAAAAGTGAAAGCTTCTCTCCTGACTTCTCCAAAACAACCCACGGGCTCATTGCCTCAGGTCTAGATGGCAGCACGCACACGCGGAGCCTCTGCAGTGAGTGATGGTGAGTTGGTGTCTGTAGACAGACAGGGCTTCCTAGAGGTTGCCTTGCATCAGGGTGCATTAACCTAGGGATAGCCTGGTGAAACAGGCAGACAACCTCACTCAGATCTCCCTGGATTTCCTGGTTGCTGATTTATGTGGATAGGGAACCTGTGCTCTGTGGGCTGCGAAGGATAGAACAGAAGTAGGAAGCTGAGAGGAGCCCAGGTACTTCCCTCAGAAGAAATGCACAGCTTTTACTGTGAGCAGAACAATCCTGCACGCTGGAGCACTGAGAAGAGAAGCCCAGACTGATGCTGACCAAGCTACCTTTGGAAAAGGAAGCCAAATAAACTTAAAAGCAGGCAGATGGCTGCAGCAGCAGGCTGATGAACACAGCAAGATGCTCCTGTCCCTAATATTCACCTCACTTGTGTGAGAGCTCTGAAGAGCTGAAGAGAGAACCGGGCTTCCAGTTTGTCATACCACAGGGGCAACGACGGGGAAAATTACACTTATTTTGAGCTGCTTTTAGAAAGTGTGAGACAAAGCATTCTATAATGTGTAGAACAGCACATCTTTTCAAAATATTTTTTTAGTGCAAAAGATGTAGCACACTACATGCATGATGTCAAAAAAGTGACTTTTTTGGGAAAAAAAGGTGGTTGGAAACCACATTAAAAATCATTTCAGGTCTGGAAAAGATGTTATTGCTGAATGCATGTATCTGTTCACAACAAATGTCACAAAGAAGGAATTTTACTGCTTGTGGCTTTAGCTCTGCCTGTTGCAGCTTTGGAGCTCAATTAATACACCCTCACACAGTAAGACAAACCTATTTCCCTATGATAATACTGCTGCTATGCATACATGCCCTGCAAATTTGAGCATCCAGCTGCACACTGATATGTGCAAACAGACCTGGAATTCTGATGGATTCATTAACATGGCTCTTGAAATGAACTACTGAACATGAAGGTTGGCAAGTTGATGAGAGTTAAGCAATTACCTGGTGCCTAATTCACACAAAATTACAACAGAAATCAGGCCCCACCTTTCTCTGAATTCTTTTTAAAAATCTCTGCATAACCGCAGTACCACATACATGAACTTTATTCCATGCTACATGTGTTCCTGCAGCCACCCAGAAGAAGCATGTATTCGTTCACCTCCTGAGTGTCAGGTTTAATCTAAAAAATGATAGGAATAATAAAATAGAAAAATAATTAAAAAAATAATAATCACCTAGCAATACTAAAAAATTTCCAGAAGATGGCAGCAGTGAAACAGGAATCAACGCAGACAGGCTCTGCTAAGCTTCTGAGATTGAAAAAGATTCTGAAAAAATCAGTCAACAGCTAAGATCCAGTCCAGGTTAGTAACAGCTGATACATGCAAAACTAGTCCTGACATGACAGTCTCATAAAGAAGAAATGGTATTCAGCTGCACTGAAACTCATAAAAAGGAGCAAGGGGCACTCCTTGCTTCAAGGACATTGCATCTTACTTCTCTTGAATTTGGCAACAGCTGAAGCTCCATAAAAAGAACATAAATACGACAATCTAGGAAATAAAATAGCATAAATAATATACCTCAGATAACTATGGTGTTGCTTTAAGCATTTTATTGGCTTCACATTATCTCCTATGTATATCAGTTCCTTTTCACAACTGTATGTAGTCACACAGCATACGTGCCAGGCAGAACAGAAAATAATGAACAAATCTCTCTTGTAAGGGAACGCCTCACTTCTGCACAAGGCTCCAGTGAGAGTGCATATCCTCATCGTAACTGGATTAAGCACAGTATGAGGATCCGTCTCTGAGAGAAATTATTTTTTTAGGGGATGGGTGGAGGGGGGAAAGGAGGGTGACCTTAAACCTCTATCCTGCTTCTAGTGAAAAAAATCTGAGAGTAACTGAAACTGCAATCAGCAAATTCAACCCTTTCAGGACTGAGTTCAAGAACTGACCATGGATATGCACACTGCTGTTCAAATACAGAACATGAAGACTACTAAATAAATAAATAAATAAATAAAAATTCCACACTAGATTATTCTAATTAGAGATATTTCTAAGCTGGAATAATGACACCAAATGATACAGAGAAACTTTGGGCAAACTGTAAAAACAGGTGAAAACCTGGTGATAAGCCTCAGTCTAATGTTAGATGTAGCAAAATTATACCATCATCATCTCCAAGCCTTGAAGGATAGATTTAGAATCCAGCTTTGCAATGCAAAGTTGTCTGAAAAGTGTATAAACTAAAATTAAAAAATTGTTTAGAAAAGAAGCAAGAAAGAAACTGAAGCAAATGTTGAAAACCTTCTGTTCTGGTTCTCCTGAATGGGGCATCATCTGTGCAAAATGTTCTGTAAGCACTGCTGGAGAAAGCATTGGGATAATGATGAAAACATCACGCTTCATCTGTCAAGGAAGAAAAGCAGGTAGCTTCTCAAGAAACATGGCTTGCTGATTAAAAATCAATGATAGCTGGGCTGGTTCATGCCAGGAGTCCCTTGTTACAACCCAGAGCACCCGTTAAGGATCCTTCAATTTATATGCCTTGTTTTCAGTGCAAAGGCTAGCTATGTGGTTTCAAGTTATTTTCTTCTGAAAAAAAGAAAGTTTTTTAACAGCTACACAGTTTGTGCTAATGGTGTTCATGGAGTATATATCTAGTCAATATTGTGACTTCTTGTCTGACCTCTCAAACAGATCCTTTTCTGGTTTGTTGATCATAGACTTTTTTTTTGATTTATTATCCAAACTACCAAAAATGACCCTTGAAATGTGAGCTCAGGATGTTAGCTGGCTTACAGGGAAACAAACCTAGTTTGGCACCTGTCTCTGCGTCCCTACACAATAAACACTTTAGCAACAGAAATTCCATATTCAGAATATGGAGTATAGGCTCTATACATATGAATCACCTTCTGTCTGGTTTAAACAAGCATGAAATCATGTAACAAGGCACCATGGAAAGGCATGTTACTTTCAGTATAGATGTAAGGTTCTCCAGCTTTTTGCTCTCTGAACATCTATACGATTTACTAGTAAAGACCATAAAATCTTGGATGGTTGTACAGAAGTCTTGACACACACAGGTATACATGTACAGTGCACTCCTAGGACACAAAACTGTCATAAACCCCACCGCTAATAAATACACAATACAAGACTAAACTTGGGCAGAAGACCAGACGGCACTAAGCTGAAGCCCTTTTTCTTGGCACCGTCAGCGAAGCAGATGTAAGACTTAGAACCCAGGGAAACGAACATTTGCACATGCTCTAGTTCAGAAGGAACACTCCAAGCTGTAACTTTTGCACAACGTGGAAGTAGAACAAACTTCAGAATAAAAATATTTTATGCTTGATTACAATGCATCCATAACTCAGTCTTGATTCAAAAGAACCTCAGCAAGAAGACATATCACAGTGTGTCTGAGTACAGGTGTTGGAAGGAGCAAGGTTTCTTGACATGTCAGGATAGCTTGGTCCTCCAGGTACCCTCCAGGTGCCACTAGGTGACCCTGAAGCCTTCTGACATGTCTGCTTTTAAGAAGAACTCCGAACCGGCACAGTTTAATGGCAGAATTAATGACTGCAGTGCAAATGACGTATTTCTTTAGAATAAACATGCACGGTATTTATTTACTATTTCTGAGAAACAGATTTTGTTGGCCTTATTGTTTGCTTTTAACAAGTACATTGAAAAATTCATCTTCTGTGATGGTTATGTTGCGTTCTGATGATCTGATTATACGTGAAATTACTTGCTAACATGGCCAGATCATGGAAAGGAGTATGACTCCATTTTCCCTAGCAGAGATATATTAATTTACAGCTGCTCAGAATCAGGGCCTACCTGTAGGTTTCTGACATCTACAATGTGAATTCATACAGCTTTATGTCATCAAGAGTCACTAGACAAGCAGAGCACACATCTCAATATTTTTCATTTGAGACATTCCACTGCAGTAATTCACCTCCTTCTGGGCCACCCTCTCTCATTATTCTTCGAAGGCATTCCATCTGTATTCTTTTTCCCTCATTTCTCTGCCTACATTTACATCTTGACTCTCTTCACAGCACTTGGAAACAAAATTCAAGCTCTTCTCTTTTTCTGTTCATTTTTTTTTTAAAACCTTTTCTTCCATGCCTTTAAAACCTCACTGTCATAAAGCAAATTATTGAAATTTCTCTTCATTTTTGCTCCCTCTCTCCAAATATCTTCACTTTCCTTTTATTCATACCAGAAAGCAGCCTCTCACATTGCTCCCGACCATAAAACAGCCTCATAATCACTTAATAAATGCAATAATATGCTTGTAACAACAATAACAATGTTATTATACCAACATTGACAAGAATAATACTACTGTCTAACATATGGTGTATCATTTCTTCCTCTCATCCGCTTCCCTAATCTCAAAGGGCTCTAAAGCAGTCACACCTGGAAGCCTTCCAGCTATGAAACCACATGACTTTGGAGTGCTCATGGGGTAGGAACAAAAAGGTGCGTGTTTGAAGACATTCACCTTTTCCACCTCAGGAGGCATCCTGAAGGCACTATATGCAAATCAGACAATGGTTAAGTATAGTAGCATCCTAAAAAGAAGATAATTAATTGAGGGGAGGGGGAAGGGAGTGAGAGAGAAGCTTTGCTTTTTTTCTATATAAAACTTAGCCTGAGGAAATTATTAGTCTGTGTCTATTTCCTCTACTTGAACATGCGTGCCTGTGGTTCGATTCTGTCATTAATTATGATATTTTGGCCTTTTGAGTTTCTGAATAAATCAAAGAAAAAATATACCAATGGATTACAGTTAAATAGCAATATACCATTTACCTTGAAATAATTATAATCTGGTGGAAAATGTCTTTTTTTTTCTCCTTTCCTCTAAAAATTTGACTTTCTTTGCTTCTGGGAATTTAATGCAGAAAGAAAAAAGGAAATAGGCACTGTTAGTGTATGACTCCACTGTACTTTTGTTCTTCTGCTTCAAAGGCAACCTGCCAGCTCACAGAGAAAACAAAGAAAGGTTACTATTGCAAACTGTATTAAAAGCACTCAACAGTAATGGATGGCCCCAAACCACTACAGCTCCCAGTTGTCTTATTGCAGTATTTGGGGGCTATTACTGTAGCTTTTTATTAAATAAGGATCATTAGTAAACCTTGTTTTGATTCTTATGTTGTGCTACTTTTATGAAGTATGTTTACTGCAGCTGTGTGCCGCAACAATGCTCTACAAGCTCCTTCTGACTTCCATCAGATTACTGGATACGCAAAAGGTCAGAATTTTTCTATAAGCAGCAAAGCAAAAAGAAGTAGTGCTTGATTGCTTGTACTAAAGTGGAAAAATCATGTTTGTCAAATGGAGAGACTTTAATGTGTTTCCGTACGTTGTAATAAGTGCTGGAGGATTTCACTGGAGAATCAAGTGCACCATGATTCTCAGCTGCAATATGAGAAAACTGTATTTCATGGAAACTTGATAGATATTAAAGGAAAAGGAAACTGATTTACAATTCAAATTATCTATATTTTCCATTAACAAAATGTGTTATTTTTTTCAAATTCAAAATGGTCCAGAACTTCAAAGCTCTAGTTCCGCCAGCAACATTTTGTTTAATCTCATGCTTGAGGAACAATTTAGAGACTAAATCCATGCTTATGTTTACCTCATTTTATACAGCCTCTGCACAGGGATTCTGGCACTCAAGGAGTCAGTATCTAGTTCCATGAATATGGTTTGTGCCTGTTCCTTCTTAAGGTAAGATCAGAAAGTCAAAATTAACAACTATTTCCACTAGCTTGTCCAGCATCCTGGATTCTCGAATTAACTACCTAGCCATCTGCTCAATACACACATACCAGCAGAATTACACAACACCTTTTCCTGATGAAAACACAGACAACCTTCCAAAAGGAAATAATATTACATAATACAAAAACACGATTTTACGTATTTATAATACAGGCCACCTGGACTAGTATTATTACAACAGATGTAATGAAGGAATGAATGCACACATTCGGTATTTTTTGAGAAGCCTTCATTTAAAGAAAATGTGTTTCCCTGATTTTTGATATCGTCGTTTCTATGGGATCCACTTAAAGGTTTTATTCTTACATAATGATGGCTAAGGATGTGTACACACAGCAGTATACAAAAATTTAAGATGTATAATTCCTAGAGAGCAGTATCTAACGCCTCAGAGCAGCAAGCTAGGCATTAAGCCCATGTTACAGAATCACAGAACCACCATGTTAAGAATGACCTTCAGTTAAGCCATTTGGATAACCTCACTGAAAAGATCTTCTTATTTTATTACTTACCTAAGATCTTATATTAGAAATATAAAATGCCAATTAACTGAAACAACTGGTTTCTTCTGTGAGGCCTTTCCAATAGTTAGGGTATTTCTGCACATGATAATTGAGAAGTCAACATACAGCTAGTCTTTGGAACTTTTGTTTTACTAGTGTCTTCTATACTGAAATTATTTCTTAAGTGAGAAAATAATTTGAAATATTGCTGGTGGTCTTGGTGCTGCTGTTGGGCCATCACAGCACACTAGCAGCTCTGCACTTAAAATCTATCTGCAACTGTATGCTTTTTCAAAGAAAACTAGTACTAACCTGATCCTTTTCTTGACTTGGGTCTAAGTGCCTTTCTATTATACACATTCGATATACAATGGATGTGCATCTTAGCACTGAACTGTAGACAATGGGAAAGCTATAAACATATAAAAGTAGCATTTCTGCTAAGACCCTGACAGTAAGCTTGTCCATCAACTGCAGAAAATGTAAGGCTTAACAAGATGTGTGGTACTGCAAGATAACGCATGCCTTGGGGGTGTTGTGAAGTATGAGGCAGAAGCAAATGCTTTTAGTGACCTGCCAGTGTTATCTTACATACACACCTTGGAATAGCCTAGAAAATTACAGAATAGCCCCTAACTCACAGAAAACTAAACGTATTATTTTAATTTAACGGCTAAACAAAAGAAATGAGGTACATAACAATTAATTGACCAGTAAAGAGCAAATAGCTTATGAAATGTTTCATTTCTGAACTGCTGAGGAGAATAATTGGCAGGGTCACAGGTGAATGAAATAAAATGTCATGTACATTCTTCATGCTATTCAAGCATAGCAATTTCCCCAAAAGGTTCTTCATTAAAACAAAAAATGAAATAATGGAAGAGATATTTTGGAAAGATTTTTCAGGTACATTAATATTTCCCAAGACAGACTCCTATATATCGTTCTGATTGGCATTTGGAATGCCACAGTTACTTTACTGGACCATATTACAGGTCCATCTAGAATCAAATTTTGCAGCTGTTAAGTTTATTCCTGTAGATATCTATAACTAAAATAATCCAGTATTTCCAATAATATTTACATCATACAAAATTTAGTGGGTTCGCATTTTCTAGCATAGAATCCTTTTCTAAATCACATCCCAACACTCCACATTATTTTCAATGAGCCTACCTTTAAACAATGATAAGTAATTTACCACTTTGCCCTGAAACACTGCAGTCCCGCATAACTTTCAGCAAGCACAAGGGACTACTCCAGATTTATGGGGCTTTGCCTTCTGTATTTGTGGTAAATACCAACCAAAACTTGCAACCTGTTCAACTATATTGGATATAGGTATTAAGGTATTTTAAAATAGTAAGTTCCAGAGTAAGGTCTCTCTTACAGCAATCTTTCAAAAATACAGTCAACAAGTTTTCTCAGCCATATTCTTTAAAAGCAAAAAAAAAAAAAAAAAAGCATTCATTATTTGGATGGGCAATCAATTAATACAAAATGTTTGCTGCCACCGTTATGCAAGAATGGATTGCACCTCAACTTTTGAAAGTGTCTTGCCAGACTACTTGTCTTCATGAAGCAGTGACTTCCATATCAGCGAAACACTTCACATTCAAGAGAGACTTCCTCTTGCATTTCAGTTGAGTAACTGTCTTTTAAAATTCATAAGCAAGATGATGAAAATACAACTTTGATACAAGGGCACACAAAAGAACAAATACCTCAACATAAAAAGTGCATAACAGACAGACTGTACAGTCTCTTAAAATCTTCTTTCAGCTGTAGGGATAAACCCATCCCTAATATTTATCCTGTTATTTCATTGATATAATTTACTGAATAGTAAACTTGCTGAAAAGCAGTACTTTGCTCAAGGGGCAAGATCTCTGCAGACAGGTAATATCTTTTACTGGGCTGTCAATACAGTTGGAATACAAGACAGGGTCTTGCGTTATAAACATTCCTCAGTTTGATCCAACAACAAAATGTTCCCAAGAATGAAAGAAATTAGGAAAGCTTTTCTACAAGCATTACCAATGGAGAAGATAGTTTTGCAGGTATTTGTACAATGAGTTTAAGAGATCAAATGGATTTTGTGGTGTTTAGTCAGGCTTGAGCTCATAATAGAGCTTAGGAATTTTGAAAGACCTCTCTCTCATTTCTAACCCACAACTCAGGAGTTGGACTCAATGAACCATATGGGCATCTTCCAACATGGGATATTCTACGGTTCTGTGATTCCACTTGTTTATGAAATTGGAAATATGTGGTAATTTATGGTTAAAATTGGCCTGTATGTTCAGAAGTTACTAACTAGGTGTGAAAGATCAACAAAGACCCACGTCAATTGCACTACTGCATTAGGCTTACTTATTTCCATGCAGAATCAGGATAAAAATAAAAATTAAAAAACGTGAGCTTGCTTCATGCTTTCTGACAGAGTGAGTCTGCTGATAAAGGGAACACGAAGGTGGAGCAGGTGCTCAGTGATGAGCACAGGGTAAGGACTTACATAATAAAAAACGGAGCAACATCTCCCATTGTTAAATCTGCTCCATTCTGTACTCTCTGTATCACTTTCTTTCATGCTCCTGTAACTCTCTATCCTTTTTCTGCTGTACGTTCTGAAAGGCAGAGAGATATCTTTTAAAATCCCTCAATAGGTTTTTGGTAACCTATTTTATGAGATCATTAGCCTCCATATTATTCTTAAAAGTTCTTCATTATGCTTTCATCTTTTGATTTTCATATTACTTACTTTCCTTTTTTTTTTTCTCTCTCTGTGAATGTGAAGAAAGATTCACCTACACCTAGGTTAGCTTTTTGTATTCTAATCCCAAACACTTTCAATAGAGTACTATAAAGGCGTTTTTCTTTCTTTCATGTAAAGAAAACTGTATATTGTTCAACATTTTGGCCCTTAAATATTGGAAACTTGTTATCATTTTGGTTGTTCTGCTTTGCTCCTTTTTTCAAGAGCAATTATACCCCAAGGCACGGGACAGGGGTGACAACATTTTTACACAATTTAACTGGTGCCTTACATAACAGCAACATCTCCTCCCAGGCTTTGCTTCACGTTGTTTACCCTCACAAAATAATCTAGCATCTGATTTGCTTTCAGCACTGCAGCTGTATTTTAGCTCTAGGGACTTTTCTATAAAAATACTCCCAAATTTCTCCCTGATTTTATGTATAATTGTATAATCACCATTCTGTACTGGAATTTTTTTTTAAATTAATTTTTCAAATTTTTTTTTGGTGAGTGCTTACTTGCAAGGTACCTGAATGTTGCTTACTTTGTTTCCTTTTAATCTCCCTGCTGACACGCTCGTGGAAAGACAACAACGCAGTGTTCACATCACACAGCTGTTTCCAAGAGAATTTTGATGTTCCAAACAAACATGAGCTTGCAGACACAAGCCGTCAAGAAATATGCAGTTATAAAAATTAAAGCAAAAAATAAGTTTTTATTCATGCCATTAACTGTGGTAAGTCATGAATCATCTGTGCCTGTGTTTTAACATATGAAGAGTCTCAGCAAGAGATGACAAAACATTAACATTTTAAAGATATATGTTTTACGGTTTATTTATTGATCAGGCTATGATCTGATATACTACAATGCTGAATGCAGATGAGGGCACTGGCAAATATACACAGTAGAAAGGCAAACACATAGCTCATTTACCATGCATTAAAAACGTATAATACATACATACGTAAGGACAGAAATATACCTATACAATGGAAAACACTTTCATGTTTCTGTCACATTTATTTGCAAGAAAAAGTGGGGCAGTTCAGCTTCATGGCTTCTATAGGTCCAGCCATAACATACAGTAAGAGTGCATCACTATACAGTTCAGAAAAATGCCTGTTGAGTTCAAAAGACCTCAAGTCAATTGGGATTTTTTTTTTCGTAATTACCATTTTGAAATAACTAATCTCCACAGCATTTGTCTTTCAATATTCTTATGAGGACCGTATTTAAGTAAATAAACGAAATGTATTGGAACAAAATCTAATCACTGTGGAGATGTTTCATGTTCTTGGCACAAAGTGGAACCATTTATTAAAACACAACATTTAGGACTACGCACCTATGCAGAGGACACACCTCTGGTGCATTTTTGGGAAGGGGACCCACAAGCTGGATCCTGAAGATTCAAGTGCAGTGGGCACAGCCAAGACCCACCCACAAAACCTCAAGCCCCAGAGCCCTGCAGATAGGTTCCATCTCAGTCTAAATCATGTCTTAATTCTGCCTCCCACTTAACCCTCCTCATTTCAGTGATAGCCATCTTCACAGATCCAAAGACTTACTGATGAGAAATATGTATGAGAGAAAAGCTGGAAAAAAAAAAAAAGACTTCAGTCTCCTGACTGTGCAGACATCTTTAGCCCAATGTTTGTCACTCTTTCAGAAATGTATCTGGGTTTCCCAGGCAAGCAAAGGACTGTTAAAAGAAGTACCTTTAAATGCTCTTCTCTCCTTCTGTTTCTGTACAAAAGAACATGGTGCTGGTCTGTACTTTAGGCCAGATCCAATAAAGGATCTAGGTGCACAGAAGTTAAATACTATAGTACTTAATGTTCTGGAATGAAATTCAGGATCTTGTGCACCTACAGCAATTTGATTTAGGTGTTTCAGAGCAGCACAGAGCTGCTGACAGAAAGAGGTGTTGTTAGCTCTCAGAGCCTATAAAGTGTCCAGAGAGGTCTACAAAGTAGACTAATAACTAGAGCTTGGACCTGCACTGAAGTGAATAGGTGGAATTTTACAGGTAGACATAAAACAGAGTGAACAGCCTTTTTTTTTTTTTTGCAATACAAGTAAGGCATGAATGGAATTCCACTGGTATGCATACAGGGAGCCACTACTCATCATCCTAGACGGAAATCTGCAGCAAGATGAGAAAGTCTGTAAATGGCACTGTGTTGTTCAGAGAGGTGAGGACAAATGACCATGAAGAACTGAAGAGCCATACAAAGCTTCACAATCGAATGATAAAATGGAAAGTTATATTCTGTGGCTTTTCACCATCTAATACAAGACTTAGGAGCCATCAAATGAAGACAGTAGGAATGAAGCTCAAGGCAGTTGACAAGGAAGTAATCAGTTCTCAATGCTGGGGGCAATTCATTGTGAATCTGATTGCCAATGGATATTAAGCATGCTAAAAAAGAAATCTACATCTCAACACAAACTGGTTGCATACATGGAAAAGAAAGCCAACAGAGATAATTACAAACACATACACCTCAGGGAGCCTCTTCAGTGAAAAACCGGATTCAGAAAAGTAATAAAAGAATCTATTGGAGTTACTTGCTCTGATCCTACTTTCTCCAGGACACCTGTGTGTGACTGCTTGGTGATAGCAGGTGGGTTTGGAGGGCCCCAGGCCTGGCACAGCATGGCCCTTGCTCTCTGAGGAGCCTGTCCCACCTCTGCTTGAGTGCAGGGTGCAGGAGTGTGCTGGTCCTCATCCTGAGCCAAGGGGTGGAGGCACAGCAGGAACAGGCATGGTGTGGTGAGGCCACATGAGAGTTGTCCAGGATGAAGTAGTCAGGAACATAGCAATACTTGCTTTATGTCAGTGTCAGAGGTTATCATGATGCTGGTACCAGCCACCAGGACTGTCAGCAAGCCCCAGCAGTGGGAACTCATCAGGCAGCAGAGACAACAATGAGGTCTAAGCACATGTCATGTCAGCTCTGTTTGCTGACTGCATGGAGTTAACAGGAGCTCATATGTCCCATGCTATGCTGAAGACCATGTCATTATGTCAGATACAACCCAAAGCGGAAAGCTCTGTTCACTAATCTGCAGCTTCATTTGCACTCAACTGTATCTTATGGGATGTCCCTGCTGGAAGGGCAGCACTGAAACTCACTTTTTATATATGAGATGCTGACTACGTGAAAACAGACCTGGCACAACATTAAGCAATAACAAACTACATCTGGAACAAGAAATTAAAACCAAAATTTAACCAAGGGCTTCAAAAACAACTTTTCTCCCCAGCCTGTTGCAAATTACACAGCTTTCAGTATCATCTTAAAGAAACAGCAGTTCTTGACAGCAGTTAGCTTCTTTTTTCATTACTGGAGCTCTTCCAGCTCCTCCAGATCAATAATGCTCCTATGTATCCTTATAAATCTGAGTAGCACATCCATTCTCATAAAGTTGACCCTATTTTTCTTTTCTGCTAAAAAGCTGAATCAAATAGTATTTTTAATGGATATTTGAAATGGGGAGATCAAATTCCCCCTTGGTTATTCCATGAACAAAACCCGAAAATAAATGTTACATATCTTGGCACATTTTTTCTCTTGAAATTTCTGAGATTAAAATTATTTACTATTCCCCCCCCACCCTCCTTTTTTTACATTGCTTTTTCACAGCCCTGGAGGTTCTGTAATGCGAATAGACCAGGTAAAAAGATACCTATATTTCTTAATCTATTACAAAATTAAAACAGCTGACACTGTTCCTACATTTTGCAATGGTTAAGAATGTTTACTTTTAGAAACAGCATGGATAATTAAAGAGGCTACCTGAATCTGTTCTTCTTCTCAGTAAATTTTAATTTTTGTATTCAAGATCTTTTATACCAACATAGCAGTAGATAGCTGTTCATTCTGTGCTGAAAGGACTACTGTGGAAGTTAAAGAAAAACTTTTCACTGATCAACATATCTTAAAATCAATTTTACAACATCAGTAACCTGAATAGATTAAACTTAATTTGACAATTTCATTTTAAAATTCAGTTACAGTTTCAAATTTAGTGTTTTCTATGTATATAATTCTCAAATAAAGGAAGCTAAGCTGCTCATCTATGTATGCTCCTGCATGTTTCTAAGACTTCTGAAGGAACTTTATCATGTTTATACAATGACACAACTTAAACAAAAAGCCTGGACATAAAGTCATGTACATAACTGACTAGAAATATAGACAAAGGCAAGATGAATATAATAGTTAACTAGAAATACAGGGTAATTTGCATCTTGAATGTAAATTGATTGTAAATAGATGAGGAAAAAAAAACACAATATTCCTTTCTTTAGGAGCATTAAAAATGAAACAGGTTATCTTTCCACTGACAACAGAGGAGTTTTCCACAAGATTCTGAAGCAGTCGGAGATCTGCTAGTAAACCTAGCTTACTAGCAAGGCTTCCTGTATGCAGAGAAGCCATTATGACTGTTTTGCCCATCTTGGAGGTAAAGATTTGCTTATGGAAGTAACACATCCATGGCTGCAGCTGCTGATTATCATAGACTCTGTTAACAGAATTGTGGTCTAACATTATTTGATGACATAACGTATTGAAAATAATCTCCAAGGTAGCCAACAGTAGTCTGAAACACACATCTTTGCAATTTAAGAGGAGACTGGAGAAACTGCAACTTCTGATTCTGCCTCTGACTCACTGTGCAATTGTCAGCAATTTGAAACTCCTGAACCATATCCCCTATTTATTGAATGCGTTTTTGTGGGAAGTAATTCAGAAAATTCCCAAACTTGCAAACTGAAATCCCCATGTGTCTGGTCAGAAAATAAATCTTTTTCAATTCTGAATATGGAAATGGCACTCACTCCCCTTGTTCCCATCATTTCTACCACTGTGCCCAACAAAACTTCAATATTCCAGTAAGGGATCTGTGCATCTAAGTACTTCCTAATGGCTGTGAGATGGAGCTCCTTACTGCAGATTTTGGGATGTGTACATGAACATCTGCACCCTGCTGAGAATGGAGAGGGCAGAACCTTCCTCCACATTTCACAGCTCCTCTGCACTGGGGCTCTCTAAGGCATGCAGGAAATGGACACACAAAAAGACACCTCCTTGCTGAGGTGATGCTGAGGATGCGATTACTTTTCAGCTTTTCAAAGAACTCTATAACTGGCAACAAAACGGAGCCGACTGTAACCAAGGAAACCACTGTGAAACAACCACAGAGTAAGTGAACACAATCACTGTGAAAGTTACATCTGCAATAGACATCAACATCTAGAAATTCTGCTTCAAACTATGAAAAGCCTGTGCCATCTCACTAATGGGCTTTTAAATGCAATAAATAACACAAGCAGTGGTTTGGTCTACGGCTGCTCAGCAGAGACAGGAGGTGCTCTTTGTAGAGCAGAAATCTGGGGCTCCACTGTATTCTGGGAGTGGGGTTCCAATGAAACATGGTATCAGCTCTAATTCAGTTCTATTCTAAAGGTTACAAGTTCTCAACTTACCAATGAAGTTCACTAGCAGTTGTTCAAAAATGGCATTACAAGCTACGCATGCAACAAAACCTTAGAAAAAGCCCTTGACCCACAAAGAACACACTAAACAGAAGAGCTGTAAAAGAAAGAATGGTATGTACAGGCTGCATGCAAAAAAAGTGTACACAGTTTGGATGTATTTAAATAATTTCCTTACTTTGAGAGGGATGTGGTGGCCTTTTTTTGCTGATGTCTGGTTTTATTTTCATTAAATGCACGTAACTCTGAATTTCAAAGCATCAGTACGTTCACTGTTAGCTCTACTCTCCTCACTCTCTATAGATTTCTGGGTGTGAGAGGCACCCAAATTTACTCATCTGAGGAAGCCTATTAACCTGAACAGAAGCATTAAAAAATTAGAAAGCATTACCCAACATCTTTTAGATACAAGTATCCCAAAGCTGAAGATCAGGAAGCCTGCTTCAGCATCATCAAACAATTCTGGACCTAAATACCCCTAGTCACACGCATCCTTCACTCTGCAGTGAATCTTTATTCGACTAAGACATTTCCTATCAGCAAAACCTTCTTTTGTCTCTGTCTTTTGCAAACACAGTTCAGGCAATTTCACTTATCCAGAACAATGCCCTTCACTGCAAATATTCTCTTTGCCTTCAGTGGTGTTGCTTTTGAAGTAAGATACTGGTGAATGTGATTATTTCTTCAATTCAACCACCAGGAACAGATCCTATGATTGTCTATCACAGAATAATACAGTAGAGAACCAGAACCTCTATTTTCATTTGAAAAGATATTCCTCTCATACTTTTCTCAGTCTTTTTTTTTCCCTTCTCCCTGAAGTGGAAAATATCAGTGTCCTAACCATGTTCACGTTTATTTGAAATACAAAAAACAAAAGAATTTGGAGTTATGGTATCTTCAAACATAAAAACAGATGTCAAAGACTTCCTACAATCAAATGAAGCAAAGACTTCTAAGAGAATGTAAGCAAAACAATAGAAATTGTACCAAGGTTTGGATCTGGATTTGAACTTCTGCTGTAGGCTTTTAACAAGAGCTCCTAGGTCGTAATACTTAGTTATCTAATATATGGGGAAATTTGCTCCCAAGCTCCATCTCAGTGCTGAATATTGTTGGGAATGTCAGCTCTGGGATACACAGTACACTGAATTATAGTAGATGCTGAACTTTTAGAACTGTGGTAGGAAAACAGAGATCAGACACCGTGCAAAAGGAGTTGTTAAAGAGTACTTCCTTAAACAGCATTCATACTCTAATACAAGAGAAGAGGAAATTATTTGAATAAGGATTATTCAACTGTACATATACACACATACATGCATCTGCATGTAGCATCAAGGTAGTTTTTCTTCAAACAATGCTCAAGGCTGATTATATATGAAAGGCAAATCATTCTCTCATCCAACAGAGGATGGCCTCTGCAGATTGGAATATCAACAGATAACTGTGGTAAAATTCTTTAGTTGTCAAAGACTACATTATACATGGGCTGTAAATTAATGGATCTTGCTTCTAAATACAGACACTCTTCCCATTCACAGAAAATTGAACTGATTCCAAAAAGGAGAAATACTGAGTATTCACTTTCTTTCTAAAATTATCTGACAGTCTGTCGTTCCTCAGAAAGACTGTGAAACAATAGCAGCCATGTCACCTGAAGATTTCTAATGTACTGTTCACATAACTAATAATGCCATATGGATGGACTGACCTTTATTGGAAACAACATCCGCATACGCAAAAGCTTGTTTCCTGTTCACTTATGATACACTGCTGATGGCTGTGAGTAAGACGAGTACATATTAGCTATGTCTGTGCATCTGAGTCAAGGCCGGGTATGCTAATATGACATTTTCTTAACTTTTGACTTCCTAGCTCTTCATCCATAATATTTTTGTAACAAATTTTTTAAAAGGACCTTATTTTTCTATAGCAAAATTGTCATTTCAGGGATAACTTAACTGTCTTAATTATGATTTCTTACTCCTCTGAGGCTGTACAGTATTAAGAGAGCTTAGCTGTAAATGTTGATGACTACAGATAAGATAACAGGAAGGAACAATCTTTGAAAGGATTTTTTGTACAACCAAAGCATACAACCGTATTGTTTAGTTTATCAAGCTGTCTGTGATTGTGGACCTGACTCACAGATTCTACGCTATTGACCATGCACCGTATGTGAGGCTGTATTCAAATGTCAGAGCCATGCGCTCACTACTTTTGTTACGAGTGTTTTCCACTTATAGTTTGACCAAAGGCTTTAAAGAAATACACTACAAATACGATCACTCTCAAAATGCCCATTCCTGCTATGGACTGAGATCACTTTCCATCTCAAAAGAAAACACTGCTGCTAGGCACCCATGTAGGAAAGAAGTATCTTTATTAATAAATTGGAAACTTCCTTTCTTGCTTTGTAAAATTCACTAGCATGTTACAAGGGATACTTCAAACTGCTTGCAAGTTAGAAGCAAAAGCTGATTTGTCAGTTACTGTCCTCACTGTCCATTGCTTTAAAGTACGGTCAATGTTCATAGGGAAGCCATTCTCTTTTCTTAAATTTCAGATCATGCTAACCACAAATTGGAAAAAAAATTATATATAGCAGCTTATCTGAAGAAGAAAAGTTTATCCTTCGTGACACATTTTTATTTCTACTTATCAGTTTTTGTCTCCATTCTGAGTGATGCGTTTGCCCACGTGCTGGACTGACACTGCAGCCCTTCCTATACATGCCATGCCTAGCAGACAGAGCAAGGTGACTCTGTCTAGACAAGGCTGTAGGGCAGCAGGGAGGCATCTGCTGTCTTCCTTACAAGATCTGGTCAAGCTCCTATCAAGACATTCAATAAGTGTGAAAGCAGATAACAAGAATTTGTCTTTTTGCCTCAAGCATTTTCATGCCCAGAGCAGCTTTTGAATTTACAAGGGTACCAGCTGCTAGAAAGTCCTCACAGAAAGGCAGAGCTGAAGAATGATCTCCCCAGAAGATGACCACAGCCCCAGGCACAGCTGGGAAGCAGACAGACAAGTAGCTGAGCATACATCTAGATCACAAATCTGAAACAGAAGCACTTCAGTTTACCCTGGAGAAACTCTGGACCCAGAGGGAAGGTCTTTGAACTACCAGCGACACCCAGAAAAATAAAAGACACCCTCCCTGTGCCAAGGGAATAAAAAAAAAAAACAAAAAACAACGAAACAAAAAGGGGAAGGGGACTTCCCCAGCCATCGATAGCTAGCAGCAGCACCAACCTGCCCCTACCCAAATTCAAGTTTATGTAGCTTGGGCTGGCAGGAGTTACCTTAAGAAGGGCCAAATGGGATGTCCTTCCCTACTCTGTAGCACATCTTTACCTTCATAAACATGAAAATCCTGTGCTCACGCCAACCAAAAATATGATGAAAGTAAAGAAAGTAGTTCTGAAAAGGTTGTGTTTGCTCTCAGAATGCCTGCTGAGGCAGCGTGCAATCTGTGTCTCTTTTTATGTTCTTGACACCAGAGGAGAATGGAATGAGGGAAATTACATCTGAAATAGCAAATGTAGGGGTTTTGAGTCACCACCCAGAAGCATCTTTTTATAGATGAAAACTGCAATCGTTTTGACAAGCAAAGTGTACTTTTTCCTTTTTTTTTATTTTGTTTTGCATATAATCTGACTTATCTGGGCTTTCTTTTTATAGATCTTTTTTCATGGCCACAACGTCAGTTTTCTGTTCACTGCCTTTTCCAAGTAAGACATCATTTGTTTCCATTTGTAATTAAGCATTAAAAATTACAGCGCTGTTCAGTCATAAAGGCTGAATTCAGTTATAACCTTTACTAGTAGAGTTGCTTGGTTCTTCCAAACAGTGGAAGAGAGAGAAAGCAAACACATCGAGTTATTGCATCACAGCAAAAATGTTCTCCAGAAGTAAACTAAACACAAATTTCTAAATTCTGACTTTGTACCAGAGGTCACTTCTGTTCAGAATGGAATGGGAACTGCAATTTGAACATCTTTATTGCTAAAGATTTTAATGTTTTCTACAAGTATTTATGTGAAATATTACAGAACTTGTTTTTGTGAACATCAGCACAAATAAAACTTGACAGCACTGTGTGTTTTCAATGGGAAAGTGAGCAAGCCAAAAATGCGTTTAAGATCAAGCCATATTCACTTTAAAACTGAGTCATTTCTTGAGGAAGAAGCTTTCAATGATACTGTAGTTCCAGTATGAAATACCATCCCTACCATGGAAGTCCTCTTTTCAAATTGGGCAATAATTTGAAAACTCAGCTGGGTAGTACTGCAATATTTTTAATGTTCTTATGTAAGTCAGCATTAACTCACAGAGAATAACGTAGAAGGGACAAGCAATCATACTGTAAAATTCACTGCTTTGCCAACCTCAGTATATTATCTGACTACCGTATTGGTATTACCATTGGTGGGAATATTTGACTCAGTAATTATGAAAGTATAGCAACTGTGGTTTCAAAAAATCTATATGCTGCACAAGGACTTCCAGTCTTAGTCCAATTTAGTTTTGTCCAGCTTCAGATTTCAGACATTTGTTCTTGTTAAATTCTTACATTTCCAGGTTCTGCAGTTCTCTGATGGATTATAATATCCATTCCCCAGAATGATCAATCACCCCTCAGTCTCTTTTCTGAGAAGTTAAAGGAAATGAGGTGCCTCACATTTTAAGATACTTTCTCTAGTTCTAGAATAAATTCTTTGGCTCTTATCTGACTCTTCTCAAATTTTCAAATGTTCCTGGTCATGACATCCCTGTTCTCACTTCAGGATCACCTGTTCCTGTTGCATTATACTGCGAATGCATGGGTAGTTGTACAGCCCTCATGACCTGCAGATCTTCATCAAGGTCACCACTTTCTTAACTGTAGACCTCTGTTTGGAAGGCAGCTGTGTAACTGTGCAGGTAGCTATATAACAAGTGCCTTTTGTTTGTGATCTCAGTTGCTCAGAATGACTGCATCTTTGTTTACAGTTCTCATCAGTCTTTGTGTGATCTGTAAGTTCTGTCACGGGTCATTTCCATTCACCTCCAAAACACTGGCTAAGATGTGGCTTTGTACCAATGCCTGCTAAAGTCCAATGAAACCACCCCATCCATGATAATTCCTCATTGGCAGAAGCTTTTTGACATCTGTTCAGTACATTAGATTGTTTTAAGTTACTAAGTCAAACCCCTATAATACATCATAGCACATCGTTACTATCCTATTATATTCATCAGTGAGATGTGTCATTACATCTGAGATTTAAATCAAATGTGTTGACATGATCTCTTTATAAAAAAGTTGTGCTTTTTGAAATTGATTACCTTCTTGCCCTTAAAGGGCAAGGTTATTATTAATTTAATTTCATTGGCATTCTCATTTTTGTCAGGGATAGATGTCAGGATAACCAGTACATAGTTATCTGAAACATCCTGTTTGACATTTTTAATAGAGAAAATATACTATGTACTGCAACAACAACTACTACTTTATCATTGCCATTATTCTATTTTACCAGAATTTCCTCTGTTCTGAGATTTATTAGAAAGAGCATCAATAGACTATATATATCTCCTTATCTGTCTCTTTCAGGACTTCTGAATACATGTTACCGAATCTACTTACTTTAAAATATTTATGCCAAATACACATTTCTGCAGTCTTTTCAAGTTATTTAAAGCCTACAAATCCTCCTTGTAAAAAAAAAAGTAAAATGCTTTAGACTTCCAAATATAGGCCCAGAACAATTTTAGAATGTTTTCTACCTTTTTGTGCACTATCAATAACTTTGCTGACTGGATCTTAAAATGAGATTGTACTAAACTTGGCATTTCTTTAATAGCAGTCATACTAATCTGTTATTCTTATTCTCTTCCATTTTTAATGTCCCTAAAAGCCATGAATTTTTTATCTATCTCAATCTTTAATTCCTTTTATTGATTTTCTGTATTTGACAACTTCTAATTGATATTAATTACTATCTATTTTTCCTTTGTCCTATTGCTTTATTCTGCTTTTTGTATTTTTTTTTTTTTTAAACCTCTGCAGATGAACTATCCAAAGCTCTCTTCCACACTGAATCTGCTATGGTCAATAATGAATTATATTTCTTGTCCAATCATGAGTACCATTAACCCATCTCTTAAGGATTTATTTTTCATTCCAAGAACAGTATTTATGTAATATTTATATTTTCAAACATATAACAACTGCATCGTATATTTAGCAACTTTATTTTGTAAAGACATTCCTTTTTCATTGTGCTCAACCAAACACATAGTACATTTTGTACCATCTCAGGTTTACATAAGCAATCGTACTTATAAAACCTTGCAGAATAATATCTAGGAAAACAGGAACAACCCTTGTGATTTTGGCCTGTGTAGGCATGTACATTTCCTTATTGTGATCACTACTTATAAGTGCCTACTATAATTTTCAAGCTGTTCATAAGCCAGCTTCCTTACTAAAGTCTCGTACAATTTAATTAAAATGGTTTTCTTTTGTGTCTTCCTAATTCAGCCTTGTTGTAAGTTCCGTGAAGAATTTAACTATACTGGTTATTGTCAGGATGACAGGTTGAGAAATCTAGTTAATACCTTATTCCCAATTAACAATAGTATTTCATTAAAAATGAAACTATTTCATTAAAAATTAATATAAATGCAGAGCATAGAGACAAAATTATTTATAAAGAAATTTAACTACATTGTTTCTTTGTGAATGATAATGAACTTTTCTCAGACAGTATATAAAAATGCAGCATTTTAATGGGTTTGATTAGTTTTCTGTGGCTTCTAGTTGCCACCATCATGAGCTATTTCTCTTCCTGATTATGTTTAAACTCAACATTTACTTAATTAAAATCAGAATAAAAGCCCTCACTAATCTCTGACCACACAGTTCTTATAGAGACTCTTATTGCCTGACCTTATTTACTTCTTGAGTTGTAGACAGAAGGGAACAAGAAGTTTATTCTTGCCTCCTGCTTCTTTCTCCAAAACCACAATTCTTTACTTCTTCCTTCATTTATATCTCTATCACTCTTTCTTCTATTAATTTCTCAATGGACTTTGTTCAGAGCCCCAGCTCTTTTTCCTCTCTTCTCAAGATATGTCTATGTTCACAATAAGGGTAAATACTTTGGGTACATCTCACCAAATCTCAGAAAGGATCAATTAGTATTTTCCTTATCTACATCATCACCTGAAGATGGTAGCATTGCTTTCCACATTGTCATTTCTTCTTATTAGCCTTATTGGGACTTTTTTCCTCTAAGCTTTTTTTTTTTTTTTTTAAACAATTATGGGAAATTGATTATAGTGGAGAAAGAATTTGTTTTCCACAAACCTACAGACAAATTCACAGACATCGCAAAATTTGCAGATTTGGCAGTGAGATATGGAGCTGGTCAGGATTTGAGATAGACCAACAACTGGGTTTGAACGAAGAGAACAGTAACACTGATGTTGGGCTTCCTGAGATTAAATAAAATTATAGTTACATATGTGTATACAATTTGGTACCTCCAAACTGAGCTTGAAACATCAGTATGGGAAAATGCAGCTGTCAGTACACCTTTGTGTTAAGCACTCTAGTGAAGTGGATGAGTGCAACTGTGTATTTCCTTCTACATATAACCGCTTATTACATGTGTTTACATGGCTACCATAAAAATCAGAAAGATCAATGCAGTGGAATGGCAATACAGATGCAACGACAAAGGGAATAGCACAAATGAAAAAAGTGTTACAAAGGAAAAAGAAAAGTGCTCACCCATCTCTGAAGATGCTCACAGGGGAAACACCACAAGGTAAGGATCTCCAAGCAAAGACCCTTCCCCAGCAGCAGTCAGCCCTTAAATGAGGTCTAAGAGAGGTGCAGCCAGGCTCCACCCCTTCCAGTCACACAGCTGAATTGCCTTCACCTGTGCTCCCAGGGTTGAGCGGGTCCTTTCCCCAGGTGATCAATCAGTGGTTCAGGCTGTGACTCAGCAGTTACCATACAGCTATCAAATATGAATTCTGGTAAAATACTGCTCTGAAGCTTGTGGGTGAGTAGAGCTACATATTCAAGCATTATCTTGTCTCTGGAGATGAATGGTCCTTGTCTTTCCAGCTGTCCATGACCACACAGAAATCAGCAATAGGACTGCAACTCTACCAAAATTGTCAGAAGTCCCTGTTGACATTTTTTTTGAGAATCTCCTTGGACAGACGACAGAGAGCTACAAAATAACGTAACTGCAAGAGTAGCCTTTGAAGACATTTAAAATGAGTGTCCATGAAATGTGCACTGGTAGAGAAATGAACTGGATAGCATTTCCCAGCTCTGATACTTCAGAAGCTCTGATGTCTGCATATCAGTGGTTAATACAATCAGTGATTGTGAGAACCAGTGTGAGTGCCTACACATCACAGAACCGTAGAACGGCTTAGCTTGAAAGGAACCTTAAAGGCCAACCACTTTGAACCTCCCTGCCATGGGCAGGGCTGTCACCCACCAGATCAGGCTGCCCAGGGCCAATTCAACTGGACCCAGAACACCTCCACGGATGGGGCATCCACAGCTGCCCTGGGCAGCCTGTGCTAGTGCCTCATCACCGCTACTCAGAAAGATGAAACATTTTTCTTGATTTTGTAAGGCATTTTGATGTACGGGGTTTACAGTCATATTTACCCATGATCATTAGCCATGCATCTCAGATCCAAAGTAGCTTCAGAACATTTTTGCTGCTTAAGGTATTACAGAGTAAGGGCAGCTCACGACAGCCTGCTTTAATGAAGTGCCAAAACTGTTATGAGTCTGGAATGGGACAGCATGGTATTAAATGTACTTCAATAATTAGAACAAAGAGTGCTTGGCATGGTTCTAATATAGTCACATGCATGAGAGAAGATAGCGAGTCTGAGACTGTGTCGCTGCACTTCATTAACCTGTCCCACATCTTAATCCAGACTGAACTAAGCCCTGCCACTGATTACTTTCTACAATCTATGCTAATTTATGTGGCTCTCTAGCAATGCTGCTTTAAAAACTGAAAGTGATCCACAAACTTGAATTTCCTTCCCTGTTGCTATGTAAAGGCTACACGGCAAGCAGTGAGAATTAAGCAGGGCAGCTTGTTTCGCTTTTAATCAATTGCACAGACACGCGGGACAGATAGTAATCCTTCTGCACACTTTGTTTAGAGGAAATTAAAGCTTTCTGAAGGATAAAAAATATATACACTTATCAACTAAATTTCAAGAATTATAATTACCCACAGTTGTATTCAAGCAAGATGAAGAAAGAATCTTCCTTCAGTTTGAAAAGAACTAAAGGTTAAAACAGCTGCAACTGAAATTGCCTGCACAAAATGCGCTCTCTCAGTTTGCCTATGTTTTATAATTACAGTATTCTTAACAATTCCCTGTATTTCCCAAACAGAGGAGCAGATTTTTCAGGCCAAACATTTTTATTTTCAGTGTTATCCTTTTGATATTTAAGTAGCAGTATATGAGCTCTTAGCAATTGACCTGCCTGAAGCTGGAAAATACATCTGAGACTAATGGCAATTTGACCAATATCAAAAATTGTAACAAATTTAAAAGCAAAACAAAGAATACCAAAATTAGAAGTTTTTGTGTGTTGTTTTAGTTTTGAACAACTTCAAGCTACTTGGAAGGCTCCTCCAAATAAGAATCACTGGGGAACTATTTTCATGTCTAGTATCCATGTTTCAAAATTCCCAGATTTCAGGCTTGTTTGACTGGGATCATACTCCCAGTTAAAAAGAACACTCACTTTTGTCACTTTATTAGTGAAAACAAAGCAAGCACTTACAGGTTTTGACTACATCCCTTGAGAAGAAATTTTCTTACACAGCTACTATCTAATGCATAAGCATTAGGTCCCCACACGAATGTGACTAGACTTTCGTACACTATCAGTTTGTTTTCTAGGTAGAAATCAAATCTTGAAAGGCATAAAATGGATTAATGCTCCCCCTAGTTGCTTAAACTACTGGATTTTGCACATGATGCCATCTAAATTTAGTATCTTATTAAATTAAGCCTCCGATTGACGAAGACAGCTATCCTTGATATATCAGAAGTAGCAGCATAAGAAGAAAAGAGTTGACAGCCCTAATGTTCTTGCTCTTGATGAAAACCTTTAATTTAGAGTCAACTTCATAGGTTTCATGTGGTTTTAATGCCCTCAGCTGAGAAAAGATGCCCACAAAATTGCAGTCTTGTTCTATTAAAATCAGTTTTCTGAATTCAGTGTCAAGCTCAGATTTTCTTAAGACAACTGAACACTTGTCTAAGAATATTATCATAGTCTGTTGTTCTGTCCTATGTACTAAAATGTCCATGATAAATTGATATCATATGCCATGAAAGCTTCTGCTTATTCATGCAGTAAAGGTAGGGCAATGTTTCCATCAAGAAGAATGTACAAATTTCTGCTTCAGAGAAAGCTCAGTTAAGTTCAAGATGTATTCCTTAAAGTTGATCTATTGCTGCAGATGTACATAACCTTGAAAGCAACTTTGGGAAGAGATATGGCACTGAAAATTAATATTTAATTTTTGGTATTCTTAAAATAATTACAGTGCTCTAAATCTGAGCGACAAGACAAGAATGCCTTTCAAGTTGCCTAAAAAGTATGCTTTTCCTCAATTTAATCTTCAATCTCATGTTTCTTTCTTAATGCAAGAGATACATACGTTGTTTTTTATGCAGTTTCCTCAGTTTCTAGAGTCACTTCAGGCTACTTTCTTTACAAAAGAATTGTACCCTAGTTTGAGGTCTCTTCCTGCCTTTATGTTGGCTTTCATTGCTTGAAAGGTAAAATTTTCCTCATCCTCTTAAACCAGTTCAAAATGTGTGTGGGCAGACAAGAATGAATTCAACACTGATGTCACATTTTTCTCTTGGCTGGAACATGATTTAATAAAGACCTCTTTCCATTTGGAACATGGTTTAAAATGATTTGTTTATAACTTACATAGTGGGCCCCTTCTTATGTAGTACATACGAAACTATAACTATGTAGAGTATGGTAGGAGCACTTGTCTGGTAATGCTGGAGCAAAGAAATGAAGGCTGAACTCTTGAATTACTTACATTTACATTTTACACCATGTTTATACCTACCAGATTGCTATATGATGTTCTTTGAAAAAGTTTAACTACATATGGCCAGTGCTCATAGCTATGCAAACCTGACACCTCCAGGATGGTGGGCCACGTGAACTAGTTATTTACCAAGCTTGCCTAATATTGATTAGTGGAAATGAATAAGAACATCACTGTTACAAACATTATCCTAGTGGCAAACAGAGTAAAACAGACAGGTGTTTCAATCCAGAGGTTTGTTTTTTTCAAATGTGAGATGTTTTAGCAAGGTGACCTTACACTACTATGGATATCACTGTGTAATTGTTTAATGAGAAGAAGATCCAATTTCCAGAATTTTCAGCATAGTACTCTTAAATTTTTTATTTGTTTATGTATTTATTTATTTAGATTAGAAAACAAATTTATTTTAAAAACTACAAAGAGGGAATTTAATAGATATGGCTACAGGGAAGGCTTTTACCAAGTGGTTTTCTTCCTACTAAGTTCGCATCTTAGGACCCACTAATACAATGGCACCTATCAGTGAAGACCTGATTTTGATTATTTTTCTGTAAGATAAACGTGAGGAAGACAGGAGTCTGAGAACAATCAACTAAGATAGAGGATCTGGGAGACTATTAAGATTAGCTAGGAAAAAAGTGCTGACAACTAAATGAAAATGTTGCTCCTCCTGGGAAGAAGCAGGAGAAACGATATAGAAATGGATACATTGAAGCTACATAGCACACCAGTGATTCAAAGTCTTCTGACCTTTAGAAGGACAACGTTATCCATTTAAATCAATTTTCGTTTTGTCAGCTATAGCGTACAAGCTCCTCTATGGTCAAGCTATTTAATCATTACTTAATTACAGTAAAACCAAGATGAACGAAACAAATGTGAAGAGTTCTGGCATAAACACTGACCTGAGCTGCTTATTTACTTTTTCTAACAAAACAAATCCACATCTGTCACTTCTTCCATAGGAAAGTTGCTTTGCGGGCTGACAGATTTGCTGATGACACCACTCTGCTGCACAGAACAAGCTTAGAAGAGATCCTGCCAAAACCTGTAATAGAGTTTATTGCTGCTCCTTTTCATCTTGCAGGTTTGCATATGTTGGACTTCAGTGATTTTCCTTTGGCAGACATACTGCAAATTTTAAATCTCATGAACGCTGCAAAGATGGCTGCATCTTTTAATTAACATTTATGTATCTAAATTATTGATTAACTGAAGCCTCAACATCTCTTGAAAAATTCTGAAACATTTTATGTCTTAGTGAAGGTAGCAAAAATTACTCTAAATTTGGAATTTCAAATGGTAGATTTCCAGTTTCATAGAGGATTTACAGGCAAGTGGCAAAAACCCACCATCATTCTAAAGGGTTGTCAGTAGCTACGAATCCACTTCTGTCAAATTAAATGTTTTGAGATGGGCTAAAACCATGAGTGTGCTTTGCAATCACTGTAGACTTGTATGGTCGAATCAGGCAGTGTTTCTTAAGCATCATGAACCTTGGCCTCAACATAATATAGAACAGACACTTTCTTCTTCTTTCTCCTTTTGAATCAAATGTATTAAAAGCATCTAAGACTTTCTCAAAACAATCTAGCCATTTTTTTTCCCAAATGAAGAAACATTTAACACTAAGTTGCTAGCATCTGACACATGAAGAATGTTAAAACAGAAAACCCTCACACTTTCACTAGCAGCTCTAAGAAAAGCTGATAAAAAACATAGCTGGAGGGATTGGGTGGAGCAGACAGACCCAGCGTGACTCTAGCTGATCTAACAGATGGGGCTCCATACCACTAGATGCTTCTGCTGTTTAGCAGTGGTTCTGAAAGAGTGTGCTTGTTACTGCAGCCTTGAAGGCCTTTCATTTACTGTGAGTTTTTAAGTGTGTTCAACTATTGATGCCTTTGCTTGTTTACATATACTTTTGCAGTTCTGAAGGGCTGTCTTTTCATTTCCAACAGCTGCTTTTCTAGCCAGAAGCTCAAAATGCACAATACTACTACTACTACTAATAATAATACTCTGAAGATGCACCTCAACACGTACTTCTCTTTCTGAAAAAAAACTGAAAAGCACTATCAAATTACCTCACATGCTACATTTAGTCATTAAAGCCTCCTACCACAGCTAGTGCCCTCAAAAGGTGAAAAACAAAAGGGAGTCATTCTGTGGTTCTGGCATTCTTCCTAAATCCCTTAAAGATACTATGCTCTTGTTCCCCCTCAGAATATAAAGTGATGACTGCAGGGCTGTAGGTATCTGTTGATCTGAAGGGCACCAGCTAGAGACGAATACATTCTTTGGCTCAAACTCCTCACTGAGCACCATTTTCTTTACAGTTGCTTTTGAGAGCCTCAACAATCCCAGACTACTCACTTCATGCTAAAAATATTTTCCTTCTTGATCTTCACAAACACTATGCAGAACAGCTTTGAAATGGTTGTTAAAATAAGTCATCGGCAGGACAATAAACTGAGCCTCTCATTTCTTCCCACCAGAGTCAACCCTCCTGACTGTATTCTTTTTCTGGTGGCACAAGGACATTACTATTCCTGCCATCTTCTCTTTCAAAGCGGTAAGACATATTTCATCCAATAAATAAACTTTTCTCCTAGAAAGGCTGACGGAAAGGGTTTCACAAAAACCCTTGTATGTTAAAAGACCTACTCATTAAATCATCATCTGTTTTTTCTTATTAAATACTGAATAGACATTTAATTGCTGCAACTGCTACTAGCAGGATCTGCAGTTTACCCTGAAGAGACAACCTCCCTCATTTCAGAATAGAGCCTACAGAGTTTCAAAAATGTATCTATTAACTCATACATATACTGAGCTGAAATCTGTAAGAGAAGTAAGAGTTTCCTAAACAAGAAGACATCTCAGTTTCTGCAGCTCCCTTTTTAGGGCTTCCTTACTGGTGAAGTCCACAGGAAAACTCTATAGGCTTCGAAATGTGTTTGGGAGATCAGTCACTGGTATTGTTGACAGATTAACTGAGAATTAATGGAGTTCTACTATACTGTAAGGTTCTTAAAAAGGCACTTTAAGCTTAACTTGACCCAATTAAATGTACCTACTTAAAATATATATATCATTCCACAAAACTTTTTTTAAAGTATATCTGAGTCAGGGAGCTATTTTATTTACATTCCATTTTTTAATCTAACCTCTCTGCGGCACTGCAAGCTCAACATAAAACTCTCAATGTCTCCTGAGTTGTTCAGAATGCCTAAGTAGAAAACTGTTTTCTTTGTCTCTTTATCACAATAACATCTTGAAAAAATTATGACATGTCTATATAGCTTAGCAAAAGAAGTACTTGGTGGGGGTAGCAGGGACACAATTGTTATTTCCAGCTAATGCTTCCTTTAGATACAATCCCACCATTTTGATAGGAACAATGTTATCCTATCTAGAATAACCTATCGTGCCCACCGCATTACAGCTGGGAAATTAAACTTTTTCTCCTGCTGGAATCTAAACAGATGTGATCTAGGTTGTCTAGGTATTACACACAGAAATAAAACACAGTATTGTACAACAGCCTATTACGGAGATAAAGTGGTGCAATCCTGATAAAGTTATAGAAAGGGAAAAGAAACATTATTTCACTGTGAGAGTGTTTTGTGGATAACAAGCAACAAAGCAACATTTATTTTGTGTGCTAATAATTAATGGGCAGCACAGACTGCAGTTTTGTATTTTTCTGGTCTATGTCATCTCTCTAACTCCTTTTTCTTTACTGTGCAATCAACTCCTTCATGGAAAGTAGTTTCTTTTTTAACTAAGTTTGGCTTCCAGCATATAATTTTCTTTAAAAACCCATATTGTGATCAGCTCAAATAGTAATTTTGAAAAGGTGCTGCAGTTGTGTTAAAGATGGCTACATGGTACAACCCCTCATCTAACCCTTATCTTGAATAACCCATACATTTGAAAGTACTAGGACTTGGAAAGGAACTCTTGGCCAAGCTATGTTCCCAGAAAAGCATAAGAAGGGAGACACAGAAAAGAGGAAGTTCTGGGAAACCAGAATCATGTCTGTTTCATTTTTTTTCCCTACTTCTTAGTTTTAGGAGATAGCACATGGCTGAAAGTATAACTGTACGGATTTCTGCTGAATACAATACTCTTGAATGATTTAAGGATATGTTCTAAAAAGAGGTTTTAAAACATGTATTTCAAAACATTACCTGGTGGATTTTGTAAACAGTCTTAAGTATGTATACTTCTCTCTTTTGTTTCACTAGGGCTGGCTTGCAAAATAGACTGAGTGAGACAGCTTTATATTTTCAGATCTAAGGATAAATTCACAGTTGCAGGAAAAATCCCAAGCATTCAGGAGTTAAGGTTTCAGGTAAATGCAAATAAGATAATCAGAAACAAAATAAAATAAAGCAAAACAAAAGTCTGAATATGAAATGTGGAAGATGATGCCCCAGTTTGTCTTCTATGTAGGTTGCTCCAAAAGTAATGTCTCCTGCTTATTTCCATGGAAACTACAACTGATACAAAGAGCACAGTAACACTACTGGACAAAGCAAATCCTCAGTTGCTAAATGCCATTTTTCAATACATTCACTACCAATAGATATGCATTTTTACTAGTGACGAATAACAGCCTGCATGTCACACGCATAAAAATCTGCACCAGTGGAGGTGACCCCCTCTTGCCACTGCTGAAATGCGTCACCCCAGTGCCTCCCTGTGCTCACATCCACTGTTTGGTCTCCATAAACATTCAGCAGGCATCCATGGGTGCCATTCTTTCTGCATGGAGGAATTCGGTGCCACATCTTTGCTTCATCCACACTCCCACATCAGATGCCATTTTGTCAGACTGCCCCTCTGCTGCCATCTGTCACACAGCAACAACATATAATGGAATAGTGACAGGAAGATTCAACCTCTAGTGCCGTACCACCAACGTCCATCTCTGATGTTGTTAGCCAACAGAATAAAACAGGAGGCACTGCTTTACAGAGCAGCCCTTGTACATGCAATAAAAAGAGAAATATGTAAAGATCAAAGAAAAAGACCCTTCACAAACTCAGTGGGCTTTACATACATTTTAATCTCCACTTTAAGACAGATTAAATGAGGGATAGGGTATCTAAGACTCGATTTTTAAATAGAGGCACTTGAAACTGATGAACATTTGTCTCCACGTTTGTATTTCAGGGCTATGTGAATTAGTATTTCCCAGGAGAGGATGTTCCTGCAATTAAGTCTGTCTCGAACACTGAATGTCTGCTTTTTATTTCTATTTTTCTCACAGACTTTTTGTCTCACAATGGTATTATTGTGAAGAATGTTTCTCAATGCCAAGGTGACAAATGCTACCAAGAAGCTACTGAGAAATATCTACTTACCACAGTAGTGAATAATAGTCTATTATTTTTCACGTCAACATTTGGATTTTAGTGACTATTTTAGACACTCAAGTGAAAATATGTCACTTCGATATTTGTCACGTTTATATACTGACTGTAATAGAAGCACAGTCCACGACCTTTAAACCAGGCCTTAGTCTTAAAAGCTCTACATTTACTTTTCAATACTATTACTCTTGATCTACAAGTTCAAGATTTGCAAGTTTATAGAAACACAGAAGAGAAGGAGAAATATGAGTTCCTGATTTTAAAATAATAAATTATTCAATTAAAGTAATAACAAAAAACAAATAATAACTTAGATAGTATAGATTGGTATTCATGTATTCGGAAAGAATATGATAGGTATGCAATTTTATTCTTCTTTTGGTGAAGCTGTCAAAATGGACAAAAATATATAACTATATTCATTTTATCCCCAGGCAGCTCTAACTGCAAAATGAAAAAGAAATTACGTATGGTAATAAGTATCAAAGAAATGCTACCATAAAAAAACTACCTATTTATATTAAAATCCTTTTTTGATCTGGAAAGGAAGTAATAGGAAACCCAGCAAAAACAGTTTACAAACTTATGCAAGACTTGAAAATACTTGTCACGTAAGCTCCGATACATCTATTACTAGAGGTCGGCGGTGAAAAAGAAAACAGATTCCCAGAAGCCCCAGAGAAAAATGTTCTTGAAACAGCAAGGTCACACAGCGGTGTGTGCTCAGAAAACTCTGATGTCTACCACATCAAAGAGTGACAATGTGTGTACTGTTCAAACCTGAAAGAGGGTGCTGGCTATTAGTAAGCCTCAGCATCGAAGTACTAAACTTTTCCCATCCAGATACATCTTGGCAGCATTCTCATTTGTCCATGCATGTTAAAGCCAAATCTAATTCCTTCCTTAGCTTGGCTGGTTCAGCTTTATCTTCATGGGAAGTAGCATAATTTTAGGGGCAAACCAATTTGCCAAGCAAGGTAAAAAAGTGTATCATGAAACAAAACAAATTAAAAACAAAGAAAAAAAAAGATAGAAGTCTGCTTTATCTATGTCACCATTTAAGTCTTACTGAAATCTTCATGCCAATTCACCTGTTCAGAATGAATTAAATGGAACATCTTAGCAAAATCATGAGAAAGCAATTCTTTAATTTAGAAGGGGGAAATAGAAAATCTGAAACATCTTTCTTTATCATTCATAATAGCATAGCGTAAGCATAAATGGACTTCATCTTTGTGTACTTAATCAAAGGCTGGGTGCAGCTTCCTTCACTGGAAATTACTGAGCTGCTGTGCAGGGATCAGCAAGGCCTTGGCTTGCTGTCTCAATGGTTCTGCTCCTGTGTTCAAACACACATGTCCATACCTACAGTGCAAACTCCTCAGTATCGTGCTGAAAGACTGAGACTCCTGGTTTACAGCTCTCAATCAAATCTGTATTTCTGTATCAAATGAACAGAAACTACATAGAAGGTTTCGACTCAGTTACTTTTTATAGAATACATGAAATGGAAAAAAACCCTACAGATATTTGATTGGAATAAACACTTTCTGTGCAATGATGCTTACTGTTGCATCCTCTTTAGAAGTTTTGATGAAATTGTCAGGACTCCTCCAGCCTCAGTAAGTCCCAAAGCAAACAATTTCTATTTCCAGAGAGGAAAATGGCCAGAGATGTAGAACTATCTTCACACTTTTGTAACCTTTCACTTTTCCGTGGCACGGACTCTTAATCCACTTTCCAGGTTAATATACATCACTTACAGCCCACATCACCCCTGCTAAGCCAACTGTCATGCACAGAAGCCAACTGACTGCTCTGAATCAATTCTTATGAGAGACAGAACACATGAAAGCAAAATCTTTTTATTGATCAGCCCCTTAGTGATCATTTACGGTTTAATATGGCAACTAAATATTCCTATTCATCTTTTTTCTGTATTAGATATTTTTCCTACTTCTACTGGTACTTGATTCATACTAATATTACCACCACTGTTGCATACTGAACTGCCTTATTTTGATGATTCCTGCATTAAGCAGTTTCTTTTTCTTTAATTCTCTTAGACAACCATTAATAACATACAACGAAGTAACTCTATTACAGACGCATGCAAAACTAGAGCCGAACATATTGACATCTGTGGTAGGTGGTTGGCATTCAACTTAGCATGGCAGTGTATAAAGCATGACATTGTTTTATTATCCTAAGTAATAAAGAAAATTAATGCACTGTATCTCTTTATATAATCATACAGAAAATCAGATCTCGATCCTGCTTTCTTTGTGGTGCAATATGTTCTCACTTATTAGTGCTTCCATTCTAATTCTTCCACATTTGGTGGATTGCTCTCAGTATTAATACCGTACTGCTTATTTAAGGTACTCTCCCATAGAAAAGCCATTCACTCAATGTTCTCACATTGTACAAAATGTAATGTAAACTTCCCCTCACTTTCACCATTATACAAATCTTTTCCCCAAGCGATTTCTCAGCTTGTCTTCTTCTGAGCCTTCATTAAATCCTTTTCGTAGTCTTTCTCCTTCCTGCTTCCATGTTTCTCATTCTCCTCCAGAACCTCCTTCTTGTCTCTTACTTTTTACAGCTTGTGTTGAAAACTGAATTTCCACTTCTGACTTCCTTTTCCTGCTGGGACCTCAGATTTTGCTGACTCTTCTCCTCAAAATTAATGTCCTTCCTTTGCTCTCTAGAAAATCTCCAGTTACACCTTTAGCCTGTGCAATCTCTGGAGCAACCTCCTCACCTTTTTAAACTTTTTTGGTAATAGTTGTAAGGACTTTGTCTTTAACCCCATTTTCTTCTGTGTAATATGTTTTTGGGGTGATTGATTAAATCCATAGACATATATTTAATGTGTCAATTCATAGATCTTCTCTGCTGCACACCTGTCTCTGCCAACCATACATTTCTGATACAATTCTGATGTTTGCTTATGGATTTGTAGTCTTGTCATAAAATTAAATACAATGTATATTTAAATTAGAACATGTTATTTTTCTGTCTTACCGTATCTTCTCACTAATGTGGGCAAGAGAACTATCCTGAGATGAGTAACTTGATACCATTCATTTTTACATCTTTCATTTCTTTGTGATGCTTTGAAGTGTTTTTCTTATCCATACACGTATTTGGAGATGTTTAAGGAGAGCTGTGTTGGCATGTATTCTTATAAATTAAAATATCCTTTTTTTCCCCCTGCTTCTATTCACATTGCTGCTGCAGAGATCATTCACCTAACCGGTACCTTTAAGTGTGTCACTCTGCCTCTGCATCCTCCTTTACCTCTTTTTTTTTTAAGCCTACTTAGCAAAAGCTTCTTGTCATCTCCTTCAAAACCTTTCACAGACTATTCTTCCTTTACGTACCAGTTGTCCTTCACCAATGCAGATCTCTGGTTCTCATTCCTACCTGTGCATTGTGATAATGTCAGCCTCAATCATCCAATCGTCTTATTGCTTTCTATCTTAGAGTTCCTCCAGCTCACAAAAGCTTCCTATAAATAGCCACAAGGAATTTCTTTCTCCAGTTTCACATCACTGACAGTAAAGCATCAGCTTTCTTTAGTGTCTGCTTAGGGAAAATAGTTGAGAATAATTAGGACACTCATCTACTGAGACTCCTGCTTCTTGTCCTCTCATAGTTTTTCCCATGTATCCACACTTCTCCATCTCAAGCTGTTGTCTTGTGTCTTATTCTTTTTATTTGTTTTGCTTTGTTACCATCTTTCTCATTCTTGAAGTGAAATTTCTTCTTTGGCTAATACATATGAATTGGACGGCAGAAAACAACTGCACGTGTACAGGTGTGAATTGGTACACATAAGATCAGAGGAAGATCAGAAATAGATTAATGAAGTTAACAGTTTCAAACTCAGTATATCTACTTATATTTGTACTATTGTCGTTTCACATTTAAAAACTAATTTCAAAATAACTTAAAACTGTAACCGTTCCAGAAATATTTAATTATTAAAAAACATAAATAAACCAACAAACCAACCAAAACATACCATTCTCTTCCCCATCCTGCTGAAGATAGAAAGTGAATATTAGCAGCTATCCAATAGGGATTTATTCCAGTAGTACTGCCTTGGCAATTGCCTGTCACTATCATTAGGAAGCCTATAGAAATCACTGTTTAAAATCTATAGCTGTATACTTAGAAAAATCAAAACCTTTCCAAAGCACATTGACATACTCTGGTTCTTTGCCCAAAATGACAGTGACAAGATGCCTAGGATACTTTCTGATCAAACAACAGAACAGAAAGCACACAGCTCTATAATTAGGTCTAAATCCTTTGGCTGAATGAAAGGCTGTTATGGAGACTGAAAGTGGAGTTTGGAAATCCACATCTCTACATTGTCAGTGCTACACATTATAACCAAGAACATTAGGGAGTCTATTATACAGAGGCAACCACACGCCCACACAATAAAAGCTGTGCGCTCATGTTGTCTTTCCTTAGTAAAGCTTTCTGGGAAAAATAATAATAATAAAAACATACAGAGCAATTTTGAGACAGGATTTCAAAGACCGCAAAATCATTATCTGGCACAGGGAGAACTATCATATGGAAAATGACTACCTTCAGTGTTACCTTGACTGCTTGGAAAGCTTTATAGAAAAATGAAAAACATTTTTTCCTTATTACTAAGCTTTGAAAATTTTTTTGTATGTGCAGTATCATTGTACTAGTAAATGCAGCACTTAGCTCCACGGTGAGCTAGACGCTGCGATGCCCAGGTGATAAACATCATCACCCACCCCCAGGAAGTCCTGTGAGTCTGACTGAATGTAAGGAACTTCTGACAGTGTCTTCAGAATTTTGAAATGTCCTTTCATTTTCATCATCTTTTTGAGGAAGGAAGACTGAAACATTAATAAATAAGTAAAAAGAGATGGAAAACAACTTTTCAGTACTAAAGCACTAGTCAGTGAGACATTATCTAGTGACACTTCCTACTGCATTTCAGATTCTGGCATGTTACTATGTATTCTTCTCCTGTATTTGACTTAAATCATGCAGATGAGATTTAATGACAGGAAACATGGACTACAAATACTGTTTTGGCTTAAGTGAGAGCTTTGCCCCTTTCTAATCCAAGTTGCAGTTTCTCAGTAAGTTGTTCTCACAAAGCACTGTGACAAGCCATACTGCCATTTCAGTACTGGCTCATGGTTTGGAGCCATGAAGACTGAACAAACACCAGAAATAAAAAGAGGGAAGAACAAAACATCAGACCTGTTAGAGTTCTGCAAACTCTTTTTTCTTTTTTGTGGTATGAGATTACACCTTATTTGTTTACATCACATAACCTTAGAAAATTATTTACAGTCCAGCTTTCTCTTTTACCACTAGGGCAGAAGCTACTGAGAAAGTAGAATGTCAGTCTCTTTCTGTGAAGAAAGCCAAATTACATAAATGATGAGTAACAGATAAACTTACAAATTTAGGGTCTCAAACCACTTCCTATTTTAGTAGACCTTTTACTTGTGATAATAAGATGTTAGAGAAAAAAAAAAAAGGATAAGAGAGCAGTATCCATGCTGGAGTTGGCTAACCACTTCTGATTCTCATTTTCACAAACTGTTATTAGTTTAAATTTAGGCAACCTAATGTATCACTTCCTTCTTCAGGATGCGGTAGCTTGCTTTTCACGGAGTGAAAGGAAGATGCTGAGAGCAAGAGAGAGTTTGGGACACTGCAGCGCAGGGCAGACTTCACTGTAAACACTCTCCTCTTCTGTTCAGATATCTGAATGGTTCAGTGTTCCGCTGGCATTGACCTCTTAAAAGGATATTGCTTCTGAGCTTTTTAAAGAAACCCAAGTCCCTTCTGGTGTTTCCGGAAAAATGATAAATATTTTAGATATTTTAATATGGAAAGTTGCATGTTGCTTAGCAGGTCTGAGATTTCAACACCAACTTGCACTTATAGAGTGAGATCTTGTAAGATATTTGTAAGATGTGAGTGAGCTGGTGTAAACTGATATAGATGTTTTGTTTTCAAGAAGCAAAGCCAATTTACATCAACTGGGAATTGTAAATACAGCTGGTAAAGCATTTTTGGATCTTTGATACATAATTAATAAATAATGATATTCATTCAGCAAATAGTTTCTCTAGATAATTAATAACTGAAACATTTACTAATTCTTCATCTGTGGAGGAAAACTGTTTTCAGTTCTATACTTAATATACAACTGGTTTGAAACAAAACATATTTCTCCTTGAATAAACATCTTAATTAGTATCTGCTAAGTCTCTTTGAAAAATCATTTTGAGACGCTCTGATAAACAGGATCTAGGAGAGGAAATTAAAGCTCTAAACAGTAGATACTTTTTAATATAATCTGTCCTCTTTCTGCTCATGTGTACCCCTCTATGATTGTATGGTTGTTGACATTTTCCATGAGACACAGCAAGGTCAGGGTGAGTGCTGCTTTATGCAATTCAATAGAAAGACCATGTGATACCACTTTCTCATTCAGTTCACAGGAAAACCCAAGCTGCCTAGTGAGTACAAATAAAATGCAGAGCACCAGACCTGAACAGGTTTGCTGGCTCCAGAAGAACGGGAATACTGATTTTAAAATCAGGAACAACATGCAAAAAGTATACATCTTTTAATTCACAGCACTGAAAGAGAAAAAAAGGGGCAGTCTCTGTGAGATGGCAATGTGTAAGGTACTGTGAAAAGTGCATTCTTGCTGAATGAATCAAATCATAAGCAAGGCTGAACTTCTCTCACAATTAATTACCTATATGAACCAAATGGGAGATATATGCATTTTTACTTTATCACAGATGCTGCAGCTACACATTAACTAAACACAGACTTATTTTAAGACTATGAGCTGATTTAGCCATTTATTTATTTTCCAGTCCCCATCATAGAGTAAAAATTCTTATCTGTTTTGCATGCATTGGATAATGTAGCATATGCTTTCCTATTACTGAATGGCTAATGACTTTCTAAATTAGTCTGAAGGCCTAAGGCAAGGACTGGATGGTTAGTACATTTGACCAGTCATTAAAGTGTCTCTCAGTGGAAAGAAAAACATCTTAGCCAAATGGTAGTCCGGTTTTACATTAGCAGTCTATCCAACTGCTACCCCAAAGTTTTTATCGAATAAATTGCTTTTCTATAAAATTCTAACAAGGAGATGGGAAACCCTCTTTTACCTTGTTGCAAACATTAGAAATATCCTGAAATCTGAACTACACTCTAAGTACTGCTGTAGTGATGCTTGCAGTAAAAATATATAAAAGAAAAGATAGTAATATTTTCTGTAGAAGTAAACCAAAATAAACCTCCTGCAAAACAAAATAAACAAACAAACAAAAAAAACCCCAGCACAACAAGGAAGCACAACAACCTCAGAGCAAACAAACAAAAGTACCAAAAAACCCCTCCAACACTCTTATTCTACAGAAAAACCTCATAACCATATTTCCCTTCACTTTTTTTTTTCCTCTGGAGAAGCATTCTTTGGTAGTGCAGTGTGATATGAAGAGATTAGAAAAGTCCAGCATTGGTTCAAGAGATACAACGTCCACAATAGTCATGTTTCAAAGGGGTTACTTAAGACCAGTTTTAGCCTGTCTTCGGACTGAATACTCACTGGAAGCAGGAATACATTATATGAACTCTTGGACCTCGTTGTTCAGTTTAATTTCTTGAGGAAAAAAGGCCAGTTGATGTGCCCTGAGATCATGCTACAATGTGAATCCAAGTGCAGTGAGCTGAAATAATTGAGAAATTTGCTTCAAAAGGGCTCTTCTGAGATGAAAACTCAAAGGCCAACACACATTCTGGTATTCTGTGATATTGTGAATATTTAACAACTTCATTTCCAATCTGAAGCTTGTAATTACTTAATGCAAATAAGAATTCTCTTCCTCCTATTCCTTCACACTCTTAGCACACTATCACTTTGCAAAAAGTTTTGAATTGGCCAACTACTGAACTAAATGAAAGAAAAGGAACATTTTTATACCAGTGAGGTATTTTAAACATTTAGTTTTTAAAATCTTTCTGATATGAAAAAAAAAAATAGATGAAGACTTGGAAAACTATGTTTGCCTGGAGCATCCTGAAATATGAAAGGAAAATATCTTAATTGGTATTTTCTGATTCATGTTTAAATCTGAGTTTTCAAATAGCCCTTCATCTACATGAGCTAAGGGATCTAAATTATGGTGGCATGATTCAGCTTGTCTTTGGTCCACTCAGTGCTGCCCAGAAAACCTGGACAGCTATGAAAGGCTATCCGGTAGTACAGAAACCAGCTCAAATTTAGTAATTGAACACATTCACAAACATATGTTTCCCTTATTGCATGGTGATCACTGATAAAACAGGCACTGATGCCATAGTCTAATCAGATCAAAGCATCATCACCTAACTACCTAAACTGTACCCAGCTCCTATGTTTAAAGCTTCTGAACTTAGAGCTAACTTCTAGGTTTAGGTCCATTGATTTCGGATTAAGGATTAGGGCCTTTAGCTTAATTCCTATCAGTAGCAATCAATTTGTCGCTGACTTTTTGTTTAACAGTTTTTATATGCGAGACTGGTATTTCTAGTGCTCTGCTAAAACGAGAAGGCTGTAATGGAACACACATTGTGCAGACCTTGTGTGAAATGGCTTGCACATTGCACTCTGCAAGGTGTCTGGCAAAGGGCCACATCACTTGTTCAGAAGAGAGAAGAAACTTCCCGTAATTCACTTCTTTGTGTCTGTGGCCAGTTGATGTTCTGCCTGGTATATTTTGTGTTTGGGCCTCCAATACCATCGTTTAATCTTTCTAGAAATTTTTGAAAGTAACCACAGAGAGAACTTTCCTGATGCTAGCACTTTTCTTTATAGAAAATGTTCAATCCTTTTGGTTACAGGGGCAGATGAATTATCTGAAAGGGCTTGTGAATATCTCTTCATATGTATCTGTCCACTCATCACTCTCTTTTGTCTCTCACTGTTAAGGCATCAGGGTGCTGCATGGACTATACAATTTTGCTGAAGTCCATGCAGCTCTGCTGATTTTGACCTTCTCAAAATCAAGCACTTAACTCCTTGAATTCGAGACAAAAAGCTGGAACTTCAGGTTGCATAGCAAAGGCAGCCCTCAAGGGATCCATATAGCAACTTTTATTTCTCAAGGATGAGTGTTGATCTCATGGGCATGACTGCTGTTGCTATATTGACCCCTCACTGTTTACCAGAGATGACTGAAACACCTTTGGACTTTGAAGGCTTGCAAAAAGCTTTGTTCAAACCCCTAAACTACTTTAAAAGTTTCACATCCTTCCAAGTTTCTTTTAACAGATAGCAGTTGGGAAGTCTTAAGCAGAAATACTCTGTCTTTTATTCTAGAAAAAGTACAGGAATTGTTTTACTTCCTTAGCTATCTAAAAATGTGAAATCAGCAGGGACTGTAATTGCTTCTCCTTAACCACCAAGTACCAGCTCTGCACTGCAGGGTTAAGGTATCTACAACTACAGAGAGCTATACTTTGAAGAATAATCAGCAATGACTAGATTATCAATCACATACCATCTCAGCTATAGGTAGGTATATGATATAGGGCCAGGCAGCTGTTTGGAAACATTTTTTGGCTTGAAATCCTAGTATTTGCAGCATTACTTGATTCTCCTAGATGGATGATCTCTTGGCTGACTCTGAACCTAGGTGGAGCTGTGCCATCTGAACACATGTGCCATCTAAATTACTTGGCCAGTACCATTAGAGGTTCAGTGCCAAGTGACTGCAGGTTTAGACAGGCAGCATACATAATACTGTAAACGCTGGCTCCTCTGTAAAAAATCCTATCCCCTCTGACAATGCTAAAAAATTGACTTTACTTGCAATCCAACACTGAATGCACCTGATGGTGCTTACAGAAATCCTCTTCCCCCCAGCCAGATCCTCAAAGCAATAAATGACCAGTCAAATGGTGTTAGGCAAGACAGGACCTCATGCACCAAACAAATTAAAAAACACTAAACTTCTATTTAGATATTACAAAAATAAGTAGGTCTCTTAAAAAAAAAAAAAAGTCTCCGGGAATTCAGTAAAATCACCAAGACTCTTGCAGTATTTCTGACCTCGTTGTGACAAGTCCAATTAAGTTAAGCAGTTTTTTCAAAACACTGTGGTATGATATCAACACAGCATTTAGCTAGCCACAACTTTCATGCTGTCTACCTGTGCTTATTTCCTGCTAAAATTTGGACAGCCCAGATTACACTTCACTGGTAGAAGAAGTGTCCAGAAGAGATGCAACGTTGTCAATGATTCAGAAAATGTTTGACTGCAGATAGGAAGAAATTTTGGTCAAATTATTTATGCAGGCACATTTCTGGGATTATTATTATTTTTTTCCTTTACAAAATGATTAACTTATTAAGTCACTCACTGGAAGGCAACCAAATACCAATCCCTAGCATTCAGTGAGAACTCAGCAAAGTTAATTACTGTGTTTCCTATCACTTAGTCACCTATTTTGTATTTGACAGGTCTGTATGTAGATGCAGATGTAGATGCAGGAAGTTACTTGCACCTAAGTGTGTGTGATATAGGAATAGGTTAAACATTATAACCATTACTGTCAAAGGAGTGCCTAATCTTACAGTACAGAAAAGATCTGTGCTGCTAGGAATCATTTAACTTCCCATCAAAGACACAGACGGATCCACCTTTGGATGATATACAAACTTAGTCAACTAAGTTGTAAATAAAATGGTGCCTTTGAGTTAGCCCTTCTTGGATATGGAAGAAAAGTTCCATAATTATCAATCAATTAGTTGAACTTCGAAGGGACTTCCTCAGGAAGAGAAGTCTGCATCAATGAAAAATGATGTAAAACCTCCCAGAAAAGAGAATTTTTTCTTTTTTCCTAGAAAGCTTGTTGGAGAACAGGAAAACAGAAAAGATCTGTGACTTTAAATCAATGCTTGTATTTAAAAAATGAAATAGCTAAAGCAAAATCCTTCCCAGTTTTCAGTATTGAGGGAAAGAGTTCGTGACTTACAGACCCATGCCATTGGCATCACACAGTAATTCATTTTAAGAGTGCTGGAGACAAACTAGAATTACTGTGACTTCAATATGCTTCCTCCTGACTCTTATTGGGATGTACCCTAATAGCAACAAAATGAACTCACTTTCTAGTTACGTATTTCAATTTGTCACACACAAAACAGACAAAAAAACCCCCACCCATATCAGTTTACATGTCATTGACTGAAAAACTACTGGGTGAGCAAAGGCAAACTTCAATATAATACAAAACTGAGGAAAAGCCAAAAGCACTTAATATTCCAATGCAGTTAATTTTCAGATAGAAGTATTATTTTTCTATTTATTTTCTATTTATTTTCTATTTAACTACAGGAAAAAAAAAATATTTCTGGCTTTGTTTGGGAGGATTTTAAGTCATACATTCTGACTTAAAAAGCATTACTTACATAAAGACACACAATGGTAATTAAAGGACTGATCATCAGGTGTTCTATTATCCACCCTTAAATTCTTCTTATTGGCAGAATTTAAATATTACTGCAATTACAGACAATGTTTTCAGTGCAAAATACAGTTTTAAGCAATTCTCTTCCATCTTGCCAGGTTTTTATATACTGCTCATGACCGCAGATTTGGAGTACCTTTCAGAAGTTGAAGGAACAGCGCAGCTAATGTTTTGTACATATTTATTTTCATAGAGAATCCCCACAGGGAACAGAGTATATGGTCTTGTTCCAGTAGAGATTTTCATTTTGCTGTTTATGTTAACAGAGATTCATATATGTGACAGAGAAAACAAGGTCAGAGACTGTCAGTGTGGAGGAACGATAAGCAGAGCGGTAGCTGCTTATTTCTGCTAAAATGAGCAGCAGAACAGCATGATTTTTAGAAGTGAATAATGAAAAAATACCTTAGCTGTACATACACGCATACACACACAGATATATTATGTATGTATGAAAAAACTGCTCTTTGAAATGGGCATGGTACAATCAGTTCCCAAGATGAGAACACATCTTTAGCTCATCACCTCAATACTACATATTTTCATTATCATTCTTGGGAAGGAAAATTTAGAAGTGAGTAGGGAAACCGTTCTGTTTGGACTCTGTCTGTTCTGATTTGAACTAAATAATAATCACCATAATGAAAAATTGTTCACCTAGAAAGAAATAATGCAACACGGTTTGATAGGCTCTGCGGCACCAAATCCAGTTATGAACATAAGACATAAGGCTCAGAAGGATTTGTGCTCTTACGCACTTTAAAAAATCTCCTGAAGTTTTGGTTTAATTCTCTCGGAGTTACCTAGTCAATCCCTCTCACTGGAATGGAATGATCTGTGGATCACAACAGAGTACATGAAAGAAATATCATACCCTTCATCTCTACATGACAGAAGTACTTCCTTTTTTCCAAAGCAGAGCCTGTCATTTAAGTGCTCAGAATCGGAAATGGGAGTATGGAACCCCTGAAGCTGTGAACAAGTTCCTTAATTTTGCAATTCCAGTCTTTCCATCTGTAAAAAGTGGGGGTAATACTTTCCTGTACTGCAACAAATAGACATTAATGAGACTGCTTGCTGCCTCCTGCCGTGAGACAGGTGTCTGCTGCTTGAGTCAAGAAAAGAAATGAGGCTTCTTACCAACACTTGCGCTTATAATGCCCACCACAAATGCTCTTCTGTAATTCAAATATGGAACATAGTAAGAATGTAGGTTGAATTAAGTACTGCTTTTGTGGCATAAAAACAGCACATTAATTTACATTTGAACTTGCTATTACTTTGAAGTTCTACCACTGAGATCTAATTGTTCTTAAAATTTTGAGAGACGCGTAACTCATGTTTGTCTCTGAAGCATTACATGTATTCGTGTTGAGTCATAGCTGGATGGCACCATTGAGAAATGCTTTCACTAATCTCTTAACTCACATCAGATGTTCCTTGAGATGCTCAACTCACATATTTGATCTCACATGCAAGCTCCTACACATATGGCAAAAAAACCCACCTCACATATTACGTCCTGACTGGCACACTGTGTTGGCTTTTGACTCTTTCACATTTTAGCTTTACCACGCTATAGCGCGGTCTGATATATGTATCCCTGAGACAGATTTCTACTTAGGCACCACAAACAAAGTGAAACCTAAGATGCAAAGCATCATGTAGGTGAAAAGATTGATCCATTAAAGAAACCCATTAGCTCAGTAGTTATTGCCAAGGAGCTGGGTATTTGTACTGGCTCTTCTTCATAGCCCTCTTTATTTTCCTTCCGGAGTGGTAATCACAGCTTGTTTCCTCTGGCACGGAAAATAATTTCCTGCATATTTTTTTCTGACAACATCACAGGAGGAGAAGACTTGCGTTTCCCTTCCAGAGCCAGGAGAAACTGTATGGTAAATGCAGAAACCTTCTATTGGTAAGAGGTAGAGCACCGTACAACAATACTGAGTTAAATTCTACAGCAAAGCTAACTGATAACTGCTGTGTGCCAGCACTGAAACCTTAACCACGGTGGAAAATCCCCACTGCCATGAAATACATTTACTGATTTTTGTATTAAACATCAAAGTGAACTTCACATGCTAGTGTGTTGTTTTCCACATCATTTAGTTTAGCATTTATATTCAATCCTTTTTTTTCTTTTCCGTATTGAAGTTGCCAACACATTTCCAGTCAGAACCGGGGACCTTGCCAAAGTGACTGATTTAAGTCTAATTTGTTCTTAGATTGTGTGGGTCAAAGCCATGACATAAAATTGCCACTATCACGAAGCACTTAATTATTTTTCAGTTCCTGAAACACTTGACAAATAACTCCTTCTTACTACTGAATGTATGAAGGTTGCCTAAATCACCCTCTCAATCAATCACCCCACAGAGCTTGAAGAAGTTGAAACTCTGTATCTCCATAATTCATAAACTTTTGCCGGCTTCTTAGTAAACCTGAAGATCACAGAATCATGGAATCACAGAATTGTAGTGGCTGGAAGGGACCTCTAGAGATCACTGAGTCCAACCCCCTGGAAAGCAGGCTCCCTACGGCAGGCTGCACAGATAGGTGTCCAGACAGGTCTTGATCGAGACAAGGAGAATCCACAACCTCCCTGGGCAGCCTGTTCCAGTGCTCCATCACCCTCACCATGAAGAAGACCCTTTGCATATTGGTGCAGAACTTCCTAGGCTCCAGTTTATGGCCATTTCCCCTTGGCCTGTCCCCACAGACCTCTGAGAAGAGGTTGGCCATGACTCTTTGACTCCCACACTTAAGATACTTATAAACATTAATCAGATCCCCTCTGAGTCTTCTTTTCTCAAGGCTGAACAGACCCAGTTTGCTTAGCCTTTCCTCATAGAGGAGATTCTCCAAGCCCTACGGAGGATAGATGACAGGACAGAAGATATTTTGAAACCTCAAAAGTTTTAAAAAATCCTGGACTCAAATTTTTAAAAGAATGAAAAAAAATAAAAGCTTTCTGTTTAGGTGCAAATGAAGCAGTGAAGTGGGAGAGGAAATAACAGCAGGCAATCATTCTACCAGTAGAAGCTGCTGCCTTTCTTCAGGAACTCTTGTGAATTTTATAATTCAATAACTTCCACTACATCAGTGAATCATTATTCCACTATTTATTAAATTCTTCTGTAGTCACAAAATCCTATCAAGGGTCTCCTTTCATTTTAAGTCTATCTGCCAGGCTTCATTCCTAGTCCCTTTGGAGTACTTTTATGATAATAATGCTGAGAAGTCTACATTAAGTTGGATATAAAGAAAATGGAGAAATCCTTGAAATCAAGCAGAGTTCATCTTTGTTTAACTGCAATAACCTACTGTACACTTCAGCTGAATACTGTTTGCAGTATCCTCCCTGGAGTACTGCCGTACTGCTGGATACTAGTATGTGAGCAAATTGAACAGAAAATAATGTAATATTTCTTTCAAGCTCTACCTTCTACTGATAGAAGGCAATGTCTTCAATTATTTGCAGGGGTGTGCACATACTCCTGGGTTTCTCAGCTTGCTAACATCTAACTGATGATAAAACCAGAATTTCTATGAAACTGCTTATTTAACTATTACGACTTCTCTGACATAGCACAAATAGTTCACTTTCTTGTTTGATTTTTTTAATTTAGTGTTTTAAAAAGAAATACCAAACAAATAATCCATGCTGTATTTCTAATAAAGTATCGAGCTACTGGATGTGATGCTGAAATTGCTTATAGCATTGACAGACAGACAGAAGGAAGGCAGATTACCATTAACTTGACACTTCCCTGATGAAGATTTTCTATATGTCACTGAACAGATCAGTTAAGAACAAATTTTTAAAGATGTCTGAGCACCAAAGTATGCAGCAACTTACATTTCTCAAAACATCCTGCACAACATTTCTGCACCTGTAAGACAGGGATAACAGCATTCCAATACTTCACAAAGATGCCCTAAAACATAAATTCATAATAATATGGAGTTCTGATCCCTGGACACTATAGCCCCTCTAACGATGTTATAGAAAACTGCTCTTAATTTACAGAGAAAAGCTGTAGAAAGAAAATAAATGTCTCCCCTGGTGTAAAACTGTTGATGCTGAAGAAAGAATCTGTCTGGATGGAAAATTTATGAAATGTATCTTCTTACTGTCCTACCTCTGTCCACAAAACTCCTATACATCTGACCACCTTTTTTCCTTCTCTGACTTTTCCCATCCTTTCAGCAACAGGGAAAGATGTGCTAAGAAATACTCATATACACACAGACACACACACAAAAAAGAAAAGAGAGAAAGAGAGGGAGGAAGAGAGGAAGAGAGGAAGGAAAGGAGGAAGGAAGGAAGGAAGGGAAAAACGGAGGGAGGGAGAGAGAAAGGGAGGAAAGAAAACAAAAAATGAGAAATGTTCAGTACCTGTAGAAGGTCAAAAATTATAATGACCTTCCCATAATTATATGGTAAGTAAAATTAAATGAAGTTAAAAAAAAAATAAAAATAAAAATGGGGCCTTTTTCTTTTCTTTCCTGGTTTGCAAACTCACCATAAGTAAAATTAGTGAGATGTGAAAAATTCTTTTCAAGCCTGCAAGTTAACTCCTGCTCTTTTAATTGTTTTCTGAGGATTCTGTTCAGTGCAGATACATCTTCACACATCAGGGAAACTATAAAACCTTTACTATAAAGTACAGTGGGAAGAAGCAGTAGCAAAGCTGGAAAAATGTAGATGTTCCACCTCCCTCTCCACCTCTGTGAAAGTGCAACCTGTCCCAGAGCCAGCACTGTGCTCTGCTGCTCTTGGGGAAGGTGCAGCAGGGCCATGGTCATGCTTGTCACCACTTTTTCAGATGATCTTGCCACCTGTAGCATGTCTTTGACGTTTAGCTTTGTGCACATGACTGTGATTAATAATCATCACTAAATAAAGGGAATATTAACAAAGTAGATAAAATATGAACATGTGCAAAGACAGGAGCTCTTTTTTTCATTAGTATGGCTTTCAACACTTGTTATGAAAACAGAAAGTTCAAACCCTACCCTTTTAAACAAAGAAATAAACGCTTGAAAATGAAACTGAATAGACTGAGGACCAAAAGAGAATCTTTGAAGATATCCTGAATAAATTACTGAACTCTCTTTATTTATAAATCAAATAAGACTAACAAGGAATCTTTTTGGTTCTTTAAAGACCCAGTAAAATAAAATACTGCCTGTTGCCCCTGAACCACTACATGATAAACAATGATCAAATGCATTTTTCTGTAGACTGATGTACATGCATAGAAGAAAATGCCAGACTACATAAAACCTCTGGGGCACAAGGGTAGGTTCTTAAGGAAATTAAAACACAGAAAATAGAGCAGAACCTTGAAGAAATGTGTGACTGTCAAATGTAAACAGAACGGGGTGATTTGACTGTCAAATCTGAAGGAAC
>JAOWBP010001760.1:37452259-37464053 GCA_028571105.1 Tragopan temminckii | reverse complement strand
TCCTTCAAGCTGAGTCCCACCACTGCCATTACAGTCTACCTGCTTTACAGTGTACACAACATAAGACTTGCTGAGGGAGCTGGGCTTGTTCAGCCTGGAGAAGAGAAAGCTGCAGGGTGACCTCATTGCAGCCTTTCAGTACCTAAAGGGAGCCTACAAACAGGAGGGGAGTCAACTCTATGAGGGTAGATAACAGCAGGACAAGGGGAAATGGTTTTAAGTTGAGAGAGGGAAGACTTAGACTGAATATCAGGGGGAAGTTCTTTACAGAGAGAGTGCTGAGGTGCTGGAACAGGCTGCCCAGAAAGGTTGTGGATACCCCGTCCCTGGAGGTTAGAAAGAAAAAAAAAGAACTTTGTGACCAAGCTAGACTTTTGGGGCAGCTTATTTTGTGCATGACTTCTGCTTTCCATAGCTGTCATTTGACAGTACTCATAATAGCTTATTAGGTAGAAACAAATTTTAAGAAAAAATAAATTATTACCTTTAAACAAGATATTTAAAAGGGAACTACGTTCCACTTGGAACTTTCTTTTTTTAAGAAACACAAATCCAAATGATGAGTCAGTATATTTCTACTGTGAAAAACAATTAAAAATGTCATTACTAAACAAAGCAAATTTGATTCAAATTGTACTCTGTGTTGACTCTGTTATGTATTATATAACTTCTTATAAGTTCACAAAATAGACCAGATGCTAGCAACTGCTTTTGTTATCAACATCTGCACCATCACAAAAAGCAAAGCATACTCTTTTCTAATTAAAACCTTAGCGATGAGGAACTCAGATTAACTTGAAGCTTGTATTTTTCTCCTCATTTCCTCCACAGAAATTACAGAATCTATCAATAGATCATTTCATAATAAGAAAGTCTGAATATTGCTTTCCATCATGTAGAAGACTAATGTAAATATCATAGATGTCAAGAGTATATATTTATCTTAGAAGTAAAAGTCAGTTTCATTACATTTATTAATTGAAACGGATATGCTCTAAATTTCTCTCTAGAACAAGATTTAATTTAGTATTTCTTTTTCTTGGTAGGGTAGTGAAAAACAATAAGTATTATCTACTTGCACTCTTTCTTCCAATGAGAAACCTGCCTTATATAAAGGATACTTGCTTCAAGAATTAGAAGCTACTACTGTTTTCTTCCTACGGAATAATTTCAGTTTTACTCTTTAATGTATATTTTACATTTTTTATTTTATATCTGGTTGACTTACTCTCCTCTGGATATTTATAAGCCACTTGAAAGCTGTATTTATTGCTTCACCATGACTTTGTTATTTTTGATGCATCATTATGCATAAGAATAATTAATTTATTTTTCCTTTAGTTTACCTTTAACAGAAGAGCAGTTCTATTTCTTATTTTTAGCCATAAAAAGAAATAGTCCTTCTTTCCAGGGCTCAAAGACCAAAGATCAGATTCTCTGTTTTGTACACAAAGACAAATTTGATGAAATACCATTTCTTTATTGTTCACCTAACTTTTCTTTCATATGCTAATGGTGATAATGGTATTAATCTCCACACACAGACACATAACTTTGACATTCTACCTAAACATATCTCGATATTCTTCTCATAGAATGTACTTGTGCAGCAAGGTTTTCAACAAATTAATATATATGCATACTTCTGCATTTCTTTGTTCCTATTTGGTTGAGAGCTGGCAGAACTTATTTTTATCATCAGCTTCTGCTATTTAGTGTGTGCCAGACCTCTACACATTTTCCTGAAAAGGATATAAGTAAATATTCCTTCACCCATAGAAACACACAAAGTATAAGCAACTCACAAAATTACTGTAATTGTACTAAGAAAGAGTACCAAAAAAATCCACCAGGGAAACATGGATATAAAAGTTATAAAAGTGAACGTCTGACAAGGCATTTTTCATTGGGAGTGCCAGGAAATTAACAGTCATTTAATACAGAAGTGCTTTTAAAGCTTCTCTGTTCTACTAATAAAAAAACCATCTAACTAACCTTTACTCTTTGAAAGTGTGGGATCTAAAATGCCATTAATAATACTACCTAGGCAACTTGCTTTAGATTTTCTGTGTTATAATGTAAGGTTCCTCAAAAAGATGTCTGCTTTAAATTTGGACTTGGGCATAAGAGGGGACAAGAAGAGTTGCTTCTTTTTATTCCAAGTTAAGATTTAATACAATTGGTTTTAAATTTTACTATTATAATACATAATAAAAACTCCAATAAGAAAAACTCACTCCTGTCAGCTTCTTGATATTTCACTGTGGCATACTGTGTTAGCTTTCAGCAGTGGTTCTCTGTATGTCTCTTTGATTATACATATTTTGTCCATTATGCTACATGTTTCAGGTTTGTAGACTGGATGAACAAATCCTATAACTCTAACCCTCTGCTTGTACTATTTAAAGTGACTCTTTGAGACAGTCATTCAACTGAATCATTCCCTGTGGATATTTACTGATGTCATCTATTTTCACTGGAAAAAGAAACAAACCAACAAAAAACTACCGCTTAATGCTGTCAGAGTTTCAGAAGACAACACAGCTAATGGTAATAATGGCTACTACAAGAGATCAGAGCTATAAATTCCATTTTTCCTGGTGCACCATAAATAAAATAGTTCACTCACTTCGCTACAATAAATTACACTTGAGGAAATGTTTTGCCTGCTCTTTCCAATGAAAAGAAACAGTCCAAGAGCAGGACATTCATGTGTATGTCTGAACCCAGGTTGAGTTAGCGATGCACACAAATTCATCAGTTCAAGGTGTCTGCTCCCTGGATGAATACCACTGTATGGCAGTAGGAGGAGCAGTCACAGGGGGCAGTCAGGGTTGTGTCCTCCAAGGCACCATTCTCAGATGTGACATGTAAAGGCACTTCTTTACTTCCAAAACCTTAGCGTGCTGCCAAACGTGGTCGCCCTCACTGCCATTTTAGCACACTGTTTCAAATTGTATCTACACTGCAAGAAACTTCAGTATTACTTAACTTTTTAAAAGAGCAGGACACTATGCATGCCTTCTACATGCAAGCTTGAAAATCATGATGCAGACAAAAGATCACTCAAAGTAATTAATCCTCCATGTTCAAAGAGTACTGACTAAGTCATAAGTAAAAGGCTTAAACAAACCCAGACAGTTTTTTAAGGGTAAATCTCCAGCAGACAACAGAATAAGGCCTAGTGTGTTTGTAACAAGCAGAAAGTGTTCTACTTGGGTTTTACTTTTAAATTTGAAAAGGGGTGGTGATTCACAATCTGAATAATTTCTCTGAGTTTATTCAGGGTTGACAAATGTGTGATTAATTGGGAATCTAGAAAGAGTAGTTCTTCTAAAGTCTCTGGCATCAGGAGCTAGCTGATTAGTTTTCACTGAAATATTTCTTTAAAAAGCTTGAAAACACGATTTCAATGTAAGCTAATGCTTCAAAAATCAGGGTGTTAATAATAGTACCTGATGACTCATTGATCAAAAGCCATCATCAAAGTGAACAATGTTCTTTTAGACTATACATCAGCATAATGCTAACTTCCTAATTAAAAGTAAATTAACTACTGAACACTGTCCTAGGTCAGATCCAGAATAACAACACTTTTTTTTCAACGGGCAAGAAGTTCGTTCAGCTATCTTTAGACGCTCCTTAGACAATTACCACAAAATTTCCCCTGGACTTCTGGCACTTTTCGTTGATTGAGGTTAATTACTTGCATGACCTTCCGCAAGCCAAAAAACTTTTACTTTCTTAAAGGGCATTCAATAAACCTGTTCTCTTCTTGACTACAGAAAATGAGAATCTGGTTAAGTTTTTAAAACAAAACAAATATCTTAGAAATCTTTGTGAAAGGTTTTCTTATATATATATATATACATACATACATATATATATATATATATATATATATATATATAAAATTAAAGCATCATGAAATCCAGTTTCTCATCACTGAAGTTTCTTTTAATTTATTCTTTTAGGAACAGAGAATATTTCCTTCACAGCAAAAATAGAACTGGGCTGTGAAGGCCTTCAGAAGATCCAGGTTGGGCATCTGTGGCTCCCCTGCTCCATGGACACTATTGTCACTGTGCTATTATGTGCCCATGCTGATAACTGACTTTTCCCCTATCTTGAAGAGGATGACAGTTGAAGAACCAAATATTCAGGCAAATCCAAGCAAGTTTACAGTGAGTTAGTGATATAATTATCTTGATATATGTTTAACTATTCATGATACAATATGTCCCAGCAGAAAGGAAAGATGCCTTTCTAAAGACAAAGTACAAAATACACACAGCGGGCATTTAACATGTAAACATGGACCTTTCTAAATTATAGAGGGTTCTGTAGGCTATTTCATGACCTACAGCACTGCCCAGAATATCTGTGAGATTGCATGTTGTTCGTACATTTAAGAAGTTTTTCCCTTATGATGAAAGACTTAAAAAGGGTTTCTTAAAACCAGTTGTTCTCTGCACTCCTGTAGCAGATTGCCAGCCTGAAAGACTAATGCCTTATTAGGACACAAAGACAGGTCATCTAACAAAGGAAAAACGGTCTAAGGATACTCTCTCCAAGTAACTGATTGTCTCAGATCACATTAGGGTCAAATACCTACTCCTAGCCATTAGCATTTGGAGTTTCATTGATCCTCCTACCTTAGAAACCACAGGAAACTCCCAGGGAATAGAGTAACATTAGCAATTTTCTATTTTACCATGGTTTAAAGTATTCTGGCTGTGACAGCCATTCCTTACAGCTGGATTTGTTTCTGAATGATGTTATATTAAAGCTAACATGTATTACACCAAATTTTTATCCCTCCAATGAAAGAGAGAACCAGTATGGAGATTTTTCTGTATTCTCTAGTTATTAATGCTGCATTCCTCATGTTCTCTCTTTTATACTCAGAGACTTGATATTGCTGCAAACTTTTTTTTTTCCTCTCACAAGACAATAGCTGTGACATTGCAAAGTTCTGCATGTAGCAGGTTTTGTCACATGCACAAATATGCTGCAAACACAACGATGCAGTGTTAAGCTTGCATGCTTAAAACAGCAAAATCTGCAAAATTCCCAAGTAAGGATCCAACAGCATTGTTAGTTCATTCAGATTGTCAGGTCTGTATATTTCATACTGTATACTGCAGACTCAATTATGACCACCAAATTAAATTTTGAGAGAAAGATGGTTACAGATGATGATGCTTTCTATAGATAGCATCAGTTATTATCTTTGGGGACAGATAGCATCTATCTTTATAGATAGATAAAGACAGCTACTTTTCCTCTCTTTGAGTTCTTGCTTCTCCACTCCAATTATTCATTAAAGCAACTTCTGTGAATCATTTGTTGGTCTTTTAATTTGATTTCCTATATTGGAATAAAGAAAACACTTGCAAACCACTGTCCCGAATCTTCTGAGTATTTTCAGATGATAAACAGGGTTGACTTGGCTTGAACCATAATAATCTATTAGTGACCATTATATAAGCAACAATCAGCCAAAATGTAAAAGCATGTCAGAGGTCCTCCTTGGGAAATTTCCCAGTTGTTTTACTGGAAAATACTGCAAAGCAGGGAAAAGTTGAGGATCTGGCTCTTAGCTATTAAAAAATGTGAGTCCTGAGGGAATCTGCTGATGTAGTTGGCAAGCCATTCTCAATGATATTTGTAAAGTCATGGCAGTCAGGTGAGGTCCCTGCTGACTGGAAAAAAAGCCAACGTCACTCATTTTTAAGAAGAGCAGAAAGGGCATTCCAGGAACCTATCAACCTGCCAGCCTCACCTCTGTGCTGAGGAAGATCATGTAACACGTGCTAAGACACATGAAAGAGAGGGAAGTGATTTTAAAATCAGCATGACCTGGCCAATGAAGTGGTCTTCTACAATAGCATAACTGCATCCATGGATAAGGGAAGAGGCGCTGATGTCATCTACCTGACTACAGAGAGGACTCTGATATGATCCCCCACAACATCCTTCTCTCTACGTTGGAAAGATATGGATTTGATGTTTGGATTGTTCAGTGGATGAGAAACTGGTTGTGAGACTGTTCAGAGAGAGTGATGGTCAATGGCTCAAAGTACAGATGGAGATTGGTGACAAATGGTGTCCCTCAGGGGTCAGTAGTGGGAGCAGCACTCTTCAACATCAATTAAATTGACAGTGGAACCAAATGCACCCTTGCTTATGTTTGTGGATGACACCAAACTGGGGTGCAGTCAACACACCTGAAGGATGGGATGCCATCCAGAGAGACCTAGACAGGCTAGAGCAGTGGGCCCAGGAGAACCTCACAAGGTCTTGCACCTGGGTTGCAGCAACCCTCACTATCAGTACAAGCTGGGGAAAAAAAAAGGAGTACAGCATCACAGCTCTCTTTCTTCCTTCCTTTACTCCCTCTCTTCTGTTCATCAGTTCCTTTCACTACATCACTGGCAAAGTTTCAATTCAAAGGCAAGGATTATAATACTATATAATGTAGTAATTTATCACATGACATACTATTATCCATTTAAATACAGTACATTTATATAGTACTATGCTACATATGTAGTATAAAAAAGCATACAGTAACACAATAGTATACGCTATTATATAGTATTCTACAATATTATACTGTAGAGGCAGCAATTAAAATAAAGACAACCTCAATGAAGGAGGTATAGAGTTTTGTAGTTTTTTTATGACCTGGCTATATGACCAGTGACAGAGGCCTGATAACTCTTCAAATATACTCACACTATGTGAGTATCCATAAACTCAGCTCAGTTTCACTTATGTACAGTGCAAGTGAAGTTTCACCAGTGAGATATACATTTGTACTCACATAAATGCTGGCCAAATTAGGTAGTCAACTCTTTAACAATAACTTATCGCTTCAACTCTTATGCTTTTTATCAAGCTTTTTTTCATAAAGTTTTTGAATGATGTTAGTTTTTTTTTTTTTTTTTAAATGAAAGCAGACACTCTTACGCTCCTTCTGATATGAGATCTCTATTTAGGTATGAACATTCAGTGAGCAACAAATTAGCCCAGTGGAGCCTAACATGTCCTTTATCATGCTGAATTACCACCATACAGTGTGAATGAGCATACATTCAGCTACTTCTTCTAAGTGAGATCAATTAGAAGTTGAAGTGAACAAACGTAAATCTACAGCTTCAAATGCTTAAAAAGCTTTTTATGAGACCCTAAGGAAATGTAACCTGGGAATAATTGATGCAAGTAACAGCTCTGGTGTAATTTTGCTAGCTGTGTTGCTGTTCCTAGGTTTGATGCAGACCTCTCTTCAAATGCAGTGGAGTGACTGGAGTAAGAAAAAGAATGAGCAAGAAGAGGGAGCACGAGCAGTTAACACCGTTTGGCACAAACTGCCCAAAGAGAGAGTGCATTCTTAAAATAATAAGTAAAATTGCCAGATAATTGACAGGCAGTGCTTCACAATACGGGAGACTTAACAAGCGTTAGCACTGTATCTTCTCTCTTTCTGAAGAAAGATAGGCTTCAGAAAAAAATTCTTAACTATTTAGCTCTCACAATAGGTTTTGTTTCCTTGACTACCAGATATAAAATGTAACGTTCTGATGTATTAACTCAGTAACAGATTGAGAGACCTTTATTCCACACTAGTAATACGTCAGGATATTATGAAATTTATTCCCTAATAACGGTTTTTTTGTTGTTGTTGTTTTCAAATGCACGAAGTTCAATTTGTTGCCTGCAAAGATATGAACAACCTCATGTCTCATAGAGACAACCTTTTGTCTCTAGATTGCTGAACACTTGTTTTACACTGCACTGAGGTTAACTGTCTTAATGTTGCACATACAACATTAGATATGGTGATATTCTGTTACCTTCACCATTTGGAATTATTAATGAGAAAAATGTTTTATTACTAAAACATTCAAGTACTCATCCACTTCTTAAACAATACCAATTCCTAATTAAATAGTTATAAACAATGGATTAAAAATATACACATGATTTTTTTTTTTTTTTTTTTTAAATAATCACCGAAGCTTCGATACTTTCCAGGAAAGAGAATTCAACTTCTAGCAGCAAGAACTCAGGTGGCATTTGCAGTGACTGCAGACCACCTATGATAACTGCCAACATCCTTGGAATCACAGAATTGCTCAGTTGAAAAAGACCCTCACGATCATCAAGTCCAATCGCGACCTAACCATACTACCCTAACTCTAACAACCCTCCACTAAATCATGTCCCTGTGGTTGTGTGCCTCAGAGTACTTGTGGAACACTTGTGAACTGATCTCCAGCAGCTCAGAAACACTCATAATCTAGGATTTACTTTTAAGATTATTTTTATTAACTGATTTATTAATTGATTTTATTTCATTCAATAGATTTATTAAATCATAGAAACTTCTAACATTTCCTTCTTATTAATAGTGTGTCATGGAAATTTGCTGCATTTTGGGGGGATTCAGAAAAAATTAATGATTTTCTAGATAAGGCTCCCTTCCCAGCCTCAAAACTAGATTAAAAGATGACTAGATTTCTTCGTCCCTCGTGTCTAAGTGCCACTCTTTCCTAAGAGGATACAGTTTTAAATGGTCTTCTGCTGTATTCTTTACCCCCATAAAATTCTGTTTTCCTTCCAGTAGTTTTCCAATGAACTCAAATTTTTTTTTTAAAAAAAGCTGATTACATCATTTCTTTGACCCAACAATCTGTTAAAAAACAGTTAGGTAAACTATTACACAGTGCTATTTTCTTCACAAAAGTGGGTGTTTAACACTCATTCCAAATTTCTCACAAATATATTAGAACAGACCCCATTCAAGCAGCTAGTGCGAATCAAACACGCCATATTTCCTGACTGATTTTATCTGGTAATATGAGGAATATCTTTTCCAAACAAGAAAGCAGGATTTGTAGTTCCCAGTATGCAGAGAGCCATCAAATAATGCCAAGACAGTTTTTGTTTATAACTCTGTACCACTGGCTTTGTTGATATGTTCCTAGTTTTCTTAAGATCCTATTATCTCTTCTCATGCTTTATCCTTTCAACAGAGTCACTTGCTGAGAACATTATAGTTGAGGGAGAGAATAAGCTATTTTCCCGTTCATGCCATCTGTCTGGATTTAAAAAATTCAGCATGGCCTCTCTCATTTGCTCCTCTTTTATGTTTCTTAGACACCTCTGGGATATTTACTGGACAGACACTGCTGTCAGAAAGTTTTGTTTGTTTTGCTGCCTGCCGGAACTACGGAAGAAATAATTCTGCCGTTCAGTTATACTGTATGACATAACAGAAGCCAAAATCCTTTTCTACACATCAAATAGGAAGAAAATATATGAGGTATGATTTTGATTTACTAGAAAATATGATTTAGCCCTGCCAATTCCATTTTTGGATTTGGCATGGGCTAGTCAGGCTTGGAGAATTTTCATTTTACAACCTATACTCACAAAATCAAGAAAGCACTGGAGGGGGCAAGGAAAAAAATACATGCTTCCCTCTTCTTCTTGAAAAACCTTGAACTCTCATCTATCACAGAATGCCCTAAGCACTGTTGCATGTTTAGAGAAACATCCTGAAAAGCACTTTGAAGACCACCAGATGAACAGTGTTGGACAAGTGTTTCCCATCTACTGAAGGGAAGATGCAATTCCTCTTCTTAGATTAAATCTAGCCCAGCATTTCTGTTCCTGTGTTTATAACATAAATGTTTCTTGATACAGAGATGAAACATACCGTCCAAGGCCAAATATAACATTTTTGTATGATACTATATTGTTTCCCTTTGGTGACTCAAAGTCTCTTTTTAATTAGATGGCTGAATCAAAAGATTTGCCAGTGTTGCAGTCCCTTTAACTCTTTATAAAGATAAGCCATCCCTGACACCGTGGTAACAGTATCAAGTTCCACTGATCCAATTTCTCTCATGTAAACAGAACGCCTCAGTCCAAAGGAGACAGCATCATTTTTTTCTGAATGGTAAAGAAAGCAATGGTCTATAGGGAACAGAACGATGTCAGTAGAGTTTTTAAGTACACCAGTTTATAACAAAGTCTAAAGTAAAGAGGTCAAATTTTTCTTTACATCAATGAAATAAATTCTCCAACAAGGACAGTAAAAATCATCCACTGCTACATGTGTCGCAATAAGACATTACCAGAAAAATGGAAATAATCTCAAAAATAATCTCAGTTATCTCATTTTATTCAGTTTCATTTTCCCAACTTTCAAGGAAAACAAACCTTTTTGATAACTGTTCCCAGAAAGCTCACAGAAGTGCTGAGAGTTGCATTTAGAGAGGAACAAAGGACAAGCTGTGTTAACAGTTTGGAGGGAAAAATAATTTCTCGGAGCCCCTATAACCTCTGATGTTTACTAGCATCATCAGTTGTCATACGTCCTGCTCTAAAAACAAACACATATAATTACTTCCTGGATGGTGTTTGCTTAAAATACTCTGATTTGATTGCTTAGTTGAGACATCATTGAATCACAAATATCTTGTGATCACAGGTCAAGATGAGAAACAACAGTGCAAGCAGTGCGCTGCAGTTACTGTCTGGTTCAAGCAGCAGATGGGCAGCTTTCCGGAAAAAAAAAAAATCTGCCGACTGGCAGGAGAAATGTTAGAGTGAGAAAACAATATCTCAGTTTTGTGGAGACAGCTCCTGCAGTGGCATTCATTTTTATCACGAGATGGACTTTGTCTCACCATGAGCTTTCAGCTGCAGCACAGGGAAGAAGAATTTTTTTTCGTTCCCTCACTCTTTTTCATGCACAAACGCACATCTTCAGTGTCACCAAATAATTAACTAAATTAAATCTCACATTAATATTAATTTGCTCACATACGCTCAATTTATTCAATCTTCAGTTACCAAAGCTTCAACTCACGGTCTCTCTTGAATGAGGTTTAACACACAGGTACCTTTTGCTGATTTGGACAACTGCAGTGTTAGAAGTTCAGCCAGCGATGAAATTCACTGCTCACAAGTCAAAAATTTCAAGACAGTATTATGCTGTTATTTCAGCAAGAACTTACAAATCATTGAATGAGTAAGGACAAAATGTACATACACTGTTACATGTCTAGTGGAAGTTATTTTTGGCTTGCAACAATAATGGCTTACATAAGGAAGTGTCTCACATCAGAAACTGAAGTACCTTGTGCTGTACATCTGTTTATGTCAGGCCTGTGGTTTAGCCATGGCCTGAACTACTCACTGCTACATAGGAAACTGGAAAGAAGAGAACAGTAAAGAAGGTCTAAGAAGGAAAGAGGGGAAGGGAGATTCATCTGAGAACACAGTATTAATACCATACAATATGTTCATAATGAGTGGGCAATTTGTAAAAGAGCAGCATTTAAACTCTGAAAAATCAAACAACTAAATTGAAACCTTAAAAAAGAACAAAATAAAACGTAAGAATTAGCAGAATTATCATCAGCAGCAGATAGACTGAAAATGTGATATCCAGAAATACGCATGCGGAAGGGCAGCCATTTGCAAGCGTAAGTGCAGACCATTTATCATACTTTAGGTGAATTCCTCAATTATTATTATTATTTTTTTTTAAACTTTCAGACTCCCAAATTAGAATCACATGACAAATGTCTGTACACTACTTTTTTTCACATATATTCTTACAGAGTTTTGGTTCAGAACCTCAGTTGCACTAGGACAAGACAAGATTTCCTACTCTCATTATTCTCTTTTTAATTACTTCATAGAATCACCAAGGCTGGAAAAGACCTCTAAGATCATCCAGTCCCACTGTCCACCTATCACCAATATTTCCCAC
>JAOWBP010001760.1:37399788-37427633 GCA_028571105.1 Tragopan temminckii | reverse complement strand
TTCTTGAAAAGTACTGTTATTTCTACTGCCAAAAAATCACTGACCTGTATGATATGACCTATTAGCAAAAACATTTCTGTTTTCCAAAATTTCACCATTAATTGTGCATAGTCTCTACTTAGAGGTGTGTTTCTTTTCACTGTGTATCTTAAAATATGTAACGAATGATTTAGTCAAGATTCTGCTCATTTTTGCTGAGTGCAAGGAGAAAAAAACGAAGTCTGTTTGGACTGTCATTTGTACAACTCATTTTCTTACTTTAACTATTCAGCAGCTTCTAAAACCCATGAAAGCAAAGCATTCTGGAATGGACATAGTCTGCACGATGAAGTAGTCATTCCTAAGCCACTGTACTGTATTTCAATAGTTTACAGAGATACAGCGTCCCATTCTCTTATAAAGGACGATTCAGTGTCACCAGTGGAAAAAGTAAAAGTCCTTTTTTCCAATTTTTCTAACATCCTAAAAAAGCATTTGTTTTCCACAGAGCTGATAGAAAAATGTATGTTCTTACCCCACAGCCTATTCCATTGCCTGGTTCACATACAATTTTCCTCACTCCTGGTTCGGGTAGCAGACCCGCTCCACAGCTGGGAGTTGGACACAGCAGGCCGCCCATCTGCAGCACGCACTCCTCTGCACCATAGCGCTGGTAGCGGTTGTACTGCAAAACAACAGACAGGTGTTAAACTTCCAACTGCAAAGAAAAAAACAACCCCACAAGCTTAGAGCTTGAATCTATCCCACATATAGAGTCGGCCGTCCTAATGGCTTAGATGCTAAGTTCAGCTTACTTGACAAATGCTTCAAACTGTGTAGATCACTAAAAGAGGTGTCATAGAATCAGAGTAATGGAATAGCTTACATTGGCAGGTACATCAAAGATCACCCAGTTTCAACTCCTCTGCCATTGGCAGGGTTGCCACCCACCAGATCAGACGGCCCAGGGCCCATTTTGCTCCAACTCACTTTGCATGCATCATTCAGTTATCTTTTAAACAACTAGAGAACTGTGTGCAACACTAAAATCAAGAAACAAGTAGATTGTTCCTGTGAATGATGCTGAGAACTCTTATACTGATATACCAAAATTATTGTAAAAATCATAAATATAGTTCAACAACAAACACTGATAAATGCTGTGTACACATTGAAAAGAATCCACAGAAAGACCCAGAATAATGTTTTTGAGCCAAACAGTTGCAAAATTCAGTCAGTCAATTTCCATTTCAAAATACATTTCATGATACTGATTGATAAAACAGTTGTCTCAGATCCACTTAATTTAATATTAGATGCAGGTGACTTTACTTTCAGGGTCTTCCAGAAAATTCTCTTAGTTTCTGCAGTTTTCATCTAGTCTCATACCAATAACTTGCAGGGCTTTGGAAATGTCTCCAATTTAATGTTGGACACACTGACATACAGGAATATTGAATAACACACCCATTCTATCCTCTGAGACAAAAAACGCCCACTCTAAGATGACTGATGACACAGCAATAACTTTCCCTGGTCTAACTTATCGTGTTTTCAAACTGAGATAAACTGAACAAGTCCAAATCATGCTGTGAACATGTAAATCACATCCACTCTAGGGCTCTGCACTGGCGCAGTTCCACCCTAGTGGCTATAAAACCATGCTACAGATTCACCTATAAATCTGGTCTACTGTAGAGTGAAATAAATGAAAGAATTTCATTTAAACAGCCCCATGAAAACAGGAAAATCTAAAAGGCCAAAGAAAAAGGGAGTAGCATGAATTTTCTTTTAGAGCAGAATGACTTTACGGTGAGCTAAAGGAACAGAACAAACTTTAAGTTGCAATGCTCACAACAGTATTTAGTGCTTCATAAATTTTTCTCTTCTAACTGCTCATGAAAATCCACTTGTTCCCTTTTTCTTGGATAACAAACAAAAACCTGGTTGTGATTCTGTCAGCATTCCCATTATAAATTCTCAGCTGAAAAAAAAAAAATTATTTCTAGTTTCTAACTTAAAATAGAGGTCATGAAGAGACTGCTCTGGTCACCTCCCTTTCTTTTGATTCACAAAAGCACAGGATAGGTAAGATGGGAATCAATCTGTCTTCTTAAGCTGCAGGTAGGAAATGATCCTCTTGGCAAGATGGACAAAGAAGTTGTATTCTGCCTGAAAAGTTTGATATTTTATAGGATTTCAGCACAGAATTCATGCATAATTATAGCGCTCTTGTGTGATTTTCACACAATAAAAGCCAAACGAGTGAATCAATACAATGGCTGGAAAGACAAAAGTGCATTTGCACATCCTGATATCTAGTTATCAGCCAGTTTCCTACTTTCAAAGCTCAGATACATTTACAAGATCATGGAGTCATAGAACAGTTTGGGTTGGAAGAGACATTTAAGATGATGTAGTTCCAACCCCTCTGCTATATGCAGGGATAACTCCCTCTAGACCAGGTTGCTAAAGCCCCATCCAGCCTGGCCTTGAACATCTCCAGGGAGGGGGCATCCACAACCTCGCTGGGCAACCTGTTCCAGTGATCTGTCATAAGAAGCCATTTTCCTTATTCCTTGTGCTTGTACAGTAGCTCAGTCAAACTCAGCAACAGACTAAAACATGTAATAGCAGAATATATACATGTTCTATCATACATAATTTGCTGATTTATATGCTGTATTCTGTGATCTGAAATAAAATGTCTCACTTTACATTAAGGAGCATTTACAGAAGGTTTCTAAAGGCCAAACACTATTAATGAATTATTAATTAGCAACATTAATATAGTGACAGATTACATCTATCAGAGGTATTTCCTCTTGATATAACACAGCCATACATATCACACAATCCTGACGCAATCAATATGCTTAAAAAAGTTAAAAAGAAGTTGCAAAAGCACGTAAATGACTTTGGAGTATGTGATTGTGTTTTTCATCACTTGTCTGGAGATTTAAAGTAGTATTCACTTAATTTAATTTCAGTTTCTACAGTGATGATACCTACGGTTGTATAAGTTGCTTAGACTCATTTGCCAGGGAGAGACAGGATGCAATTTGTCTTTTCTCTTTTAGATATATACCTTAGTATGAGAAGAACCGAGTCTTAGAGTGCCCTGCTGTATTAATAATAAAGAGAAATCAGACAGTTTACCAGATACTGACACCTGACATTAGGTAACTCCCATAATAGTTGCGTCAGAACCAGTAATTCTGATCCTAAGTCACTGGGCCAAGCTATTTTTGAATCCAAGGATTAAGTATCCAAATAAGTTAGACTGTGAATTACCTACACAACATTCTTTCTTCAAAAGTTCAAAACATTTAACCTAAGCAAATCGTATAGGCTCCAAATATACAGAACGTGAAGAGACAGCTATCCCAGTAAGGGAATTTATTCTGACTTAAATGTGATGTCTGAGATAGGTGGGATAAATCACCCCAAAGAAGTGTTTTAGCTGAAGCTCAGAATACTAACTTAAGTTAGACACCTAGCACTTACAGAGCTGTCACTGGAAGATTAACTCCTCTGTTCATTCAAAATATTTCACATTATCTATTACTCAATTATTAACAGTGTGCACCCTATTTAGTGATGCACTCACCAAGTGAAAAGTGTTCTGCATGTTAAAAGTAAGAAAAATATTGCAAATTATTTTTAGGAAAAACTTCTGAAAAATGTAATATATGGAAAACTTGACTGAACTGGCATTCATAGCACCTGATTTCAATTTCTGTCAGCAGCACAGCCTTCCTGTGTTTTTTACATAAGTCACTTAATCTATGCTTCTCATCGGTTCCCCATTTGTAAAGAGGTAGAGTGATACTTGCTGATTTCACTGTAGTGTTGAGAGGCAAAATCCATTAATAGTTATGAGGACATCAAATACTATGGTAATAAGAGGCATAGCATTACACAAAAATCACCAGTTGTCTACTGCTGCTAGAAATCAGCTTTTGAGCAAAGCATGCAAGGCATTAGAAATATGCCTTAGAAATATAGGTAGATATATAATTGCCAGATTTACCACAGAATCGTGTATTTCAATATGTATTTGGAAAAATAAGTTTATAAAATATGATTTACTCCAAACATTTAGTGCTAAGACAGATAAAGGTACAGAAACAAGATACTTATAAAAGATAATGATATATATATCTTTTTTTTTCCTGTGAAAACAGCATTCTGCCATGGACTTTCCCCTTGGTTTGCTAATTGTCCCAGCCAATCCAAATCTATACTTTCCACTGAATAAAATTTTGAGTAGAAAAAATCCCCAGCTCTACTTCTGGTATTTTAACCACATCGTAAAGGTCTTTCATGCAAATTTTGCTCAGAAAGAGTTGTCAGGGCCTTTAGAAATTATTTTCATAAATGATTATAAATTATATTATGACATGGACACAGAAATTGGATAACAGTAACCATTTATTCCCTGCTCCCCACTTTGCAGATTGGGATGATATCCCTGGAGAGTTTGAATAGTACCAAGTTTTCAACCAGAGGAAATTCAATCACTTAGTATTCTAAATCGGTGATAATATAATTGAAATCACTGGGCTGATAGAAGAATGAAACAGGGTCAGATATACATTGCTCTACTTTAAGGTTCACTGAGATTTAGATATTAAGACAAACCTGAAATGCACCTGGATGCACAAAACCCTTGTGAAATATATTTTGTGAATACAGTGCTTTCTTGCTATATTACATAACTCGCAAGCTATGCTTTAATATGCCTCGTGCTATGTATTTTAATGCCACTTTTAAAATTTAGGCATAGTTTTTTTTTTTTTTTTTTTTTTTTTTTTTTTTCCCCTTAAGCCTAAAAGGATCTTCTCAGTAATAGCCTCACAGGGAACTCTGGACAAAAGTTAAACAGGTAGATATAAAGCCAAAATTTCTAATCTCTACAAGATAATTTAATTACTTCCTTTTTTTTAATCTGCGTGCAATGGTCTCAGAGGAAAGAAAATCTACTTTCTGGAGTCAAATTCTTTTTACTGCTCATATAAATCAAATAACCATCTGTGCTACAAAATTAGATTGTGGAGACTATTAGTCCATAATGTAGACTAAGCATTTTATTTATATGTATTATACACATACAAAAATAAAATAAAATTAGTTACATAATGCAATTATGTAACTTAAAGTATAAAACCCTTACCACACATTGGAATAACAAAAGCACTTATAAAAGAGGCAGCATATCAATGACTTTAAAAATAGATTTAAAAAAGATTGATTGCGATGGTTGTCCATCATTATGTGGTTCATTGGACTACCTTTGGTTTATTTTTCCTGAGTTACTGGGCTCCAATGCCTCGATAGAATAGGAAGATTAAGTTCAAAGCATCAGCTTTTTACTCCCTCGGGATCACTGAGCACCACAGAGGAGAACAGAAACAGAACCACTTTACACAGGGCTGCAATTTGAATGACTTTGGGAAAAAGCATAAGGCAGTCTCAAGAAAATACTTCAGATAAGGAACCCATGACTAGACCAATACAACACAGTTTATGTACAAAATAAAATTAGGACAGAGAGAGGGGAAATAAATTTCTTGAAGACTGTACGGCACAGAATGGTAGAAAGCACAAGAGCACAAGGTGAGGAGTATGAAAATAATAATTAAGAAAAAATACTGTGAAGAGAGAACATTGGAGAAGCATGTATTGGAAGTCAAACTGAACACACAAGAGGCAATACGACACAGGGAAGAAAGCTGACTAAGCACACTGTACGGTTTGACACCATATTAACAAACTACTGAAAGTTTTATTGTTTTACAGCAGGTATTTATGGTATTATACTGAACGCTGGAAATCAACATTTGATTCCTTCAGACCCTTGTGAGCATTCCTTTGTCCCCTACAAATGGCAAACCTCAAGGCTCGTAACTTATGCTTTTATAAATTGCACAACTGAGATTCACTGAAGTAGAGAATGGCTCAAAGGAACTGCACTTCTGAGGCCACAAGAGTCAGTGTATGCATATTCCATGAAAGTAGATCAAGTTCGCCTAAGGGATATAAGAATTCTAACTTGTTACACCTGCCTGAAACCCTGAACACTGTAGTTCAAACATTTCCTCTGCATTCAATAAAAGCTTGGGTGGAAGAGAATTTCTCTGTTTTTTTTTTAGAAGGATGTTTTTCATTGATAGGTTCTATAGAGAAATAAACAATGGAAATTTGGTTCCTACACCAAATGACATTTTTGTTTGATTTTGACAAGACAAGAAAATAACTGTTTTGATCACAAGTACTTTTCTCTCTTATTTCTCCCTCATTTTTTATTTCTCTCACTACTCTAGTGCACAGGCAACCTGGAGAAAAAGAGTAAGGAAGTAGGAATGCTCTGTCTGTGACAAGAACACAAAGAGTATAAAGTTCTTGTAAGCAACAAAGTTGAGGAACTCACTTGGATGTCAGTTATTTCAGGAAGAAGATTGTTAAGACACATGCAAAAAGACAAAAAATACAAATGTTCTGTAATATGTATTTAAAAAAACTCTAGTAAATATTGCAAGCAAAAAAAAAAAATCATTGCCACACATATGTATTTCACAGTCCTTATAAAATCCAAATTCATGTTATATGATTTCTGTTCATACTGCGCTCTTTTCATACTAGATTCCCATGTCTTCTAAAGTTACATCTCATAGGAATAAGAGCACAACCCCACATCACCTTTGAAAAGCATGGGAATGTGCATCTGCTGATTTTCAAAACAGAGTACTCTTTGCAAAAGCTTCCCCCAGCTCATTAGGAATAAGTATCTCCATTCAGGCTGTGTCTGATTTTAGGGCTATATAAACACCCACGACATTTGTAAAGAAAAAGTGAGCAGTGCTACAAGCTGCAGTAGTAGCTGATAGAAGAAATCTGTTAAAATTGATCATTCCCCTGTCAAAATATCAAGAAACTGGCCAATACATTCTGCAAAGTTGTCAGAGCAGATGATATAGTAGAGAAGTGTAGCTATACATTACTTTTCAGCTTCTTTTCCTGCCACTAGGATGTGATCGGCTTTGTCTGTTCTGTGACCTGTTGGGGGCACTCAGGTATAGCAGCAGACTCCTCTTGCAATATTTGTTTTCCCTTTCAGCCTTCAGATGTAGCTGCTATTTTATTCATGAATCACAATATTCCATTTAAACAATTAAACAAGATTTTTTTATCACTTTGGGGAGAAGAGGGAAATTTCTCAGATAGTCATTAGGGAGGCTCTCTAACAGTTCACTGCAAGTTTGTATATCATAGTGTTGAGGTCTGAATTAAAGTGTTCTCTGCTGTTTCTGGCACCGGCTTTTTGAATTACCAGCCTTATACTGTATTTGGACACAGCCCATATTTACTGCATCTTTAACATATATTTGTAAGCAGCTTGTATGATCATGACTTGTAGAATCATTTATGTTTACTTGGAGACAGCCAGCCTGACAGGGCAAATGGTTGCTGCAGGAGACTGTAACTTTCTTATATTGTGCTCTTTCTCAATAGCTCACCAGTTAATAAATCTTTCATCCCGTTCCTGAATATCTCTCAAGGTACCTATGAAATGAAGCGGTTAGACAGCAGGTTGGACTGCATCCATTATGCTAGGGGAAAATGATGGATTATGGATAGCGACACTGAACTGCAAGAAAAAGCTCTACAGAACTAAGGCCAGTTAGATGGCTTCAGGTTTTACCCTTCATGGGACTGCGCATCCAGGAGACTCTCTGTGCCTCATGCAAGCTTTTGTGCACTGGGACTATCTGTGAAAAGGAGATCCAAAACAACTCAGTCAAAGCTGCTTTCTGAACCTTTTCCTGCATCTCTTCCATTCATGTAATGTATCAGGAAATCAGCAACTAGAAAAAGAATAATGATCCAAGACATGAATAAGCCTTTTTATTTTCTCCAGCTCTAGAAGAGGCTTATCTTTGGAGACGTTTCTAGGTCATACTCTCTGGCGCCTTCTCAAAGTGTCCATTACTGAATGGGGTAGCAATCTGTTGCTAAATATATTTGTGTTGCATTTTAAATCAATTACTCTGGAAGCCAGTTATATCTGGTAACTTAGATATCCACAATGCATATGATGTACCAGAGGAGGTTATACTCTTTTATTTCACCATATAGACTCTTTCCATAAAATCTACAAACAATTCCCTGTTTAAAAGCTACCTTAATGTCTCCAATTAAATCTTAAAAGACAGAGTTTCTAGCAAGAATGAATTTCCTACACCACACATTTTCCTGAGGGAATAGGAGACATGGGAGATTTACATGTCAAAGAGACTAATGAGAATTTAGACTATTTGGAAAACAATTTTATTATTATAGAACTTTTAGCAAATATTAATCAGTTAACTTCTCACACTTCAAGTAAAATATAAAGCATTTATTTCTGAGCATTTTCATTCAGTGCTTATGTTTAGATAAAGAAACAGTTTATTTGGATAAACAGATTGGTAGGTAGGCACATTTCCCAGTGGACTGATGATTAAAGTGGCTCAACACCTTTACCTCTCAATGACATTAATAAAAATATATATAAACTCATCATTTACTAGAAAAAAATATGCAGTGAAGAAATGGTAGAGATCATTGTTTTTTATTAGAAACAGATTATTGATTTTGACTGAAATTTTGTTGATAAAAGTAAGAGAGTTGATGAAGCAGGCATCTCTAAGACATTTGTCTTGGTGCTGCATGGCATTTTGATTAAGTATCTAGAGTAATGCAAAATTAATATGCCATAAATTAAGAGGATTAAAATTTAGCTATCTGGCAGGTCTGAAATATAATTGTAAATAGGTAATCATCAATAGGCAGATATATTTCCAAAATGATCCTGAAGGTATTGATTCCTGGACTTATGCCATCTAAAATTTTTATCAATGACTTGGAAGAAAACCAAGGAATACAGAACAGCAGTGAAAAAGTTTGCAATAATCTGAGGAGTAATGAACAAGTGAATCCATGCTATAGGGCTGTCAGAGCTGTTGGTCAGGTGAGTTTAATCAAACAGCTTACTTTTCAGCTATTTTTCTATGGAGAACTAGCATAGGGCACAATCTCACATTGGGATTTCTGTCTGGGAAGCAGTGTTATTTATTGTGATCTGAATCTGAGCTGTGTCCACACATGTCCGAAAGCACTAAGGCAAATCTTCGATGAATAACTAGAAATCTCTAGAAGGGAAACTATGTTCCTTACTGGGCAGTCACTACTTTAAATGAAACCAGCAAGTAGCTACACTGGAAATGCCTGTGTAAAACTAAAAAATTCCTTCATTCTGTCTGAAATATTTATCAGTCTGGCTGCCTTTTGCTGTGAATGCAAATTGTTTAGATCTGTTTTAGGGGTATGGTAGCTCTTTCTGAGTCACATTCATACATTTGAATGTGTTGGGGTTTTTTTTCTGTTTTTGTTTTTGTTTTTTTGTTTTTTGTTTTTTGTTTTTTTGGTATGATCATTGATTGCCTTTTGGTAGAACAAAGTGAACTGAAAATATAAAATATATGGACACTGAGGAATGGCAGTTACGCAAAGTAGGAAAGGTGATGGCACTGGTAGAGTAGTGGAAAGAAAAGAGACTGGCAATTTTTATCTTTCATTGCTGAAAGGTATAATAGGATTTAATGTTTTTAAGAGATTTGTAAACAAATAATGGATGTCTTTCCCAGCAATGTACTCCCATTTAAACAAGAATTAATCCTAGAAATTCATGTAATGTGGATTCTAAAGGAGATCAGAAAAGATTATCACAATAGTCCATTCTGCTTTTATAATCTGGCCTTAAATATATAAGCATTTTAAAAATAAATCAAGTTTGTACATGTAGCAGTAACCTGCCTCTGTTATTCCTTGACTGTTGCTTGGATTTGAAGAAAAGATTTGTTGATTGATAATGCTGAAATTCTAATTAGTCTGAATAAAACAGTGTTATAATTAATTATGAATTTTCTATCTAGTATGCATGAAAACAGAAAAAAACTCCTTTAAAAAAGTAAACACATAACAAAAATAAGAGAGGTTATTAGATAATTTTTTTTTCCTGAAATTCCTTCCTCTCTTCATTTAGATGTATTTTAGGCTTTTTTTTTTTTTTTTTTTTTTTTTAAAAATTGGTTTTGCACCTACTTTTCCTTAACTATCAAAGAGCATGCTGATTTCAAACAAGAGCTACTGTGGTCATCACTGGATTCAAGACAACAAAGCTTTTATAGAGACACGACATAATTGCAATATTCTTCACGCCTTTGTGGGTTTAGGGAATAATTCAAGTAGCATAGCAATGTTCACTACTTCAAAAAGCATTTATTAAGACTGTAATGATAATCACTGTACCTGAATAACCTGTTAGTGCAGCCAGTTTAAGAGAAAGACAAATCTTTACAGGGCTGATCCATTTTGTAAAATAACTTCCTAGCTGCATATTTTTACACTCCTAATGCTTGCTAACAAAAGTTTTTCATCTGTTCAAGTGTAGTCACTACAAATAGGAGCAATTTCATGATGAAAATCAGTAAAACTACCTCAAATGTTCTGAGTGGCAAACATATAGTATTTGCTTGATTAGCAAAATTCATTAAAATTCTCCACTCTCTTCAAGACTTTTCTTATCATTGGCAAAAAATAGTCTTTTCTTTTAAGGTTCCTCATGGTTTACATAACATCTCACTTCTGACAATCATGTATAACATCATCTAGTTCAATACTAAAAAGATGTAAAGGTAGGAGAGTGGAATAAAGAAAGAAAGATTACATTGGTAAGTCTCCAGTCTGACATCTCCTAACATCAGATTTGCAGTCTTAACTCTTTAAGCCTTCATCTTGATGCCTACCACTTCTGCTTCTAAAAAGCAAACACAACAAAAAACAACAAACCCACAACAGAAAGTTCATCAACTAAATTCTATTGCTCTGTCAGTGGTTGCTACCAAGGCTGGGATGTACTACTCAGACCACTACCAATGGAATTATCTACCTGTGTCTGGCTTGAGACCTCTCACTCCTACTCACAGTCTTTTCATTTAGCTGTTTCCTACTTTTCCTTCATATCTCTATCCTTCCCTTTCCTCCTAGCCCACTTATCTTCACCACTTGGCAGCTCATTACATACAGATTTATATACTTCCTTTATTTACTAGCCTCTTTCAGCAAGTTTCTGTACTTGGTCCCTTCCAGTTCTTGGTCCCAGTTCCTTGTCAGATCCTAATCCCTGCCACTCAGTCTTGGACTAGCCAGCTCCATCCCTCCAGTATCCTCAAGCTTCGTCTTGCTCTGCTCTCCATTTGTCAGCTGGTTCTCAGCAGTCTCTCAGCCCCATCGATCCCAGTCTTTACTTCTTTTATTTCTTCTTTCTGAACTTTCGGTCTCACTAGACTTTTGTTTCTAGTCTCTCTTCTGGCCTACCCCTGTTTTCTGTCTTTTTTTCCATTTTTATCAGACAAATCCTGCCACACTGCTCTTACTGCTTTCTTCTTGCTAAGAAGAAACTTAGTCCCTGAGGACTTACATGCTTGATTTTCTATAACATCTGAAGTGAGGGACTGGTGGAAGAAAATTGAAAGTCTGGAAAATGTACCAGCAGTCCTAACTGTAAGAAAAGTATGCCTGTAGGACAGTGAAAAGGGAAGGTGAAGGAACAGGGTGTTCTAGACAATATAATCTGATGTAACAGCTAAGTTATCAGACTTTGAATTAACATTTCAGGACAGGTTCCTGCCTTTGTCATAGATTTCATATGCATTTTGTCATAGATTTCTTCTGCAAGACTCTTGGGGCTATGTTCCTTAATGGAAGCAGATATTCTGAGGTACAACACACTAGTGCTGAGCTTTCAGGCACCTCATCCCTAAGTACATATAGCAACTCTATGGTAGGCAGTGGGGCTTCGTAACAGTACAGTAGGAAAGATACTTGAGACACTGACAACTTGAATTTCAGAAGCACTGAGTATCTGACAATTCAACTTGCCTCTCAACGTTTAAGGCTATTTTCTCAATATCTTCGTACATCGATTTCATTGCTAACAAAACATTAACTATGACCATCTTGTGAGTGTGGTAAAGAATACCTCCCATGCTTTTGCAAGGTCCCTGTATAGAAACAGCTTTGTCAGTGCAAAGCGCAGCTATAATTAAGAATAAGAAACATTCTTTTAAAAGAGACCGTAGGCTAAAAATAAGAGATGGATAATACAAAACAGCTGTAAATATCAGTCCCTTAGTCAGATTGTTTGTCTATCTGCTGTTTTAGAGAGCCTGTTTACTGCTGTAGTCTAAAGCTGAAAAGATGTGGCATATAGCAGATGTACCAATTAATAACCTGTCAAGGCTGATGGATAGAATTAAAAAAAAAAATTGCACATATATCTCCTGTGTGCATTTCCCCCCATATTTCAGGTCATTGGGGGTCAGGAGACACACTCTGCTTCTCTGGAGAGAGGCAAAACTGTCTCATTAGTGTCTATCTTTCATGACATTAAGATGTTAACTTCGAGATTCCTACTCACCTGTTCTTCTCCCAGAATCCTGAAGTGATGAACCTCTTTAATCAAGGAGTCTGGACAGCCAGCTGTCGGAAAGAAACAAATACAGCCACTTTAGAACTCCCTGCCAGTGCAGTTTTAGCTATAAGATACATACACACAGAGAGGATAGAATATACAGATTATGTTGGATTTAGAAGATTAGAAAGATAAGCCATGGTTCTGTGGGCAACAGAATGCTGAAAACCATCTATCAAATAATCCCTCCACATTTCAGAGCATGCTACCAAGAACACGTAGAAAGGTTATATTCTGTATATTTTAGCCCTTTCCCCAAAGGACTAGAAACAAAAAGCAAGATGAAAAGGGCAGCACTGTCTGCCCAGATACTACCAGCCTCTTAGTGTAACCCAAGAGGTCTGTTAAAAGAAGGTCTTACATCAGAACCTTGGAGCTGCCCAAAGCTGCATTCTGATTCACATACCAGGTTTGGACTCAGCTCTGAGTGTTATAAAGGCTTTCCCTGATTCCCTGAATGATAGGCTCTGCAGATGCCACAGATCACTTTAGTTTTGGCTGTCCCAGACACGATCACGTATATGTACTTGTCACCCACAAGTGTGATACACAGATCAACTACAGAGGCAGGAGAGAGATTTGCCAGACTTCTGTAATCAGTTTATAAACATTTTTTACATCTGTACCAGCCAGTAAGAAACAATACATCTTGCTGCACGACATGCACCTTACTGATCTGTTCAGACTGTCATTACCTGCCTGGTGATGAAACTCAAGCATGCTTATCACTCTTGTGCACTACTAGTTTGGCTAGGAATAAAAGTGCAGACTGCAAAAGCAATCTGGGCTTTATTCTGCTTACCATAAATTGAAGCATCTGCTTGTGAACAGAGAAAATTCCTTAAAAGGAATTAAAAGCAGAATATGGGAGGAACTAAAATTTTTATCAACCTGTTTTTCTGCTGATGCAAGTGAGAACAGCTACCTCTCACCCTTAATGACTGCTATTAAAAAGATGTAAATGAATTCGGAGACAGTTGTCAGGAAATCTCCATCAGCACCATGGCTTCACTCAAAGGCAATGAGGCATGGCCTACACTCACAACTCCTGCTGGCATGGCTGTGTTAGGAATACAAAGGGAAAAGCCCTTATACTTGCAAGCGCATAACTAAAAAAAGCAAAAACCCTATTTTGGACACATTTGTACCAGTACGAGTATTTCAGTGGTTTAACTTCTTCTACCTAGGGAGCTGATTTAAATGATATTCTAAAAACTTCTTGCTGGAAAAGGTTTTATTTCCATTCAGAGAAGATACATGTGGAAAATGCAACATCAACATAACTTCATCACTGAACCCTATAAAAGGCAGTCAAGATTTAAGCATACTGTAAGAATTTTTTGTTACTTGCTTCTCTCTCACTAAATACTACTTTCTTCCCATTTAATGAAACCCAAGATATCCTTATCCTTTCCACCCGTCTCCATCCCCTCACAGAAGGATATGCATATATTTGAATGTGCAAGTTTAGCTCGAAGTGATTTGTTATTAATAGGTTTTTATTCTTCTCATTCTCTATGACCACAGCCCCTGTGTGGTCATAGATGAGTGTCAGATAAAAAAATCACTGCCTAAAATAAAGTTCCTCTTTCTTACCCTCAAGATCCTACGTAATTATTGCAATTTTTTCATATATATATTTTTTTCTGAAAATATCTGCATTGATTGTACACTTCTATAGGAATTTCTAACTGTTGCAGACAATTGATTTTATATAATTCTGCATGATAATCTTTGACAGACGATAACTTTCTTTCAACAGCTAAACTGCTTTATGGTTGTCTCTGCTTCTTTCAGCCTTCTCAGATTCTTCTGCGAATTTTCTTCCACTCTTATCCTTCCCAATTTGTAATCCCACCCTTGAGATTGGAAAGTTCCCCTTTTCTTTCCTAGCAAGGATTTTTTCTCTTCTTGAAATCATATTTCTCAAATGCCTGTTTCTCCCAGAAGTCCATTCCATTTTGCTCTCTTCATGCATGATTTATATAGTTGCTTACAGATGAACTGTTTACCTGTATCCTCTTTTTCTCCATTTATCTCTCTTATAAACACTTTGAACTAAGGCTGTTTGTAAAAAAAAAATAATGTTAAACATATATGAGCATCCATACATATGTTTATCATTGTTACTGGTTGGCTACTGACACATTCTCTTCCCAACAGAGTACTTTCCATAGCCTAATTTTCAGATTTGTCCAATCCAGTTTCCAATCTTTTCTTAGTCCAGACTTCCACTGGATCTCATAAGACGATTACACAAGTCACTAGCAAAGAAGGGAAATGACTTAAAAATCATGTCACAGTTGGCAAGATGGACTTCAGCAACAATCAGTTCAGAAATGCAAAATGTGTGCAATACTGAATTATATTGAAAGACATTAACAGTTTGCTGTCTTTTTAGAAACTCACATTGCAGAAGCAATTGGAAGAAAAAATAATGCGAGGAAAAAATGGAAATAATGAAGATGTATGGAAAATAATAAAAGAAGTAAGATAAAAACATCTTTCCTTTTGGATATTTCTGGATATATTTCTGATATTTCCTATTTCTTGCCTAGGTGGCTCAGAAGGCAAATGGCATCCTGGCTTGTACCAGAAATAGTGTTGCTAGCAGGAGTAGGGAAGCAATTGTCCCTCTGTACTCAGCACTGGTGAGGCCATACCTCGAGTATTGTGTTCAATTTTGTTTCCCTCACTGCAAGATACTGAGGTCCTGAAGCAAGTTCAAAGAACGGCAACGAAGCTGGTGAGGGGTCTGGAGCACAGGTCTTATAAAGAATGGCTGGGGGAACTGGGATTGTTCAGTCTGGAGAAAAGAAGGCTCAGGGGAGACCTTACTGTTCTCTATAACTACCTGAAGTGAAGTTGTGGTGAGCTGGGGGTCAGCCTCCTCTCTTGTGTAACTAGTGAAAGGACTAGAGGGAATGGCCCAGGGGAGGTTCAGGCTTGACATTAGGAAATACATGGAAATACTACTTCTCTGAAAGAGTGGTCAGGCACTGGAATGGGCTGCCCAGGGAGGTGGTGGAGTCACCAACTCTGGAGGAGTTCAAGAACATTGTGTTGAGGGACATGGTTTAGTAAGCACTATTGGTGATAGGTGGATGATTGGACTGGGTAATCTTGTAGGTCTTTTCCAATCTTGGTGATTTTGTGATTCTACTTAATTTTTTTGCTGTTCTGTAGGCAGACTTTTGTAAAATAACCCATTTTCATCAAAGATCTGGGAGATTTGAAGAAGTCTTATGTTAAATTCCTAGAGACAAAGGCTATGGAAAAATTACCATTCCATAAATTAAAAAAGTTTAAAAAATACCTATTTTAATGAAGACTATTAAGAAGTACTTTTCATCACACCCACAGAAACAACCATACATTTGTTGATTTTTACAAGTAGATGTAAACATACATGGGAACTTCAAAATTATTACAAGTTAAGCATCATACCCACTGGGCTCACTGGCAAACTGCATATGAACGACTACAAGAAAAATGCATTTTCTCTTTCTGATTTGTAACCTGAACTTGCCATGTGAAAAAAACAATCTGCACTTTAAAGGTTTCTACTGTTTTGTATAGGATGCTTTGAGTATTAAATTATACGTCCTTTACAGGACAGAAACCCTTACATTTGATGTTCTAAACAATTAATCAAAAACTTTCATTTCCCTTCTCCCAGTTATTACTTGAAAAACACACAGCTATACAGGAAATCTCTACACATACAAGCAAAAATATAGAAAAAAAACAGAAAGAAGAAAATATAGAAAAAAACCAGCAACAATTAAACATGAGTGTTAAAAGCAAATGATCCATAGGCATGAACAATTGTCTTTAATCAGAAGCCAAAACTCAGGATTGAGGACATCTGCTGACTGATAAAATGACAGCTAAAGGGCTTATTAATTCCCTCTTTCAACTGACATTCAAGCCTCTATGTTTCATATGTTCTTGGCTACAAGGGCTGTTACAGGCTTTTGCCTGCTATGAAGGCTGAACAAGATATGAGAAATATAATACTGATGTAGATCTTTAGGTTTTATTTATACCACTTTTTCCTGTGACATAACTGACCTCAAAGGGATAAGACCCATTATGTTAATGTTATGGTTTAAGGATGAGCCTGAATCTAAGCAGGAAACTAAGTCACGAAAGGATGATATCCAGTTCAAAGCACTAGTAGCTTTATAAATCCATTGCAAGCAACTTCCTTCCTTTTATTTAAGCTTTTTTTCATTGCTTAAAGATTATTACTTTTTCTAAATGTTCTATCAGATACCAGATTATTTGTTTTAACCATTTTATTGTTGCTTGAATCCCACACTGCATTATTATTTCACTCCAAATGCTGCTTACAACTGTGCATTTACAATTTACATTGTAGTACTCTCTTCATAACGACACAAAGACATTTTTAATCCATTCCTATAAGGGAATGTAAGTTCATGAGAAAAGTTAAAAAAAAAAGCAAAAAAAAAAAAAGCAGAATTTAAGAAGGCCAGTTTAATGTCCCCTAACAGCACAAATCCCTTGATTTGAACAGCTCTGAACATACATTTTCAGTTTGTAATTAAACTGTGATTCCAACTACCACCGATTTAATTACTCAACTCTTCACATATATATATATATATTTTCTCTCAGAACTAGCTTCTGGCTTTGTTTTTACTTAAAACTATCACTTTGTATGGTTTATGTTCTCCAGTGAGAAGGCAAAGGAAAACTTAAATCAGTGTTCTTTACAGAGAGAGTGGTGAGGTGCTGGAACAGGCTGCCCAGAGAGGCTGTGGATGCTCTGTCCCTGGAGGTGTTCAAAACCAGGTTGGATGAGGCCCCGGGCAACGTGGTCTAGTATCAGATCTGGAGGTTGGTGGCCCTGACTGTGGCAGTGGGGTTGGAACTTGATGATCCTTAGGGTCCCTTCCAACCCAAGCCATTCTATGATTCTGTGATATACTGGCAAAACTAAAACAATAAAATGACAGCAGTTTCAAATACAGTTGGCAGAGCCAATGTATGCACCAGTGGCACAGGGCACCACCAGCCCTGTTTGTCCCTGCCCACGCCCAGGCCCAGGTCCCCATGTCAGCCCAGGGCCACCAGCTCCAACCCCCCCGGGAGGCTACAGCAGGGCAACGCTCCAGTTTCCTAAAGCCTTGTGCTGCCAAGAGCCCAGGTCTTGGCCTCAAGGGGGTGCCTGGTGCCCTGCGCCTGGTAAGATGGGGGTATGGGATGAGCTGCTGGCCCTGCTCTGATGGACCGCTGGACAGCTTCAGCACTTCGCTGGCCCTCGCAGCAAGAGATTCTAGACTATATAAGCTCGCATGAAAAGAAACAGGCGAGCTTCATAAAACTGAAGAGAATGTTGATGATAAACTTACTACTTTTCATCTCTAGGGGTGAACATTCTCCTCAGACCCAATGTCTTCAGTAGCTGTTAATTACAAGCAGATACACTCCTCTTTTACAACTGCACCCTACATCTTAACCTCAATCATAGATCTGTAGCACTATTTCCCTCTTTGCTTGTGAAGTTTCATCTTTCCTGAAACCGTACAGTTGGGTGAAATTCGATTTTTGGAATTTAAGCATCTAAATATTAGTTATCCAAGGTCCATTTATTCATTGCACACTTCCTTTGTAGTCAGTAGAAGGAAGCATACACTTTCAAAGGGTAACTCCCTCTGTCTGTGATAGACACAAAGGAGACATCCATTTCCCTCCACTGATTGTGGAGTCTTAAGATGATTAGGTTTCATACAACTAACTTTTGGTTTTCTATGGTTAGATGGGTCGGTTCTGCACAACAGTCCCAATCCAAATAACTTCTGCACATGCATTGGGCATATAAGTTTTCCATAATGGTTAGCTCCCTTCACTAAGCTGAGCACTTGTATTATGAACACAGCATAACTCAATTTTTCTCATTTAAATTTTATATCTGCATCAAAAGTTGTTAATTCTGAAAAGTACATACCCTTTTTTTCAGTTCTGAATGTAACTGTTTAAGCATATCTATCAGTGTCCTTCAAAGGATGTCTTTCCACAGCACTAATTGCTAAACCAAGCTTGCAACTGAAAAAATGCTTCAAATACATGAGAATAACCATGTGCTTAGAAAATTAACGGATGTGTGCCTTTTTTTTTTTTTTTCTGATTACAGTGAATAATATTTGATGATCACAAATAAGAACAATAATTCACATTCAAAAAAGTATACATTCTAAACATTCAGCAAAGCAGCACTTGAAGGGCAGTGCCTGTGCTATGGTAGTGATGAGTCCTGTAGTTGACTATGCGTGTAGGAAAGTAGCAATGGAAGTACGCAGCTCTGAGGTGCCTGTTAAAAAGGATCTCTTTCCAGGGCACAGCCAGCTCCTATGTGACCCCGCAAGCAAACTTCAACTGCTCAGCACAGTCCAGCACAGCCAGCTCTGTTCAGTAACAGGGCAGCAGAACAACAAAAAGAGCCCAGCTCCCCATTTTGTGTGATAGTAACAGGAATGGTAAGTGAGTAACACAAACAGGGAGCCAACACAAACAAGACTCAGCAGGTTTGAAATCCCACGATTAGCATGCATTTGTTTGATCAGTCACTTTCTCAGTTTCTTCCAACCTGTTCAACTAATTGGAATACTGGTGCAAAAAATAAGCCTTTATACTGTCAGAGTCTGTTCCAGAGAAAAGCAGTCCCATGCTGGTGACTGTCACTCTCATGGGAACAGACAACAATTTCAAAGCAAGATGTCTGTTCACTGCATTTTTGTTAATTAAATGTTTGGATGTTGCAGGTGACCTTTTCTCATCTTTGAAGTTATGTGAACATGAAGAAACACAAAACCAAAGAGATTGTCAGGAATGCACAAATTTTTTACTGAAAATTGTGCAGAATATCAACTACGTAGTTTACGGAACATAAGTACATAAGCCTTATGTTTGGAATATTGTTTGTACTTACGTACTGTGAAAGGTATGGAAATGTCTTCCCATTGATTCTTCAAAATTGCACCACTGTAACGATTTTCCAAATTTTCTTTACAATCTTAATGAACAATATCTTTGTAAATAATAAATTACTGACTTTATTTCTCTTTTAAGTGTTACCTAGATAATTTTTGAATGTAACCAAGCTTAAAGCTTCATTACTTTCTAGACTTGCACTGTGTTTACTCGCACCATGTTTTGTATAAGAAAGGTTTAATTTTTAAAGAAATAAAAGTGACAGAACTGTTCTGTGAATAATTTGGCATGTCAAGCCCCAAGCCTTAAAAATGCAGATCTTAAAGTGCAGGAATTTCATGTGGGCACACAATTTCATCTGTAAGATGAATTCGTGCTAATCACCATTAATGGTAAAATTGCAAGTCTGACTCAGAACTCTCTCATGAAATCAGCTTGCAAACACTAGGTTTACTTACTGATTTCATTTATTAATAAAAGATCTTATTTGTTTACCTTCTGAATTGTCAGTGGTGATTATGTGTTTGAGTAAACTAAATTCTCAGACCCATTAACTTGCACTTCTTCCAATATCTATTTTGCTGGTCTATTATGATTGAGATAGGTTCACGCTGAATATTCTTTCACCAAGAAAGAAAAGCAAATGACGTTTAGTTCAATGGATGCACAGGGGTTGTTTCCTGCTTATCTATAGGTATTAGAACTTTTCTCGGGAATCTGTTTTAGCTATAGAAATGTGTCAAAGAGATTTGATGATCTTTAACGTTTTTTACAACCTGAGCAATTCTATGATTCTATAAGCAGCATTTTGCCTGTTGGGCATACTAATACATCTGATTTTATTTTTTTTTTAGTTTTTAATTTTTATTTTTGTAAATATGCTATTGACTACAGAGTTTAATCTGGAGACAACCTTTTGGTACCTACATATCTGATACTATCCACCAGTTGGTGTAGGAAATAACATATTCAGTAAAATTGGAAACTAAAAAGTCACATTGGGTTCTTTGACTGCACAAGTCATTTGACAACATCTGTTACCAGATGATATTTTTCCAGATAAGCAGAAATTAAGGTAAAAGAAATGTGAACCTGAAATGAATTAGTGTTTAAATAATAAAGATTCTTAATGAAAAAAAAAAAAAAAAGAAAGATATGAAAGGAGATATTTTCAGAAATAATGAGTATGGACTTTGGTCCTTTTGAAGTCAACAGGTATGTATTTAGTCTGCAAAGCTCAGCTCTGCCACTTTTTGATGTTAAACCAGAGGGCAAAACAAGAAATACTGGCATCTGGCTTACATCTCCAGAGGTCAACATGGTGCAGGTCTTTCTATAGTTCTTCTGAAGTCTCCAGATACAGAGTACTTCAGTTCAAGCAAACTAGCTTAGGTACAAATGTACCTAAGTACAAAGTAAATGCTGCTTGCACGTGTTCACTCTACCAAGAAGATGGTTTTATATATGAAATATAATATTTTGTTTAAAAGACTGTATGCCAATAAAGACACAATAAAGATCAAGTGCCCCTTTTTGCAAAGCTTAATCTGCAATAAGAAATCTGCTTGCTTCTTTATGTAGGTGTTGTTAAAATTCAGAATTAAATAGCCTTTTGTCCTGATTAATAGGCCTGCCAAACAGTATCATGGTCATTTTCTTTTGTCTTGACAGACTTCCGATAGCCGAATTCAGCAAAAAAAAACCCTATGCATTATTTTGCCACCAAAAAAGCTACTAAAGCTAATATTAGCAAAAGTTTCATAAAAGCTTGATTTTCAGGGCAGAATTTCTGACAGTTACCAGAGATGTTATTTGCCCAGCTGAACATGTTACATTTTTGTTTCTAGCTGTGTCTTAACTTCAAAATCCTCCAGGGACACAAAAAGTATTTTTGCTCTTTTGAAGCACTAGTGCAAAAAATCTGCAAAAGGACTGCAACAGAGATGGGACAGGATCACATAAAGTTTGACTACTGGTGGCAAATAGAGCATCTCAGATGCTTTAGAGAAAAATCTGTTGGCCTGACTGTCTCATGCTGCACACATCTCTGGCCTTCACTGTGCATCTACTGGTTTTTAATGACGCTTTAAAGCCAAATGACCCAAAGTAATGAACCATGTTAGCAATTTCCTCCTAGAGTCTTTCCTTAAATCTTTACAACAGAAAATATCAGTAGGAATATTGACCTGCCATTTCAGTTTAGAACTTGTTTACTTGCTTGCTTTTTGCATAAGACGATACTTGAACAAGCCATGCTTACTCACAACAGCATTCCAAACCTGAATTGTAAAGAGCTGCACAATGCCAGCATGCCAGCACTTGCTATTTCTGCCAGTTTTCTGTATATGCTGCACCACTATAAGATGAACTGTCAAAAGAATCTGACTCAGGGAGGGGATTTTCTAAAATGAAATTCGGTATTGCCCAATAGTCAAAGACTTCATGGCAACCATGCCATAGTGCAAACTTATTTGACTAATAGTCTGTACCATCTGGTTGTTCAATATTCCGATTTAAATTATAGGTGTAAATTCACCCATGCAGTTGTCAGTGAAGTCAGTGAATACTGAACTAGTGCAACAAAATGAAATCCATGCTATACTGTCTATCAGTAATGAGAACTGAACAAGGACATTTACTGCTCAAATGCAGCAGCTTGAAGAGCAGAAATAAGGAGACTTCCTTCTTTCAGCACAAATACTGACATGTCAAATTTAAGTAGCTTTTACAGAAATATAATTTCTTTTTTTAAAGCTCCTTAATTAGTAAAAGTTAATCCTACAATTACTATAACATCAAAGAGTCAGAAAATCACCAAGTCTGAGACTTCTAAGACAACCCTGGTGGGTTTTTTTTCAGTTCAGACACAACAGACTTGCTCTAAACTTCCTCTGGAAGGCATATTACCTTCTGCCATGTAAAATTTGGTCATGGAAATCTTATTGCAGGGATCTGGGCTGAAAGGAACTTTTCACTCTCAGTATAGTATGTTTTTAGCTCAATCAGCTCAATTCATGAAAGGCTTTCTCATCTTTTATTCAAAAAGTAGTTGAAATCTCCAAAGCAAACTCTGTTCTCTCAAATTCCCACCTTCATGCTAGCACTGGCCTTTGATGATGATCAGTCCTTTTGAGAAGGCAAGTGAGAGGTCAGGAGCTTTCAGCATGTGTTAGAGACTACATAAGAGAGGAGATTGTCTTCTCAGGGAAAACCCAACTTTTCCTGAATGAAAGTCAACACGAGGCAAAAAAAAGAAAAAACCAAAAAAAAAAACGACCCTAAACCCACAACCTGTAGAAGAATTTCATTTGTCAGCTACTGATGGGCAAGTTTGGAGAGACTTATTTCTGAATGCTAGAATTAAAAAGGTGCAATGTAGAAATCACTAGAAGATTTCTAAGTTGAAATTAAACCGAAGTTCACACTGGCATTTTGCAGATGACAGCTTTTCAATTATCAAATTGAAGTATATTGTAAAGCCCTAATGCTGAGAATCGAATTTAGACAATATTTTTTCTTTTCTCCCTTAAAACTTGAATTAAGAAAACTCTTTTCCTCTAATTTTGATATTCAGAGGTAGAACAGCATCAGCAATTCACACAGCAGTACATTTCTCTCTCACTCATGTACTACCAAGTGAGTTACTATGCAGGCTATGTAATGCAGAACAGCCATTGTACCATCAAAAAAGATATGGTCAGATGCCAGAAAACAAACACATCTCCTTAATTGCAAAATAGTGCTAAATTACACTAAAATGCATTTTTTAAAGGTCATTTTTCATCCACAGCAAAGGAAAATCAATATGCCAAGTATAAAATATATCTGAAAAAAAAAAAAAAAAAGATGTACACATGCAGGTCTCACTCTCTTACTCCTATACATGCATAAGCATGCAGAAAATTATTACCGGAGAAAAGAGAATGGCAAACAATATTCACTGACCCATAAACAATGCTTTTTCTTGCTACTTCTGGAATCCTTTTTTTTTTCCCCCCAGGGGTATGATGTCATTCTGTACAAACAGTGCATAAAAAATACTATACCTTTGGTCTGTGCAGCCTTTGTAAGACTGTTTCACTGAGAGCTTAGACAATTATTTAAATTGCCTCGTAAATGACTCAGACTACATGGCAAGCCTGGGCTACTCTAAAAATAAATGTTCATGGACAGTAAACCCATCCAACCAAAAAAGAATTTAAAAAAGCCATGGAATATATTATGTCTCACACAATAGAACAGACATATCTGGACAAATGGCTAGGATTTTCTCTCTTTCATTGTGTTTTCATGACAGAAAATCATTTCAAGAATATGTAAGAATGAGCTAATTGCCAAAGAGTAACCTGCAGTCTAGGAATGGAGTTGAAATTTTAATTGCTACCTAATTCTAATATTTTTCTTTCTCCCTTGCACTAGCAATATATGCATGCACTATCGTTCTCTGTGATGGAACATGGCAAAGTTCCACTTCTGAAATGAGGACAGTTTTGCATTTACCTTAATCAGATCAAATTAGGGCAGGTGGTAACCCTGCAGGCAACATAATTATGAAAAATGCCTGTGTTCAAGACAAACCGTCCTTCTAGTCTTGAGGTCTAATAGGACATCATAGTACAATCTTTTAACATTTTGCTGGCAGGCGGGTGTATAGAGCTCTCATTTTGTCTCTGCAGATACAGAAAAATTCATATACTTTTCAATATTTACTCTAACATAAGAGGAAAAGTGATCCTGTGAGTGCAAAAGCTGATATGGGATACAATCTAAAGTTAAATACAGAAAAAAGTCATTCTCTAGTCAGGTCTAATTCCAGTAACATTTTGTGAGACGGGCTAATCCTGCATCACAAACAGTCATTCGTGTTTCTGCTATAAAAAACCTGACAGGCAGGCATAAATACAGGAGTTCATGCTGTCTGCTCGTCTAACAAAAAAGAATCGGAACGACCTGAGAGCTTCCCCAAAGATACAGAGCTAAGGCTTTTTCTGATTTTATACTGATATACTGGCTCTATTCCTGGACAGACCAATAGCTGGCAAAACACATTTGAAATAAGCTGAAAATTTAATGCAAAATTCTATTCCACATTAAAGGGATAATTCAGCCAGGTTCATTTAGTATATTACTCCTCTGAAGACACCCCAAGCACTACAATAACAAATGTTATATCAAAGATGCAGTCAGCAACAAATGCAATATGAGTCTCTGCAAGGCAATTTTTCAGTACGTCAGAATTACAATATCATCCCATGGAAACAAATTAAGCAGCACAAGCTCGGCTGTTGGGATCGCTTTATTAGGGTGAAAATAAACATAACGCTTTAACACCCGGCACTCTTTCTGCAACACTTCAAAAATAACACTGAGAATAACAAAACAAATCCTAATCATTTTTACTGTACAGCTAAAAGTCCAGTCCGCCGTGCCCTTCCTTTATCAAGAGGGATAAATGCTTTAATAAAAAGGATAAAACTGGTACACTAATACCAGTGAAGGAATACAGAACAATTTCCACGTGGTAGAAGAACTTGTATTTTTAAATATCCACAAATTTCTGCAAAATGATGAGAAATATGCTATCCTGGCCAGTCACTGTGCTGATGCACGGACTGACTTCATCTTATCCCTCTCGTTAGGAGAAAACACAATCCTTGCCACATGCTTTCTGCCACCTGGATGCTGCCATGATGTCTAGGTCACCTCATGATTTTGCAGTGGCTCAGGGAAGGCTGCTGCTCTTGCACCATGGCCATTAGTCCCCAAGGCTGTTAAAATTCATCTCCAGCTCAAGGGCGGTGCTGGGCTTGGACACAGGAGGACAGACACTGTGCTGTGCACAGGGAAGCAGAAAACCCCCATAGCTCAGCATTATGCCATCACAGACTCATCAGTACGTTGAAGTGAATTAGCGCAAGCAATTTCATGAGATTAAGCTAGCAATTTAGTACAGAACAGCTGCCGCTCCACACTGAAGGATACTCCTTCTAGTCTTTACTTACATGGCCACAAATAACTTCTGACTTAATCCAGAGCAACAGAACACATCTTTCATCTTTACCACCTTAAGCAGAGATATGTTATGCCTTGTAATTAGGTGGTCTTGCCTGACTTTCTTAAACCTGCAACAGTTCCCTTATCACAAAAGTCCAATATATCCTTATTGAATTAGACACTCTATTAGGTACTATTTCTTCTAATCTATGAATTACTCAGCCCATATCTAGAGCATGCACATTTTTTCCCTCCGCTACATCTTTTTTTTTCCTGTATTCTTCCAACAGCACAGCATCTCTAAGCCGTAAACCTGAAATCGGAATAGGCAAGTGGAGAAACAGATTTCCAGCTTCACCAATTGCAGATACGAAAACCACAGGGTACAGACCCAGCTGCAGAGTGTTTTTTGGGGGGTGTCTTCTTCTTCCCCTTGGGTACAGGTAAGACTGTATCATTCATTCCTAATTAGGAACCAAATTCTTTTGAAAATATATACCTAGTGTGATTCTAGAGTCACATAGCTTGGTGCTATGAATGCTGATGTAGACACCGTAAATCAGCACTGGGACATCTCTGACCTTGACACTGACACTGAAGCAGGCTGATGAACCAAGTCAGAACTTGGATCTCCCCAGGAATCCCTTCCCTTGCACTGCCTCCCCATCCACTAGCAGCAGAAAGACACAGGCGTGAATATCCTGTTTTACTTCTCCTCTGCAAAACAGAAAAATCAGGTTATTGAAACTAACCACAAGGTTCAGATTTTTTTTTCTCTAATCATTAAAATGCTCACTTGACTTTGCTGCATTTCAGTATATCACTGAGCTGCAGTTGTAAAAAATAACAACGCTAGGTCTCACCATCTGTATACTTACCTTTTGACATTGTGTTAACTACTTTTTCTGTAGAGTACTTCTGAGCAGTCATTTATATGTTAAGTACTGAACTCTGTATCACTTCTGCCTTTCAACATTATATTGCTTGCTATGTATTTTCCACTTGTGTCTGTTATGTCATGGATCAGAAATTCATTCCTTCTCAAAGATGCTTGGCTCCAGAATACCATCATGCATGAAATTTCACAGAGACATTTTTTCTGACTGAGAATGATTGGACATACAGCTATAAAAATATGCATAAAAGCTAAAAGCCCTTAAATTATTTGGAGGGGAAACAAAACATCCCTTAACTGTTAAATCAGCTGGAAATTCTTCATACTGTACCAATTCCTGTAGGATTTACTTTCTATTGTAGCTCAGCTCCTGTCTGCTTCAGCAAGAAAGATTGTCACTTATGATAAACGATTCTCTATGGCAGGATTTAGACTCAAGCTACAGAAAACTATATTTAATAAGATTATCTGATCCTTTTTTAAGGATCAATAATTTATTTATAGGCAGGCCTCAAAGGTTAATTTCTAGTGCTTTAGTCACTGAGCTATCCAGCACCGAAATGACTTGCAGGAGAAAATAATCAGAACTGGCTAATCCGCACCAGCTTGTTTTAAAAAACTGTCAGATTAACAAATCAATGATACTTACACACTACAAAATTGGTTTCCACTTAAAAGCTGACTGGATTTACACAGTTTACATGCAGCATAAATCCTGTTTTCTTGTAATTTAGCAGGGATTCCAGGCAAAGCGATTCTCCTGCCTCATGTCAATTTACAAGACACAAACTGGCCAGCAGAAATCCTACTGCAGTTTGATGGATGTCTATGGAGGGAAACGGGGGAGGAGAGAAAAAAGAGCAAAGCAGGATTTTTGATGTTTGGGTACAGATTGCCATCACTGATCACTTTGCAGGCTTTACTTCCACAGCTACCCGAGACTTTCCATTTAGAGAGCTCTTCCCTGCTTTACTGGTTACAACAAGTAGTATGCCTTACCTAACATGTCACATGATGCTACATTCATTCAACAAGGTTTTTCATCTCTTTTATTCATTCTAATTCTTCTCCCACCTTGTTGCAGTTGTTAGAAAAGAGACAGTGTGGTTGCCATCAAGTAGACTGTACGATCCAGAGCGAAAGTTAACTTTGTTACAGCAAATTCTTTAGTATGGGTATGCACATCTTTACTCTCCCTCTCTTTCCCTTTCATTATATATATTTGTTGTTCCCTTTTGAAGGTTATGGAGCATTATCTAGTTCTATTTTTTGTTACTTTTGGAATTTGACAGAGAGTGGGTTGTGGGAACACAACACACTTGAGATCATTAGGACCATATCTGCCTTCACTAGGATGATAACAAATCAACTAAGCAAACATCTGAAAAGCAGAGTATTTTTTTCTGTGCTATCACCATGGAATTAGAAGAATTGCATTAT
>JAOWBP010001760.1:37377988-37399688 GCA_028571105.1 Tragopan temminckii | reverse complement strand
TAGTGATTTACAAGTAAAAGAGGAGAAAAGTACCAGATTTTCAAAACCAAGGTCAAAACCAATCTCTTCAATCTGCATGAAGTCCAACTGTATATTGACATCCCAGTTCACGAGTGCAGCTTTGAAGCACTACTGACACACAAATAGTAAAATTCCGAATGCACCCAGAAGGCAGAGACTCAAGAGATTAAAACAGACACACAGCGCCATTTGGCAAAAGCTTTGGCAAAATTCAGACCAAAGCCCTACTTCATTTCCACACCCAAACTTTGCAGAAATTTAGAACCACCCCAACATTTTGGCATAACCTCGGGTACATGGCAGAGGACTAACCTCATGTATGCTGCCGAGTAGCTGAGAGGACAGCTCTAGACTTCTGTTTAAAAAAAAAATTATTCTTAAAAACTTCTAGAATAAAAGCTTTCAAATTGAAAAAAGGAGAGACAAGTCAGATCCTCACAAGCCATGAACCTGCTAGCACCATAAACATTACTCAAATGAAGCATCACTTAACTCCCTTAGGCCACGTGCCACTAATCACAGCACAATAACTAAACACCAGCAGAGAGGTAGTAAGCCAGAGAAAAAAAAGACAGTGACAAGGCACTAAAAAAAAAAAAACAAACAGTTTTCCACACTACTGATAACACACAATGAACAACAACAAAAAAAGACAGAAAACAGTTCATCCCTGTGAATTTTGTTTGACTTTCTGATACCATGGATGCAGCAGAATAACTTAGCAATTAAGGATCAAAGTACTTTTACACCAAAACTGTCAAACATAAGCTTCCCTTTCACACCACTTGTGTGCAAAAAAGGCTTGCAGTGTATGGTGAGTAGACACTAAAAACGCACACTGTTACACAGAAACATCACTACACCCAGTTTGCACAGGCTTTCAGTTATTTTAAAGCTTAAGATTTGAATCATCTCAAACACTCTGGGTAAAACTTTCAGCGGTGATGTAAAGTTTTAAATACAAGCAAATCTGGGGCTTCTCAGCTGACTCTATGGCTTATAGCTGAGCTTTCATACAAGCAAAGGCCTATCTGAAAATTTTCAACAACAACAAAAAAAAAACAAAACAAAAAAAAACAAGAGGCACAGTGCAGTGGAGCAGCCCTAGGCTTCCCAGTGACCACCTGAGAAATCCCCTTTTCATAGTAAACAGACACCAGAGAAATCCAACACCATGCAGAAAGGTCGTAACAATGGCATGTGTAAAACTGTACACGTTCCATAAGCTATATGAAACAGTTCTGAAATGTTCATAAGTGAGATTTAATAGGAACAGGATGTGTACAGTTGAATACTTTGATATCTCATTAGATATTCTAGTTGTGGTGTTTTTTTTTTCACCAAGACAATAGGCAAAACTTGCAGTCCATGTTTCAACGGCTCCCACCCTTTCTACATTTAAATGATGGTTTCTGCAACATACATATGCTGTCTGAAATATTTTAAAACAAGCAAGCAAGGTCTGACTCACAGCCAACTGAAGACGACAGCAGGAGTTATCCACTAAACACTGTGAATTTGTAGAAATGTAGTTGGCAATCACCACTGTAATAAGCTTATGCCATTTCCCCTTTGCTTCTTCCAAAAAGTAGTTTGGTTTTACCTTCCAAGTAAAATTTTTCTTTAAAAAAAAAAAAAAAAAAAAAACCAGCACAGATTAGATTCAGCACCCAAAGTAAAACAAAAGAGGAAAAAAAAAAATCACTTCCATTGTGCTTTGGAGGTTGCATCTTTTGAGACTGAGGAGGCAGGAAGAGACCAGTTAGTACCAGAGAGCTTGCTGACAGCATGTCCATTTTGAGATCAATAAACAAGATGAATTTCCTTCATTTCACAATTAAAAATGGAAGATCAAAATCATTTTAAAATCATTTTGAGATCATCTGTAACCTGAAAAATCCTTTCACTTGTCATCAATTAAAATAGATATTATGTCACAGTAATTGCCATTCACATGCTCCCAGCTAATCTGTGAATACTTTTTGTCTTTATGAGGTTACAATCTGTGGTGCCTTACAATTCAATGCCAAATAGAACTTCTAAAATTGGGTTTGGTCCCATCACTGACTGCTCCTTGGGATCATATGAGCCTTTCTGAGGCTGCAGTTGTATCACCCGTTCAACTTCATCCCCTGTATCCCTGTGGAGTTGAGGACTTTCTTCCTATCCCTCACTTTTTCAGAAGCTCACTGCTCTAAGGAAGCATGCAAGGGCACTCCTGCAGAAATGACAGAATGACAGTGCTGTTTATGGACTTCCCCAGGTGACTTCTTATAGCACCCAGCTCCAACTTGGCAGCTTCTCACTGTACAGTTTCCCTGCTTTGCAGGATAAAGCTGACGGGGGAGCACTATTCAGCAGAATCCGTAACAGTAATGTGTCAGACTACCAAATAAATTTAAAAAAGAATAGCCTAACTTCATGCTCAACACCTCTCTCTCTGGCTGTTCTTGGCACACTATTAATATATACATATATAACAGAATAAAAAAGTTTACAATGTGCTCGCTAAGCTGAGAGCCAAAGTGAGGCCATCCTTAAAATATGTTCAGTTTCCTACTCCCCACCAACTGCTCCTAGATTACTCTGCAACTAGACTCTTCGAAGATGTAGTTTCAGTTTTTCATAGATCTCTGTTGTGGTCAACTGGGATTGTAGAGGAACAAATTCATCTAAGGCTGTCCTATAATTAAAAAAAAGTCCACAAGGAAAAAAAAAAAGCTTAACAGTCTCTGAAGGATAGGTTGTATTATACCTAGAAGAACTTAAGGACTGCATAGATTTCTCAGAATGACTTCAAGGTACTGACTGTGAATGAAGAAAGAGAACACTGTGGGTCTGGAAAGGACTAAAATACACAGGAAAGACTACAGCAAGATAGAATAACATCTAATTGATTGTGGTAGGAGAGACTCTTAGTTAATCCAAATTTGAGATAATTCCTTTTGGTCTAAAATATTCTGATTGAAAAGCACAGCTGTGAACAGGCAGAAAGCTTTGGTATAATCATGACATTTTCCATAATTATTTTTAAGCCATATCCCTATTATTCAAATTTTGATCTTTATTTATCAAAGTAATCCAACTAACTGAAATACAACTACACATAGCTATACTTTACAACGTGACTGAAAAACACAGGATAGAACCAAAATTTCCCAACAGATTATCAGAAATATCAGATTCTTGTTTGTTGTCACACAATAAATGCACAGATTTATCATGTTATCTTATGTTAAAAAAAATTAAAAAACAGTGAAAGTGTTCAGGAAGTACATTTCAATGTGATTACAACATTTTTGGGGGTAAAATAAGTTACAGTCTTTGGCCATAATATGACCCAAAGTATGCTGTAATGGTCCACAAATTATGTGTCTTTTATATGTTATGACTTAGGTATGTATTGCAAAACTTGGCTTCATCAAAATATCAGAAGATAATTTTTTTTATGTCTTATGACAGAATGCTTTATTAAAAATAATCATGTTTCAAGAACTTACACTTGCAGGAAATAAAGTTTCAGCAGGGAAATACATCTTTACAGCAGTTATTGTTTTACAGTGGGGGAAGTTATATCAGCTTTAAATTAAAAAAGAATTAAAAGCACAACCAACTTTACCACACCACACAGATGTGTTCATCCCTCTTCTGTACACACAGCTAGACCAGTTCTTGCACACCCATCCCTTGACACACACACTCTTGCTTTTGCATGCTTGGACACACTGCGCTCGCACGTTAAGCTTCTCATACATAATCAATTCTCCAGGCTCTGGCATTCTCTCACACAAACACAGACATGCTTCATACCTTCTTCATTAGAAAACCACGTGAACCATCTATCTATTTAATCCATGTATTTAATCTCCCAACCCAAGTCAGCCCAAATACAGTCCATCTCAGCCCCAGACACCCAAATCAACTTCTCTAGCAACGCGCTCCTTTTTGTCACCTCCTACAGAACATTACCTTGTTTTCCACCATCTCTTTTTTTTCTGCTACCATATGCCAGTCTGTACCATCACCCTTACAGGCGGTCTGGCCTCAAGCAGTCTGGTACTGTATGCAGCACAGCAAGGGCCAAGAGGTGCTTTGCAACGTGTGGTACACCACAGACAAGCCATTGAGATCAGCAGGCACCACAGTTTTCCTTCTGGGTTAATAACTTTATGCTATTCTTTAACTGATGAAGGCTTGGGTACATGAGTAGAAAAGAAAAAAAGAAATCTTTAAAATAAATCTAGTAATCTCTTTTGGAAGGAACATAAAGAGACCTATACTTCAAAACCTTGACTGAAAATACTTGCATTTCATAGGTAAAAAAGGAAAAGGCCAGTTTTTACATTTGAGGCAAACCTCTCAAAATGCAACCTAAAGAGTGTCTGAGAGCCATAAAAGCTTAGGTTCTGGTCTGTAAAAGACAGATCAACCTAAAAAAAAAAGTGAATTAAAGACTGCTGTGTTGTTAGGGCCCTCAGAAGTCCTGCTAAAGGCAGCATGCTGGATTTTGGAGGAACAGGATCAAAAGTGAGACTTGCGCACTTTTGGCACTTAAGGAAATGTTATAGTACATTACACGCCCCAAACAGGACAGAAAGCTGCTACTCCTCAAAAAGATGTTGATGAAAGACCTCTCTGGCTTAAATATCATTTTATATTCCTTCTTTCTTTCACCAGATGCAGAACAGAAGCCCATGTCTACACTGTCTACCAGAGATACTGCCTATCATACTGGTGGTCACAGTGCCATACACGAATTTATGCTAGTCCTGAAGGATTAGTGATAACTTGTACCTGGAGACAAAAGTAGAATGTAACCTAAGCACCTCAAACACTGAGAAGTCTCCAAAGTGAGGAATAAAAGCTGTGGAGATCCTGCTTGGCATAGAGTAGACTAGGCCCACTTTAAAAGTAACCTGAATAGTAATTTACAACAGATATCTTACTGCTTTCTTCTCCAGAGGATTAAATCTTCAGCACTTAACCTGGGTACTGAACACATCCAGGAGGTACTTTTACTTAAACATTCATATTTTTAACAGTTCCCCCCCCCCCCCCATCTATAAACTCCAAGGAAAGAACTCCATGAAGCCTGTGGCCTGTGCAGAACTGGGCATGATGGTACCAACCACGGCTGTGATTTATAACAGTCTGGGATCCCAAGATTTGGGAAAGGAGTGCCTTTTAGAAATCAATGCCAAAGTTGGGGATCTCTTCAGGCAAACAAGTAATTTAATAATGAGAAAAACAGCTCACAGAGAAAACTGTCATTCAACAGTCTGGGAAGCATACACTGCCAGCAGGACTAGCGATCAGCCTGCAGATTACTGCAAAATTGGGAGTTGTTAGGTAAAGTGAAACACAAGAAGCATCAGAGAACTCTGTGTATCAGACATTACTGAAAGCATAGCCAAAAAGCAACTGTCTATCCTCAGTACATAGCAAGAGCTGTATGCAGTGGTATGAGCAGATTCCAGGACAGTAAAGATAAACCTGTCTGCTCTGTGACCTCCTTAACTTAGTGAAATCTGAGATGCCTTTTCTTCTGCAATATCATACTTCTTTCATAATTCACACCACACAGCTCAACTCACCTAACTGTAGCTAGTTTCTACTAGGGCACAAACACCACACTGAGGCAGAAATATCTGCAAAAGTAACAAGGACTATTAAAACTATTGGTGAAATAAATTATATGAGGACTGTGAGCAGCAATGAAAGAAACATCATTCTATGATATAAAGGACCCTCTAGTTGGGAACTTCTTCGATAGCCTGTTGTAATAAACATTCACTCTGAGTTATCTCAGAAAGGAAAGATATCTTCAAGAACTGCATCATAGAAAGCTATCAGGAAATGAAAAATAGTTTGGCAGAGACAAAATCCCCAAATCCTGACCTCTTCATTACTTGCAACATCCAAAAAGCTTCCACTGACAAATTGCGTTGACATGCTTCCAACATGTAAGGCCAAAATTGAGCTGTTTCCAATGAAACAGATTGCTGCAGGTGGAGAGATCACTTGTGAAGGCCGCTGTGTTCTTTGGCTTCAACATAAATATGCAGGTGAGTGGGCAACACTGTTAGTAAAAAGCAAGGGAAAACATTGCTTCTAATTTGTAAGGGTAAATGTTTAAAACTTTGCTCTTGGCTTTTTGCTGGAACTAACAAAACCCAAGCCTCCTACCCAACACTTGGCCATTCAGTGAGCCTTCCAGGAAACACCACCTAACATTTCTTGTAATCACAGAATCCTTAGAGTTGGACTAGATGGCCCTCAGAAGTCCCTTCCAACTCCCCTGCTATGTACAGAGACACCACAGCTAGAAGACATTTCTCAGACTGCATTTTTTCCTCTTCTTAAAATACAAAAAAAGCCTAAACAACGCAAGTTTAGAAGCATCCAGCCCAACAATGTTCCTGCAGTAGCTAGTGACAGAACCTACCTCTGTGAACTCTTAAATGAAAACATGAAGGGAACAAAATAAAGAAGCCATCTCTGTTAAAGGAGACACAACTCAGTGCTTTAGTCAGTTACAGTCCTCCTCCAGCAGATAGTTTCAGTAAACATAACAGAAGACATGTCTCAAGTGTCCACTTAGTTTATAAACAAACAACACAAAAAAAGCTGCTCTTCTGCCCCACAATCCAGACGATTTTCAAAGGAGGAAGGTGGTATTTATGTTAATTGTCACTCAGTCAAGAAACAAGGGAGTCAGTAAGCATGATACAGAACATCTGTTTGAGCTACTGTAAAAGAAATGACCCATTATTAGAGGCAAAGATAAATAATTAAATAACAAATCTTCAGACAAAAACAGAAACAACAACAACTTGGGAAAACTCCGAAGTCAGAGTACCAAGCAGTAACAGACCTGCAGCATAATGTGAAGGTGGACCTGCTGAAACAGAAAGCATGGTTGTTTGCAACTTCTGCTAAAGAAAGAAGTCCACTCATGGTAAGGATAATCCAGGTAATTTGCCTCTTGTAGTGAAAGGACACCTATAACACATATAAGGTGCTTGGAATGTGAAAGTTCCATGAAAAAACAACATTCAAATGCCATAGAACTTGGTGAAAAAAAAACTCTCAGGAGGCATTTTATAAAATTATTAAAAAGTAAAAGTGAATATTTCTTCAAGTAACTGTTGTTTAGAGTCTCATGCCAGTTAACTCAGTCACCTTTAACATCAGGAATATTCATAGTAGGCCCTTCAGCAGTTCATGCAAAAGTGAGAACAGTGGATGAATGTTCATCTCAATTTTCACTATGTAATTACGTGGCTTCATGTCATACACCATATTCTGTACCACATCAGCAAGGACAACACTGGTTGCAGAAATAAAATCTCAGTTCTATATATGCTCCCACTCAAAGTATTGTACTCAACTTAGATTTTTTCACAGGGACAATTCAGACTTAAATATAGCAAATTATAAATTATATTACTAAAAATATATAATCACACTACACTCTTGTAGCCATTTTCTACCTCCTTTCAAAACATCCTTGAACTCTATCATCTGCTCCACCCGAATAACTGAATTAGCTTTTCTGGAGCAGGTGCTTCTCAACCTTTGCTACCTGACAGACAAGCTCCTTTGTTTAAGTTATTTTAAAATACGAATGCCTAAATGCAACACACCGCTACAAGGAATATAGACCCTATAAGTATAATCAAATCTAGATGAGATGGAGATTATACCAAAAGTCATCTCCTAGCCCGAGCTCCTTAGCAAGCACCAAATCTGTCTGATGGTGAGTGCACGATCTAGAAAGAAAGTTGTGAGCAAATCAGATCAGATTTAGAAGACTTACAATACTCTTTACCAGGATGAAAAAGCAGAAAAAAAAAAAAAAAACAAGATAAAAAAAACAAGATAAATGAAGATGACTATAACTATGAAAATATATAGCCAGCACAAGAAGACATTTAGGTTTGTTCAGCATTGCTGAGTTATCTCTGTGTTCAGCAGATTGTAAAGGAGTATTTGCTGTTACCAGTCTCTCTGAGCCAATGAAACATTGGAAGAAGTTAATAGTTTCCAAACTCTGCTGAAGGGCTGGTCATGATATAGCATAAGACCCACTATGTCTGGTCATCATTTAAATAAAAATAAGTGAAGCTATCTGAGATAGAACTAGACACTTAAATAAAAGTAACAGAAAGCCACTTGCAGAGAAAATAAAAATGAAAAACCACACCCTAGTATTAGTATTGTGTAGGCATGTCATTACAAATATTAAAAACTTATGCAAGGATTTAGTAATAACTTTTGGAGGCTTACAAACCATGCTCCAGACTGATTCCTTCTCTAATAACCCTCTATCACAGCTGAACAATTCAACAGCATTTTCAACAATACCAGCATGGCATTCACTTTTATGCAAGTATGTGAGGTAGGTGAGAAGTTACTTGACGTCCCTTATTATTTTTTAATAAAATGTGAAAAGTTAAGAATACTAAAAGTTACTGAAAAGCAAAGCTGTGCCAGCAGTTTCCAGCGATGTCCTGACATGAATTTTCCTCCAACTGACATCCAAGTCATTATGGAGTTTATATATTCCAGCCCAGCATTCATTTTAAAATGAACTTTCTGTATCGTGTGGTACTCCAGAGACATCTGGAGGATGGAAGAAAATGGCTAAAGAAAACCACTACATTGTACATTATCATAGCACTAGCTTAGGTTTTCTAAATTAGGCGTTAACAGGACAGCACAGCCAGCATCCTGCAAGAGACTGGAGAGTATCTTTCCAGAGGTAAAAATTAAAACTGGAGAATCTAAGACAAAACACCAGAAAAACTGACCTAGGGAGCTGTATAACAAAGCCGTGGCATTTCCCCCTATTGGGAATCTCTTCAGGATTTCCATACTGAATAAATCAGGTGGAGAATACTTGTGTCTTTATTGTAACGAAGCAATTTCAGCTTAGACCCACCACCACAACCAATAGCAAAGGTCTCCACAGCTAAACAAAACTCAACATTAAACTTCTAATACTACTAGAGTATGCTCCTCTAGAGTGTACTCCTCTGTAACTTTTACCCAAACCCCTTATCTTTGGTAAATTACACTGAATGACACCAAAAAGAATACAGTAAACTACTGTTCCTGATAACCATGTGGATTTTGTTCTCTCTCCACTTGATTTACTGGGCAGAAGAAAAAAAAACAAACAGCCCCAACCATTCTAAAATAATACAACCTCACTGACAACAAATATTAATCTGTATACCGCTAATGATGTGTTTTCTTGAGCGAATGATTTTATATTCTTTTTCTGTAAGGAAGACTTCCATAAGGAAGACATAGTAGAATAAAAGACTGAAAACATACTTTTCTTTAGAATAAACTTAGTATTTTCAAACAATTAAAAATAAGAATGATCAAACAAGAATTTCTGTGTTTAATTTAATTATGTACTTTCAAAAATAATGATTTTTTGTTAGTAAAAAGAGACACGATATTTAACTCAGTGTAAACCTGTCACCCTCAAGTGGTAACATAGTACAGAGGACCAACTTACTGTGCCAGAATGAACCACAGCCTATTTCACAGTTGAATTTGTATAAATGAACTTGTATAATTCAAGCTGAGTCATGACTTGTCAGCAAAGACTTGAACAGCGTGTTTGCATTTGTAAACAGAGGTCACTGCATCAAAGGTTACAAAATACCATGTAAGACACTACATATTTTGCCATGACTATGAAAGTAACACAGCAAGGCAAGAGATGGGGTTCTTTTTGAGATTTTTTTGCTTAGAAGCTCTGAAGAGAAACATCCTGGCCCCTGCTTCAGTTTGAGTTTGGATTTTTTCTCTCACCTACATGTTCCGTTCCATCCTGCCATTTGAACAGCAATGTTATCACTAAGCACAGATGTAGCTGAGTATCATAGAGGCAGGCATTTCTGAGAAAGGGACTAGAAAACAGCAAATAAAGAAGGTAGGAGCAAGAAGACACAACTTTCTCATTTGTCCTTTCTGCCCTCTTTTGTTGGGCTACCAGAAAACAATCTCTGCTCTGCCCTGCTGCTGCTTCATTTCTGTCCACCTCTGGGTTGTCTTTTCAGTGGTATTTCTGCGTGGTAAAGAAAAACATTTTGCATAATAGAGAGGGAAGAGTCTAATAACAGAAACCACAAAAACAAAAATTGAAACAAACAATTTTAAAAATACAGCCCTGTATACGTGTCAGATTTACTAGATTGCAAGCTCTTTGGAGAAGGGACTGCTCAATACAAGGTGCTTATACAGTGCTCAAGTACAAGCTTGTCATCAGCTGAGGCAGCCTTTGGATGTGACCTCACTCTGAAAACATTCCTCTTCACAGTGGTCCTTGAGAACAGCCTCCTGATCCTTATTACAGATCTCACAGTAACTATTAGGTATATTTACATGTATGTCTTTAAAAGAGAAAAAGAGAGAGAGAAATACCTGGGGAATTGCAGAGGGGAGGAGTAAAAAAGCATGTCTGAACAGACGATCTTTACAGTCCCCCCCCTCCTGCTGCTAGAAGCTTCCCACTCAGCTTCTGCTCCTATTTGTTCATCTTTCTCTGGCAAGAGCTACTCTTAACTGCATTAATTTTCCTTTTTGTGGGTTAATGTTGGGTAGCACACTTGCAATTGCCCACAACTAATAGATTTCCAGTGACTGATTTTACTGCACTCTAGGCAGTAAGAAGGGCATATTTCTTGAACCAGGGTCATTTTCAGGGATTCCAGAAAGCACCTTCAGACGATTCATAGCTTCACTTAAACAGCTACTTCCTCGGTTCCATGAAGGACTCTGAGCAGGAGGACACTATCTTCAAAGGGAGGTCACTATTCTCAAGAATATTAAGTGAGAACTATTTCAAGAGTTTGCACAAAGCATGAAGCATAAGCTTCTTTCATTTATTTATTTAAGGCTAAACTTGGCAGATATTAAAATATCCAACTGTAGTTAGACAGCCATGATCTCAGCCTCTGGCTGTGCAAAGACATCTTAAATCTGTAGGTTCTGTGTGGATCCAGGGGATTTTGCCAAAAAGTTTCCTGAATAAAATTAAATATTCCTTCGTGTTGAGCTTTAATTTTTTTTTATTTCTCTCTCATTCACCTATTATAATCACAAATTTAAAAATATATACTGCTTTAGGACTAGCGATGCTTATTCTGCAGTTTCCCAGCCAAAAATGACTGATACCTTTTTTTTTAATAACTAAAAAAGTCTAAAAGTGCTGCACATCTGCCTCTAAAAACCAGTAAGGCACAGCAAATTCCTAATTAATCTCTGTTTACCTGGAAGTGGTACAAGAAGGTAGGAACGCTTTGTTCTACCAAGGAAAAATTCAGGAACACTGACACCCGAAGCCCAGATTGCAGCTACAGAGTAAACGCAATCTGTCTGGGTCACCCTGTAAGAAGCTGCATCTTTTGGTGTAAAGGCATAGTTAAAGGATCATCTAGTTGTTTAGGCCTTTCTAAATCCAATAAAAACATTCCATACAATGTATATGCCTAACTACATCACCCTTTCTGGTGTTAATCCAATAGCTCTTCGGATTTAGCAGCTTCGCATCTTCATGAAAACCCTACCAAAGCTGCATATGCAGCCTTAGAAGCCATATACATTTATGTTTCTTTATAAATACTGGCTACCACTGGACAAAACCATTATTTTGTATTTCAGAGGGTAGAGAGAAGATGACTACTTGTAGCTTTCTCTCCACCTACACAAACAAACAGCAGAGGGTCTCTTCCCCAAAACATGACAGACAAAGGTGTGTGGGCTGGTCACAGTCATCTTCCTATGTAGTTTTACACCTGCACACCACCACTACTGATGAGCTAGCTGCAAGTTTTCCACCTGATCAAATACCTGCATCTCAACTCCCTGCTTCAATCTCAGCAAGTGGTTCTTACAAACAGCAGTAAAACCCCAAGTACTTTCCAACTTCCTCATGCTAAAGTAAAATAGTAGTACAGCATGAAGTAACAGGCTATGCAGCCTAAAGCACAAGTGGTGTAATAACGATGAATGTCCAAATAGAACCTTCTAAAGAAAACTATCAGAATCAGCTAGCTTCTGGTACCACCACTAGAACCCAGTGCAATTAGTACGTTTTGCCTTAAAACCCTGCGTGGGTCACAGCACTGCCTTCTGGACTTAGAAATCCCTTTGCAATAAAGTGTTGCAGTTTTTTACATATTGTAAAGGAAACAAAATAAAAAAAAATCCACCAACATCCCCAAAATATTAAAGGAGAGGGCCTTGCACTATCCAATGCAAAAACTGGCCTATACAACATTTCTTGTATTTTCAAAAAGTAACAACATGATAAGAAGCCAAGCATTCCTTACAGTAAGGAAGAGTGGCAGAGCACTAAACATAACTTCATCTGCACAACTGAGGACACTTCTCATGCTCGGCGGGCACGTTCACCAGCTAGTTACCAGTTCCTGGATAAACCATGATGCAGTGGCAAGCTTTTTTGTGATTTGGCCTTGGAACAGTCTAGAAGCACTCACAGTCTTATACTGTCTGCAGGTGGCAAATAAAAGCTGGAGGAAGGTCACTCAGTTGCCTCTTAACAGCCTCTGTGTGTGAGTGCTTGTAGCAACTGAACAGATCAATATGATGGGAAAGGCATTACAACAAAGGTGTGACAGTGGAAGAACTAGCACAATAGAAAGGTGCTACAAAGGAAGAGAAGGAAATTGCTCACCTGTATCAGAAGATTCCAGGTTTGCAGGGGAAAACCTCACTAAGGAGGGATCACCAGAAAGAAATCCTTCCCCAGTGGCAGTCAGCCCTTAAATGAGGTCTAAGAGAGGTGCAGCCAGGCTCCACCCCTACCAGTCATACAGCTGAATTGCCTTCACTTGCGCTCCCAGGACTGACCGGGTCCTTTCCCCAGGTTCTCAATCAGTGGTTCAGGCTGTGACTCAACAGTTCCCATACAGTGCTTCTACTCCTGTTCCTGCCAACGTCACTTAAAGCTGATACCAACTATAACTTATTTAAATTTTCTTCCCAGAGACAGCTGGAGAACTTACATGGCAGTAACAGTGGAGAGCTACCATCTAATCTTACTTATTTGCAAATCATAGTAAGTATAAGATTAGAAAGAGATAAACCATACATAGAGCAGATCTGCAAAGTCTGAACAATAATTATAGATAGCATAGGCCCATCTTGGCTGAGTCAAGATAAAAGAAATACAACAGAAACACACTGCAGCTGAATTGAGGTAGAAAAACGAAACTTAAGTCAGGACCTTGCTTATCTTACCTACACGTTACTAATACTTGGTTGTGCTAACTTAACAGCTACATACAGACTATGTTGTAAAAAATATATATGTATTAAAAGGGCTCTCCTTGAAACTAGTGCTCTTCTGACATTTAGCCTGTACAAATGGGGAGGGTGTCATCTCCAGATGCCCTGAAATCTTTGCTTCATTGCTTTTGCAGCTTAATCTCTAAGTAAAGTAAGTTTTCCCTTGAAGACTGGCCATTTATTAGTGATTTCCAATAGTAATCTGAGAGTTGTCTTTTTTCTCTCTCATTTATTTATCAGTTGTTATTATTATTTCATATTGCTGTTATGTATGACTCCTCCACCTGATCTTTATGACACCGATATTTTTTTTTAATTATCCTGTATTATGTCTGGGCCCAACACTAACTGAAAACCAATGTAAGAATTAGCGCACTACCAACTGACCCCTCAGCTGAGATACAGTACTTGACTAAAATACAGTGTGGATAACTTGAATACAGATTGAAACACAAAATGCAGTTGTTTATTCCACATGTTAGCAGACATACTGGGAACGAGCTTAGGAACACAAGCTCAATAGCCCAATGTGTGGGCACACCTTAAATGTCAACATTATTAGCCATCACACTGTGACTGAAGTGATAAACACACAAACCTAATGTATTTTAGCCCATCAAACCCAGACAGTGTCCCTCTTCTCCTCCTCCAGCATAAAGCTACAACTGTTGCTCACTGAGTTGCCCACATTTCTGCATTATCACTAGTAACTTGAAAACCTGACTATGCCCAAAGAGAACAAAAACTTTAAGGCCACAGGGGGAAAGCACCAAGCAAGGTTATTAATAAATTAGTGCTTCATCAGCAATCATTACAGCCTCTGCTTTTGCATATTACTGATAATAATATTGTTGCTTACGTAACTCTTCTCCTTTGCCGTACAGAAGCACCTGACTCAGATGCATTCAAAAGAAATGGCAAGGTGGTGATAAAGCAATAAAATGCAGCCTTCTGGTAATACTGTGCCATCAGGTAAAGTTGAAGACTGTGACAAGGGAGACAGGGGCTCTCTCTCTTACGTTAAAAGTAAGGGTAGATATGCATTTCTTCACTGACTAGAAAAGGGGAAGCAGTTTTTTTGTTTGTTTTCTAAAGAGGAGAATTGCGAAGGAAAATGAATGTGACACAAGACAAGATCAGTAAATCCAGGGAGATTCACATAGATTTTCATTCTACCAGCAATCAAAGGAAAGCTGCTAGCTTTCTATATCAATTTATCTAAAAGTTTAGCCGCATATTTTCAATCTCACTTTCTTTTTAATCCTGTTACCTTTATGAATGCTGCTGCTATTCAGCTTTTCCTGCAAGTTTTAGAACGTATTCTAAGTCGAGAAGCCCTTCTTGGTCAACGAGGGCCTCTATTGCCCAGGCAGCACCACTACGAACCAAGGGAGCAGCAGATGTCAGATGAGGGCCTGGCTCTCCAAAGACCAGGCCCAGTCCCCAAGCAGTCAGTGGGACAGCTCCCTCAAAGATCTTTTCCTATGCTGCCCCCTCTCCACTGAGTAGGGCAGGGAGACAGCAGCCAGCAGGCATGGACTCAGCCAACTGTGCCACTTCATTGCCTCTAACTGTACTTGCTAGCTAGGGTTAATACTGGTAGACTGGAGTATCACTGGATCACTGGGGACTGGGGCCAGGACAGGAGGAATGGATTAGCAAACATCTTGCACTCACTGCTAGATGGAAACAGGGCTGCAGCATCAACATCACAGGAATTAACTTCATGGAGTTGTGAGTCTCATCATAAAGCTTCAAGTGACAGTTTTCCAGGAAACTGGTTATTTAATCAAAGTCCCGTTCTCAAGTCACTCATACACTCAGGAGACTTCTCTGAAATTCCAGTTCCTGACTCACTAGGCAGTTTTGTAGAATTACCGTACATGCTCCATGACCAACATAGTTGAAATATCAAATGTCCACTAACAATTAAAAAGTCATCCCCATTTTTTAAATGTTTGGATAAATCTATTTTTAGGGTAAGTCAGTAATTCACCCAAAGTCACACTTTCCAACCAAAGTGACTATGTCAAGTAGTTAAATTATTGCCATTTTCCCTATGGCTCTGCCTGGTGATGTCAGTCAGAATAGCTTTTTTTTGTTGTTTTTTTTTTTTTTTTTTTTTCCCCTGCTACAATGTAGATAGTGACCTCACTTCTTCCTCACTTCTTGCTAGGAGCAGCTGAAGATGGAGCTGTGCTATGCAACAGTGTATTGCTGGGCAGAACATGCCCTCTCCCACACAGCAACACCAATGCAGAAAAAAATGCTTAAGCATAAGCCTTTGTATTTTACTTACAGCAGTGTTCATAAACTTACACCTGGGCACACACTAATATATCTTTCTGAAACAAATGCAAATGGAGACAGAAAAGCTTCTCAACAACTTTTAAGAAATAGTGGACGGGAAGGCAAGTCAGCAACAAAAGGAAGTAGATACTTTTTTCTTTTTTTTTTTTTTTCCCAGGGCTTACAGTATTATTTCACAGCATATATAACTTGTCCTTGCTCTCTCCAACCACTTCGAATTTTTCTTAGCTTAACATCTTTCCAGCACTCTCATTTAGCAGCTGCACATTCTTTGAAGTGGGTTTGTAAAACTGTCTTTCCTTTCAGCATGTTGCATTTGATCATCTGAAACTAGAAGTCAGACCCCATCTATCCTTCTATAGCATCTGGAAGGCAAATCCTTGGCTATCTCAGGACAAAGAGATGAAAAATCAAAATTAACGCGAGAAACTATCAGTAACCATTGAGCTAATCAGCTTTGGAAAGCATGAGTTTTCTTCCCCTTAACAAAGCCCTTAAAAAGCTCTTGCTACATTTGTTTTGTCTGCCCTCCCCCCCCCTTTTTTTTTTCCTTTTTTTTTTTTCCTGAACAAAGTCGAAGTGATTGCAATTTTTTTTTTCTTCTGTGTATTACAGTACTGGCACCAAAATAAAATAAAATAGAATAATCTGTACAATAAATCCCTTCTCTTACCCATGACCCCACAAATGCATAAGCTTCTGTTGCTAAATGTTTCAGCTCCAAGTAGACAGATCTTCCAGAATGGTATATAAAGATACACTGGGCTTTATACATGGATATTTATTTCATGGATCAGAAGCAAATGGAAGAAGAACGACCAGAACACAGAGCATGGAGAAGTACAAGAGAAAATGAAGCCTCAAATTGCATGCACAAGGGAAAAACTGCTTTACTTTTCCACCTGCATCACAGAGATGTGAAGATCAAGAATGTGCAGAGCTCAGAGGAATCCTAATAGTCCCATATATGATAAAACCACAGATGGAGTAAAGACTGTAATTGTATTGATGAAGACAGAGTATGGGGGTAAGGGAAGAATTGTAATGAAGCATTTGGGTTCAATTTTTATTTCCATTACGTCAATGCAAGTCTTGAATAAAAAAAGAGAACTCAAACTTCTAAGTCTGCTGATCCCAAATTAAGACTGAATAATAATCAATAGCTTTATACGAGACAAAATTCAAAACAAACATGAACATTAAATACTCACACAGATCACCTAGAATTAGTTAGAGAATACTAACTGCTCCCCCAGGTAATTACTAGGGAAGTATCCTTTGTGTAAAAGTGACCCTCAAGAGGGCTTTTCTTAATAATATCTGAGACCTTGGAAACACTTCTTTATGTACACGATTAACATTTATGTATCTGGCTGGTCACATTGAATTCAAATAAATTAATAATATATTAAAAGTTGCTCCTGGGCAGAGGTGTTTGCAGGAGTTCAGCTTTGCCTCTAGAAAAGTTTCCTCTTAAGAGACCAGTTTCAAGGAGTACAGAAGAAGCTCAACTATCATTCACATTTATGACAATTGAGAACATTCAGCGCTATCAAAACCTGAACCACGTGAGAGATGGAAGGAGAAATGAATTTAGTTATCTTCTTACACAATTCAAATTCAGAAAGAGCAGCCCAATGAGAATTTAGAGGTTTTTTCTTCCCTGAATCCATCATACTCAAAAACATCTGCAAGAAAATATCCAAAATATTGTATTCTCCTTTCTGTATCCAGAAACTGCAGGATAATGGTGAGCAGCACTACTGTATAATTTAGTCACAATGTCATGTTGCATTTCATCCTGAGATGAGTCCATATTTTGTTGGGTTTTGCATCTTAGAGCAGCATTCAAAACATTTGTAGAAAACAGGGATTCACAGAAAATGAGATCCTTCCTTTGATTTATTTTTTTTTTTTCACTGGTATTTTGAGCAAGGGGCTCATTGCAAAAGGAAAGTCCTCTGCTTCAAATGCAGCTGAAAAACATCTTTGTCATTCAGCTGGCACTGAAACCAGAAAGAATTGGTCAACAGGCAGGAGTCGTATGCTGAACTACAGCAGTCTACATCTATGCGAGATGTTTGGACTGCCTTTGTATTCAAAAAACAGCACTTCTCAGATGTGATTCTGCTGACTAAACGTAGATTTCCACTTTGAGAAGAGATGAATTACACTCTAGAAACATTCTGCTTCCTGACAATAAAAGGGAATCCAGAGAGCCATATTTCAATAGATGAATCCTACCTTCTCAGTGCTGGGTATCACTAATATGATGGCACAAACACACCAAATGACCATGCATGGTTTCACTGGTGAGACCTTATCCGCTTTGCTGGAAATTCTGCAATTTAGACAGGTACAAGGAAACAAGTACAGTTACCCTAGCCTCCATGCATGGTCATTACAAAGAAAGGGGCACCTCTCAGTGGCAATTCAGCCCACATAAAATCTAAATTCTCTCTGGAAATGCCACTATCTCTACAGACTACAGATATGAGCTCACCTCTAAATAAGGTGACACAGTGAGGTGCAGTGAGTAAGATACACAGACTCAGGCTCTCAGTGTTGAGAAGCTGGGGGACACTGAGCAGTCTCATTCCTTTCCTCCCCTCCACCCCAGAGAGGTTTGAAACATTTAGCATCTATTGGATCACACCCTATTATACCAGGCGAGGTTACTACTGAGTCCTTCATAAAATACTTTAAATAAAAACAAAACCACACCAGAGTAGTTCAAAAGAATCTGTATTGTGGCCTACATAGTGTCTGTCCACCCACCGCTTTGCCAACTGAGGATAAACAAGAGCTGAATGAAACTCTGCAAGCACACACTTCAGTTGGCCACATACCCAACTGAGTCTGGAGCAGCTAAGAATTAGCATGCAGCCTCTTAAGATTTAAAAACAGAAATGCAGACCCTCAAAAGAAACAACGATTTGCTTGTTGGCAGTGTGTGCCCTTAACTGACCAGGCGGTGCAGAGACTTAAGATGGCAGACCCGGATCCAGGCCCTCTCTCTCATACACGTCTGTCACTGGAAGAAGTCACCTCATTAGCTGAGGACAGCAGAGCTTCTGCGTTCAACTTCTGCAGGAATACAGGATTTGGCAGCCTCCAGAAATCTGAGCTCTCTATTTTTCTTCCCTTCGTTTACTAATGCCCATTTCCCCTTCCCCGCCTCCCTACTCCCAGTGCACACACGTTTTAATGCTAAAACCCAGCAGTTACATGGCTTTTCCATACTTCTAGGCAAATATTACACACACTCACTCCAAACTAGGAAGCGTGCCTCTCTACAGAGGTAGCAAACCAACTGCAAGAACACAGTGCTTTATAGTGAAATACTTCAGATTAATCCAAAAAATTACCTGTACATCTCATGCCTTAAGAAAGCTTCACATCCACCATCTCACACACAAACACACTCACTACAACACTGTGATACACTGCACACCCTTAATGGTTTCTACAGTTACATAGCCACACAGACAATGCAATTAACAAGCAACATTCCTTCCTGTAAAATAGAAGGGAAAAAAACACACAAAAGAAAAGTTCATAGAAATAATTTTGAGCTCAGAAATAAAAGCACTAAATTTCAAATTAAATTTCACCATTTACTGTGTCAAAGACTACATAAGCCTGGATTACCCAGGTACAGAACAGGTTTTCAATCAGTTTGATTTACAAAACATGTCGTGCCCCCTTATAAGGAAAATGATACCCTATTTACTTTCTCCATATCACACATCAATGCTTTACTAAATATTTTTTTCAATTTCCATTTCATTTGTTTTGTGTGCATTGAAATCAAAGTCGTATTTTAAAGTTATATTTGTTTTCTGTTTCTTGTTACATAACCAGAAGTGTTATAGGAAATACTATTGTGAAGTTAAAAAAAAAAAACAAACATAATTTAAAAAACAAAAAACAACAACAACAAAAAAAAAAGACACAGACCTCTACATCACAATAATCTGTAAGGTGTTCCTGCACCCACTAATGGCATACATTTAAATTAAAATTACACGTAACGTATAGCCAACTTCCAGGTCTCTGCTGAATGCCATTCCTGTGTTTAACCTCATCTATTGCTGACAAAGAGGTAAGACTTTCCAGGTTAGTAACAGCAAAATTCCACATTGCAAAAAAACATCGAATGTTGTCATGCAAATAAAGTCTTTCGCAGCATCTGAAAATGTCCCTCAAAAATCTAGATTAGTCTTAAGCAGTCAAACGATAAGAAAATAGGAACAAGAATCTTATTTTCTTGTTGGAGAGCCAAGCAATTTAAAACCAACAACCACATATACCCTAACCGATATCTTCTAAAAGTGATGGTGAATCACTAGAAGTGCTCCTTTCTAATGTAACCAAAAGAGCACACCAGTCACTGTACTGGTGACATTTCATGGCAGAAAGCAAAAACATCCATGGTTGTGAGTGAATTCCATGATCTGGGTGACTTGTGGCATTATGATCCTTCACCTCCTTCACAAAAAGGGCCACTGACTCCATGATGGAGAACACAGTCACTCCATCCCTGCCTGCTCTCTGCCCAGCTTTACACCTGCTCGGACATAAGCACAGTATTTCTGAACACACACACAGAAAAGAGACACATTCAGATTGCCATCTGAACCCAACACATGCCCCATCAGATCCCATCGTAGACTCCAGAGCCACTTGCAACAGCCTGAAACACTGTTCTAAATTCAACCGGCATTTTCCTCTCTCCTCTGCACTACAGCCACAACCCCAGAGCACCGAGGCTCAGCTTAGTTCATCTGGGTCCGCTTGGTCAAAACATACACAAAGGACAGGAACCACGGGGCCGGCTAAGCAACAAGGAATTTGGCTGCAGAACTCCCTCACACTTGTGTGCATAGCTGATTTTACACCACCCGGCTTCCACATTGATATTATCTTGTCAAAAAGTACCGAGCAGCTTTCACCACAAATTCTTGGAGCTCAAAAATTGCAGCAGAGCACCAAGGCTATGGAAAAACCAACTTCAGCTGGCTGCAAAGTGCGCTGCAAGTGCAGCATGTGAAGTCTCAACATGACGCAACCGACATCGCACCAGGGATGAGGGCTCACCAAAGGAAATCAGACCCACGCAAAATCACAACGTATATATAGGTGCCTACAGATCGCTGGCTGCCCAAGCTCAGAATGCCCTGTAAGCAGAGATTTAGATGAGCAGCAGATCAATGAGGCAATACCAACGCTGGCAACAAACAGCAGCGGGAGGGCAGCCTGACCGCCAGCAGCCCCGCCGCTCCCTCTCCTCCCCACCCGGCCCCTTCCTCTCCCCTTCCCCTCACCCCTCTCAGAGGTCAGCGTGGGTGAGGGTTACAGCCCTGCTGATGCCAGCCCTTCGAGGCAGCAGGCTGGCCTAGGCACCCAGCATTCCTGGGCCACGGGAGGCTCCCGGCTGCCCACCGCCCGGCCACCTGCAGGCCTCCGCCGCCCTACCTTGCTCCTCGCCGGCCCCAAAGCAGGCTCTGGGGTCCTCGGGGGGGAGCTGAGCTCCGCCACCCTCCAGGGCTTTGCGTTTCTTCGACATCTGGTCGGTGTTTGGGAGTGGAGTTTCTCCTCTCTCTCTCTCCGGGGAGATGAGTGTATGTGGAGAGAGAGGGAGAGTGTGAGAGAGAGACACGGGAAGGGAGAGAGAGAGATTGAAAGAAATCGCTGCTTAAAGAGAGGGGAAGAGACTTTGGAGTGGCTGGAGAGCAAGTAGGAGGCAGGGACTAAGTGGAGAAATCCTACAAATCACAATCCCATCAATGCAGCCCCACGTCTAGAGGGGCTGCCTGGGTCCCCCCCCTTCCTCGCTCACTCATCTGAACGTGTGCGGGTGAAAATCGGAGAGGCGACATCCTCTGTTGTTTTGCCAAATGTTAACGGGTGGTGCTTTTTTTATTGGGGGGAGGGAGGGGGGAGGGAGCTGACTGATATTATTTTCCCCTGTTGGGATTCCTTCTGGTTAAAAAAAGAAAAGGAGGAGGAAAGAAAAAAAAAAAAAAAAAAAAGG
>JAOWBP010001760.1:37353069-37377888 GCA_028571105.1 Tragopan temminckii | reverse complement strand
TTTAGCCTGAGAGCCCACAATTCAAGGGAAGTAGAGAAAAGGGAAGAGGAAAGGGCAAAGGGAGGAGACAGAGACATTGCAGTCACTTAGCTGGATAAGAGATTAAAAAATTAAGCTTAACTACAACTGGATTCTTCACCTGGCATGAGTCACCATTACTTAGAAACAACATGCAAGTCTCTCCCTCAGGTAAGTGCCACCAGATGACTCCAGTACGACCACACCTGGAGTACTGTGTCCAAGTCTGTGCTCTTCAGTTCAAGAAAGACAGGTATCATTTAGAGAGACCCCAGTGAAGGGCCACAACGATGATGAGGGCCCTAGAGCATCTTCTTTATGAGGAAAGGCCAACAGAGCTGAAACTATTTAGTCAGGAGGAGAGAAGACTGAGGGGGTATCTAATCAGTGCTTATAAATATCTAATGGGTGAGAGCTAAGAAGATGGGGCCTTTGCAACGGTGCTTAGCAACAGAACAAGGGGCAACTGGAACTCAAGAAATTCCATCTGAAAATGAGAAAGAACTTGGTTAAGGGTGAGAGCACTGGAACAAGCTGCCCAGGGAAATAATTAAGTCTCATTCTCTGGAGATATTCAAAACCACTCTGGATGTTTTACTGTGCAATCTACTGTAGGGAATCTGCTTTAGCAGGAGGGTTGGATTAAATGATCTCCAGAGGTCCCTTTCAGCCCCCACAATTCCATGATTCCACGACTACCACTACCAATCATCTAACAGCCAAACTACATGCTCCACAGATAGGACTTGCAAACAAGGCCACGGCTCCTAATTCTGACAGCCAGCAGTGAAGCCAAACAAAGTTCATGTTCTTTTGTGGAAGAGAAGAATGAAGGGCTCACGCTGGCAAGCTGTGTTTGTTGGCACTGTGCCCACAAGGAGGAAGGGAGAAGAGGAGTAGAGAACACCAGGAGACACACAGAAGTACCACAGTGGGTTTAGGCAGCCGGCTCCGTTCTCCTGCCTGCATTACAAAACGTATGACGCACAAACTAGGTTGGAAACTAATGAGGCTCAGCAAAATCATAACAAAGAGATGCAGTTTAGCCTATCAATACACAATAAGCAAGGAAAAGCATGCGGTAGAGTTAGATACACTAGCAAGCATGACTAATAAATTAAAATTCTTAGCAATGGAAGGAAATGAAAATGTAAAGAAAAATAAGAGTCTTGTAATAGCTTTCCTCACAGGTTTAACTTCATTAATCTTCCCCTACAGATACAGAACTAAATAATAATAATAATAATAATAATAATAATAATTGAACCTATCAGGTCAACTGTCCTGTTTGGTTTGTTATGTAGAGCTCCAGCTACTTATACCTGTATGAGCAATATTCCAGAGAAGTCTTAAAATTATGCCAATAAGAAGGGTATTACATTTCTTAGCTTTCTCCCCTACTCTCTGCCATTTTACTTTTCTCCATTTCTCCTCCTTCCCCTCCCTCTCCCCCCCCAAGGTGTACACAGATCCAAGACTCATCCTCTCTCTGCTAGTACCCTGTTGTTTTATGCAGGCCATGCCAGGACACAGAGGTGGGACTGTGACCCCTCTGATCACATGTGGAACATGGCTGCCTTCAGAATGCCCCCCAAGAATTTGCTATGCAATACCTCCAGCTAGCAGACAGAAAGGCAATCTAGAGGCCTAAAGGATATAGGAACTAATAAACAGAAGTCATTTAGTATTTTCCTAAATGACATGCCATGCCACACCTTAGCAGATTTCCAAGCTGATATTACTTAAAAAGCTGGAGGGCAAATTAGCGCATGCACTAAATCTGCCAACCACTGTAAAAAATGTTAATGCCTTTGCCCTTTATCACAAACAAAGTAGGACACGACACAAAGACCACAGGATTCCTGTGAAGCCTTATCTAATCCCATTGTGTATCTTCAGCATGCTTCCTGTCCACAAAGCACTGAAGTAAACAAAAGGAGTATTTAATTTCACCTCAGAAACAGTGTTTTTTTTTTACTATTCATTTAAATGAGCTACAGAGTCTCCCCTTATTCCAAAGGGTGCTGAAGAAAGAAGTGCAATAGCTGTCCTGTTCAGATATGAAGTAACAGACAACACAGGAGACCTCAAACACTTGAAAACACTTGTGAAAAGTTCTACAAAAAAAAAAAAACAAAACAAAACAAATAACAAAAGCCCTTCAAGTTGCATCTTCCTCATCCCTTCAGCTTTTGAACTGCTCAAAGAAGAATAATTCATAAATATTTAGTAAACTATATCTCTATCACAGATGTACACACATTTTCCGTATTCTAAAAATGCCTACATTATTTTTTTCAAATTTTTCAGTAAAATCCTTCCCTTAAGCATTGAATTAAATGAGAATGAAACATGAAGAATATTTATGCAGCCATTGCTGCAGTGGTTGCTACACAATGCAAAGAAGGATGAACACTCTACAAAGAGGAAACAATAATACAGCACTTTGGTCCACTCGTAATTCACTCTCCCAGAGCCAGGGGATCTGCTAGAGAGACTGTTCTTCTGTTTTAAACATAGCATTGACTAGTAGAGTTCAGTGCAACTCCATATTACATTTACATTCTTATGATTTTAAATACTTTCTGATGTGACATGATTGGCAACTGATAAAGCATTGTCTGAATATAGCTGAAATGATAGATATTTAGATCTGTCTCACTCATCTCAAATCTTCTCACCTACCTTATATGTAAAATAAGATTTTTCAATCATCCGCATAGAAGACATCCTTCTGCATGGCAATCCCAGGCAATGCCCACAGCAAAACAGGTGGGTGACCCCATTCTACCCAGAGGAGATGGAAAATCATAAAGAATTAGGTAGCTGAAGAAGAAAAAGGGAGCCCATCACTTTGGGTTGAAATCTGAAGGCTCGGAGCATCTCATTAGCAGGTCTCTAGCTCTTTGAGGACTGCTTGCTCTGTTAGAAACAGGGTGTTCATCCCACATCCTGTAGCACCTGGGCCCCTCTAGGCTCAGACAGTAGATGAACATAGAAGAAATTTCATTCAAATGGGAGAGCCACAACAAAAGTAAAGATTTTCATTTGAACATCTTTGATTCTGGGATAACCAGCCATTTTGGAAGACTCATTTAAATGCTGTGCAAGGTCAGAAAAGCAATGAACCTTCCCAAAAAAACTGTAGTAGAAAAATAACCTCAAAATAAGCTGAGTTTGCCAGCATATCCAGCATATCCATTAGTTTGGCAGAAACAAACCTTTTAATATTCTAAATTTACTACTTCTTAGAAAAGTAATTTCTTAATCTAATCTGAGGAGAGAACGTACCCTTGACCAATTCCCAAGTAATGCACGGGAGATGAGACCAAGAAGCAAAAAAACAATCAAACCACTAAATAAGTGACTATAACATAATTGGTATATTCCCCATGGAGAAATTCGTAGCACTGTTAAGAAGTCCGGAAGGGATTCTGTGCAAACAGGATGGTTAAAAACAGCATGAAGTATCAAAATGAACATTCTTAGGCTCCAGTTTCAATGATGACGCAAACACTACTCTTAACTGAAAAAGTGCAGCAGCACCTTTCAAGCCCAAGGGTTCATAAAGGGTTCACACACATTCTCAACAATACTTCTCTAAAGAACTGAAGAGGGGAAATCCTGTGCTAAACTCACCATTGCATAAGTTAGCGTACCTCATTTAGGAAAGGGTGACTCAATAAAGCTAGTATGTTTAGTTGTACATAACACTCATTGGATACCGTACATGTAAATTATCCCACCTGCTGAATTAGAAGTGAGAGAAAGGAAGGTGAAGTACCCCATCCACTCCCTTTTCCCACTTTAGAAAATAAAAATCCAAGAGGGAGGAGGAAGAGGAGTACGTAAGAAGTCTCCTACCAAACTTGTAAAAAAGAATGCTCTTCACAGCTAGCTAGCTTCACCTCCCTTCTTTGGGTATAAGGTAATATGTCAACTCACACTGATGACCACCCTCAGATTTTGCTACCATTTCTACCTATACATTTTGAATTAAAGTCACTTACGAATAGCTGATTTAACACAGGTCCATGGATTGACTCAATTTTAGGAGACTGCAAATCATAACGAAATAAAAAGATGGGATTGACGAAGATATGTACATCCATTCTTTGAAAGTGAGGCTTTGAACATGCTGCAAATGCTTGCACTTTTTTAGCTCGACAGCTTTTAAATCATATAAAAAGCTATTGCACAGTTACAAAATGGATGACTTTTTTCATGATTCCAAAACCACCAGCATAGCAGCATCCTAGCCCCATATGGGGCCCTTGGAAGCAATCAGCATTAAAAAAAAATAACGTCAACTCTGTAACGACAATCACAGATATTTCATAAGCCTCGAGTTCTTTCCACTTGTTCTGCCATTTAAAGCTATTGATGTGGTTACATGCAACATATCTATATTTAAATACAGTTGTAATGTGAGGGTACAAATTAAAAAGTTTAAAAAGAAGATGTTTCCATGGATTTAGAAGACCCTGCTATTAACGGGCATGAAATAAAACTCATATTCCACTATAACTTCAAATCAGATCTGTATGTACACTTCTAAAAATAGATACAAAAATCATGTCCCTTGTGGCAGAAGACAGCTCATAAAACTCTTTGCATCTATTAAACACATTCTCAAAAAAGAACATGTTACAAAGCTCTTTTCAGTATTGCTCAGGATCAACCTGCTAGGCAAAAAGGAATGTACTTGCACAAAGGAGAAGTCAACACTTTTCTTATAGCTGTTGGTGCCCTTTAGATGAATTACACATAAATTTTCCATCTGTAATATACACATTCATACTTCTCAAAAAAGTAGAACCCACTGGGAATCAGGTTTCTATTCCAGGTATCTGTACCTTCAAAAGATATCAAGGGTAATGAGACATTAACTGCTGTTCTCTCCAGGACAGGATGCAGAATTCTCCTGTCTCTTTAGCTATAGATCTAGTGGTCACAGAATAAAGATGGACAATGTATCACCACTGTTGACTCACTGCGCAGGATCACACTGTAGCTCAGCCAAAAGTATCCCACATTCCTAAAATTCCACTCACGTATTCATTTATTTAGAGAGTCTCATGTATCTCTAGCATCATGTTTTCAATCCTTCAAGGACCAGATTTGAAATGAATTTTCACTTTCTTCCCATAAATTAAGAAATAAAAAAAATTGAATGGAAATATAGATTTAAATACCTAACAATCCAGGTAGAAACCAAATTTCCTGAAGAGTGGTGAGGCAATGGAAGGGGCTGCCCAGAGGGGTTGTGGATGCCCCATCTCTGGAGGCACTCAAAACTATTTTGGATAGGACCTGGGCAACCTGATCTAGTAGCTGGCAACCTTGCCCATGGCAGGGGGGGGTTGGAACTACGTGATCTTTTAGGTCCCGTCCAACCTTAGCCATTCTATAATTAGGCCAGACCCCGTACCATTTTGAAGACCATGAAGTTCAGCAATCTTGGCTGGACTGTCCTACCACATCCACCATTCAGCACCTTATGGCTACTGAAAGATGAACTGCAGGGGCAATATTTTACTAGCAACAAGAGCATAGTAGTAGCTGTGACAGTAGGGTCACTTCCACTGGTGCAGACTTTCTTCTACAAGCACAGTGTGCAGACTCTTGTTCATCACTGCTGAATATACATAAAATATATAAAATACATAGTGGTGGTGACTATGTTGCAAAATAGTATTTTGTAACTGACAATGTGCTCTATCAAATAGCATTATTGTGCTCTTTGCATTTGTTGTAATTTCCATGAAAGAAAGAAAAGATAGAATGCATTACCTTCAGAGCAACCTACATACATGAGAGAAGAATCTCTGCATGCCAAAGAGCTCTTATTGCCCAAACTGGAGTTTCTTGAAAAATAGACACAACATACTTACAATTGCCTACATGCAGCTCTTCCTGATGTAGAAGTACTTCACCAAGACTACTAACAACGGTGAAGAGAAGGACGTTCAGTTACAGAAATTGGTTTCTCCAACATGTGATACCTTGATTTTAAGTATCACCTTGCTGAGCTGCACGAACCTCGAAACCATGATCCTTAAGCGTCAAACAAGTCTTTACAACTTGAAAAGATTTGTAGGTGGATGAAAAAATCTAGCGTGGTTTGAAGTCTTTTTTGGGTTGCAGTCACCACTGCTGCAGCGCAAAATAAAGCTGCTCCTATTAATATTATCTTCCAACTAGAAGAAAGTTTTGATCTCTTTCCACTTTAAAGCCAAAACCAAGCAAAATCACCCAAATATGTATAATGTGATGGAAAGCACTGCAACGACAGCAGAACAGCAAGGTCCCAGGCAGCAGCAAGTGAAGGTTTTCTCAACTGTAACAGCTGCGGGTACAGAAATAAAGGAAATAATCTCCTTACCTTCAGAAGGCCTCAGGTACACCTGAGGGATCTCTAGAGAGATACCCTCACCTCCACTGCCAACCCTTACATGAGGTCTGGGAAGGGCTGGATCCTGGCTCCACTCCTTCTGGTCATTCAGGTACACTGCATATGCCTGAGCTGTTCTGGGTTGGCCCTGCCTTCCCACCAGATGCTCAATCACTGCTTCAAGTCGTGACTTAGCATTTCTGCTACAACATGCAAGACAAATTCTTTTGAAAGATACCTGTCCTGCATCACAGGAAAAGGGAGATTTCTGTTTTCTGATCCAAGCTGCAACACTCAAATATTGTGTAAATAAATTGATGATTCTCGATACTGCAAGTGACAACACCCTGGACTGCTAGCGGAAAGTGTTTGGGATTTCAAGTGGACTATTTGCATAGGCTTCATGAATCCTACATAGAAACAAACATCCTGGAGGCCAGCAGCAGCACTCCTTGCAAATGAGCACAGTCACAGCTAGAGCTGCAAGCCAGGACTGCCTTCCCAAACTTAATTCTTTGAACAGATGTGAGAACTGGTCTCAATGGAGTACAGTGCCAAGTCGCTCTTCTCAGGAGACAGTAAGGGAAGGAGGAAGAGAGAGAAAGAAAGAAATGAAGTCACACCAGAAAGCAACCAAAAAAAAATGCCTGTTTTCTCTGTGTTTTGAAATACATATTCCTCTGCTGAAGTACTTCAGTGGACCACACAAGATGTTAAGGTAGCAAAAGAGACAGGATGTTTATGAGCTTACAGGTTGAATATATTGGCTAGTCTGCTCTTACACTCCAAAAATCTTTCTGTTATCTGGTTTCCATATAAGCAAATATACAGTCTTGCAAAACAACAAGAGTGTCAGATCAGCACAGCTTTGCCTTGGATTCCTTCTGAGACTGAAGAGCTCTCCTCAATTAGTGATGAAGAGGACAAAGATGAGTGGTGAAACTCCTTTGTGTGGGACAAGGAAACAAGTCCTGCTACAATGCAAGTATCAGCCTTTATGAGGACAAATTCCCGTCAGTGCAGTCATGGGGATAATCAGAAGCTGAGTCCCTCTTCGATCCTGTGTTCTACAAGTAACGATTCAGTTCATTATGGTCACTGCAGACAGCTTCCCAACACACGTGCATGAGTGCACACAGACTATAGTTTTGCACTGTGATCAGAAACACAGGAAGCAGGTTTCCAAAAGTGAGAGAAAAAATTGGGAAAAGAACGAAGAACAAAGAAACAGGTGAGCTTCAACATTTTCCAATAGTTTCCAATAGGTAAATACAAACTAGGACAAGGACAGCCTTTATATAAATCCTGAAATGATGCATAAACAAGTGGAAAACAGGGAATTCAGGCAATGAAGATGGATTAGATTGCTTGGATCCAGAAAGCTTGCTTTTCACTCTCTAATTCACTTTTAAATTGTCCTACTTTTAAGTACATTAAGATCAGTTGTTTGAACAAAGAATTTGTACTGAGCTTTAAAAGTAAGACAGAAGATACCATGTAATGCTTCCATTTTACATTAAAATCTATGCACTATTATCTTCTTATTATCTCCTAAAGATTTTTCCAGGCATTTAATTAACATATGACAAGATACTCAAGTTAGCAAGAAAAAAAGTCACCATTTAGTGCACTATCTATAGCCTCTCAGAAGTTAGTTTCCCATTGTTTTTTCTTCTAGTGCACTACCATGTGAACAACTATTATGCTATTTTAAAAGCAAGGCTCTGTCACAGCAATAAAAGAAATAAAAGGATTAAGTTCCCGAGGTACCTACACTTTATTTTTTAATTTCACTCCAGCATAAGTGTCTTTCAAAGACAGTGAAACACAGGTGAAGTTTAGAAAAAAAATTACAGATTCTGCTACTCGGAAGCAAGTATCAGCATGCAATTAGGAGTTCTCACTGGGAGCTTGACCCTAAATAAATCCATGGGAAGTATTAATTTTAAATGGATGCAGAACAGTTGCTACCAAATTCATGCAGCCGTCAGCACTGCTGATTTGGGGGAGATTTGTTGGCTCTGCTTTACTAATATGGCAGAAAATCCTGCAGCAAGTAGAAAAAGCAAGCAGAAAAGATATGTTTAAGGACAAAAAGATACTGTTTGAAGCAGATGCTCCCCTCAAATATCAGTTTCTTCATGGGCCCATACGTAGTACTTTCTGTGGTATAAAATCTCTTTTTTTTTTTCCCCCTGAGAAATTGCTTCTCAGAGCATTTGCCAGCCACTCAGCTCAGCAGCCACAGAATCACAGACTGGTTGAAGTGGGAAGGAATCTCTGTAGATCAAAATCTATCCCCTCCCTCAAGCAGTGCCAGCTGTTCAGGTCTCTGTCCAGTTGGGTTTTGAGTATCTGCAAGGATGGAGATTCCACAACAATTCTGGACAACCTGTGCTGATGTTCAATCCCTGTTAAATTTTAGAAGCATTTTACTTATGTATGAACAGTAGATCCTTTGTTTCAGTTTATGCTCATTGCCTCCTGTCCTGTTGCTGAACACCACAGAGAAGAATCTGGCACTGTCTTCTTTACCACCCCACCCCCCCCTCCCATTAGTTTTGAATAAACAGTCATCAGAGCTCCCTGAGCCTTCTTTTCTACAGGGTGAACAGTTCTAGCTCTCCTAACTTCTTCTATAACAGACATTCCAAACCCTTAATCATCTTTGTGGCCTTTTGCTGGGTTCACTCAAGCATGTCCACGTGTCTCTTTTGCACAGGGGCCCAGAATGGTGCAAAGCACTCCACATGATTCTCATCAGTACTGAGTGGAAGGATCACCACCCCCAGCCTGGTGGTTATGCTCTCCCTGATGAAGTCCAGCATGATCTTGGTCTTCCTTGCCTCAAGAGCACCTTGCTGATTCATGTCTGGCTCCTTGTTCAACTGAAAACCCAGGTACGCTTTAGCAAAGCTGTTTTCTAGCCAACTCCTAGCACACGCTGGTGTATGGAGCTGTTTCTCCTCAGGCTCAGTACTTTTGCATTTCCTTTGGTTGAACTTCATGAAAATCCTATCAGCCAATGGGAGTTTTCAACAAATGCCTCTAGCCAGCCTAAACGACAGCACAACCATCTGGCGCACCAATCACTCCTTCCAGTTTTTTAACCACCTGCAAGCTTGTTGAGGGTGCAATCTGTCCCAACATCCAGGTCTCTAACAAAGATGTTAAATACTATTGGCCTAGCATCGATCCCAAGCATACACCAAACGACTGGCCTTCCACTGGACTTCAGACACTGGTCACAACCACTGAAATTCAGCAATGCAATCAGTCCTCATTCCACTTCACTGTCCATTTATATAGTACTTCATCAGTTGGCTGATAAGGATATTATAGGAGAATATCAAAAGCATTGCTAAAATCAAGATAAACATCATTCACCGCTCTCCACACATCCACTAAGCCAGTCATCTCATCATAGAAAGTTACCAGGCTCGACAAGTATCATTTCCCATTCATAAATCTATGCTGACTACCCCCAGTCACTCTCATCTTTAATACATTTGGAAATGACATTCAGAATGATAAACGCCTCAAAAGCTCTTTCCCATTTCATCTCTGCCCAGATTGCTGCCTCACTACTAGGCTGTCTAGGGTCTTCCTTGAGGCTGTTAACATCTACTGCCTTACCAAGTCTTTCTTAGAACTAACAAATGTTCAGTTCTCCATCCTTTTCACCTAGAAGAAAACAGAAAACTTTTTCCAGCCAACTTTCCCTAAATTCAAAAGTAAAAAGTTCTTTGAAAAGCATTCACTAGAAAACATCATGTTCAGTTCTGCTTCCTTGGTGGAGAAGGGGAAATCTGATTGCCTCCTACCTGGCCAGGAAACTCTGCAGTTCCTTGAAAAGGCAAGAAGGAAAGAACAGTCAGATGACCCTGAGTTTCCAAAAGAAATAAAGAGGCAAATCTTAAGAGAAACCACCATTGGCAGGTAACAGAATCTCAGGAGGCACAGTGAAACAGTTCTAGATTCAAACATAGCCCTATTTCACCTAGACCCATTTCTACAAGATTCCACCTTCCTGTACATGACTCAGTCTAGGGCTGCCTCAGGAAAGGAACAGACTGCCTACTTCAACACCTAAAATAAGAATAGTTTTATCTATGGATTTTGATTTATTGTGGATTATAATCAGTTTATCAATACTGAAATTCTTTGGAGGACTGAAGACCACTGACTTGATCACACGATGATCTAGGAATCACAAAGTGATCCTTTGATCTGTCTAGCATGCACAAAACCCCAGAGAAGCCCTGTCCAGGCTGCTCCTAGGTATCAGGTTGTAGTCTGGATCCTTAAAAGGGGCAGAAAGAGAGCAGGTGAGCGAAGATAGAATGGAAGAGCCACTCTCCACAGCTAGGCATTTCTTTCAGATCATAAGTACAACATACAGCTGTGACTTTTTGTTTGTTTAATAAATGAAAATAGGCATTTAGTTTATAATTGATTTGAGAATTTAAAAGATCTGTCAGCAAATTATGACAATTTCTTGAAACCAAAGCCCATTCATCAGACAGGTTTCTTGGGTTCAGTTTGAACTCTATTATAGTTCAAATCAACATGGATACATTTATATGCTCTCTTCTCCTTAGAGTACCCATCCTCCTCTCAAAGGCAGAAATCTCACAAGACAGAAAAGATCCAGATGGGCACCTGACATATCCACTGGATCTTACACTGTCAATGCCAGTACACAAGCCACTAAGATACCAGCTAATCTAAAGCATTATTACTTTCTCAATTTGTCACAAGAGCTGACTCTAGGTTTGCATCATCTTTGCAGACCAAACCAGGTATAAAAACCTGGCTTTCATGCTCAACAGCCTCTGCGTGAAGCTCCTTTCTTTGCAGCAATGTGAACGTTTTTTTCAAGCATTTGATTATTGATATGATAATTGCTACAAAGTAAGGTTACTAATCCCCAATTAAAAAAAAAAAGTCCAAAAAAAGATTCTTAGCAGCTTACTGGAACTACATAGAACTTTTTTCCATTCTTGCAGAGGCACATAAGTCTTCTTTCTGGCATTTGTGAGAAAAAGATGCACATTGCTCTGCTCAAACTAGCAACAACTGAAGACTGTGTGCCTTTTTTTCCTCTTCTCAACACTCCTACTGCTTCTTTCATCCTGTACATTTAAACATTATCCTTTTATTTTACTCTACAAACGTTTCTCTATGTGTGCCTCTCTCTATATACCACAGGATGGCAGCAAATGTTAGAAGAAAAAAAAAAAACAGCGAAGAGAAAAAAAAAACAGATGTATTACAATTGATCTATATATAATACTGTTACTTAAAATGAATAGTTCCTGAACTGTAATCCAGGTGCTACACAGACATACATCCTGAGTCACATAAACACACTAATGCTAGAATCTGTGCCATAGCAGGTCAAATGCATTAAAAATTATTGTTGAAGAGAAACAAATTATACAGGATGCCAACACAACCTGTAAATCTGGAGTTAACAAAATGTTTTGTTTGATCCAAAGGAAATAATATTCAGTAAAATTGAGAACAAATTTGTATGGAATTATCCTAAATCATAGTTGAAGAAGACTATACTACTTCGATGTGTTAATATTGAAAAGGTGTCCAAAAAATTAAACCAAAGAAAAGTTAACATTCAAAATTTCATTTCAATAGAAAAATACCCTTCCTAGTTTGGGTAGATTCAAAATTTATGTAAAACATATAAAGTAGATGGGTTGTTTTTTTTTTTTTCCCCCGCAATGTGCAATAGGCAAATTGAAAGATGCTGCTTATTTTAAAAATTAAATATATATCTATCTTGCATGGAGCTCAGAAATGGTGCCTCACCTTTTATTTTTATTTATTTATTTTTAAGTCCTCCTGTTTAAGGAGCTTAAAGAGAAGACATCAGAAAATGGAATAAAGTACATAGAAAAAGTACCAAAATACTATCAAAATATCAGACAGTGGCTTTTTAACTTTTTATGTGAGCTGTAGTTATAGAAAGTTGGTATTTCAAAGTCAATATTAATTATTAAGTTAAACAAATAAGAAACAATATAAGCATTCAAGGACATTTTTAAGATTCAGCGGGATAGGATTTTATGTATTTTTCATAGAGCCACCTTTAACTGAAAGTTATCAAGCAGTTTCACAGATACCTGTTCATAGAGCTTTCAGAAATGAAAGGCTTTATACTTCGCCACCATTCAAGTTATTCTCTACAAACCTTCAAGCAGTTAAAGATTTTATTATAATAAACTTAAATGAAATAGCGATGTTTTAATTTATGCCATATCTGCTTCTGCTCATAAATTCTTCCAATTTCTTCCTACCTCACCACTTTGCGTCTCATTCCAATACCAAATTAATTCAAAGACATGTTAACACAGCTGGTACTTCATCAACATTTTGACTTCGTAGGTTATGTCAATGTCACCAAAAAAGATCAACCAGTCCCAGTCAGCTTTGGAGAAATCATAGCTATCATGACTCTCTTTGCTTTCAGGACTCCATACACTAAAACTTGGGATATTTGCCCTGTATTTGTTGGACTTGACTGTCCCTCCTGACTGCTGCTAAGTACCCTCATAGTCCATAACAGGCATAGAGTCAGGGAGGTCACAATCATTCCTAAGGCATCAGGAAGGTCTATGAAAATCAAATCTGGCAAAGATGTCCACGCCCTAATCTCAAGCACTGATCAATTCATGACGCAGAAATCTTGACTGGCCAAAGAAAATATAGGCTAATATATTTCAGGCTTTCTGAAAAATAATACTTTGTATATCCAACGTACACAGAAAAAAATGATCTCTGGATGCTGCTGATAGTTGCACTTCTCTGCTATATCTGCTTGTGTTATAGTTGTGCTCTTTTCCCTCAAGAAACATGGGATGACCACTGCACGTAGCTGCTCTTCTAATCTGCTTCTAACTCCTAGCCACCGTACAGTGAGGCAACTAAAAGCGCACAGCTACTACTACCCAAGTCCATACATATTTCTTCCCTTCAGGTCATTGTCATCCCTCAGATGTGAATAAGTGTCTGGAAAAATAAATGTTTTCTATAGGCTTCTGCAACCTTCTTGATGTAAAAATAGATTGTAACCATGCTTATGTCATGTTGTTGCTCAGCAACCTTTTTTTCCCCCCCCTTAATCTCCCCGTTCTCTCATATCTTATTGGTCTTCACAGTGATCAGTCCGCAAACTATGACTCACAAGTCAGAAACAGCACTGTCTGCTAAGCTTGCAGGACATTCTGCCCTTCAGTGATTACATAGGCTTAGGGAGATGTACCTGATAGAGTAACCAGAGACAGGATGTTGACCTAGGGGAAAAAAAAAGCTAATGAAAACCATGAGAAGCAGTGAAAGATGTGAAGGAAAAATTGGTCCTCTATATTGAGGGAGCTTAAAAAAAAAAAAAAGAAAAGAAAGAAAGAAAGAGAGAAAAAGATCTCTAATCCATTCCCCTTCAGTCAAGATCAGCAAAGAGGAATCAATCAATGACCTTAACACAGTCTCTCTCTTTCCCTGATGAGCTCTGGAGAGGCATCTTCCTTAGACAGAAGAATAAGGATGGACAAGTAAAACAGCAAGGACTCTTAGCTCTCATTTTTCCTGAAAAATTTATTGCTTGAGAGAAGACGACAAAAACAAGAACTTGTAAGCACAGCTTTTGCACACACAGCCATTTTTGCAAGTGGACTCAGCAGATGAACATCCAGTGGAGCAGTGACAAACATCAAAAGGTAAAGCCTATATCCACGAAGCTACTGGAGAGGGACTAAGCGCTTAAACCTAGATGTGTAGGAGCACATCAGAAGTCAAATTATTCAGCCTTGCTTTCAGCTGCTGCCCTAGAAGAGGGTGGGTTTCCTGTTAACCCCTCATCACATCTGCCATCTTCTTGCCCATGTCTCAGATAACCATAAAAAATCTAAAACATGCATGCCAGTGCTTTGGTCCCTGAATCTCTCCTCAAGTGTCTGACTTCTATACAAATATTTCAGTCTTCATTGGTTTTAAAGAATGCTGGGAAAACATATCCTTCCAAGAATCCACGTTTAACATTAACTCAGATACCTACATTTAAGTTTTCTGTGTATTTAAGGAATTAATCTGACAAAAGGGAAATACACCTGGCACCTGTGTTATTTTGCTATATTTTGACTCCACATTCCTGTGCAATTCTGTTAAGCGTACAGCAGATAAAGCTATCCTCATCTATTGGTGCTCTTTATTTGACAAGCTAGTTCAGAACCAAAGAAACACGTACTTGAAATAATCTCTGAGTGTTAGGCTAAATAAACACAGCTGAAATCTGGACCAAGATTAATGGAGACAGAGAGGCTTAAATACCTTTACATTTTCAGATTGAAGATTCCTCATAAAAATATACTTAAAATATCAAGGGAAAAACCCTACTGTTTATTTAAGATAGCAGAAGCTTTAGCAGACAGTGAACCACTGCAACAATCTACACCAATGTCTCAATGTACAGGAATCATCATCTATTTTGTCTTGCACATATTATCACTTGATCCAGAATGAAGTGACAGTACATGTGAACTTCAGTAATTACAGTGTGCACATAACATTTCACCAAATACAAAGTCATTAGATACTTCTGTTTACTTCCATATTCCATCAAAAAACTAATTTCACCACTTCACAGTGAAATAAATACAAAATATCATTGTAAAATGATACGCTTTGTCCAACAGCATTAGCAATGAGTAATAATACTAACAATAATTAACTTTTTATTATCATACAATTAAGGAGCTAAAGATGACAGATTCAATCAGCTACTCTGACCTATTCAGCTACTCAATGCAATAACAAAAGCAAATCTAGATTTGATTTTCATGAGCATTATGATCATTATAAAAAATCTGGATGTAAAGTATGACCTTGCACAAAGGATCACAAGAGGTCCCTGTTTAAGTTAATAAATTTCTTAATAAAGAAAGCAAGTCTACAATAGATTTCAACAAGGAAAACACATAGCTTTGATAAACTCTATTAGTAAAACCAGATGGATTGAGGATATCGGGAAATTGACTATAAAGCAGATCTGGAATTTCTCTCAGTCAGAGGTGCCTAGAGTATAAAAATTGAAATTGTATTTTCAGTAATTAGGAAGACTGATATGAAGGGGCATCAAATCTAGCAGATGAATGAAGGAAGATACTAAGAATAAGTGAAGAAGCTAAAAAGTAATGAAAAAGAGGATAAAACGTCAAGGAACGCAATCTTTTTAATCAAGATCAAGAAGGGCAAGGATAAGTGAAAACGATCAAAAATCAAGCCAAGATATACTTCCCTATATGTTATGAACAAGAAAGAAAAGGAATATTTTGCTATATAAATAAGTTGGTAAAGACAGAAAAAGAAGGAGCATATTGCAGTTGGCACAGTGTAAGAAACTAATACATGTATGATCTCAATTCTAAGTGAATGCTTTGTCTGAGTTGCCAGTAAGGATGATAATGAAGACTTTTATTATAGCAGGATGACTAAAGAGAATGAAGATGTGGAAACAAATTCTGCAAACAAGCCAAAAGCTCAGTGTACTTACAGAAGTGCGAGTGGGTGGGCAGATAAGGAGACAGGTAACAATGCTACAACTCTGAAAGATCCAAAAGCTAAAACTGCTGGTTCAGTTCTACACCCTCCTAATGAAATCAGCAGGGAAAAATACCAGCTGAAGTGCAGAAGACACTGGATCATTATTTCAGAAAGGTGGCAAGGAAAAAGGTCCCAAGAAGCCATGAGAATCTTATTTGCGAACAATACTTTATAACAGACCTCAAAATAAAAAATAAATGAAGACTCGGAGTCCGAAACAGAAAATAGGCTAAGTCTAAGGATAGAGTATGTTAGTCTAACCTGACAGACCTTTTCAAAGTAATTTCCTAAGGAAAAAGAACAACAAAACAACAACAGCAAAACAAAATGAGAAGTGGTACTTCTCATCTACTTGAGAAGTATTTAATACAATGCCATACAGGAAGTACTTCATTAATGGAAGCACTTCATTAATGGAAGCACATGACTGCTGGAAGTATTAAAAAGGTGATAAAAAAAAAAAAAAAGCTAGCAATCAGTAGTGTTGAAAAGCACTACCATTGATAGAATAGGTATTTTATTCCTCACAGGTTGGTCCTAATATTTTCATTAAAGACTCCAGTTCAAAACAGCAGGGAGTCCTTATGAAAATGTGCAGAAAACATGAATTTTTGAAGCACTGTCAGCACCAACAAGACTTGAGATAGCAAGAAAAGACATCCGAACAAAGAACGAACCCTCCCTTACACACTATCTCACTAAAGCACACTGGTACGAAACACAGCCCCAAAAAACAGCAGCAGATTCTGTGGGGCATGAGCTCTCACTGCTGTGTGAGCTTCTCAGCAAGCAGCATACCCTGAAGCATAGTCCCTCAATCGAGAAATTTCAGCATTTCCTCCCTTACAAGGCTACATCTATTAGGTTGGCTGGCTGAGACACCTATGAGGACAGATGCTGCTGGTAGGATTGAGCAGAAATCCTGAGAAGTCAACTGACCAAAAAATACCAAGGAAAATAAATACTGAATAAATGCTGAAGGCAGCATATAGCAAGCATCTGCATTCATGTTACCATAAAATGAAGGGTTCATTTTCCAGTTATTTACATGGTTACAAAACAAAGCTACAGTTTACAGCTGGAGACTTTCATAGTGATTCAAACTATGTAAAAGGATCCGGTAAAATAATTTCAGGAGCTGTCTGATGATTTAAGCCAACTGAAGTGCCATACGCTTCATTAAAATTACCTTCACAGGATCTGAAACTATTTTAAGAGGCAGTGGAGGCTTTCAGTTAGTAAAACATTCAGCTTTTTTTTTTTCCAAAGGTTTATTTCCACTAAGCATCTTGAGTTAAACATATGTCTTTCTTCTGACTTTCAGATTAAATAACAAAGTAAATTTATTAAGGGGAAAAAAAAAAAAACCAACATCTTGGGGGGTGTTATCTGAAGAGGCCTTTTTCCAACTGTCAACATTTTGAAGCTGAGTAATAATGCAGCCTCGAGGTTGCCATGGGAACGTGTTTCATTTCCTAGGTGACAGTGATTGTATGTCGTCACCGCTGAACTGCACCAATGCTGGAAATATGTCAAGTTTCCCTCAGGTGTCAGCATCCCGACACTTCCTGCCCATGTCCCAGCCATGCGTCCAGGTGAGCCTAGTGGGAGGCTTCCACCCTTAAGCCTATGCAGTCTCCATGGGGCTGCAGAGCCCACACAGCTCTCGCCCCGAGGAGCACACACTGGTTTGGCAAGAGAGGGCATCAGCACCTCAAAATGCTGATCTTAAGACTCTAATAAAGAAGAAATCCACCTCTCAGTTTGTAGTTTGTTCTATTGCCCAACTGACCTCACGTAGGCATGCCTTTGCTCTCATTTTTGCAAGGCCCTTGCCAAGTTCCATCAACAGAGCTCCTATCAAAAACCTCAAAAAACTTGGTATCAAGCGACTACGTTATTTAAATCAATTTTCTCAGAATCATCTGTACTAAGACCAACCTTTAAAACTACCTGTTGTGCTCTAAGATTTGTTACATTAAGATGGTTTCTAAACCTTTGGTAATGTTACTCGATGATCCCTCTTGCAGCACAGATATTGCCCAGCAAACTGCAAGGCCACCAACTGCGCACCACTACCAGCAGGATTCATTTGTCTGTGAAAAGCAAGGAGGATGAGCTGAGTAGAATAACTGCTCTGCAATGCTCACATGCTAGTCCAAAATAAGCAACTCTGATTCGGTAACTATTATTCTGCTCTGGAAGTGATTATTTTATTCTAGGATAATTACTCCATTTCCAAAGTGAAATAATTGTTACTGAATAAAATCATTTTTATTTTGGAATATTTCATCCACACGTGGGAGTTACTCTGGAACAACTAAATTATACCCTAATAGCTAGAAGAGAACAGTCCTGCCAGTCAATTTTTCCAATGCAGGCAAATCCTTAAACCCTAATGCCACTAGAAGGCATAGAACAGAAGGTCTCATCGCAAAACCAGAAATGCCAATCACTCCATTTGAAGCAGAATCCACATTAATTTATGAGAATAATAGCTTACAGCTCTCATAAGTACAGAAGTCACTGAAGGAAATCAAGGTCCATCAAGGGATTTCCAAAGCATACTACAATTATTACTGCTAACAGACAAAACTCAGCACAAGATACGCAAATAGCACTGGTGCTGTTGAATGCTTTCTCCTCTGCACACATACATTCAGAAATTGCTTCTGAAGTCAAAGCCTGAATAAACCCAACCCAAGTCATCCTGCAGAGGTAAATGTTGGTAGCAATATGCTGTACCAGCACTTGACTTTTGAAGGATTTGGGGACATGCCTTGGACTGTACATCCATTACTTGTTCTACATAATTGGCTTAGCTGGTGACAATTTAAAACCCTTTACCAGAATACACATACATTCAGAATCTCTTTTGACTTTGCCCAGTGTTTTCTAATATAAACTACTCTTAGGAAACTAAGAAGGGAGTTCAGCATTAGCACCATTTTTGCACTGCAAAATTTTATAATTGGGCATTAAAGCAGGCAAAGAAGCCACAAGGCTCAAAAGTTTAGGTTCCCACAGCAACAGTAATTCAGCCACATTTAAAATACATAGCAGAGCATAAATTAACAGTTATTGAAAATGCTGCATATGTGCAATGTGGCCATGTTAACATTGCTATGGGAACCTTAACTTCTGAATAGATAAGCATTCTACAAAAATAAAAACCATATAAGAGAAATAATCATTACAGATTTTGCTGGAAAAGACTACAGCCAATTTCTCATCTGCAATCTGTTGATACAGAGCATAAGGACTCTAAAGCCTCAGAAATCCAAGCAGGTGAAAAAATAATCACTAAAAACACTGAGTGTCAAGGCCATAACCATGGCTGACACTTCACTGCAGCTTCACTTTCAATTTGTGCTTATGATCAAACAGTATGCAAAATTATTCCAGAAATCTCAACAGAGATAAGCAGCCCATGTACAGCTACCACCCTCTCCTCTTTTTCTCTCTTATTTTTGATACACTAAATATTTTGGAAGAACAGATTGTAAATTTGCTACTGACTTTAGTCTTTCTCCATCATGTTCAATTAAAAAATAATTTTAAAAAGCAATCAAGCTGTGCTGTAGTATATGTTAATGTAGTAGCAGCAAGCCCTGACTGTCTTTCTCATACTGTTCTAACACCAAAGTTTTTGTTTTAAAAAAAGTTTGATTTCAGCAGATCTTTGGGGTTGGAATTTTTCATATTTTTATATGAATCCATTGACAGCAGGTCTGCTGGCTTACTTTCCAGTGGGCTGGATGTTGTCTGGGAGTAAAACAGCAGCATTCTGCTCCTTGTTCTGCCATTCCCTCCAAACCTCTATGCTGCATGATCTTGGGCAAGGCAAGCTCTCTTCCCTGCAGTTCCTTCATCTGTGAAAAAGGAATAACGACACCCATCTTCTTTTTTATCCAAAGGTTCAATGCTTTAACCAAGTGCATTTTCTCAGCTCTTTAAAACAAAATTTTCAAAGTGTCCTTTCAGAATATTTGAAACAAAATTCCAGCAGCATCTATAACAGCTCTGCAAAGAATTCTGCCAATTTGTCCCTGTGGAAAGAGAAATGAAATAAAGGCTTCTTTCTTCCAACCCACCCTCTTGTAGCTGTGTGGCATATATGGTTAGTCCCATTCAAAATTCTACAAACCAGTTTCTTCCCCACAGTGATCACAGATCACCAAATACTCTTAACCAGCAAACAGAGCAAGTTCCAGAGCCCTGGACTGGCAAATGCAAGACAAATAGCGTTCTCCACATTGAGTCAAAGTGACAAGTTTTCCCTCTGATATCCTGGCACACACGCTTGGAATTGCACTGACAAAAGAAGGATTTCCCCGCTCATAGGAAAAGCGGGATACTGGCTCTGAAACAAGCCATACAGTTCAAGGAGATTTTAATCTCTATTATTGGAAGTGACCTTGATTTTTTGCATTCCTAGCACAGACTGTATGATTATATGGGTATATCACTTGAGGACATTTTCTGTATATCATTAAGATTTTACTCGGGCCATAAGCTTGCTTTTTCCTAGAGCAATTTAGAAAAAAAAAAAACAAGCTAACATGATAATATTGATCAGACTAGTGTCTTTTACAAAGACAGAGATATACACTGAGAACAGTTAGTAACATCCTACACCACTACACGGGAGGCAGAAAACCTTGCCCACTACATGCATAAATGAGACAAATGAGTTTCTCACAGTGGACAGTCACTACACTATTCACTATGGTGAGTTTATGCTTCTTTCTACTATAAAGCACTGATGTTATACTTCCTTCATCTCGGGCCTCACAAGCAGAGTACTGGAAGAGATGAGACTTATGGAGTCTGTGAAACAGGAAGTTTAGGCAGTAGAATTTATTTTCAAACCCTGCTTACGAGTTTGGCTGAGAAAGAGAAAGCATGGGTCTTATCTGAAACTCTTGTCATTTCAAGATGTTTGCAAACACCTTTGAGTGAAATAAAGCGTTCTGATAACCATCTGCTTTCTGCATTGTCATCCTTTATAAATGGTAATCTACCCGTATTTCAGCCAGCGTATCTATGACCTAAAGCACTAACGCCACTCTTTCACCACAGCCAGAACCTTCACTGTCCCTACTTGCCTCGAGCCCAGCCAGTATCACAGTCTGAGGGACACTACTACTTGCACAGCACCCACTGCTGTCCAATTCTCTCTCACATGGGTGATTCCTACATGCTTAGAAACTGTGTTGTTGCATTTCTGTTCATTTCCTTCAGAGCTTATATCTGCTGTGGTTAAGTCCAGTGTGCTAGATCACTCAGTCTGTGCACTGAGGAAAAAAAGACATCACATTTGCTAGTGAAGCTGATAATTTCAGTTACCCATAAGTTATTTAAACAACCCTGAAGTCAAAATTTCATAACACTACCTACTGATACCACTTCCACTGATTGTTTTTTTCAGCCACTACCTGCTCTTCTTATCTCCACTACCACTTCATTCTCAGAGACACATTCTGATACCAGCACATATAAAGCACTTTTCTCTCCCATCTGACATACTCTGGGAAGAGTAGATTAACAACACTCTCTTACTAGCATACAAGTTTCCTACACATTTCAGCATCCAACGCTGGTACGACTTACATGTGGTTTTAAAAAAAAATGAAGATTGCTTACTGCTGAAATCTGGAACAGATTTACTAATTTAGCACCAAGCTCTGTCCTACATACAGTACTGCGACTTTCCGTAAAAATGACTTCCTATTAGATCTTGCTACCACAAATAATCACCATTCAAATATTTAAAATAGATAACCTGTTTTTTTTTTCCTTGCACTTAATTTTCTCTTTTCAACCTATTCCTTGCTAAATGCAAACTAAAAATGGCTTATGACTGTTTCAAGCTATTCTCCCTCTCAATGGCATAACACAGCAAGGGCTAGGTGCTGTGAGTGAGTCAGATTATATGTGCAAACATAGTGTACTGTTGACTAGATGCAGATGGGATTGATTTTTTAACTTGCCAGCTTGTTTAAAAGTTACATATTCTGTATGCAAACCTTTTTGTTCAAGTTTTACTAAATATCCAAATTCACCACACGCCAAGTTGCTCAGAATTCTGGACATCAGAGAGAATCATTGAGACATTTGGGACAACTTTGTTAACATCTGGTAACCAAGTCACTTCCTTCTCAAGCCCCAGAGAGATAAAGGGAAGGGAACGCTAGAAATTCTCTGAAGACCCAAACAGTTAGCCACAATCTGGCTGTTACGTGATCCAAATCTCAAAAAAAAAAAAAAAAAAAAACAACTTACAAGCTGTACAGAACAAGCTAATGAAAATTCTTCTGTGAATAATTATTTATATGTAACTCAAGATGTTTTCTGCCATCTAAAGGTAATTCCACATTTCTTGTGCATACTGTCCCAAGAACAAAACTTACCTTCCTAACTTCCCTTACTATTGTGATTGGTGTTTTTAACTGTGAATGGGTAATCAAGTAGTAGACATGAATAAACACACCCAATTTAGAAGATGATGTACCATCACTGACCAGTCAGTCCTCAAATCCGCTACAAACCAAAAAATGACAGCAGCATTTATTAAAACTTGTTTTTATTTTCAAATGAACTACACTTCAGACAGGTAGGCCTGCAAACTTGTATCTGTTTCACATCTGCTTGACAAGAAAAAGACCGGAAAGGAATTTCAAATATGACCTCGCTCTCTGCATTATTACATTTTATCCCATTTCTATTCTTATTGAAGGCCTCAAGATAGTTCATTTTTCCTTGTGAGATAGCCTAATCCCCCTCTGTATTTACAGTGCTTCTCAGCTTTGTGCTGTCATCCAATTTTATCACAACTGCCAGCTTTTTTCAGCATCAAAAATTACACACAGGATGCCAAAAACAAATCCTTGAGGAATTTTGCTACTAGATCCCCAGTAAGGATTGCTTCTTCCTTCTCCATCAGTGCTGCCCTCACAATTTTACTGAGCTTGGAAGGCCAAATAGTATCTTGGATTGCACCACAAATAGAGGTGGCCTGCAAGGAGAGGGAGATGATTGTCCATATCTACTCTGCCCTTGTGAAGCCCCATCTGGAGTACTGCATCCAGGCCTGGGGCCTTCAGTGCAGGAGTGATGTGGAGCTGTTGGAAGGGGTCCAGAGGAGGCTACAAAAATGATCAGAGGGTTTCAGCACCTCTCTTACGAACACAGGCTGAGGGAACTGGGCTTCACAGAGAAGGCTCTGGGGAGACCACATTGTGCCCTTCTGTTACTTGAAGGGAGATTAAAAACAGGAGGGAGCCTGACTTTTTACACAGTCTGATAATGATAGAACAAGAAATAATGGTTTTAAATTAAAACAGGGGAGATTTAGGTTAGATATTTATAGGAAACTCTTTACTGAGAGGGTGGTAAGGCAGTGAAACAGGTTGTCCAGAGAAACTGTGGATTCCCTGTCTCTAGGTATATTCAAGAAAGGGTTGGAGAAGGAGACTATATCTAGGTGATCTTTAAGGTCCCTTCCAATACAAGACACTCTCTGATTCTCATGTATCATGCAACACCTATTTCTTCTGGCTAACAGCAAGTTCTCTGTGTGTACCATACTAAAACTTCTACTTTACTGCTTTCGGAGACAGCAGCAATGTTTTCCTCTTCATTCAGTATGTTTACATATCCAGATAGCCACAGACCAATAGATCAATAGACTGAGTTGGTGGTTCCCCTGTAGTGGCCAAGGGCTCATGTTCAGGAGCAGGATCCTGCACAAACATCCCTTCAGATGAGATTGCAGGTCACTCTGCAAGCCACAGAGGGTGGCTGCTGTGAACTGGGTAGGCAGATGGAAAGGAGCATCACCAGGTGCAGCACCCAGCAAAACTCAACTCACTAGTAATAGCCACCACTTTACTTCTCTCATCAAATCCATCTTCCTCTCCTGTGGGGAAAGTCACCACAAAGCACAGCAGTCCTCAGCGTATGATTACTTCCCTCCTCCTCAAAAAATAAACAACAAAAAAAACCAAAAACAAAAAAACAAAAAACCCCCCACAAATATAGCCTAAATCTGCAAAGCAGCAGTAACTCAAGTCTCGGCCCTGAGACAGTATCAGCTCCAGAAAAGGTTTAGTTAATAAACACCATAAAGCCAGACACTAGTAAACTGAAAACTGTGAAAACACGTAACCAACAAGCAGCAGATCCTGCCTGAACTGTCAGGAAACAGGGGGTGCTTTCAGCTCTTGTGGGCACCAGGCAGGATCAAGCCCCCAGGCTGCAACATGAAAACGGTGAGGCAGTTGCTTTTAAATTTTTTTACCCATTCTAATCCGCTTTATGGAAAACATTTTAAGGATTAGAATAGATGACATTGACCTAGCCATGAACTACAACAAGAGTAGATTACTCACTACAGTTATATTTTCACTGCCAATGTCATTTTCAGAATCCTTTTATTTTATGAAATATCTGAGAGTTTTTAACAAGCCAAAAAAAGAATTTTCCACATCCATCCCATATAAATGGCTGCTTATAATAAAGGTAAGCAGTTTTACCTTGCGTAACTTTCCAGAAAATAAACAAACACCTCTAAATATCAGTTTTTAAAACGTTGTTATTACAAAGTAAAAACAGAAAATACTGGCCAAACACACAGAACAAAGACAGACCTACCCACCTTACAGAGATCTTTCCACGTGTTTGTTTAATACTTGGAACGTGGAGACATTCCCCTTCTGATTACGCTGAAGTAACAGTCACTGACTCCAAGCAGGCGGCGTTGCCAAAAAGTTATTCTGAATCTGCCC
>JAOWBP010001760.1:37325576-37352969 GCA_028571105.1 Tragopan temminckii | reverse complement strand
ATTTGACTTATAACTTTGAGTTTCAATGAGTGGTACCAGAGATTTAAAAATCAAAAATAATCAAAAATCTGTTTTGTTATCAATATTTAAGCAGTCGTGGTATGTAACCCAGAAGAAAGCATAAATGCTGTAACTAACCTTATTAAAATCAAATTTCTTCTACTGAGCAATGAGAGTGGGGGAGGGCACTATAAGTACTCATACAGAATATCAAGTGTTTCTTACCATTAGTCATGTTTTCAGTTCTGGAATTGAGTACGCCATCTGATTTTTATCATCACTAAGGAAGAATACTAAAGAATTCTACATCACTTAGAAAAATTTTATTTTCCTATCATCCACTACTGACTAGACTTTTTAAGGCATTTGTTTTTCTGTTCTTGTTTCCTTACAAAAAAAGAAATAATACAGAAACATCTGAGAGAAAGAAAACAGAAACCATAACATGAAAAAAATGGAAAGTCAGAGAAAAACTTGGAAGTAGGAAAAAAATATATAAAGCTAAAAGCATTAACTCTTTTCAGTGTATCCTCTGCTTCTTCTACAGAAGCTTGTGCCACTTCTGTACATATTTCAGTACAATCTATAACTGATTTGGCAGCATCTCATTATCTTGCTGCAATAGCTTTTCTACCAGGAAATAAAAGATCAAAACATTTTACAATTATTTTGTTTGCATTTTTTTGAAAATAAAATGCTTCATTTTAATAAACACGAAATTTGGAACTTATTACTAAATTACTTTAGTTTTTAATATTATGAAATATTTGATTTCTGTCATGCAGCATTTTGTCAAAATGTGGTACTGAGGAGACAAACAAGCCAACAGGAAATGGGGCACCATTTCATGAGAATTTCAAAATCACCATATTTTTTCATAGAAAATACTTATTCAGAATTAGTAAAAAATGTCCTGAAAAGAACAACTGTGTTTACAGAACTGAAAACTCATCTGACTAAAGTTCTGACAGCAAAGACGGTTTTGCACTACTAAAATCTTACCCATAGATTCACAGAATTCCTCATCATCTGCTGTCTGCAAGACAGTTCTGAATACCTTTTCAAAGAGCCGCAGCAGCACAAATGAAGTTAGAGACTTAAGACACAAATCAGAAAAGTCTGTGTTTGCTTTATGCAAAAAAATGGACTAAGGTATCCCTGATAGTTTGGCTCTAACACCGAAGGATGACAGTACAGATATTTCCCTGTATTTCACAGAATCACAGAAACACCAAGGTTGGAAAAGACCTACAAGGTCACCCAGTCCAACAATCCACCTATCACCGATAGTTCCCACTAAACCACGTCCCTCAACACAAAATCCAAACATTTCTTGAACACCTCCAGGGTGCCTCCCTGGGCAGCCCATTCCACTGCCTGACCACTCTTTCAGAAAAGTAGTATTCCTAACGTCCAGCCTAAATCTCCCCTGGTGCAGCTTGAAGCCACTCCCTCTAGTCCTATCACTAGTTACACGAGAGAAGAGACCAATCTGCAGCTCACTACAACCTCCCTTCAGGTAGTTACAGAGAGCAATAAGGTTTCCCCTGAGTCTCCCCTTCTCCAGACTGAACAATCCCAGATCCTTCAGCCGCTCCTCATAAGGTCTGTGCTCCAGTTCCTGCACCGGCTTTGTTGCCCTTCTTTGAACCTGCTCCAGGGCCTCAATGTCTTTCTTGCAGTGAGGGGCCCAAAACTGGACGCAGTACTTGAGGTGCAGCCTCACCAGAGCTGAGTACAGGGGGACAAGCACTTCCCTGTTTCTGCTGGCAACACTGTTTCTGATGCAAGCCAGGATGCCATTGGCCTTTTGGCCACCCTGCTGGCTCATGGTCAGTCAAGCATCAATCAATACCCCCAGGTCCATTCCCTCTACGCAGCCTTCCAGCCACTCTGCCACAAGCCTGTAGCGTTGCCTGGGGTTGTTGTGGTCAAAGTGCAGGACCCGGCATTTGGCCTTGTTGAAACTCATCCCATTGGCTTCAGCCCAGCTATCCAGCCTGTCCAGATCCCTGTGTAGGGCCTCGCTACCCCCAGCCAGATCAACACTTCCAGATGACTTGGTGTCATCCACAAACTTACTGAGGGCGCACTCAATGCCCTCATCCAGGTCGTCAAGAAAGATATTGAAGAGGACAGGCCCCAGCACCGACCCCTGGGGAACACCACTTGTGACTGGTCGCCAGCTGGATTTAGCTCCATTCACTACCACTCTCTGGACCCGACCTTCCAGCCAGTTCCTTATCCAGCCAAGAGCATACCTGTCCAAGCCATGGGCTGCCGGCTTCTGCAGAAGAATACTGTGGGAGACAGTGTCAAAGGCTTTGCTGAAGTCTAGGTAGACAGCCTTTCCCTCGTCTACCAGACAGGTCACTAGATCATAGAAAGAGATCAGGTTGGTCAAGCAGGACCTGCCCTTTGTGAACCCATGCTGGCTCAGCCTGATTCCCCAGTTGTCCCACACATGCCGCATGATCTCCCTCAAGCGAATCTGCTCCATAACCTTCCCTGGCACCAAGGTCAGGTTAACAAGCCTGTAGTTCCCCAGATCCTCCTTACAGCCCTTCTTGCAGGTGGGAGTCACACTGACAAGCCTCCAGTCTTCTGGGACCTCACCAGTGAACAAGGAGCGCTGACACATAATGGCAAGCAGCTCGGCTATCACCTCTGCCAGTTCCCTCAGCACTCTCAGGTGAATCTCATCTGGCCCCATGGACTTACGACAGTCCAGCTGGAATAGTAGGTCTCTGACTGCATCCTCCTGAATCGGGGGGGTTCAGTCTGAACCCTAGCCAAGACTACTAGGTCAGAGAGTGGAGTACCCTGAGTCTGGACTGACCTTTGAAGACAGAGGTAAAGAAGGCATTCAGAACCTCTGCCTTTTCCTTATCCTCAGTGGTCATATTCCCAGCCTCATCCAATAAAGAATGGAGATTCTCCTTAGTCCTCCTCTCACTGCTGATGTATTTGTAAAAGTGTCTCTTGTTCCTTTTTACCCCAGCGGCCAGGTTGAGTTCAAGCTGGGCTTTTGCCTTTCTGATTTTCTCTCCACACATCTTAATAACTTCTCTGTACCCTTTCTGAGTCTCCCGTCCCTTCTTCCACAGGAGGTAGATTCTCTTTTTCTCAAGAATAGCTCCCTATTCATCCACGCCGGTCTTCTTCTCCACCAGCTCATTTTGCGGCTCAGGGGGACAGCCAGCTCCTGTGCCTTTAAGACTTCCTCCTTGAAGAGTGACCAGCCATCTTGGACCCCTTTACTCTCTAAGACTGAAACCTAGGGGACCCCCCCTACTAGTCTTCTGAATAATTCAAAGTCCGCCCTCCAGAAGTCCAAGGTAGCAGTTCTGCTGTTTCCCCTCCTGACTCCACCGAGAATTGAGAACTCTACCATTTCATGGTCACTCTGTCCAAGACAGCCCCTGACCTCCACATCTTCCACCAGATCTTCTCTCTTTGTGAACAGCAGGTCTAGCAGGGCAGCTCCTCTCTCACCAGCTGCATCAGAAAGTTATCCTCAATAAACTCCGGAAAACCTCCTAGACTGCTTCTTCTGCGCAGTGTTGTATTCCTAGCATATGTCAGGGAAGTTGAAGTCCCCCATGAGGACAAGGGCTGGTGATTGCGCAGCTTCCACCAGCTGCTCGTAGAACTCCTCATCTGTCTCTTCATCCTGGTTCGGCGGTCTGTAGCAGACGCCCACCAGGATGTCTGCCTTGTCAGTCCTTCTCCTGATCTTTACCCATAGGGATTCAACCTTATCATCCCCAGCCACAAGCTCAGTAACATCAAAGCACTCTATAATATATTTACAGATAAATGAGTCATCCATCAGGAAAAGAAAACCATAAAAATTGCTGCAGACTCTTAGCAGTTGTTTTCAGCTGAAATGCACACGATCCATGTATCTCTAGGCCAGTTTGAAGAAGTGCTAGAATGGAGGCCATGGAAGGCCTGGTTCAAATGTTGCGACAAAGGATTCTGTAGCTCTACTTGAATATATTCAGAAGATAAAAATAAAAAATATTTGATGCTACCAATTACCACTGTAGTAACAGGTATTGCATTTCTCCATGAGATTATGTAACACGCAGATTTTTAAAGCTGAAAGATCTAGCTTTCAACTTCCAAAACTAAATTCAGTAAGTCTATTCCCAGGTTCTACCAAAACCTTAGCAAGTCAGCTGTCTAAAGTAACCAATGACTTGCTATCTGCCCTTAACAGTGCTATTCTGCCATTTTCCAGGGCTAAGCTAATTGCCACATTTTCATTAGAATAAGTATGTTGTATGTTTATTTTTCAGAAGAAAAATGTGCTTTTGAATAAAATAGCTAAAAGATACAATAAGACAGCAATGGGAACAAGTTGTCTAGAGGGGCTGTGCAGTCAATGGATAGAGCTCTGAGCTAGCTGATCTCATCTGAGAGCTGAGACCCTGCTTTGAGCACAAAATTGGACTAGGAATCTACTGAACTCACAATCTGTATTATCCTACGATCCTAGAAAAAGACTCTGAATAGATCTTTTCAGTTTTCATTTTGCACTTTTCACCCCGCTCATGTACCCCTAGAGTATGCTTTGCTATTTAATTTAGAGCACATTCTCATCACATTTGCATGTGTATCTATATACACTTAAGGACTTTCAGAGGTTTTTTTTTTAAAGAATGAGAAAAATAAAACAACATTGAAGATACTTAATTGAAGGAGGTCTTCTGAAAATTCAAGTATCAAGAGTCTTGCAGAAGAAATTTCAGGAGCTGCTAAAATGTTGGTGCAGAGAAATTTAGAGGCAGGTGGTGTATCAACCCCATGATTATACCCATGCAGCTTTCCAGAAGGAAGAGGCTAAAAGTTCCACAAAAAATTGCTGGGTATTTGCAAAATGATTTGAAAATTTCAATGGAAACAAAAATGCGATAGCAGGATTCTGTGCATCTATTCTTTCTCCATTTTCCTACCCTTTCAATTTTCAGACTGAAAGAGCAAAATCTTCATCTTCATATCACAGAATTTTATAATGCTAAGAAAGGAACACCTACAATAATAAAGAATCAGAAATAAAGCATCAGAACAAGGCAATCACATAAACACTTATGAGAAATCCTTGAATTTTGACTGCTTCACCCTGCACTTTGGGGACAAAAGACTCAAGAAGCTGTTCCATTTGTCACCATTTATTAGATGGCTGTATTCATAATTTTGGTAATTTGGTGTCTCTGTTTAACACAAAAGCCTGCTATTCAGTTTGCCTGCCCACAAAGTGTTGCGAGTCTGTGGCAAAAGGCCTGAGCAGCCATTTCACAACATTCTGGCAGTGATTTCAAAGCACTGTCAGAGGCTGAAATACATTTTTATTTTATCTACCTATGCTTCATATACTTCCTCCTTTCAGAGTCCACCTAAAGAAGCCATTTCATTTTGAGACAGCCTGTGGGCCAAGTGTCTCCAGACAACAAAATACCCATATATCTCCCACTCAGTTTTTCAGTCCTATTTTTTATGCTTATTTTGACTTAGTGGTCAAGCAGCTCTCTGAACTCATGCCTGTCAATTGGTTTGCACGTGTATTATTCAGCATTTTTAGAATTTCTGTCTAATTTCTCTCTGATGCACTATAAGCAGGTCTGGTTAATTTACATCTCTGAACAAGAACAGTCTCGTTGAACTGTTCCCTCAATCTTTTGGGGTTTTTCGGTTGTTTGTTTGTTTGTTTTTATTTTTAATTGGGCTATTGAAGCATAATCTATGTTGCTGTAGCAGTACTCTTTCCTTGCTTTTTTTGGATTGCTAACCAGCAATACTTCACTCAACTGGTAGTTAAAACAGGCTACACTTCACAGCATGAACTACATTTCACATACTTCCTGCAGTATCCTGTTTCTTGTTTTACATGGTACAGACATATTTTTTATTTCTGCTTTTTTAATATTATAAACAACAACACCACCACAAATGCCAGTGCAAATAGGAGTGTGGATTAGCAGTTCAGAAAGAGTAAATGCAGTGACTGAGCACAGTCTTCTCTCTGCTGCTCCTCTAAGGAGCCCCACAGCTGCCCTGGACTGGCTATCACTGGGGAAAGACAGAGCACTGGCAGCTCCCACTGCACTTCCCTGGTACTGAGACAGCCAAGAGGACTCAAAGAGCTATGATACTTCTGCTGCTGCTGAGGAAGGAATCATCTGAGCTGGATTAAGACAAGAAACACCTTGGCTACAAACTGCCAAAGCACCTTGGCACAACAGTGATTTTCAGCTACAGTTTGCTAGGCCATTTTTAGAAAATTAAATCATCTCTAACCATACACAGAGATCTCATTTCAAGTACTATCACTAACTACAAAAGCTATACGGCCTTGAATTTTTTCTCTTGACACTGTGAAGCAGACGAAACCAAAACCAGAGCCTCTCCCTTCTTTAGACTAAAGAATTGTCTCCTCCACCCCAGGAACCAACATGAGCAAACTGGAGAGAACACACAACAGAACAGTGATGACAAGCTGGCTAAAGTTCTCTCACCTCCAAGAGAGTGGAAGTCAGTACTTCCACTGCAAAATTTTGGTAGCGAAACTGAATAACAGAACCGCAGAATAACTCAAGTTGGAAGGGACATACAAGGTTCACTGAATCCAACCCCTGGCTCCAGACAGCACCACCCAAAATTCAAATCCTGTGACTGAGAGCATCGTCCAAACACCTCTTGAACTCTGGCACCCTGGGGCTGTGACCACTGTCTGTCCCATGCCCACCACCCTCTGGTGCAGAACCTTTCCCTAACCCCCACTTGATTCTCCCCTGACACAGCTCCACTCTATTCCCTCAGGCCCTGTCACTGTCACCAGAGAGCAGAGCTCAGCGTTGCTCCTCCTGTGAGGAGCTGCAGGCCACCATGAGGCTCCCCTCAGCCTCCTCTGCTCTGGGCTGAACCAAACTAGGGACCTCAGTCATTCCTCGAATGCCTTGCCCCCCTCCAGACCCTTTGCTGTCTTTGTAGCCCCCCTTTGGTTGCTCTCTCCTAGTTTTATGTCCTTCTTACATTGCGGCACTCCAAATCACAAGCAGTACTTGAAGTGAAGCCACACCAGCACAGAATATCATCAGATCCCCTTCAGATATTCTCTTTCAACTCTCGAAGTTGCTGACTGGCATTCTGACATTGCTAGGTGCTGCAATCTTCAGCTTTTTGTTTGGCTGATCATGACATCTTTGCTAAAGTAGCCCCACCCTTTCAAACACAGGAAAAGCCTCAGGGCTGGCTTTCCCAAACCACAGTATTTTCTTCTCCCCTCTGAGGCAGAACATTATCACAGATCTTCAGCACAAGCCCTGACAGTAGCAGCAGCCCTTCGTGATGGAGGAGGTTTTAGCTTACGTTTAGTCTGCACTTCAGATTTAATCAGAGGTAGCTGGTGGCATTTGAACTCCATGTCTGGAAACCTTCCTACTTTCATGGCAACAAGGGAAGGGGCAAGGACACAGACATGTCTCTCCTAAGCGATGCTTGCTATTAAACAGCTACAAGACAGGAAGTTTAGGAAGGGGGGGTGGTGAGGAGAAAAGAAGAACCATGTACAAACAAAAGGTGTGTGCTGACGTTAATCTCCATTAATAAAGCCTTTATAGAGCTGTGCTCTGAGTCACCCAGTTCAGCAGCAAGCTGAGAAAAAGCTCATGAATCAAAGCACACCACAGCAATGAAAAGTCAAGGTGGGGGCAGGGAGGAGAGCAAGGCAGAGCTTGCGTCAGATTTGCAGCCTGTGCCCCTGCCTCTCCCTTCCCACCTCATGGGAGCTCCTACCTGCCTGCAATGTTTCTTACCCGCTGCTGCTGCTGCAGCATCTCAAAGGCCCCACGGCAACAACAGGTCACAGTGGTGGTACAGACTGAGGAGAGCCCAGCAGTGACACGGCTCCCCTGCCACCACCGCACCTCAGTGCTGGCACGGATTCCTGCCATGCTTAAAGGCTACTCTTTGCGGAGTGGTGTGCAGTTCCATGCAGCAGGGAACATGGACATATGAGCTTCTGAGGACATGCTTGGAACTAGGAAGAAGCTGAGAAGGAGGCAGAGTTACTTTTCCCTTTTCATCCCTTTTTGCACACATACATAGATAAGATCAGTGCAAAAGTGATCAGAATCCTCAAGACAATTTTTACAACTTTGCCATTCAGCATTTTGCTCATCGGCATGAGTATGTACATTTCAGTTGATTTCTCGTGTCACATCCATGTGGGAGCAGAAACACCTCTCCCATCAGCTGAAGACTAACAGAATGGGCAGGGTACTTTCCAGAACTGAAACTTTGGTTTCAGTTCTTCTGTACAATCAAGTACAATTCAGTATTCAAAAGTATATATATAACTGTCAGAGGAAGAAAGAAAACCGCTCTCCTCTATAACATGTACACAAACCAGCAGTCCATAATCATCAAGAGGGCATTTTTAGATATTGTTCTGGTTGATCTCAACTCCCATAGTTTGGCACTGAGGTATGTTGTATGTTAACCCCATGTGCTAGAGCAATGGTATGGCTCTTTGCACAAGGATGTTCCCTGATCATTGCAGGGCAAGCCAAAGGCCTGCAACAGAAGTCATACACTTCTGTGCTGGCAACAACAATGGCCTCTAAACAGATCCCAACTACTTGAGCTGTTCCTTGAGGAAGAAAAAGACTACACTAACAGGAGATGCATTACATATAGCACAGAACAAAATGTCTTTCAGTACAGACTGTAGTCAGATTTTTCTTTTGTTTTTCTTTCATTTCTTTCTTAGCAAAATCATAAAAATAAATAAATGTAGGCCATCTTGCTGACTGGTAGTGAGGGTCTAGCTATAAAAATTCCATAGCACAGCACAGCCTGGTAGTCAAACTAAATGTGCCTTGGGAACTGGAGAAGCACCTAGAGCTCTCAGTTATGGTTTTTAGGTAAGGATCTCAAATTCCTGTGAATACCTTTCTTTTTGAAGAAGGACATCACAGAAACTGTTGGGAAGGAGCTCCTGTGTACGAATGCTGTGCTTTGTTTATTGCTCACCTGCAAGACAAGTGTTACTTGTGACAACTAGCAAAGAAACCTAGTCCTGGGGATGTTCACTTTGTATATACTGGTTTACGACAACTTTCAAGGAGATGCAAGCAAGGAGAAAACAGAATGTCATGAAAAAAAGTCTCTTCTCTGCAACCACTTGAGAGTTGGTAAGACAGTGCCAGAAGACAGCCGTGTGCATGCAAGATCAAAGGGCTCCAGTGTTTTAAAGGGTCTCTCTGGGAGGGGAAAGAAGCTACAGTCGCCCAAGAAAAAACAAAAAGGACAACTTGTAAGCCTGTTTGGGTTATTCTTCAGGGAACTGTAGAGCCTCAGAAACTAGTATTCATAAATACTTTCTGTTTTAAAATATCTGGTCTCAGTGCACTATTAAAATAAATGATACCATATAGCCATCACTTGAAGCTCACTTTAGTCTGCTGACAAACATCGCTCTGCTCAGTCCTGAGCTTGCTAGGTGATGCTTGGCTCTCTTATTGTAACCTCAAGCAGAAAACATACACCCTGTCTCACAGACAGGTCTATTAACTGGGACATAGTGGCTCACTAAGTGCCACTGTATGGCTTTCTTGTAGAATTAGCTCACATCTGCCCCACAGATACTGCAGGACAGATGGGTCCTGCTCACTGGTCCAGTTATGCACAGGAGGAAGAACTGCAGGTGTCTGGAATTATCTGAATCTGATGGATCAACAAAGTTGATCTGTAGCATGGTTCACCTATAAGCAAGGGTAAACAAGCATTAAGGAAATTTAGACTAGAGGAAAGTGAAAGGCATAGCTTCACAACTGACAAAGATCATGTTCATAGAAAGGGAAACTAACTACAAGGATTGGTGAGGATTTTCCACATCTAAAAAGTTCTGCAAGAAATGAAAACTTTCCTCCAAGTTTCATTGTAACAGTTTGCCCAAGTTTTGACACACTAAGACAGAGGCAAAAATAAATGAGCTGCACTGACTTAATAAGGAAATTAAGTATTCAGAAAGCAAAGGTAGTCAGTACCATTCTCCTGGGTTTAGAATCCTTATCAGCTTGAAGCTAATTCTGCTAGTCCTCCTACAGAGTCAGAATTTTTACTTAGAAAATTCATGTTCTGTACCTCCTCCTGCTCTGAAGCTTTGATACAGACCCCTCTCTTCTCTAAGGATGAGGAGGGCCTCCAGATTTCACTCAAGGCTGTTACCAGCCACCAGGCTTTGTCAGTTTTGAAGTGGGAAAAGCTGACAGAGGAAACTAAACAGAAATTATCCAAAAGTGGTTTCAGGAGTTCACTGGAGCTTGCTTGTCGCAATCTGAAAGTAGAACTGCAAATCGGAGGGGGAAAAGCTGAACTGTTAACACTAGCTTCTTTCAAGCTTTTAGTTATCGTGCATTTGGTAATTTCACACTGCTAATTCACTACTAACCGACATTCCAGCATTGCTACAACATCCACATGCCATGCAGACAAAAGCTTTGTCTGTATAGGAGAGATGACCAATAGATATAGCAAAACAACTTTCTTCTCCAGCCTTTATTCTTGATACTGCTGTTAGCAGGGTCATGGGGTTTCTTTTAACCACCTGGAACAGATGTTCAGCACAGAGCAGTTTAAAAACAGGCAGGAAAAGTGTCCTTCTGCAGCCTGTTGAGAAAGGAGCAGGTTTCCTCTGCTATAGCAGCGGGGAAAACACGCTAGTCAGAAAAGCTGTGCTAGCTGAAAAGGAGAATCTACATGCAGTAGTTACAGCTCTGAAAACCAGAGGCTTGCCAACACGTTGACTTCACATTGCTGGCATTCAAGCAGTTAAACACAACTGTGAGCCCTGGAAGTTTTCCCACTCCTCACTGAAGTTCCTCTCCAGTACACTGATGGCTGGTAAACAGATGGCACAACAGACACGGTGTCAGCTCCCTCCTTATTGGAAATGCAGCCATCCAACATTTCGTCAACTTGCCTACAGTGAGAAGTGACTGAATTAGAAGTAAAAACATGCTTGCGTCTCTCTTTCATTTTAACTACTGCACATACACAGCCTGTGCCTCTTGCGTCTCTAACAGAGTACAAAATTGATTTCTCAAGGCAGTTTTCTTTAACTTTCCCATCCTGGCTGTTACGGCAAAAGGTGATAAACTCCTCCTTATGCAGTCTCCTACAACCAGTCTAGAATAAACAGTCATTCATCCTGACAGGATTTTCCTCCTGTAAGCATAATCCAAGGAATAATAGAGACAGTGCAAATAGTGTCATGAACTCCCAAGAACTCATGAGCCAGCAGGACTGCCAGAAGCATCTGGCACTACTTTGAGGAAAAGTTTTCAGTTTGTTTCTACTTGGGTTTCACCCGTGCTTTGCTGCCATTTCTGACTTCCTTCCAACCCTTTGCAGGGGATTCACCAAACTGAGCACTAAGTTCTACCTCCCAAAACCTCCTGCAACTCCTTCACTCTCTCCCATAATGACTGCTTTGTGTTTCCCAACATGTACCCACTTCCATCAGCCTTGCACCATCTTTCTGTCCTCTCACAATGAGGTTTATTTTTCTTCTCTCCATGTTCATTATTACTGCACTTCCTTCATTGCCCACGTCCCCCATAGCTCTGTTCTGGAGCCAAACAAAATTCTCATCTTGTTCTGAATTCTGCACTTCTAGCAGAGCATACATTTTCTTTCACAAATGCCTTGTATCAAGAAGCAACTATGATTTGGGACAACTTGCCAAGTAACTCTCCCTTTTCTTTATATACCGAGTCATTTAAAAATTGCTTGACATGAAAAAATGCACAAGGTCTTAAACAGGCTCTATTATTTTTGCAGTAGTGGATACAGCAATGTTTGAGGATTTTCGTGTGTGTGTTTTCAGTCCCAGGCTGAGTCAATATATTATGGAAAACAGACCTGCCTCCAGTTACCTAGAAACTGCTTAACCATGGGGTTCAAGTGACATTGTAAAACCACTCCACAGGAATGCTACTCAATTGCTTAATTCAGCAAACCCTGCTGGTGGATTTTCCTCCCTTATAAATCACGCTTGACTATTCATTATTCTCCATATTGCTTGAGAAAAAGAAAAGAAAAAAGTCTTACTAATTGATGGAGATTTAGACTCTTATTAAGGCTGAGATTTAAACATACAATTAACTCAGAAAAATCAGAACTAAGTTTCCTTTTGCATTTATTCTCTTCTCCATCATAAATTTATGCTTCTTTTCCTATGAATACTGCTGTCAGGCACATACGTACCAAAAGCTTTTTTATTTCCAAAATGCCACTGTAGTGCTAGCTTCAGCTACTCACCTCACTCTCCTCTTGTGACGCAGCAAAGCATCTGTCACTATTTTCACCTGAGTGAACTGTGCCCCCTAAAGGGTAAAGTTACTGCTTGGGTGCCTAAAGCTTAGCTCATTTTCCAGACAGGCCAAATGCCTACAGACTTGTTCTCTTCTCAGGGAGCTGCACCTCTAAAGTAAACAACATTCATTTGAGAGTCTAAGTGCAAATCCAAGCACCTATCTTTAGGCACCCAAGCCTGGAGGCGTTGGTCTGAGTGAACAGGCCCTGCATGCAGCATGAATCATTCTACAGAGCAAGGTTAAGACAGAAGGGTTCCCAATTTTTAATTTAATTCTCTAGACCATCCTGCTGCTTAAATGAGAAATCCAACTGAGAATCTTAATTACAGTAATATACTCACCAAACATATTGTATTCATTTACTTGAATTACTTCAGGAATTATATTACTTGCTAGCAGAATAAAAACAATCCTGCACAAAAATGGGTTAAGATACCATATCTTGGAGTTAAAGGAGAACTTGCATCCCACCACACTTGGACCCAAGGACCCCCAGGGGCTTCCTTAGCCACAAAGCTGCGGGAGCCCCAGCATCACGTAGCTAGCAATACCACACTGACAAATCTACTCCTTTTCAGTGTTTTCACTCAGCTAGCTCCTCTCCTGTCTGCATTCAGATGACCAAGTCATGAATGTGACTTATCACTGTCATGGACTCATGATTCTAAACGCTGTTTCTTGCGCACTTTCCTCCTTTATCCATGAGTTTGCCACAGCTGACAATACACTCAGATTATCCTTCACAGTCACCTTCTTTGTATGAAAAAGGAGAGCATCTTTTAGCCTTCTTCCATCCCTTTCCTCCTGCCACTAGATATAGACCAGAAGAAAACAGCACACCAACAGCAGAAACTCTTTGAGAAGAGGCTGGTGACAGCAAAGAAAGGATGTTCTCATACCCTGCAGAGGCAAAACTTAAACCCATTGCACACAGCTGGTTTATAATCCATAGCCAGAAGTTCACTTAAAAGGAAACCATCAGACTGTCTTCCAGATAAGGATGAATCAATTATGAAACAGACACACACATTTGCTAGGGAAAATGTTGCAGATGTGAAAAGTTGGCCTCATTTTATTTTTTCACAACTTCACCTGGCAGCTCCCATTTTGTTCAGGACCTGCCTTTGGGGACATCAGCCTCCTTTCCTTGCATCCAAAAGGGCAACCTCCATAGAAACTTGAGAAACATTGAGAAGGTCTGCATAAAACTCTTCCCAGCCACTGCTCTCTGAAACATCCAGAAAGACAGACTATCTGAATGATGTCGTCAGTATGCTGGGTCTGACGAGGCAACGCAACCACTTGGACGTGAGCATGTTTGTTTGTCTCACTGGTAGTGCAGCACTGGATCCTACTGTCACATGCCTCCCCACATGTCAGGCCAGGGAATGTCTCTCAAGATCATTGGTAAATTCTTATCTGTATTACAGTTACAGAGGTGACGCTCACAGACGTAACTCTGAGCATATCTGAGCCAGGCGGCAGGCCCTGGTAATTCAGAGGGGGTTGGGAGAGCAGCAGCAGCCAGCTGGGAGCTGATCAAGATGCCTCACACACAGCCCCTTGCCTTACACAGCTGCCAGGGATCAAGCTAGGACCTGTGCTAAGCAAGACAAGCTATGAGCTCGCAGAAGAAATGTAATCACTGCCTGCAAAGAGCTGAAAATGCTGCTTGCATCCTTGATGCTGCAAAATAAATTAGTATTTCTTTTCATTTGTTTTTCTTGATCTGCACTAGTCACCACTGTTACAGGCAGACTTCATATGTATTTACATCTAGCTGAAGTGTGGGAGGAAACGTGTGAAAAACACAGCCTTTGGGCTTATTTCAAAACTCTCCAACCAGTCGCAGTGGTGGCCTTTCCTCACACCACCCCGAAGGTCACAGTATGTTTAATCAGTGGAAGATCCTTCTCTCTGATGACCAGGACACGATGTCAGCTAAGCATGCAAGGAGTTCACTTGCAGCTTTCCATGACTATAAGGTAAAACACATTAACGTGACCTCAGTGAAAGAGGCTGAGACAAATATGTCTTGCCTTGCCCTTGCTTCAAGTTGAATACCTTTTGCAAGTCAGTTAATACGCAATAACTCCTCCAGCTGTGGCAACTCTGTGATGTTCCTGAACCCAGCAGGGACTGGGATGAAGTATTTTAGCCCTTTCACAACAAGCAGGAAACCCACACAACTAGCCTACGTTTAAACCTACTTTTCTTCCTTTGAACTAGTTTTGCTTCCCTCCCACCTACTTGCTGCTCCTTGACCTCTAAAGGTCTGAAAAGTGGAAGACACCAATAAGAAACTTATGAAACCAATCTTCATTTAGCAGTGAGGACAAAGCTTATAAAAGTAAGTGAAGAGTACAGCCAGCCTTAGCCATTTTTCTTTTCATAAACAGTTAAAATTAGCCAAAACCTACTGTTCCGAGAGGAAAAGAGGGAGGGCACAAATAGGAAACCATTCCCATTTCAGACCAGAAAATGTTTGACCAGGAAAAAGTGTTTTCAACAATGAACCTCAATAATTCACTTCAGAAATGCTGAAATGTTTTGTTTCCACATTATTACACGTGTCAATGTTTTGCTATAAGACAGAATTATTTAATTGACTCAAGTTTAAAAAGAGGAAAAGAAACGAAAAATATTAAATTGAAAAGCAAGTGCTACATTTTTGGTTATAGAAAACATTAGAATTCCCACTGTACCTTTTTTTAAATTATTATTATTTTGACAACTAATCCAGGAAATCCCAGATTTCACTCCAGCAGAACCAGTTGTGGGAACATTGTAACTTATGCACTCAGTGTGTTTGCTGGAGTTTTGAACTGGACACAGACTCCTCTCCCTCAAGTAATTTCACCCTTAAACTCAGCCCACTGAACAACAAATAGCAGGGTCTCTACCAGTACACCTTAGATGAAAGTCTAACTCATTTCACTTAGTCTGGCATGGTTTTAGAGCATTCCTTGCTTCACGCATCTCTAGAGAACTTCCCTGAGGAAGCTTCTGGGTGATTTTCAAGACGAAGTACAGAACTTAGTAGCACTTTGCTGCTATGCTTGGACAAGGGACTTTTCACCAGCTGGGATCCACCAAAAATTACCACCTTCAATTTTCTCCTTAAAGAATAGGTAAGTTCAGGGACTATTAAAAAAAAAAATCTTCCTACCTAATTACCTACACAGCTCTGCACAAAGCAGGCAGTGGAAAATATGAAATGGAACTGAGAACAGTTCCCATTTTTTTTTGTGAGCAGCTGAAGAGCAGTTTAAAACATGGAATAGACAATTTGCCTTAACCACTAGCAAACAGAATACATAAAGTACAACTGCCTTGACACTCTCTGGGTACTGAATTTAGACTTCCATTAACAATCTCATTACACGAAGAGATACACAGTATGTTGCATTCTGGGAAGGGTCGTAAGTCAGGGCTTTAGGGAGCTACAATGCAACTGTATGGGAGCTGTATGTCTTTGTCTCTTTGAATTACAGATTCTTACTGTAGGTAATCTAATCAAAATGCTAACGAATCCCTTTTCATATAATCACAGGAAAAGCTCTGCACATTCAAAACACGAATGATAAGCAACTGATACTCAAAATGTCCTTTTACACACATTAGAGCAGTGCTCAAGACATCTGTATTCTGAGGTTAGCAATTGCAAAATCTCCAGACATGACTGTAATCAAGAAATCACTGCCTAACTCACTGAAGCTGGTGTTAGTATCTCCAATAGCTTGAGAGGGTTTTTGATGAACTGTCAATCAACCCCTCCTTCATTTCCAATTATTCTAAGCAGGCTCTACACTTTTACTACAAATGCTACACAAAGGCAAATACTAACAGCAGCTGAGCACCCAAAGTCCATCTAAGTCAGCAAAAACTTAAAATGATTGATATCTAGAAGGATAAGGATTGCATTTATAACAGTTGGAGACCTCTAGAAACTTGACAAACAATCTTAAATGACAACAGTGAGAGCTCCATCCTAGGAAATATTAAAAATGATAGATCATTAGAAAATATGTTGAGTGATGGGAACTCAAATGAAAAAGATCAAAAGAGTGCAATGTTAGGACTTTAAAAAAAAAATTGTAGTTGAAAGGTAGCTTAATATCCTAGTGCATATCTGACATGCTTGTATTTTAAAGCACTGTTCTTATAGGCACAAAAATCAGAGGAATGAAAGCACTGTGGCAGTGTTTTTCCACCATAACAACATGAAGAATAAACTATTTCTCTGAATACATTTAAGGGAAAAAAAATGGCTCTTGGGCAGGAACTTCATGTGCAAGTTTAAATTCTCTGCAAATCATGATTGCAAAATTGCCCACCTTTGAAACAACAGCTCGTAACACGAGTAACGCATCCTTGGCTGTGACATTGAAAATGATGCTGCTGAGAGAAACTGAATGCGTGTAAATTAAAGACATATTTGCTAGATTTAATGAGCTCAGTATTTCTAAGTGTTCTTAAAACACGAGATTTGAGCAAACATCATACATCTGAAAACGTTTGTTTAAAGTCAAAGGTTGTTTATTAGATTTTATTTATACACTGTTAAACCTCAGAGGAAGAAATATTAAACATGTCTGCGATTCACTGAGTACACAAAACAGGCTCTAAACTGCTTGTTTGATATGTAACTTCCTATGGTGGATAACTCTACCAACATCTACTAAATAGGTAGAAGATATATTACATCTTTATAAGGTTTACTTACTACATAGACTTCACACTTTGGCAAACAAAGCCTGACTATAGAAAAAAAAAAGTTATTTCATTATTTTAAACTCCTCAAATATATGCCTTGGATGAAGCAAGAACATTCCCTTACTGCCATCCCTGTCACCTAAAGGAGGGAATCGTCTCTGAGCTGTTGAGCAGACTAAGAAAGAGAGAACTTGTGTATCACATCTTGTTCATAGGAAGGAGTCTTTGTGCTTCTCTTGGCAGTTTCTAGAGCAAGATACAGTCCTGTATATTGTCTCTCTCCAAAACTCTGCTGACAGACTCACAGAGTCAACAAAGATCCTAGTACAGTGCAAAGACCCACCCTCCTGCTGCAGGAGAGCTCAGCAGGCTCTCCTCCCAGTGAATAATGAAGTCAGACATTTATTTTGGCATTTGGGAAACTCTTTTTGAGATCTCCATGAAGCTTGTTAAGTTCCCATATGCTGGAAATCTTTGATTTGAAATCATGCAATTTTTCTTATATATAAAAATAAAAATTTGTGCACAGCAAAATCCTGTTTTCAGGAAGTCAAGGAGATTGTATTGCATCACCTTTCTTCACTCCAACCTCACTTCTGTATTTCTGGTCATATAAATGAGTAGCTAAGCTTCCATAGCAACAGCAAAATTGATTTCTCTGATTCTAATCTACAAACTGAAAGTGAAAGAAGCTCAAAGTTCAGACAACAAAGAAAACTGAGATTTTCCCCAGTTCACAACAGAGATGTGCATCTGTGGTATCTAGTGAAAACATGAATGAAAGCACATATTGGAGATTACAGAAGCTAAACTGGGGATTGCTGCCATTTGCTTTACTGCATGAACAAACTGAGGAGCAGCTTTCAGTTCAGGAATTATTACGAACACAGGCAAAATATTCCTAAGTAAAAAATTATATTGTCCCTTCTAGTATGCTCACCACATACATTACTTTCTAACTTGGGCTAATATATAAGTTTCTTGAAAGTGACAGGTATCCAAAAATGATCTTTCATTCCTTGTTTCTGTCTCTTGCTACATTCCTCTAACTCTTCTAAAAACTGGTGTTCAATGTTAAGGGAAATATTTGTCATTGAGAATTTCCACATAGTTCCTGCAGGAAACAGAATGTAGGTACAAGTGTATTTTAGAAGGAATCTATCCATGTAGGCTAACACAACAACTTTGCTGAAATGCTGATTTATTGATACAAACCTCCACAGCTGCTTTTTTTTTTTTTTTGTAAGAATTATTAGAAGACAATTCTACCTGCAAATGGTTACTCCTAGCCATATACACACTTAAAGTAATGTACATTCAATTCTTCTTTTATACGATTTGATTCAGCTACATCCAAAACTCTCAGTCATGGTTTGGTGCCATAACTCACTGCCAACTAATTCCGAGTTGGTCCAGGACAGCAACCTCTTTTTATCATTTTGTAAAATGTGCAGACTGACAAGTGTCAGAGACTGATGTATAAATACATATATTGATAACATGTACTGCCTCTTCCTGACAGATTTAAAACAACCAAACACCTTTGAATGTATAAAGCACAGATTCTATTACTGTATTTATTTAACATTCGTGTGTTAGAACCACAGATGGGCAAGTGACAAGCAAAAGATATTGGGGAAAAACATTATTAATCCTTGTACAAATACATTCCCAAGATAAGTTGCAATATTCTCCTGCCAAAATGGAACAGCTAACGATTTTCTTGCAGTCTGAGAAGTCCCAGATCACAGATGGCCAGCTGAATAGTGGCTCAAGCAATGCTACGCAATGAACAGCTGCTAACAATGAGGAAATTGTGCTTATACAGCCTGATCCATTGCCCACTGAAGTCAATGAAAATCATATAAACAGCAGTGAGTACTCCAGTGGCACTATTTTTTGGGAAGAAGCCAAAAGACAGATAACCAAATATTGTCCAACGCCCCCCACCATGATACTCATTGCTTTTACAGAATAACTGAGAGTTTGATCTCCAGACAAGTTTAGAAGCATCCTAGTGAATGCAGCTGCATTTAAAATGCTGATGTACACTGAAACAACAGAGCACTATATATCTTAGAGAGAAGATTTTCAGAATGGCTGCATACATTAAGGGGTACAGTCGATTTTCTCCCAGATTGTGGCACACTGTAGAAAGCCAACACTTAATATTGGTTGATCACTACCTGCAATGCCTTTCCTTCAGTAAATGCTTGAATTTTTTAACAAGTGGAATCACTATTTGCATCACAATTACTATTCGTAGTAAAATGTGTCTATGACAGATAAATATGAAATTAAGTGACAGTCAACAAGAAAAAGTCAGGGAGCTGCGAACAGCTCAGTTCCAGAATATCATACAACAAATATCTTTTGTAGGCTTTTTTAAAGCAATTATGAAATGGCAGGTATATGATTTTTTTAAGTGCTGAAAAAGGACAACTGAAAACCCAAACCTATTTACAGATTTGACATTACTGTCCCTGCTTGAAGCAATGTGGGTGCAGCTCCATAAGCCTCCTAAGACAACTGATTACCTCTCCAGGAGCTCAAGCAACAGAGAGTTGTCCTCAATGGTAATGATGGAGCTGGAATACAGAAAGGCCTGAGTACTTTATGGGAACAAAACAGGAGGCTCTTTAAAAAGCTTAGAGAGAACTCATTAAAATTCAGAGATGTGTTGCTGATGAATAACATCAGAGTTAAATGTTTCTCGCTGTCCATTACCTCCTTGCTAAATATATTTGCAAAAGAACCACTGAATTCAGGGACAGACACATCCTGCAGTCACTTTCCTGATTTAACAGAAGATTTTTAACAATCAGATGCACAATGAAACTTAGCTGCTTTAAAAGCAGAGAGGTGCTGCTTAGAATGTAGCAGAGATGAAAGACAATTATTTCTAAGGGAGTGTCTTTACTTTTAAATATGCCTGAAAAATGTCTAGTAACACACACAAAACATATTTCTCCAGCTTGCTGAAACACCGTGCTCTCCTGGGTACCTTTGTGGTCTCAGAAACAGAGCACATACTTTCATGCTTCTTACTAGATTTTCCACTCTACTGTAGGGCCTGTTTATGTTCCATAAATGCACAGGTGCACACAGTTAGACATGAAGTCAGGTCCTACAGAAGCAAGGAATCACTTCTGCTATTTGCATAGGCTACAGGCAGGCATAGTGCAAATAACTCTTTGCAGCTCTACCAACACACTCCAGTCTGCTCCAAGACACCTATTCAGAAAGAGCTGGAAGACACAGCCTACCACCAGTTTTACTAACAGTTTGCTACAGATTTTCAGAGATTGGGGTGGTAGCACAAAACAGACCAGAGGAAACCTACCCAATGAAAGGCATGACTGAGCTCAGACATCCCGAGGGAAATATATTAACCAGCATAAGGTGGTGCTAAGACCAAGGGAGACCTGAGAGCATTTTTGACTGTGCCTCTCACTCACAGTAGGCCTCTGCCCCTTCTCACAGCCAGGTTCCTCACCCATGTCTGCCAGTTTTGGTTCAGAGCAGCATAGTCCGGTAAGTGAGCAGCCTGTGGCGCAGAGCCAGCAGAGCCATCTTGCAGGACACTTCTGCAAGGCAGCTCCTTCTCAGGGAGCACACTGCCTCCCAGGTCTAAGGTTTTCTGCTTCTCTTCCAACACCACGCCAGGCCACAGCTCCATCTACCTCCCTGTCTAGCACAGAGACAACCTTTAGGCTCGCCACAGCCACCACACCATTCCATCCTCCAGGAAGTTCCCAAATGGGAATATTCTTGCCCCAGTTTCTGATCTGGACTTTCCCAGGCAAAACAAGCAAGGAGCACAAGCCAGAAGCTCTCCTGCTATGGCCACTACCGGCCAAGAGGTGGGCAGCCACAGGCTGCTGCATTTCTGGTTTCCAGCCTGCTCATGGCGCTCCTCCAAAAAGCTGATGTGCAGGTCGTAGCCTACAGCATCCTAAATGCACAGGGGGGAAAAAAAAAAAATAAACACACCCAAGTCAACCCCAACAACCAGATATGGCTCTCTGTTGCGTAGGATGCAGCCCCAAGTACCCAGCCTCACCAAATGCCTAGATATATGGAAGCACGGCCAAAACAGATCAGCTTTTTTCACTAGTACAAAATCATAAGCACCCAGCTAACATTGTACACAAAGCTGGCAAAGGATTTCCCTCATGCCTGAAAAAGCTTGCTCAGACCAGCTTCACCTCTTCTTGAGAGCCAGACTAATGGTAAGCATCCCTCATAACACTTTTCGGATATTTTCAGGCATGCAGAAATCTACTCAAGTTTCTGAGTGAGTTAATCCTCTCTGAGGGCCTTACACTTACTTGAAGCACCATGACATGAACATCCAACAGAAAACTAGTGGTACACCAAGGGTTTAACTCTCGGCCTCCCAAGTTATAGATACACTTTGGGAGCACTAGCCTAGCTGCAGTTGCTAGAAATTAATTAGAAGTTTAATGGCATTCCTGAAATTACAACCAAATTTTATTCACTTAGACTGATCACTGTCTAATTTTAAAAGTAGTTACATGTGCTGACAGGATGATTACAGCTTTATTCACTGGTTTTAGACTCACATTTAAAATAAAATACACTGAGATTGTATCACATGATAAATTGCAGTCATCTCTGAAGTCTACTTCTTCCAGATTTAATTCTAATGCTGTGAAGCTGTCAGCCTCACACAGCTCAAAAAGTAGTACTATACTTACTTTTCTACAGCAAAAGCATGACAAAGGGAGACGCATTGCTTGTTGTGAGGCCTGGAGGGTCCCAAGGTCCAAGGTCACAGTTAGGCAACTGGTTCATTTGAAAAATCTACTGAAAGCTCACAAAAATTTACACGCAAATTTTCACTTTGAGCTAGGAGGGTCTAACATAGCAATAATTTTAGTCATGGCTCAGAATATTCTTTAGTACCAGTATTTTTTTGCTGCAACTCTGTGCAATCCATACTTACGACAATACAACAGTTTTACATGCAAACAGAATCAGCCAGTCAGGTAATTAAGTGGTTCCAAATTTTCCTGTCTTACTTTTAAAACAGTCTTTCTAAAGAGCACAGCCTACAGAAACAAATGCATTTTATGAAGTAATTTTGATCACTGCTACTTCAGAATGACCTGCTTAATCCAAGCGTGTTCTCATTCATACATAAGGCAACACCCATAAACATGCAGTGGCAGCACACTGCTAACACATGACCTTGCGTTTAAAACTAAAAAGGCCAGTGCATACCTTACACAAGTAATTGACACAACTTCTTGTAGTACGGCTGTATACATGCTGCAAGCGAGGCCCCTTTTTCATCTGCCCTCTAAAACTCCTAGTGCATTTACTTTCCCTTTGCTTTTCCAGTGGAGTTTTGTGTTTGCTTTCCTAAGCTTTACAGTATTTAGACTCGTTTGAATGTTGGCTCTGAGACGGTCAGAAGAGACAAGATGACTGTTAGAGACTTTGTGCCCTCTGGTGTTCAGCACTGGATAGTGGCTCCCTGGAAATGCTGCTCTGCACTGTTTAACTGTAGCAAAACCTCCTTTTAGGACCACCTACGCATATGTAAAATGCAAGAATTTAGCTTTGGGTACAATTTCAGTATGATCCACACCAACTGAGCAGTTTGCAAAACCAAGAACTATGGTTCTGACACACTTTTATATTTTCATATTAGTTCAAATAATCAAAAAAGTTACAGTTCATAACTTCAGGAAGTTAAAATATTTATCAATGGAATTCTCTGAATCCCAAAATTCAGAATAATTTGTATATCCTATTCTAAAATACATCAGCCTGGTTTTCAGATGGCTAGTTCACATTTCATTTTACCATGCCTGTAATAAGTTATCCCAAATCCAAACTAAAATCAAGTTTGTGGGGATAACACTAACACTTATGTCCATAAGCACTGAATCTTTGCTAGAAACAACTCGATTAGAAATTTCAGCAGGCAAATTCTAAATAGAAAGTTGAGCTTATTCTCCTTCTGAAATCAACCCAACCTTTCTGTGATTCACTCTGAAGATGTTCTGATGTGACACTGTTCTCTGTGGTGAGATTTAAGGTAGTCTCCCAGGATTTCAACCTGCAGATGCCACTGCTCAACCACCTAAGCAATGCCTGTTGCGCTCCCATTTCTCAGGAGCTCTAGCACTGGGAGGACTGCTCACCTCTACAACTATCTGAGTAGGGATATCAGACAAATCCACCCCTTATCATTTGGGACAGTCAAGACCAGTAAGTGCGGGTTTTCAAAGGAGCCCAGGAGTATTTCTGACCTCTCAGACAGCCATTTCGGCACAGGCAGCACCTCTGAGCCCACTACAACAGCCCTTCTACACTGCACTGCCTGCAGGTGGGCAATGAAGCCAGTTAAAACTTACGTTCCAACCCAAATAAGCAAAGTCATTTAATTTATCCTTCGAGTGAACCATTTTCTCTGATTCTCACAGCCTTGCCAACTGTGCTGACACTGCTATTTCTTCTTAAGGTATTAGCAAAGAAGACTGAGCTGAAGATCCAATTCGCAAGCATGATTCTCTCAACAAATGAACATCCATACAAAACAGAGTAAGTTACCAGTTTCCGTCTGCGCAAAGATCTACCCTAAAAAGAAAAAAAAGCTCACAGAAACACACACAAAAAAGAAGTGGGAGAGTGGGGAGAGTGGAGGTAGGAGTTAACAAAGAATCTGGATTCAATAAACTTTGAGCAGAAATTTAGGAGCCTAACAGCCTGAATCTGAGCCTAACAACTCTTTGCTACAATTATATTCTCTTGGATGTTGAGGACTGTGTCATTGGATGAGTGCATTCAGACAGCGCACTGCAGTAATAATTCATGAAGCGTTTACATTTCAACAAAGCCTTCTCTTCTGTGTTCTTCTAACCATAGCAGCACGTTACGACGTTTTTATAAACACAGCAGATTTGTTTTTAATTAAGGAATTTCACAGCAGTGAACTCTGATCACTTAATTTCTCAGATCCAAAAAACATCACTGTTACAGCATGCTACACGTTATTCTCCCTGTTTTGTACTCCATGTAAGTTTCATTGCCTCAAAACACCGCACTGCCAGCAGGTAGCATGTGAACAGAGTGGTGGGACAGGCCCTGCTTCAGGACAGCAGTACCTGGGAATCAAGAGAACACACACACATACGTTGCTTTCAGGACTGACCACAATCAGCTTCCGAGCCTCCAAGAAATTCTGTCTTTTAAGCAAAGCACAGCTGTAATCGGTAGGCTGCCAAGAAAAGTGGAAAGACTTCACTTTCGTGCTGTGGGATTCATTTTCGTGCCTGTCAGTCATATGGTACTTTTCACAATTCCATCACTGCAGCTAACAAGTGCAATAATCTGTGGCCCAGACTTCTTGAGAAGCAGGAGCGATCTAAACTGAAAGGCTGGGACACAAGAAAAGAGGAAGGGAGAGCATATTTTAACCAATTTGACCAGTATGCAATTTACATTTCAAAGGAAAACTGGGGAAAGCTCGATCTGGTAAAACTGTTGGCAGCAGGGCCTGTTTGCAACTGAGAAGCCAGCAGAAGGATTGTGCAGCAACAAGACTTCTGTTTCCCGCATGAATTTCAAATCACAGCATTATGTTTAACCTCAAAACATCTGAAAGGAAATGAGGAACAAGCATCAATCACTGACTAGTCATCATTTTTTGGACAGTCTGTGGGAAAAAAAAAACAGGGTTCTGGTCAGATCAGGGTTTTGGAGCTGTAATGACTACTGTGGGACTCTGCTAAGCAGCCTCTGGCTTTTCCTCTGCAGCTGGACGTGTCCTGCATTGTAAAGCCAGCCTACATGCAAGGTGGGAGCCTTACCCTTTCAGTGAACTTTGCAGTGTCTCACGTCAAAAGGGGCACGTGTTCTCTGCAGGGATCACAAAGTGTAACAGAAACACCACATCTCTAAGAGCATTTTTAGCAGGAATATCCTCCAAGCATTTCACAGGCAGAGCTGTTTATAGCTGCCTTTCGACAGAATGGCTTGCAAGTGTCCTCAGTTTCTTATCAAGCTTATGGGCAGTCTGCAGCAACAAAAACAAGAGGGAAGTAGAGCAAAGCTCTTGAATCAGTTTCATTAATAGCAATCTGAAATGGCCCTCTGTGGCTTTACACCACACTGGCAGAGAAGAAACACAACTGTATGAGTGGGACACAGCTCCCATGCATCACCCCATGACCAAACTTAAACTACATCTATAATACATCCCATGTGTATTACACACTCCCCAAACACTGTGAAGGCAGATCTGAGGTACAGAACAAGCCATGTGAAACACAGAGACTTTTAACTATTTTTCAGCACATTTGCAGTACTGCTTGCTGTGACAGCCAACCTTTTGCTGCTGCCTTCCCCTGCAAGTTCACACAGATATCTGCACATTTGTTTCTATGGGCAATTAGTAATCCCTCCAAAAACCAGGTTGCTTCCAAAGACAACCATGCTACCAAATCAGTGGGATGATATTCATCTCAGCTCTTCCGTTTGTCATCCACAAACATCTTGATCTCAAGTCTTGCATTGCTACAAATAGGCTTGTTCATCCAGGAGTATGAAATCTTTCTGGGAATTTTAAAACCAAATCACGGAGGGGACATGACAGGAAACTTCTCTGGACCAGTCACTTCACTGGGAACAGAAAATATGGAACAAACTAACCCTGTGAGTGACCCACAGGCTGAAAGTAATTTACAGAAAGAGATGGTACATTATCTCTGTAACAACCTCTGTCATTCTCTCTCAACTTTTTGCTTAAAGGCTTTAACATCAGATTTGGCAAGGCACTTATTTAAGCTTACCCTCATCCTTTAATAACACACATGGTTTATTTGACACAACATCAAGTCTTTGTGTCAGTGACTTAATGTGCGTCCTATATAAATTCAATCGTAGCTCTGTGTGGGCATGTACACAGCCCCATGATGACCAGCTCTTTGCTTTGCTTTCTGTGACTCAGAGGTAATTTAATCCTTGTCCCTGAGAACATTCCCAGCTCTGAAAACTGCTTCTGACACAGGATGAGCACTGTAGGAAACAGAAAACAGAACTATACCCCAGGAGCACACAAATATTTGTGTCACTGTTCAAAATAAGCCTGTAATGCATATTACATTATAGAATTTAATATGATATAACAAGCTGTAATAAGATATTTCACATACAATACAAACTATCTTGTAAATATCAGAGTAACTAGAATTAACTGGATAATGTTGCTAGACTATATTTATTGCTAAAACCAAAGATTTTTGTTAACATGTCATGCAGTACTGATGATATTTCCTCAAGTTTTGTTTACACGTATTTATCAGAGAGGAAAAAATCATACTTTATTTTTTCATTGCTTAAAATGATCAAAGTAGCATAACAGATTTGCCCACAATAGTAAAAAATGCTACCAACTGCAAATATAAAATTGTCTAACAAGGAAATCACATACACTCATTGCTGCAGCATCACCTGACTGCCAAAGCCCATGAGACTTTCCATATCCACAGTCATTCTGCCTGTGTTTGGACAGAAGTTGTTTCTGTAACACTTCAAACTAAATCTCTTCCAGGAAGATTCTGGAAGAGGCAGTATATAATATAGTTTCATAATCACATGCTTACTACAAAAAATATGAAAATTAAGAAACTTCAGAAAACAAGACAGTCAGTTATTAATTGCATTGGAACACAAAGAAGCTGTAGAATGGATGCTGAACTGAGGTATAAAATTATTCACAATCTCTTCTCCACTCTTATATGAGAAGTTTAGAAAATGCATCCCACAGAACTCCATCTGCAAACTGTCACAGCCAAGAAACCTGCAAGCTAGGCTGCTTTTTGTCTCACAGAGAAGCATAAAATGGATAATATCCACAGAGTCCATGCCATTGAAGACAAACACAGATAAGCTGTATTACTTCAATGGCTACATCATGTTTGCCAATATACAACAGTTATCTATGCAATATTTCTTATACCTAAACACAAAAGTTGTCCATTGAACTAGGGAAGATTAATTTTCTGCCAGTTTGTGTCTTTCACCCTCTAAGCCTTTCTCACTCCCATAACAACACGAATCCCTCTGCCTTGTATGTAAGAGTTTATAAGTATGTGGCAACTCTGGAGTTAAATGCAATTGACTGATCAGCCTGAATACCAGAGGGCCAGAGATATGCATGCTCTCAAACACAGTACAGCCTGGTTAAAGTTTGCCCAGTTTTTCCTTAGCCAGGGCACAAATTTGGGTCTCTATTCCCCCAGCATTGCAATGGAAA
>JAOWBP010001760.1:37294807-37324193 GCA_028571105.1 Tragopan temminckii | reverse complement strand
AAGAGGACTGGGTCTCATCATCACTTAACGCTTGGGAAGTCTCTCCCTGTTCAGATCTGTGAACTTTCCAAATTTCAGAAAAAGGTCCTGGATAAACTCTTAAAAAATTGTTAAGAAATGAAAGTGAATTTAATGGTTTTAAAAAACATGGAATTTCAGGCAGGTGGTTGCAGCATTTCACCATCACCTGGCAGAGAAACTCTCTAATACAGCTGTGTAGCTGCCTAAGTTAAAAGTGCATGCCCAGTCTGCAGTACCCAAAAATGCAACGATTCAGCTTTCCTGTAGCCTATTCCTTAGCTCTGACCTGAAGTCCAACACAAACTACATCAGGGATCTATGAGACCACACATAGTATTCCAGTTACCAACACTCAAAGCTGTAATTCTTCTGATGCCACCACTGAAATAGTGTGATTCCAACTGCACGCATGCCGTATTTTTGAGTCCCACAAGAAAGACAGCGACAAAGTGAATATTTTTGTAATGTAAGCAAAGAGCAGACTATATGGTGGCCAACTGCTCATTCAGAGGTTTGTCTAGGAAGAATTCCAACTCATGATGTGTGAGATCCCATCTTATCATTAAAAGGAAATATCATTTAGCAGTGTTTTCAAGTTCAAGACAAGGAGTTACTAACCAAACGTCAATATTTTAACATAAATCCCAGCATTTTCTCTGCTTTACCTGAGTTACTCATAGTTAGCTCGTATCATCTGTGCTTTCATACAGAGTTCTCAGAAAATGATTTGATACCATTTTAGAAATTAAAATAATGGCTAGTTGTACAGCATCCCTTGAATTAGGACTGTGTGAGCAAACTACTGCATTTCCTGAACAGCACAAATATTATCCTTATGAATGAATCAATTATTTCCAAATATGGATTGGAAAATATTCAGCTACCAGATACTTGGAAGAGCAAGCACCAAAACAGGCTCAGAAGTCTGATACAGATGTCTAGGACTCAAGAACACATTCCACCCAATCAGCTGCTGGATTTAGAGTCAGTCATGTCTCTGAGTCATCCATTTCATTGCTATTCTTCATTTACTCTGGGTGCGGACTGAAAGCAGTTGCTCTTAGTTCCTGCAAACTCTGTGTTGGAAAATTCCCACACCCCAAAGCTAAAGAAATAGAGAAAAAAAGGATCACAGTTCCCTTCAGCAACGAACCTGCTCCCTTTGTGGAGCAGCTTCTTATCCATCTCCCTTATTGCTGCTGATGTACATGACTAATGCCTGCTGTCAACTGGCATTGCCCAGCTTCTAAGTTTTCCAAGCTCCTACTTTTCTGCTCTGTTCAGCAAGAACTGTTTATTGCAGGGTTTTATACTCGTGCCTGTGACTGAAGACTTTGAGGCCTTGCTTCTGTTAGCCATGTTCTCTCATTAAGGTTCCCACAACAAACAAAAGCTTCATAAGTCTCCTTTCTTCCTGTCCTTTTCATAACGATGCCCTTCATTCAATGTCCATCATAGCTCATACTTTATCCATCTTATTTCCATTATAAATTCAAAATCTCAGCATTCCAAAACAGCATCCAAACAAAAGGCTTTCCAGATAAGAATGCCATCTCAAATCAATTACCAGCCTTCACAATAATTTCTCTATTATATTCCCCTCCTATTGAATTCAGAGATTACACTGTTGACATGTTTTCTGGGATTTTTTGGGGGAGGGGGGAGGTAAGAAAACACCACACTCATAGTTAGTCAAGAAAATCACATTTTTCAAGTTCTTTAAAACTTAAATCCAAAGCAATAAGGAACATGGAGCATCTTTTTGTTACATGCATACACTGAACATAACACAGAAGTGCCTGAAACACCTGCATAGTGCTGCCAGAATACAGTCATCATCAGACAAAATCAAATTCAGTGTTAGGAGGATGACATTTCCACTGAAGAAAATAAGAACTGCACCTGCATTTAGCCCTTTCTGAATCTCATTACCCTGAAACAAAAGGAGACTACAGAGAATCCTTTTTATGAAAAAGCGCGGGTCAAAAAAAACCCATAAACTTCAGCAACTAAGCATTAGTTATAATAATAAGCAATTTCAAGACAGAGTGTTTTCATTAAAGGATAGATAGTTTGGGCTATAGGAAACACTAGAGGACTCAATAAAACACTCTAATAACTGTGCATGCCAGGAATCTCCATTTGAGTATCTCTTAATACTTTGATTATGCTTGGAAATTTGATAAACAGAATAAATATTTAAAGCAGCTCAGCATGAGCATGACTTCACTCTCATATTTAAAATAACCAATCCCTTGCTGTAATATGCTGAATATTTACACAATTGTGCTATTAATTCACCAGTACAAGTAACACTGCACCAACAACTAAACCTAACTTGCCCTCCAAATCCCTTCAGAGATGTTTAACACATTCCAGACTGTATAACCATGCATGTCAGCTAGGGCTAGCTACACTAAAACCATAAAGAAATATATGCATCCTCCAAAACCACAGCAGGCTTCATGATTCATTCGCCCTTATCAAACCTCCTTGCCTCTTCCTACTGTTTGCATCTTACTTTAAAGCCCTTCACAGTCAAGATTCTGCTTTTACTTGTTTTGTACTCCTTTTAATAAGCCCTTTGGCAGTGTATCAACATCAACAACACAAAAACAAATAATAGAGAGGGCTGATTATAGACATTTTTTACCAGACCTCTGAGTCCATTATCCATTAACCACAATCTTCTATGACACTCCATCTCAAACCCAGTATCACAGAGGTGTAACAAAGATCACGTCACGAGTCACTCTGACAATTCACACAGCTGATGTTGTCAGGAACACAGAAGTCAGCTGAAAACTGCAGCACCGAATTAGCTGAGACCCTGCCCTTGAAGCCAGTAGTATTTGAAAGGCCTTATGGTAACTACGCAGCTGTTATAGCCAAACTTTTTTCAGGTTTTCAGCCTGTGCTTTGCATTAAAAAAACAAAACAAAAAACAAGTTTTGAGGAGAGGATAAAGGATTTTGAGGAGAGGTTCTGTCCATGGCACATGTTTTGGGTGGGTGCACTGCTCTAAAAGACACTAGCAAAAATAAAGTTACTAGTTTATAGACTGAGTTACTGTTATTACATATAAAAAATGCTAAAGCAGCATGAAACATCCAATATCTCACCTGGCAACTGCATTTTTCAGGTGAACTCAGAAGTAACTATAAGCTGACCATGTAGCGTGTCCTGTACATTTCAGTACTCAAGTACAGGTGACCCGCTGCCACCACTGCTGAGATGCACCACCCACCACCTCACTGTGCTCACATCCACTGTTTCACCTCCATAAACATTCAGCAACTGTCGATGAATGTCTATGGGTGCCACTTAATCCACATGGAGGAATTCAATTCCTTCCGTCTCCTTCATCCACACTCACATGTCTGACACCTCTGTCAGACTGCCCCTCTGCTGCCATCTGTCACACAGTAACAAAATGTAGTGGGATGATGGTGGGAACGTTCAACCTCTGCTGCTTTATCACCAACATCCACCTCTGACATCATGAGCTAACATAATATAGGAGACATTACTTTTGGAGCAGCCCTCATATATTAGTAGTGTTTAAAGACTTTATTGTGTTCTTTAATTCATACATCTAGTACCAGTCAGTAAGATTCAGCTGCACAGAAAAACCAAAAAGTTCGATCTCAACAAATCATAAGTAATTATAAGATTTTTCTCAAATATTACAAAAGAAAAACCATCTTCCTACAAACGAGTCAGAAAAAATACTTCTCATTCAAACAAAAGGTTTGATGAGAACCTCCTCAGAAGAAAAGTCAGTAAAGCTCCTACTGAGGTAAGCACAAAGATTATTTCTGCAGACAAGAAAGAGAGTACACAACAAGAGTTTGTATCAGCTTTCTACATGCTTAAAAAGAGCTCTTCGTATTACAAATGGACAGGCTAAGCAGTAAGAAGCTCAAATTCCAGCAGGAAAGATTTTGTTTCAATATTAGGAAAAACTCCAAAGCTGATGCTATAGAAACATGAGAGTAGATTGCCCGCAGAATTAGCGGAATGTTTGTCACAGAAGGCACTGAAGACAAATCTCCATCACAACTCATTGTACTTAGTGATCTCCAGCCTTTTGAGAGATGGATTGCATGGCCTATAGCAGCTCCAGCAGCTCCTGCCCAATCTTCATATAACCCCAAAAAAGCATTTTTACAAATAGAAGAACCAACGCAGCATGGTTTGCTACAGATTTCTGTTCTACAGTTCCTCGTTCTTCCCTGCTCAGTCAAATCTCTCATATGCCATGTCATTTTCCTTCCCTACTTCTTCCCCCCATTCACCAACATAAGGCTAGCCAAGTGACAGCATAAACCTTGACAGGTCACCTGGAGCTATCTATATGCTGCTCACAAGAGGACCACTACCTCTGAGAAGACAGAAAAGGCAAAATTTTAACTGCCTTTGAGATGGAATTGTGCTTTTGATGCTGCCTTTTATACAAAGTCATCGTTGTTTTTTTTTTTTTCTTTTTCATGACTTTTTTTCTGTATCTTCTAGCCCTCCAAAAATATATTTGGAAAATGGATTAAAACAAATAGAGAAGCTATTTGAGGATAAGGGGAGAGACAGAAAGACATCTATAAACTGTGATAACATCAGGCTTCTCAAAAATTGCCTTTGTGTCATTCTCCAATGAGAAAAGCTTGTTGAAAGTTTTTAATCTTTTCCAAACTAAAATTCTACCAACAAAAAAAAAAGAAGAAGAAGAAGAAGAAGAAGAAGAAGAAGAAGAAGAAGAAGAAAGAAAAAGGAAATTTTATGACACTGAATTTCCTTAGTGAAGTTACTGTAAAACACAAAGAGCTTTAAGTCATCACATGAATCACTGACAATTTAATCAGCTTCTGGGAGTATGTCATCCTCATCAAGAGTTGAATTTAAGACTTTCAAAAAGTTCTTTCACTCGTTTTATGAACTGCTGCACCTACTGATTCAGCCACCCACACCACACTTTAGACTACCAGAAATTCAGACAAGAATCCAGAAAACTAATACTCATCCTTAAAGTCTAAATATTCTCCTACAAATGTAACCCATAGGTAAAAGAAGCAACAGCAGCACATTTTATTCATTTGTGAGAGATACGGGAAACCATCAAGACCCTAAAATGGAACATCACCAGGTGAGAGTTCCTTTCACCCAGATGTAACAGTTTTCAAAGTCATTTTTTGAAACCTCCACGTGAACAGCACTGGGAGACCCCATTCTCTGCAAGAGGCAAAACAGATGTAAAATTCAGCACCAGATTCAGTTCATCTGCCCTAGGGCTTCCCTTGAAAATAACTTCAGACTTTTAACATGCTTAGACTACGAACTATTTTTAAAAATAAAATTACTTAGCTTGAATGCATCTAGCAGGGACAGCTTTTTCAAACTAAACCTCTGTGGGTCACAGTTTCCTTTCATGCCAAGCTAAATGAACACTGCCATCACGGACAACAACGCCCACAGATTGGAGTTCTTGGGCTGGGAAATCTTCAAACCCCACAACGTGAATGTTTCAGTTCTTTGAAGTGAAATAATAGTTTCAACAAAGCAGAGGTCCTTCTTCTAACCTTCTTCATTAGCTACTTAATTTACGTTATGTCTGACAATGTCTTCATTGAAAAGCCAGTTTTGAGACTTCTAAGCATCTCTGGGCAAAGGAAGTACAAAGTACATATTGCTGAAGTATGGAGTACAACGATGAACAGCAGGTCAGCTATTTCTTCTGGCTTGCTTGGAAGAAGTCTTGTCAGTCAGCATCAAACAAACGGCGAGTATTTAAGGTGAAGAAGAACACAGTTGCATGACTTTTATGATTCAATTTTGGCTATAGCCTGAAAGCCTTTGAGAATTTTTCTTAGCAAAGGGTTTCCACGTCACTGAAAAGACAAGGGCAAGGTGTACAGTACCCCATAATTTGAGTACCTGGTACACTGCCTGCAGATTTGTGGATAACACACAATCTATGTTTTAATGTGAATGAGATCAACATATTTGCAATACCTCATTTGTTTTCTGTTCCTTGACTTTTACTGACATCCAGTGGAGACACACTCAAACCTTTTTCAAGTGCTAACACAATAAATGCTTTCTTTTAAAGTACCTCTAAATTAAGCTGTAAATGGGAAGGAAGGCTGCCTTGAAAGTATTTGGTTTTCTGAAGGCTCTTCCTTCTTTATTCTGTTCGCAAAACATATTCTTTTACAAATTCAAACCTTAAAACTGTTTCAATTTCAACTTTCAAACACTACTTATTCCCATTTCATGAAAAACCATTCTCATGGACTAACTTCTGTTGCTTTGATGCAATTTCATGTTCTTCTCTTGCTGTTTATCAGCCAACAAATATAGGAAAACAGGCTAGAAACAACATCTGTTTTAGAGTCTGTGTCCCCCTTGCTGTCAAATGAAGCCATCTCTGTGTTCTCATAATTACTTGAAAGAAGGCCAGTGTTTTATTTTTGTATGTGTGAACTCTGCTTCCTGACCGGAAGAAGACTGAATTATCATAGTTAAACCTTCACAAAAATACATGCAAGACTCAGATCCTAACAGTGATGCATGTGAGATCCATTAACCAGATCATTTTATGAAAAAAATGGAAATTAAACAATCTTATCCCAACTTTTTTCTTACCTTTCCCAACCAGTAACAGCTCCTAAAATCTGCACTTTTGATAGCTTAAACCCCAGCAATACAACGCAGTATTAGCTGACCTGGTAAGCAGCATGAAGCAAACTGTAAGCTCACATTTCCAGAACATATCCACACAGTACCAAGTGATACTAAATGGTATACTCAGAAAAGCAGAGGTTCTCTGAGATTCCCATAATCCAAAATATTTTATAGCCCTTTCAAGAGAAAGAAAAGAGAAGCATTTCTGGATTTAAGAACATGTGATTAGCACAAACCAAAAGACACTTATCTCAGGGTGGAACGTGTTCTTCTTTGAGTACTTGCCTGCAAATGCCACTTAAGTTAAAAGGGAGCACTGGACAATGAAGGGAGCAGCTATGAAAAGCCTTTGCTCGACCATCAACTAGAGAAAAGAATGACACGACTCATTAACTGCGGTGAGTCACTTTTCACCATGGAAGGGTGTTTTTTGCCTAGGTAATTGGTAATTAACAGCAGGTGTGGGAGACAGTCTTCTTTCAAAACACTTCTTTTTTTCTTCCAAATACATAGAATATATTTGTATATTATAAAGAGGAAGACTCAGGCCTCAATTTCTCAGGCAAGTGGGCTTGACCTGGATAGTTCAGGTTTCAAAGCATTCTTGTAGCTTACAGTGCTATATGAAACACTCAAAATCTGGGTCAATTGGTCAGCAACAACAGGCAGGATAGCTTCCTGAATGGTACCTAGACAACTGGAGAGACATGAGCTCACACTGTTTGAGACACAGATCTGGTAAGTGAACAGCAATAGGAAATTGTCTTTAAAGTGAAGTTATTGGAAGACAAACTAATACAGCGAGTTCTTTGCTCTTTTTATCTTAAAAATAATAATTGAAATTACAATATCAGTGATGGCCTGAAAGATTCAATACTAATCATAATCTCAAATTCAGGCAAAACTCAATGACATGTATCTAAAGCATGTGGTTCAGTTGCTCCTGAAAAAGAAGGAGTTTTAGCAGATTCTCCTCATCTTAGTTCCAATACAACAAAGCAAGCGGGCAGTATAATCACTCGTGTCTCTGTGAATGCAAAAGCAGAGCATGCTCTCTGAAATATGTAGCCATTCCCAAGACAGAGTTCTGGCATGTCTCAAATAATCCATATGACCTTCTGGCCTCTACCTCAAACAGGAACGCCTTCTTTGTTTGTTGTCTTTGGCACAGATCTCCCTCTTACTTCACCTCCAGTTTAAGCTCTCTGCTTTCAGAAACTATTTCCCTAACAGAAAGAGAGTGCTATCTAGCAAGGTTGGATGACAAATTTCTTCAAGGGTAGAAAATACCTTCTGGAAAGCCTGAGATTATCTGTAGCCATCCTGTTCTTTATCAGGAAGAAATTTTTCAAGAACACCTTCACTGGTTGTCAAGGATTGTAGGTATCTAATCTATAAAGTTGCCATCTTACACCTGTTCATGTTAAAATGGCAGCAGGATGTGGCCCTGACAAGGATCAGCTATCTCATTAGCAGTCAACAACCAGTCTAGCCACTGGCAGCCTGTGCAGCCTGTCCTAGTAGCCAAGATGGGCACTGCAGATTGAATTCCTCATGGGAAGAGTTGTCAGGAAGCAGGCAACCAGGATGCAATCCCAGAAAGGAAGTGCAATTCCCATAATAAGTAACTCTGGCTTTCCATGAACAAGGTACATCAACCAAACAGTAGATGATTTCTTGCTGCAATGGAAGGAATCCACATAGTATTTCCATAGACATTTCACCACAGTGCCTAAGTAAAAGACCAAGGTTTAAAAACTGCATCCAGTTTCTGCAGTTCTGCTCCTCCCGCCAGCCCACATCTCAGCTATAAATCCAGCCATGTCCTCTCTGCAGCAAGAAGCTAAGCAGCCACTGCCTGCTTGCGCTTTGAGATGGGACAAGCAGCTGCTGCTCTTACATGCTGTTTTATGATGGAGCTTAATTCTTACCAGATCTTATCGTTTGAGCAGCTTAAAGAGTTCTTCAGCTAACAAGAATATTAGAGTAAGGGTGCAACACTGAAAAGAAAATGCAAGGAAAGCTATACAACGCTATGCTCTGAGAGGAACTCAGTTATGTATGAATATGAGAGCAACACCACCAAAAAGTTGTAATATTCCCCTATTTAAAATGTATGAAAATGAAGAGAAGTGACAAATTTCAGACTTGCATTGCAGGACTCCATTTTCCTACATTTCATGCCGCCAACTTGAAGAGTCAACTACACCCTTCTTATGCACTTCTAAGTCCTAATGCAGATACACAGGCAGAGTATTCAAGTTTTCATTTTAACAGAAAAGTGCTTCTAAAATACAAGCCAGCAGACTATTTCAGAGAGAATTATATTGTTCTGATGGCTTTGTTTGGATACTGATCACATAGTATTGAAAACAGAGGACCTCTGATCATTACTTGCTTTCAGCTACCAGTGATTAGGGGAGAAAGTGAAGAAGTTAAAAAGAAAACAAAACAAAACAAAGCAAGCAAGCCAATCAGATTGTCTTTTAGAAAGGGCAAAACCAAATATTTATTAAAGCATTTATTTCACACACAAGCTGCCTTGATGTGTACCATACTTTCCCGTATTTCATCTCATCTGAAATGCCAGCTGTAAGCAGTATGTTAAATGCATTGACAAGCTGTCTCATTTCATTTCACATGCAGCTCTTTGTTTTTTTAAGTACTTTCTTTAAGATTTTCTGTATTTTCTCCAGTGAATTATCTTAAACATCTTTGCTGTATAAGTTTTAATGTGGCGCAGCCTACATCCATGATTTTGTTACAAATGATTGATTAACAACACCACCCTTTACACGTAGGCCACCATCACAATGGAGTTAAGAGCAAATTACTAGTAAGTGCCTCAGTGTACCTTCTTTGAAATACAAACTGACATTTGGATTGTATTCAATGCAATTCATAGCACAAAAAGACTCAGTCTGATACCAGAGTTTAGATATGAGAATATCATGTGAATGCTGTATTTTAATAATTGTTCCACTTGATGTCCCGCTTTATAAAGTGCAAGCCTAATTTTCACATGATCCATCCCTCAGAACAAAATCTGCCTATCTGAAAACTTGCCAGATTTGCTTAAGAACTGTGTATCACATTCTTGAACGTTAAGTATGTTATGTTAGTGTAAACACATCAGTAAACATGAACTCGGGTGACCTGGTCAACAATATGCAAGTCAGACATTGATAGAAGGAACCGTTCACTCCTTGTTCCTTTCTGGGTATAGCGTGTCACACGGTATAGTCACAAGTCAGTGACTTTGACCATACCGTGTGCTCCCACACTAGACCAGTGTATGTCAGGTAGCTGCATCACAATTTCAGATCAATTATGAACATCAAGATTTAAGACTAGATCATTTCTCTTACAGAGGAATTCTATTTCCCACAGATCCTTCATAGTCACAATTACATAACAACTACTAACCCTTAATTCCTAGTACCTGCATACTGCAGTGGGATGCAAAATGCAGCTAAAAGCAGCTCACTGACAGGTTAGCTGCAGAAGAAATGAGAATATCAAGGGACTGACTACTAAAAGGTTTGGTCCTAGGATGGACCCAGGCTTAGGGCAGTCAGAAGTTCCACTTCACAACATGCCTCTTTTGGCTCCTCTAACACCAAGGCCAGGAGCTGTAGAGGAAACAAGTTGTCATAAGAGACAACTAAGCAAGCTCTGGAGCCTGTATCCCAAAGACTGTTGTGGACCACTTCTCCTGCAGAATGTCACTCTTCTGGCCTCTCTCACTTGACACTGCTAAGTCTGGGTATGGGAATACCTTGACTTGGGTGGCATAATGAAGCTACTTCGTATAGCCAGCATGGGCTCCGTAAGTTCAACTACAGCAAGGTTATGGAAAACTGGAAAAACCCTGGAAAACCCTGACTGTCAACACTTCTGCTAAGCATTTGCAGTGCCATGGCTCAGATATAACTCAGCATCATGAAAAAATCCTGGACCATGCATAAGTAGCACAAATGTTGATCACAAGGTATACTGCTTAACAAGTTTTCTTAAAGAAAATCACATGAATATAAATACAGTAATATGATAGTAGAGTCACAGATGACTTATTTGACATTATACAGTGAGTTATACACTTATACAGAGTGTCTGTTTTACTTGACTTGCACACATGCTATTAGATGTTAGCAAGAAAAAAATGTATTAACCCCTCATACAATAAAAGTTTAGACAAGTACAGATCTCCCAGAAGGTTTAGGCAGATTTGTGCTACTGTGAGCAGATCTGTGCATGGAATGCATACATACCTTGTGGAGAATTATGTAATTTCAGTCATGCCTGCCTTCAGCACAAATCAGAGGTGGCTCTGTCCCTGACAGATTAATATTCTAAAGTTGAAAATAAATGAACAGGCTGTAAGAAAACCTTTTAAAATGAAACTAATGTGTTATAACTCAAGAGTCCAAAGTCCCTCAGACTTTAACGTTAAAGAATTTTCTAACATGAAATGGTTGCAAGAAAACCAACAGACCCAATAAATGCCTTCCTGACACCTAAAATATTTAGTAAATACAGGGCAGCAATTAATAACAAACAGTACAATGCCAATATAAAATTAAAAGTCTACGTGCGCATCAGGAAAGCAAACAAATGAAATTTCAGATGAGTCAATGCATCTGCAAGAAATTATACATGCAGTACAGCCCAGCTGAGGGCATGCTGTAGTGGTTTTCTAACATATACGAGCTAGACCACTGAGACACATTCGGGTCAAACTCATATTACACCAAGCATATACAAGAAATACTTCACTGTAAAAACATAAAACGTTTCCCCTTAACCATCTTTCCAGAAACAAAATGCAAGTTTTTTAATTATTACACATTACAGATAAGCTTACTGAAGTATTTTTTTTTCCATAATAAAACCATTCAACGTTGTTTACAGCTTTGAAAAAATATACAGCAAATAGGAAATGGGAAAAAATTCACGTCCTTCTAACCTAATGCAGGGAACACTTTTAGCTTCTGCTTTGAAGAACAGCAACTATTGCTGTATCCCAAGGCACGCACAGGGATAAGCAGAACACACCAACAGATTGCATGTTTCACCAGAACCACTGAGATGTTCCATAGTGCTCTGAGTTACAGCAGGCCTGAAGTCACAGCACCAGGACAGCTTGAGCACCAGAGGATCAGTCTTGGGCCTGAAAGCTGAAGCCAGATGCAAGTTGAAAATAGGGTGCAAACTCTAAACAGAGTAGGTGATTAATCATTAGAACTAGCTACCAAGAGAAGCACCAGACTCTCCACCCCTCGAGATCCTCGAATCATATCTGATTGCTCCCCTGAACAATCTGCTTAGCCAAACAAATGTTTCTCAGTACAAGACTGTTGAAATGGGTAATGTGAAACTGCCTGTACTGCAGAACAAATCCCACGAGGCGATCTGATGTCCCTTCTGGCCTTACGTCTTGGATCACACTATGAATCACACACAAGTATTTCTGCCGGGTCAGGACCCTGGACTGCAAGTCACTTGTGAAAAGAGATATGCCTTCATACTTACTTGTAAAACACAACACAGATTCATGTATAGCATACAAAGAACAAAACTTCCAGGGCCATTACGAAACAACATGGCTAGCGTGTTATGTTTTTTCCCATCCTGACTTAAAGAAACATACTGGAAAGAAATATGGTTGTAATTAACTCTTGGGAAAATTAGTCTGCTCGATTCTACAATTTCACTTAAATACGATCTATATTTACATCAATGCAACATTTAAAAGAAAGCGTTTATACTTCACCTTATTACCCCTATTTTTTGTAGTGACTTTGAGACTGCTGTTAAAAAGTTGACATAACTAAATTCTAATGGCTTGACAAATCTATCTTGAACCATCAACCTTAAAAAATATATGCATCACAGTGCTCTTTTAAGCACATAAAAACAGACTTGACTTATATACCTAAACAAAAATTAAAAACTAATCGCTTAAAATCTTTAGGTGACCTCTATGAATAGCGATCTTTGCTTTCTCCCTGTACTTTAGGTCAACAATCAATCCCAAGTCACTTTTATCGTCTGGTTGCACTTTTTTTCATGATGTTTCAACTAAAAACATTTGAAAAGAATTCCTGTGCTCATTAAATTAAATGAATGATAAGTAAAGCTACGTGGATGTGTATTTTTCCTCATTTCAGCTGTTAAGTAATAGTAAAATCTTCTGAGCTTGGATTAACTTTGAAATATATTTCTTTTTTTCTTTTTTTTTTTTTTTGGAACAGAGGTAAGTAAGAGAAGGAAGACAAGAAAGTGTCCAGTAGAATAAACCCTCCTCATTTCCAGCCTTTTCTCTTTTGATTGCAACAAGTAATATGCCACTTACACCAGAACCCAATGTAATTTGTTTCGAACAATAACAAGAGTTAAAGAAGATGAGTAAAGGCCAGACTCACAGCTTGTAAGAAGTTGTCAGTCTCTTTACCCTGCTTCTAACCCAGCGGAGTCTGGTCAGGGCATGCATGTATACACACACACACACACAGTCCTTCAATCCAGGTTAAATTCTCTTTAGTGCCCAAGGTGATTTGAATACATTTATTTTCTCTTTAAGAAAAATGTCCAAGTCTTTAGTCGTAATATGCACAGAAATCTCCACAATCTTTCCTGCTAGAGCTGTTCTAATACATTAAATGTACCCCAAGAAATGGACCACAGCACAGCATTCACTCACGGGAGCTGGGACATCCATAGTCTAACTAGTACAGCAGCTCCAGGGGAGACTGCATACCCTCTAGCTTAGATCTTTCTCTTGTAATCTCTTTACAGTACTCTTGACAAATAGATGTGACATTTTAAACTCCAAAAGGAGAAAATTTAAGTCTTCCATTAGACTAAGAGAGAGAAAGAAAATTCTCTTTTAGTCCTGATCATTTTCTAATCTCCTTTCTTCCCATCCAGTGAAAGTTACTGAATTCAGAATTTGACCCCAATTTTCAAGTTGTCTTAGGACAAGAACTTGGAAGAAAGCAAGTTCATTTCACAGATACGAATATTGGAAAAAGAGAGAAAGAAGTCAATGTGTGAAACACAGCAGGAAATTCTCCTTCCACTAACTTACAAAGTAGTTTTATTGTTTTTTTCCCACTATAAAACATAATTGCTGAAATGTTTGTCCCTTTTAAATGTATAGACAACTAGAATGGGGGATCAGGAATTGGCTAGATAGCCATATTTGTGGTCAACAGCTCTATGACCAGGTGAAAATAGGTGAGAAGTGGACTCTCCTCCCAGGGGTCCATCTTGGGACTGGTTCTCTTTAAAATCTTTATCGGTGACACAGACAGAGAGATCAAGTACATTCTCAGCAAGTTTTCAGACAACACCAAGCTGAATAGTGCAGCTGATACCACAGAAGGAAGCAATATCATCCAAAGGAACCTGAACAAACCCAAAAAGTAGGCCAATGTGAACCAAATAAGGTTCAGCAAGGCCAAGTGCAAGGTTGCTGCAGTTGGATCAGGGAAACCCCAGATATGAGTACAGACTGGGAGAACAACTCATTGAGAGCAGCTCTGTAAAGGACTTGGGGGTTCTTGTGGACAAAAAGCTGAACATGAGCCAGCACTGTGTGCTGTCCGCCTAGAAGGTCAACTTGATCCTGGGCTGCATCAAAAGAGGCATGCCTCATCCCTGGTGGTATTCAAGGCCACACTGGATCAGGCCCGGGCAACCTAAACTAGCAGGTGGCAACATTCCCCGCAGCACCTGGGGTTGGAAGTAGATGACCTTCCAATCCAAACCATTCTGTGATTCTGCAACTCTAAACTGATTTTTCTCTTGCTACCATTCATCTTTCTCATTTTGTTCTCCAGAAACAGATCGTATAGCCTAATCCTGCTCTTCACATCTCAGTAACACTTCTGTTCTGACTTAATTTTGGGCATAGATTTTCATAGTCATTTGTCTAAAGGGACAAATTAAATTCTTTGAAATCTGGATTAGCTGTACTGAAGCAGAAGTAGATAGAGTTTCCCAACTGGCGTTTTTACATAGTCAGCTTCACAGATTCAGTCTACAGACTGAAGAATGGATGGAGAAAAAGAAGCAGGGTTGGGAAGCAAAACAACAAAAACCTGTTAGACTGAAGTTTATACACTAATATTACACTTCTGGCAAAGTCATGACTCAGGAAGAGGATAAAACAGGCTTCACAAAAGGTACATAAACTGTATTAGAACACGACAGGAAAGTTACTTGCCTCCATCAACATTTTTCTTTTGCACATATAAATATGACTTGATCTTTTAAGAGACTACGAAGTCAATGTAATTGCATACGCCAACAATTTACACATGCTTCTAAAGCCACAGGAAGTTTTGCTACCAATATCCGTGGTGGACGGAACCACGTTTGGAAAGCATGATCATTTACGTAACTCACATTTTAAGTAATGCTTTCATCTGAAATTCTCTCTCTCTCTCCCTTCACAGTAACAAGCATTGCAGAGAACAAAAGCAAGAGAATAAAAAGACTTCTTGAATTTATGACAGCAAATTCTAAAGAATGGAATATATCCCTACATCATATGCATAAAAAGTGGAGTACTTAAATAAACATCTAGCTTTGAAGAGATTGAAGAATTTAAAACAAAGTAGTAATGATCTGTAACAGTCATGCAGCACATTATAAATATTTGTTTTAAATAGTTCAATTTTTGTAATAGAATATCCACATAAATAGTAGGTTCTTTTTAAAATACTTTTTTCTAAAATGCTTCCAAATGTTTTAAATAATTTAGTGGTGACTCTCTACACACTGAAATCAGTATTATAAATGCTGCTAAATCTGTAGGAAAAAAATACAGAAATACCTATTTGCTTTCTTTCAGCCTCAAGCAGAATGGAAATTTTTTTTTTTTTTTTTACCTTATTTATAGGTTTTCAGAAAGGCGTAATGCCATGACAAGTCCTGCATGCTGTTGCCTTGCAGGTTCAAGTTCATTTTCTTTAATCTAACTGCAAAATACACTGTTCAGAACCAGTCCTTTATTTTACATACACATGCACAGCATCCTTAACTTTGAAGATACAGACTAGTATGCAACAGATGACATATCTCAGAAAAAATAAACTGAAGTGCCACGGTAATAATTTTGCAAACACTGGAGACATGGTTTTTTGTTAATGTGTTATAAGCAAGAGTGGAGAAAAATTATCAGCATCTGGAATTTTTACAAAATATATCTCTCTTCATTAGATGTTTATAATCTATGGAATTAGATAAAGGTTGCCAAATGATGTTCCTGTGGTCACAGACATTTTTATTTCTATCTAGTTAAACTGTGATGCAAAATTAGTACTCAAAACGGACATAAACAAGAAATAAGGTCCAAAGGCATCTCCTAGGAAAGAGTATGATGGCTGCTCTGTATCAGAGATAAAACAGTTACAAGAGAGAACGCTCAACAGTTAAGTCACTTCTTACAAATGCCACTGAACTATTAAAGAATAATTTCTGGTGGTGACCTGTAGCTTCTGAAATAGAAACATGCAAGACGGGGAAAACATATCTAGATTTAAAAAAAACAAAACAAAAAAACAAACAAACAAAAAAAACCAACAAGGACCTAATACTGGAAAAATAGCAACAAACAGACTTTTTGCTTTCTAGATAAATGAACCTTATTAATTCTGGACATTTTCCCCTTTTCTACAAACCAGGAGATTTTTAATACATGTTCGGAGGTTAAGCACAGGTTTTGCTTGCCATTCCAGTGCATTAGAAATGAGGAAACTCCGAACATACTCCGATTCAAATCCCCACTCCCACTTTGCTATTCTTTCAGGGAATTCAACAACTTTCACATTAATGAACAACTTTTAGTCCAAATTCATGGAATCATAGAATTGCTCAGGTTGGAAAAGACCTTAAAGATCATTGAGTCCAACTGCAACCTAACCATACTACCCTAACTAACAACCATCTGCTAAATCGTGTCCCTGAGCACCACATCCAAATAGTTTTTAAACACATCCAGGGATGGTGACTCAACCACCTCCCTGGGGAGCCTATTCCAGTGCTTAACAATCCTTTCTGTAAAGAAGTTTTTCCTGATATCCAACCTAAACTTACCCTGGCGCAACTTGAGGCCATTTCATTATGGACTTTACTGAGCACCTCCTCAGGCTGGCACTTAACACTGCTGCCTCCACTGTCCTCTGTAAACTTTTCTTTTCCAGGCACCTTTCCTCTCTTTCCGATGTGCCTTTCTGTAACAGGATACCCCATAAATTTACCACCACGTCAAGAAGGCCCAGTCTCATGGGAGCACAGGTCCACTTGTAGCACCATCAAAGCACTGCAGTGCATGGACCTGACTAACCTGCTCTCAGTTGTGAGAAATTTGATCCTGATGCACTCTTTGTCCACTAAGCTCACTGATGTTAGAAATAACATAGACCTCCTAAGTCCTCCGCGCACAGGCCTCTGGCACCTCTGAATTACAGAAAAAAGGAAAGAGAATAGTCAAGCAACAGGAGGAGAATCCATCACTCCAAGGCCTCAGAGGCACAGGAACCATGTTCATGGGATTGCAAGGGAAAGGTACGCCCAGCAAAGCAGCGGTAGGGAGCAAGCCCAGTGTCAAGGACTTCAAAGTCACTATGCAGGGCTGTATGCAGCCCTTAGAAAATGCAATCATGCTACAGAAACACACACACACACAAAAGAAAGCCTTAAACATTTTAAAGTAATTTCTCTCTCACTTAATTCTCATCTGACAGTCAAAGAAAAGTTATAAGCCAAAATAGATTAAAAGGAGATAACAATCTAAAAGCACTGAAACTGGAATGTCATTTTTCTTTGCTGAGGACAATAAGCTGTGCATCTGCCTTTAACATCTTATTAGAAATAAGTTTTAAATCTTTTCTCTCAACCTACTGATACACAGTGCTGTATTTTTATTCCAGCTGTCACAATAACTTTATCTTCAAGCATCAGCTCACAGAATCCAATGAGTCAGGTGATTGTGTAAGAATCTGAACAATCATAAAATAATAATAATTTCTAGTTATTGTAGTTGTAGAGAAAAAGAAAACAGTAAGTCAGTTCAGTGATGCCCTTATGACTCAAAACTTGAAACAGTATCAACAAACACACTGTGTTGCTCCTAGATAAATTTGTAGATCTCTCTCCGTAGTTAAAAGCCTTTGGCAAATGGGTAAGTCATCATTAGCCTTCTTCCAAAGTATATCCCTCAGTGACAGGAGATTCTCTTCAACACGTTAATTAATTAATTTTACAGGAGAGATATAGAAACCACTAGTCAGACAGCACAGAAGTAAAACCTATCATTTCTCAAACTGTTTATATATATATGTAGAAAAAAAAAATAGGAAATACATGACCTTGTTCTCGCAGCAAGTCAAGTAGTAGCTTCCTCACAGAAGCAGTCTTCCTCAGAAATTCTCATCTCAGAGCACTTTGAGAATTATGTGCTTTCACCTTGCTCAATTCCTTGAACTCGCAGAAGAACTACTTTAGGTACTAGCTTCCCACCCACAGAGCGTATGTTGCTTCCCTTTATTAGGGATTTGAAGTCTGACAAAACTGGTATTTGGACTCAAATGTGGTCATTGCATATTTTAAAAATGACTTAATTGAACGATTACTGCATTAGGCAAAGAGAAAGTGACAGTAAAACACAGTTCAGTCCCTAAATGTTAAATAAAGCTGGATTGGGCTGCAGTCATTTGTGTGCTTTGTGTAAGTATGCATGTATTGAAAAATTACCACAGAAACTGAGTCATTAACCTTATTTACATGAGTGTAATCAGTATCAGAGAGGCCTTATCAGAAATGATGGGACTTCCCATATATGTTGAGAAGTCAGCCTGAAGAGTTACATTCACATGCGATTTAAATGCATTCTTGGCTCTTATGCTGCTTTTGCACATGAGAGTGGCACTCTCCACAGGCCATGTAGAGCACATTAACATGGAGCAGTTCTATAAGAGTCCAGTATTGTCACAGCAAAAGGAGCAGATTACCAGATTAAAGAAAATAAAGAAAAAGCTAACTTGCAAAAGGTGGCTCAGTGACAGCAGCAATTCCTCCATTACAACAGAGCTATATGTATTTATTATCACAGAGGGCCTTAACAGCTGTGGTGAAAGTTCAAATTATGCAGCAAAAGGGAAAGCTTTGCATAGCAGAGCTAAGTTGATAGCTGTAATTCATATCTGGAAGTGAAAAAACACATTCTGAAAAACTCTCTATCTGGCACTGGCAGAAGTGATAGCCTGTTTAGCAACACAGATAGCCCCGAACACATCATCTTCGTTCTCTCACTGAATACTTAGTCCCCTGGAAATCCAAGCGACGATATTCAAAGACCACTGCAGAACCTGGCCAAAGGAATTATGTGAATCCTTCGATCCACAATAATGTCCATCAACTATGTATCGCTGGTGAATCTTACACCAAAGAGAAACAGACAAAAAAATCATCAGGAAAAGATCTGAATGCAGTTCACTCTGAGGAGGTAAATGAATGAGAAACAATTTTGCTACTTACCAAATGCATGGTGTCAACTTTCTTTCTGGAAGGTTTTTACTTTCCTATCTATAAATGGATCAAAGTAATCACACTTTAATGTTTACACTAACAGCAGTGAATTAGTGGCAAAAACTTGAATACGCTCTGTGTCAAAAGTTAAAAAACACTATGTGGAGTCCCTCAGCTTCTCCAAAAGGACCAGTAAGAAAAAACCCAAATATTACATTTACTATCATAGTCCATAGGAAATATCACCAAACCTAATATAGATAGTTCCACTGTTATCATCAGTCAGGGTGATAAAGTGTATTTATGTCATTTTTTATCCACCAGGAAATAGTGTCTGCCCTTGCTTAAAATAGGAAGAAATATAGTCTGTGTGATTTTATAGACAAACTAAAAGCTTAAATGCAATTTGGTTCTAAAATGTATACTGCTATTACACACAGAAATTAAGGGAATGGAAAACAGAAAATGCCACCTCTGAGATGGAAAGAAACCCAAGCATGCTTGCTTCACTTTTGCAAGTAAGGGCTGAAGAATCTTCCACCCTAGAACACTAAAACACCTGACATAGGAAATTGCAAATCCAAGATGACAAATCCTTAATAGTACTTTTAATTTTTTCTTTCCTCTACAATTCTATTTGAAGAAAAAGAGATGGTTCTACAGTTGTCAAACGCTGGAACAGGTTTCCTAGTGAGGCGGTTGATGCTCCGTGCCTGTCAGAGTTCAAGAGGCATTTGGATAATGCCCTTAGGAATATAGTTACTATTGCTATTTACCAAAGATAAGTAGTGCAAGAAGAGCCTATTCTTTCAGAGGATAGCTAATTTTCTGAAGAAATAAAACATGGTAGACTTTATATACATACATTTTAACAAAGCATTTGGTGATGTGCCATGAGGGAAAATTGCTAAAATGGAGACTCATGAAAAAGTATTATATGCTAGAAAACAGCTAAAGGGGATACTATGAAAGTTTTACTCCCAGTCAGAGAAGGTTTAATGGAGCTTCTTCAGAATTAATCTTGAGACCAACATCTTTTATAACAATTCTGGAACAAAAAAATAGGCATGAGATGACGAAATCTGCTGAAAAGGCCGTGCCCTGACTCTCACCAATACTAAATTGATTGAAGCATCATTCAGGAAAAACTAGAGAGTCTAGAAAGAAGCTGAAATGTGATAATAAAATAATAAAGTAACAAACTTAATAATCCAAAAGTATAAATTTATTGTATAGATCAGTAGGGGCAGAACAGGTTGTAATCACAGGATCAATTAAGTGATGACACTGAGCCACTGTGGATCCAGCAACCACGTAAGAGGCAAATGTGACTTAGAAGTGTGTCAGATGAGATATCTGACACAAGTAATTCCCATCTGAAATGCTGTGTGCAGTTCTTGTTACTTGCACACAAGAAAGAAACAATTAAAGATGAGAATTACACTATGAAAATTAGGACTGGGAAGCTTACTATCTTGCAACAGAGGGTAAAGAGAATTAGGCTTATTTAGCTCTGCAAGAAAGAAATTGAGAGAACAGATGATTAGCTTCTTAATATATTTATTAAGCAGCAAGTTGAAGAGAGAGGAAACTTTTAAGCTAAGGGAAAGAATGTGTGAAACAGAGTTCAGGCTGATTCTGCATAGACCCAAGTGGCAACTAAAACCTCCAAATCTATCTTGCTTAACAGAAACTAAACTGGTTTTGAAACTTGCCAGAAGGGAGCAGAAGAGAACATTTTGGGTCAGTGACTTGAACTTCAGCAGTTTTTTACTTTTACAGTCACATTCAGAGTGGAGTCGTGCCGTTGCAGTTCAGCCTCCAAATTTCTCCAGGGGAAGTGTTTAACAGAGTGCTTGAATGAAGGAAGCAGCCTCAGCAGTAACTGTTGTGAGGTTAGAAATAACACAACTAGATAAACAAAATTTACCTCAGAAGAACAAAGTATTCAAACTTCATGCTTCTTCAAGTCCTCTGCTTTCACAGTAGTCTGAGCTAGAGACAACATAAAGCAAAGGAGAATTTTAGAAATGTTTTGCATAGCAGAGATGAAGAGTCAGGGACTGCTTGAGGATTGGACTTTACCATTTCACGTGATTCTTAGTTTCAACACTTGGAAGGAGTTCAGCTAGAAACATGAATAAAATAAACTGTGTAATCTGAGAAATACAAGTGAAACAAACTCGCAAAGCTTATTAGTGATACACTGATAAGTTATTGAAATTTGGCTAAACTTTAAAGACATGATGAGGGTGGCTCAGGGGGAGTGTGCATCATTATGCAAAATTAAGTACAGAATTTCAAAACCAGTAAGTCTGAGTGACAAGCTGGTTAAGTTAATTGCAAGTAAAAATGGAGCACTAAAAATTACAGAGAGCATTAAACTATGGCATTGTTACTTCTAAAAAGAAAAATCAAAGGAATGTAATGATGGTATTTGATGTGCGTAGGGAAATAATGAAACTAGGAGTAATAAGACTTAATAATAAAGGTTTTTTAAAATATATTTTAAATATATTGGAGTGTTGAAAATCTAAGAGAAGTAGTTCCATAAATAAGGTGACAGAGCACGGAAATATTTGCTATTGGAAAAAAGAATTAACAGAATAAGTCATTCCTTTTTTGTATCTCACAAGCTGAATGTTAATAAATACAAGACCTTAGAAAACATACTGTGGTCACAAACAAGTTCCAAAGGCTGAGATTAACCTAATACTCTTGTTTAATTTTAATGACCATCTGAGATATTACTTAAATTAAATTTTGAAGTTTATTTATCTTAACTGTGCCTTTTATTTTCCATTATTTGAAAAAGGCAACACTTCTAGAAGAAAAAGCTCCAACAGGACTTGCTTCAGAAATGTGAATCTAGCAGGGAACTTTTGTTAGGTCCACAGTCAGTTGCAGTCACTATGAATATTCATTCAGAAAGGATCAAGTTAGGATGCGTAGTAAATCACCATCTGTTGACCACATTAAGCTCAGTCTTTAGCAAGATCTCTAGACATTCCCTCTGACTAAGCATGTTTCTCTGCGTCATTCCCAATCAATAACAGGGAAAAACAGGCACGGTCCACTGTAAGTAAAAAATAAGAACTGTATTTCTCCCCAGAAGGATGATTGTTTCAGTTTACCTTGTCAGATTTAACAACAAACACAAAAAAGCCAAACAAGGAAAAAAAAAAATAACTAAAAACAAAGAGTTCCCACTGCCAAATGTAGCATCTTCCTGCTGTTCAGCTTCTTTCTGTGCCTCCTGGATGCAGCTGGTCATTGCCTGCTCTCTCTCCCAGGGCTCTGCAGGGCTGCTGCATGCCAGCACCGCTGCAGCAGGGCTGAGCAAAGGGCTCCTGTGGAGGCAGAGCAGCATGTATGGGGATGGACAGGGCAGGACGGGGGTCTTGGGGGGGGAGGGGTAAGGAAAGCAGCGTGGATGCAGGGCTGCTCACTCCTGAATTTTCACATTTAAGCAATGCTTTCACCATCAAAAGGTTTGGTGTTATTTTAATTTTTTTGTTTTCTCCCCTTTTCTTGCTTGTATTGAACAACAAAAAAATGCATGCATAGAAAAGAAATGGTGCAGCACCAGGGTACTACCTGAAAGCAGAGGAAAAAAATGGTTCTCCTCAGAGACCAGGGGTGGACAAAAGAGACATTGCTCAATCTAGAGGAAAACTTCTTCCAAAAGATCACAACTGCACAAGTACTGAACTCAGATAAGGCTGTTTTCAAATAAAACTTAATATATATATATATGTTTATATACACACACTTTGTTGGAAAAGTTAAGTAGACAAATCAGAGCAAGAACTCTGCTACTAAGCTTTAGTTGAGGGGAATCACATGGCAGCGATGTCTTTAAAGAAGTGAAAGGTTATTTGAGTTGTAACAAGTCTTAGTCCCTTCTTTTGGATTTTATAATTAAACTTTTAAGAGATTTTAATTCAGATTAATTACAGATTAAGAATCTGAAGATTGTCTGTAGTGCTGATTTTCTTTTCTCACTTTTTCTAATGGGTGTGTAAAACAATTGGTTTTTGTTTTGCTTTGTTTTCTTTCCCAGCATGAACAGTTAATGAAATAAACTCTAAAAAAACGTAGAGTGCAAAAAACACTAAAAAGGAAGGGTGTGGGGTGAATACTGATTGCATCTGTTCCTCAGATGGAAGGCCCTTGACGTGTTTCTCTTGCTACACAACGCTGGGGCTCATGGTGGCAGAAAAGGCTGCTGTCCAAGCCACGAGCAGTGAAAACAAAGACAGCGAGGAATGGAGGAAATGGAGACTGAGCCATCAACATTCTTCATTTAAGACAGTGATTTAAGCAGTTCAGCGTTACTAATCCAAGTGATTCTCCACAGGCCAAGGTATAGAAAAGGCAGCATAGTTCAGAGATCTGCACAAATACAGTATTTAGTGCTTTCTGACTGCTCACCATAACCTTGTAGCGTATCTGGGAGTATGTCACCAAACCCTACAACAAAATTACTCTAGAGACTGAATCACTTGGTCTGCTTCTCCTTGTTTGCTCAGCGAGCATGTTAATGTGCTGCAGAACAAACACAATGTACTACGCTGGTTGCCTCCTCCTCCAGCTTTTACTTCAGCTATCTGTCCTAACGCAGAATGGATAAACAGTTTTCTTGCCAAATAGTAGTGGATTAGCTACAGCAGTGGTGACGACAGCACAGTGTGCGGAAGGATAAGAGTTACAATAGATATTCCCAAAGCAGTAACGTGAGCTGGGATAAGGCGGGAATGAAATGTCATCATTGAGATGAACATTTAGACACTATGGAAATGATGACTAGTATTTGGATTGAGCAGAAGGGCGAGTTCTACGTCACAGCAACTACCAAAGAAGTTCATCAGACAAAGGTTATGTATGCTAGCTACACTTTAACCCCACAATCCCTTCCTCCAGCTTGAATGCAGACTACTAATACTCATTCCATACAGTAAGCAACAAACAAACAAAAACAGTAGTCTAATAGTTATAATAAATTGTCTTCGACTGAAAGTATGCCACCTTTGATATTCTTTCGCTCTGTGTCCAAACCTGAGAACTACTAAGCAACTTCATTTTTTATCTGCCTCAAATTCTTGCCACTCCTCAGTGCTTCCCAGGATAGGAACAGTGAATTGAATGTACATCTGAAAAAAATACAGCATGCAAGATTCGAAAATACCTGGAATAGTAGAAGTGAAATCCATATTCTGCTATAAAGAAAGAAGCATTGTAGCATTGTATCCATGTTCCTAATGATGTATAAATGAATGCAGTATTTAGCAAACTAAACAGAATATTTCATGATTTGTTCAGTTTTGATACTTCTGTATATATTAATGTAGTAAAATTCTCTACCACCTTCTAATATGCTGAAACACGTTCACTGTATTTTGTACATACTAAGACTGAAGCACTCTTGTTTCCAAGAGCAACATCTAGAACAGATCCTAAAGCTTCAAGCAAATTTCAGTCCTCCTACAATTTTTCCATGCAATGGTGCCTCCTGTTTCCTATGAAACAGTGACATGGTGACAAAAACTACATTCTGGTTAGCAAGGAGCTCTTACATTGATGGGATGGCACTGGAAAAAGGCCAGAGAACTTCGTCCAAGATGCCAGAGAGAATCAGTCTTCTACCTTACCAAAAAAGGGCTATTGTTTCCTCCCCAAAAATGTTAATTAATTAATAAAAACTCATTATTTCAAAATTCATTGGTGACTCTTGTGTCTTAACATATTACACTATTTTTGAAATAATTGGCATCGAGCACACTAGTCCAGAAGAATTCCTAGGGGTCCAGGTAGTCTCCTTCAAAACAAGTTCTTAAAATGTTTTAGGGCCCATTTCTTACTTTCATTTTGCTTTACAAATTTCTACCTGTCTCATTACTGGATGTCCTTCAGCTCTTTTCAGCTGGTCACTTACCCCCTCAGTCATGCCTGGTGCTTATCCTTTCTCTCCTAGTCTCCAGCAAGTCCAGATCTCTCTCTGCTTCACTGCCTGGGTCATATTTCACTACAGCTGCCACATTATCTGCAGGAACCATCATTAAAAAGGCTGCTGTATTATCACCAGAAAGGGAGCAAATTTCAACAGCTTTGTGTAGCAAATGCACTGGGGGAGGGTTTCTGCTACCTCTTGCCAAGTTCCCACTGCTTCACTTTCCCCACTGGCTCTCCTGATTTGCAGTTCAGGTTCTGAATTTATCTCAGGTTCCCTCTGTTTTGCTCTCATTAGGAAGGCATTTGGGCACTTTTCTTCTCATACTGGAGAATTTGTTCCAGGTCAGTGCTGTGTTGCAGATAGTGTCCTAACCTGTAATGAAATGACTGTCCTATTGGCTGCCAAACTTTTCAGGCAGGGCTCCCACATCCCATGCCCCTGCCAGTGGTTCTCAACTTGTCTGGACAGATGCAGAATAACACAGGAAAGAGTAAAGTGGAAATGAGAAATTGGAACTATTCCTCCCCTCCCAACATACAGTTATAGTAATGTGTCTCGAGAAAGCCTCCACTCACCATAAGTGAGGCTCTGAAAACTGCAGAATAGCTGTGCTATATACTCAGTTGCTGGCAGTTTAACATTTTCATGGAGTTATGAGCCATGTGAATACGCCTTAGATTTTTAGATGTTAATCCAGCAGTTACTACTAAAGAAAAAAAAAAAACAAACCACTAAAAGCACTGTAGCTACCAAAAGTGAAGATTATGTCTGAGATATCACAACCTAACTCAGAGAAGAGAGATATCTTACCCGTTTGTAATACCTCTAGATATTCCTATCCAAATCCATGCTGCCATCCTCTTTTAAGATGAAATCAAACTGCTGAGAGCTTAGAAGAAGTGGGTTTTCACTCACAGCATACACGTATGGATTAACAAGGGTGTACTTTGAGGCATAATATCTTTTGTCTCTACAACATATTGCTCTTGAGCATTGCTGGCTGCACTGCTCACAACTGTTCTTGATCAAACAACCTACAGAAAATCATCACAAGACAGCAAGAGGAACTGCAAGCACTGTGCTGCTGCTAGCTCATTAATATAATAGGGGACATCTTTTCTCTTGGCTGGAAATCTCATTAGAAGAGAAGACAAGGAGAATCAACAGCCTTTTCAGCCAAGACTCACTCTATCCAACACTGGACAACTAACTCTCTCTGCCTGAAGAGAAGCACTGCAGCTGCACAAACACAAGAAATTAATTTCTGTATGCTATCATGCAAAAGGAAGATCCACCCTAGAAAGCAATTTATAGCAAGACTAACCTTAGAAAAGCTAGGACACAGGCTGGCGCCTAAATTGAGATACAGTAAGTCCAGAATACTCTCCATTTTGCAATTTAATTTAGATTAATGCTATCACTATTCCTTTCTTCAGTCTCTGAGGTTCCCCTGGACTTGCCTGAGAACTTCAGAGGAGCTCGTGCAAGGGAGTTGTATCATGAATACATAACCTACTGACCAACACAGCCGAACATTCACCCCTCAACAGTTCCATCCTAATAGCTGAAACTTTTATTATAACTTGGCTGTTCTTTGAGGACACACGTACTATGAAGACTCCAAGACTCCATGCCAGAAGTAAAACAACCTACCTTTCAAACCTGCTTAACTCTGTCAATTGACCACATAAAACAGCCTAAGAATTATTTTATGAACAGCTGTGCTGAATTCTACTTTTAATTAATTACTACCTGTCAGAGATCTACACTTGGACAGTATCATGAGTCCCCCAGAAGAAAGTACGAGCAAGCATGCTGCAGCTGTTTCTCTGCAGCAATTCTCTCCCTCTAGAAGTGTTCTCAAATTAATTTTGACGAGATTTGAAAGGAGTAGGCTTGCTCTCCACACTGCAAGTGTTTTCAATTTGACAGCTCTGTCGGTGTGGGGGAGGGAGAAAGATCAGTGATATCTTTAAGTTATGCAATAAAAAGTTCGTTGTCTTCTTTGAATGCAGATATCTGTTGAAGTTTTAAATGGTCCTATTCTCTCAGGAAAAGATTGAAAAGGTGGTTAACGTAAGTCAGCTGAAGAAGCCTGCTGCTGTTCCTGCAAATATAGCTGACCTTCTGTAGCGACAGGGCTGCTGACCTTGTTTTTCTCCCTTGCACCAGTAACTGAGTATCTTTACATGAATATCGTATTACCAGCCGCACTGCCAGCTTTCGCAGATAAAGCAGCATAGAGTAGCACACAGCCCTAGAACTCACTAGAAACTAACACTCTTGCTCTCAGAAAGATACAGAGGGCCCAAACCTATCCGAGCTTTGCACTGACAAAAACTTTTCCAAGGCATGGACAATAAACTTCTGGGATTTTAAAGGGAAAAAAAAGCATCAATGGTTCTGCCCCGCATTTCAGAAATTATAGGCTATGAAATATCCAGTGCTATAACTAAAGGTGCCTTGTTGTGGGAAGACATATTTCTTTCTCCTGTCATCTAGTCCTGTGCCACTATTTCAGACTTGCAAGGAGAGCATGCCTGTAATATTTTAAAGAAAAGAATATTTTAAAGAAAACCATCTACTAGAAAGCCTAACAAGCACACAAGTCTAAATTAGTTTTCTTTAACCTTCTTCCATCATCCAGTAAATGATTTTCTATTTACACTAAGGCAACTCCTTCAAGCAGTTTTCCTCCTTCACAAAGGTTTAGAATATAGAGCAAGCACTCTCAAAAGCAACAGGACTCTTTCTACATGGATTTCTGTAGTTCACATCAATGCATTATCAATGCTTGAATCCACCACATAAATGAGTTTTGCCCACATGTAGTTCCAGTGACACAGGACATACTTTGTCACATTTTACAGACAGGGCTTCAAGACGGCCAAGATTATGTGAATTAGCAAGATTACAGGTGAATTTTGTGGCTGAAATATTGCACCTGACTTTCAGGTCCAAGCCTTTTCCCTTTTGTGAGGAATTTATATACACATATACATACATTATATATATATATATATGTACACCTATGTGTATGAATACCTCACCTGTCTTTCTGTTCTCTTCTTCGCTGCTAGAAAAACCACCAGCAGCAACAACAAAAAGGTAGCTTTGACAATTCCCAGCATGAACACTGCTTCACATAGGTAAATTCCAAAGCTACTGGCCAGAGCCTACACCACGTAGTAGCCCAGCCCAGAGGTCAAGCAGAATGACACTCCAACTGGATGCAAAGACAGCCCAAAACTTCTGCCTTGACAACCCATGACAAAGTCCAAGCATCTCCTGTTTTAGTGACTGCCTTGGACCTTCATAGTGGCCGACACCATGAAAATAATAGGGATATTAACGGATGAACTTGTGGGAGGAAAAAATTATATCCTTATCACAGTTACTGCAGGTCTGTTAAAGAAAAAGAGAGACATTTGGAGGAGAATGAAATAGTCTCTTTCATAACTCAGAGTGATGTATTTTTAGTCTTAAAAATGGTATTACTTCTACATGTCAATCTTTCAGAAAATTTTCTATAATAGATACCTATTTCAAATGAAGTCATTTCATTTCAAAAGGTTTGACATTGTGCAGTTACTTTTCTTATATTCTCTGTACATTTAACCTGTAGGCAAGTAATATGCTGCATTAACCACGCTGTAAGTATCTAAATGTACACAATTCTTTTTGTTTATCTAATAAAACACTACATTTGAGCCCTATGGTTATAGCCTTTCTCTCCACTTAACCTACAGCTTTGATATTATATTTATCCGCATTATCATCAATTTACAAAGTCTGTCAAATGACAGCAGAACTGAAGAACCTCCAGATGCACCAGAACTCCATTTCCAATGGTAGAAAAATCTGTAATTATTTATAAGTCAGTAACTTATAGAGCATTATTTTGTTAACACGCCTAGCAGTAATTCCTATGTAACTTCAGAGTTGGGCCTTGTTGAATGGGGCTGGACCAACTGACCTTAGGAGGTCCTGTTATTACAGTTTCAGTAATTACAATTTCATCTGAAACAGCAAGTAATTACAGCAGATATTTCATTCTTTCCTAGTATTATTTTTTCTTCTCAGAAAAACATATGCAGAGGGAGAATTTTTCCATTAAACTGTCCAGACTAATGGACCTGTAATCACCGCCTGTGATCTAACTCAGAAAACATCCCAAAAATTCCCCACTTTATAGAT
>JAOWBP010001760.1:37226743-37288406 GCA_028571105.1 Tragopan temminckii | reverse complement strand
GGCCCGAAACGACGCGGGGCCGAGGGCCGCGCCCGGAGCCTCCATCGCCCGGATTTCGTTGTCGCCCCAAAGCCGCCGCGCACTGCGCGCCGGCCGCGGACGGGAGAGAAGCAGGAGCCCGAAGAGCGAGTTACCTGGGCAGGTGCTCGGCCTCGCCCCGCTCAGCCCCGTTTCGTGCCGTACCTGCGGGTCGTTAGGAGCCGTTGTCCCGCGCCGGCCTCCCGCTGACGGGGCGCAGAGCAGCGAGCGGCCAACGGCCGTCCCGAGGCAGAGCCCCACGCTCACCTGCGCGCCGTGCCGGGACTCTCCGGCCACGTGGCGTGCGCGCAGCGCAGCGCGGCTCAGTTCGAAACGGGGGAACCGACCCGAAGAAGCGGCGGTGCCCGTGCGGGGCGTCCCGGCCGGCGAGTGCCGGCGGAGGAAGGCGGCTCCGGGCCCGGCGGATGGCAGCGGGCACGGGCTGGCAGCTCCGCGAGCGGGGAGGGCGGGCGGGGCTCGTACCGCTAACACCGCTGCAAATGCGAGCGGCGGGGATGTTCGTTGTACAGTTGTCAGCACGGCACCCGCCGCAGCCGGGACAAGTTTCTTTTCTTGCTGTTTTGTCTGGCGGAGGGCGGGAGCTCCGCGCCGCTCCGGCGCTGGTGTCCGCTGCGCTCAGCGGCGCCCCGTTCCGCTCCGCCGTCCCGCTGCTGCCCGGCACGGTGACACGCGGCGATCGCGGGCGCTCCCACCTCAGGAGCACCGCCGACTTGCGCTTAGGCGTCGGTTCGGGCACGTTACCGTTTCGGGAGCTCTGTTGGCGGCGGTACGCGCACTGATATCAAAGTTTGGAGCACGCAGCGCTGTTAATGGGGAAGGCTGCAAAAGAAGATGCCGCTCTAGAAGTAGTAGCGCCTTCGAATTAAAACGCGTTTTCAGCACGTTGCGCGTTACCTATCCGCGGGAAACAATCCGCGCAGTTCGAAAAGAGTACAAAACGCCAGAACGGATTAAAGACTCATTACAAACCCGAAAAGACCGAACAGAAAAGCTTAGGGAGAGCAGGTTCTTTCAGGCGGTTCTTACAACCGCCTGTTGCCTACAAATCCCGACCTGAAACACAAAAGAGTCGCATCTGCCTCTGCGGTGCGTTTTGTTTCAGTACACGTAACTTTATCCAGGCAGTTCAATAGCCTCAGTTTCAGCGATCTGCTTGTGGGAGATGCTTTTATTTCTTTAAATCCAGCCAGTATTCACCTGCTCGACACAGCCAACTTCCCTGACTGCCGCGGGACGGCTGGAGACCCAGCAAATACTGGAGTTCTCCGAGAAGAAGCGCAGCTGATGGGAACAGAATTTCAACGAGCTGTACCCGCTTGGATCCGCCTGTCCGCGGAGCAATTAACAGCTCCTGCTTTGTTATTACTAGAAAAATCTCCAGTGTTAGAACTGAAAGAGGTAGACTGAAGAGGAAAAAAAAAAAAGCGAGAACTATTCACTTGAAGGAGAGAAAGCCGCTTCTTCACACAGATTAGTCCCAAATTGTTTTACCGTCAACACAAAATTGCTGAAACTTTACATTGTCAGTTTATAACGGTAGGAATCGTGTTTGGCTATGCTAATTTATGCTAACCTCCTCTATTGTTGGTCACCCAAACTGCAGTTGTTCAAATATCACTGCCTGACACGGGATACCTGCGTATTTATATAGATAATGTGATTTTTTTCATGTATAAATACGTATGTGTATATTCAGCAAACCAAGCAGAACACGCGGTGGTTTGTAAGGAACCCAATCTCCCAGACAAACAGCTTTCAGGCTAAGGGCTTATTTGCTACCTGCTCGTTCCACTGCCATTCATCAGCCACTGCCAATCGCACCTGATCGCTCACCTGCTTCTCGGCAAGGCAAGGGAAAGCAGTTACGGAAGAAACATCAGATGACAATGAAAACTTTTTCTGGGGGGGGGGATATACGCGTATACCTTTGTAAGATATGTCGATTTTCAGACAGCCAACTGTTTGGGAGCAAAGCAGCAGCGAACCACGTGTGCCCGTTCCGCAGCGTGTCTGTAAGTCGGAGCTCCGTCGCTCCGGGCGTAACAGCGCGCAGCCCCGCGAAGCGCCGCCGCCCCCAAAGCAGCTGCGGTGCTGACCGTGAGGGCGGGTCACGGAGCGGGCGAATCGCAGCGACTCCAACAGGAAGGTTTGCTCTGGTTTGCTACATCATCCCATAAATGGATTTTTTTTTAAAACTCTGAAACACAAATACATGCAAATTAGTGCACTTTTATGCGTCCGCTTGCGTTAGATGAGAGGGCTCTGTTATCTGTGAGTCATGTGAGGGAGAGAGTGGGAAGAAGCCTTTATATTTGAGTTCTTCAAGGAAACTTCACGGAGGTTCAGAAGTCGGAGCTCCCACCGAAGCCATCGGGAGTTGTAGATCACATTGTACGGACAGGAAAAGGCCCATCCCAAAAGCAGCAAATAAGCCCGTTTGGCAATAATTTGGCAATATTGATCAAAATACTCTCAGGAACACATCATTAAAAAGTTGGATTATTAACAGTAGCTGCTTGGTATTAAACGCAGCTTAAAAACAAACACCTATCCCTTCCAGTTCTGTCTGGTACATTTCAAGAATGGCAGTGACTCGTCTTTTATCCGGTCCCACTCTTTTGCCTGGTAAATCCTCTTATCTCACTCTTCATCCTTACATCCTGAGAGTTCCCTCTATGATGCATGATCAACTCCTTGGGGAAAAAAAAAATAAGGAAGAAGGGACATTGTGGGGAAGGGGAGTTCAGAAAAATCTGGGATGGCAGCACTGCAGATGACAGAACCAACCACCTGAACATGGGAAAGACAGAAGCAGCTGCAATGAAATACACAAAGGGGAACCTGTTGGGAAAGGGGGGAGGCTGCAAACTGGAGAGGAAGCTAAAACACAGACTCCAGAGCTGAGTAAAGACCCACATTAAGTTCCTAACTGAAAAGTCTGTGCAAGTTGATAAAAATAACTGCATTTTTTTCTTAAGCATTTTCAGCTAAATGATCTCATAGAATACAGCAATTACTACTCAGCTACTGAACTGCTATCACAACTAGGAAGCCTGCCGAAAAGACATTGTTCCCTAGTCTCATTCTATAAGTCTTTAGAGCAATTTCTATAAAACCCTATTTCAAAGGAGACTGTTTGTGCAAATAATTATTCTTAAATATCATATGCAAGGAGTAAGCATGTTTAAAGAGTATGTGCCAGCTGTTTTCTATGATTCCTGCAGGCACTCCTACAAGCCATCAGTTTCCCTATTAACTGAGAGTGGGGTTGCAGTGCTGGGGGTGCCAGCAGCCATCTTGGAAGTGCCCTGTGGTGTTGGGCTTTACCTAGCTCAGGAGCAGAAGAAATACTGTGAGATCCAACATGAACTGCAATTAATTCAGCAAATCAGAACTATGAAGTTCTTAAGAAGTCCAGGTCTGTTCAGAGATAACTGACATGCAGAAAGTTTCTCTACAAGCAATACGATATGTGATGGATGAGGGGTTAGCATCTCACCTCGTTAATAAAGCTGGGAAGATCATGTCTTTTTCCTGGCCTTTTTTTTTTTTCTTTCTTTTTTTTTTCTTTTAGGAAGGCACAAAACCATGCAAAATTTTCAGAGTTTGTTTGTTTTGTTTTTCAGGGAAAAAATGCATGATTTCTTAATCTGGAAACTTTCAGGTAGACATAATGCGATATACTTAATTGTAAGGAAATGCAGAATACGTTTTAATTTTAAAAGAAGAAAAGCTTGTGTTAATGCACAGAGGGAGCTTTTTACGCTTTACTTTCCTACCAACGTACATGGATTTGATTCCTATGAAAGGCTAAGTGAGTAGCTAAAGAGAACCTAATGATGCTATCAACCGTTTTGTGCTGTTCAACGCAGTACAAAGATCAGATATTTATTGGTTTTATTACAGGCTGTTCAGTAAAGCAAACAGCTGTTTGGGTTCAAGCTACTTTCTCAAAGCATAAAAGAAACAACCAACAAAATTATTATCCAAATAAATTAAAGCTTTAACAGTAGCTGTTGTTACAAATGATACATTATAAACCAAAAGCACCATAAACACTGTAAGCTCTTTGCTCTAAAGATGATCATTTGAGCCATGCCTAGCACAACAGGGTCCTGGCTTGGAACCAGGGCCTCTTAGGTAGTGATGAAACACAAGCAGCAAAGGACGTAACAGTTGGCATGGTAGACAACAGCACTGTTGTTACCTAATAATATTAGAATAGCCATTTTTATTGCAACTAGAATAAATAAGGTTATCAGGATTTCTGTAATTGCGCTTATTTCTATATAGAAATCTCCTAGGGTTAATGTCTGACTGAAGAATGTAGTTACAATTTGCTATCTGCTAGAGAAATAATAAGTAATTCCAGTCCTGTGTTTAACCAGTAAATACAATTTCTAACCTTTACATGAATTAGAGTTGCTTTAAATGAACAGAATTAAGGGGGAAAAAAATGTTACTGCCAATCTGCCTTTTGTTCCTTCACATTAGGCTTAACCTAAACCTACAGCTGATTCCTTTTTGATATCAAGAGCAGGTGAAAAAAAAATGGAGGCTGTGCCCAGCCTTTAGAATTACCTACAGGGAAATAAAATTTCTGTTGAATTCAAGCATCCTGCTGCAACTTTTGAGCATGGATCAGAGGAAAACAAGTTTCTCTTTTTTGAACAACAGTCCCTCCTTTTCACTGTAATTCCTCCTTTGTTTTCTGCTTTCTGACAAGTCTGATTTCTCTCTGTTGCAGTAACTACCATGTTCCCCTCTGGGAAGAACAGGATTTTTACTCTTTCCCATCTGTTAAAAAGGTCAATCCTGAAACTGTGTCTATCAATACTGAAATGCAGCCATTACCCTTCAGAGTTAATACTCTGATGAGACAAGAAGCGTAAAGAAACACACACCTCTAGAAACCATGAGCTGTTCAATGTGTTTCAATCCATGCCTTGTTACCTGTGCAATCCTGAAATCTAGAGCATTTGCCTTTGAAATGAATGAAATCTCCCCTGTGTGGGCTCTCAGACCAGCGCTGCAGTAACATGCATTCACCCCACACTATGAGCAAATTGGTTACATTGAGAAATGCTTAGTATTTAACTAACTTTTCTCTATCCCATCTTCACTTCATGCATCAACAAATTCAGCCCAAGTTACCTCCGTACTGCAGCACACATACACACGTTATGAATGTATTCCTGCTGTCTTTATACCCCACACTAGAACATACTTGCTGTCTTTTTCTTACCTGTTATCGCACCTGCAGGTGCTCTCTCAATCCTCCTTTCCCTCTCACCCCCTACTCCAAAACAGCCATGGAATAAAAGCAGCACAAATGATTTATTTATTAATTTTCTTTAAAACAGAACTAAAGCTGAAATCAGTATGTATATTTAACGACAGTTCTGTTCAGGCTAGGGAGCTTGTCAGTGCTGCTAGCCAGGCAGGGTTGGGATTTTAGAAGATACTGTTTGTAGGAATTAAACACAAAGTAGCGGTATACTGCAAAATATTGCAACCACATTTAGATAGAACAGACCTGAGTATCTAGCAGATTTTTTGCAAATAGTTTGTTTGAACTGATCATTTAAATTTCTTTTTTTCCCTCTTTTTACTGCACCTTAAAGGTAAAAGCAGAAGAGAAATCACAGTGCATCACACTCCACACTGCCTTATCCCTAGCTCAGCTTCCTCTTGCTGGATCCAGCCTGCAGGGATGTAATCGGGGCACCTGCCTGGCTGCTTTCAAGACAAAGCAGTGATGTGGTTCCTACCTAATCACAGAACTCAGAATCCCTGAACTGAGGAAACTTTTGGAAGCCCTCAGTTTGTAGTCTCTAAGACCAGAAAAAAATAAATCACAGCACAGTCCCAGCACCCGAGTTACATCAGACCACTTCTGCATCTGATCTGGCTCACGCACACACAGATATATTTATCTATCATTACGTATTTTAAGTACAGATTGACATCCAGACTAAACAAGACATTAATGTAGGAGCGACTCCGTGTTTATTTCTGGAGAAAGGGTTCCTCTGTGAGACCACAAACCTCTCATTTAACCTAGAGCTCTACGTGGGGTTTTTCATCCATGGTTACTCTAACTTAAGTTGTGATTTAACTGCATGTGGCTTCACTATATAGAATCTAAAGGATTTTTTCAGAAAAGCAGAATTTTTGCTGCCAGTAGCTTTTGTTGCCTGTCAGTCTGTCCTGTCCGTGGCTTCGCACAGCACGGACTCAAACTTGGATGCATCTGTCTCACCAACAAGACCATTGGAGTTGAATTCCTAGCTGTTTCAGCCCTGTGGAACTCCAAAATGCTGGGCTACCATGAACACAACTATAACAGACCCGTGTGACAAGGACTTAACTGAAGGCAAAGGGAGGAACAGGAGCCTTTAAGGGGGAAAGGAAACAAGTAGGAGACAACCAGGCAGAACTTCTGTGGGAGAAGCACTGAAGCACTTCACAGGAGGCAAACTCAGTGTCTCCCTGCCTTGAGAGCAGGCCATGACTGCAGGCATCACAGCCTGGAGCCCACTCTCTGCTCCAGGCCTGCAGTGTCCTGAGCCAGTGGCCTGACAGCGATCTCCAAGTCATCAGCCGCGCTGCTTCCAATACGCCAGCAAAATGTCATTTAGTCTTGTTCTTTCTCTTCCTCATTTCCAGCCAGAATAAATGTACAGTCATTTCTCTTGGACCAGCTTTTTCTTCTAGCTTTCAATATCTCTTCTGTCTCCCTGACATTTAGTATTTAAAGGGAGCAATAATATCTTCCTCAGACTTCATTTTCTTTGATTAATCAAGGCAAATCTTTTAGCTTATCCATATAACAGTAACTCCAGTTTCCTGGCCATCCTAGTAGCCCTACTCCACTCCTTTTCCCCCTAGCATTTATCTTTCCTCACCACAGCTGACTACAAGAAGACACGCTGTAGATGGGCTCTCTCACTAACCTAAGGTGGCTTAAGTGCTTCCCCAGTTCTTCTAGAAAGAAAAATTGCCTGATATACCATGGAGGTACATGTATAGTGTGTGAGGGTGGTCATTTTGTGATGAATTCACGAGGACTTTCTTTTGGTTGTTTCTAGCTGGTGAGCTCAAAGCCAAAATTCTCATGGGTCCTTAGGTAAATTATTTTGCTCTTTGTTCTACTACATTTCATCCCACTTCTGTTAATACAGGCTTCAGAGTTCTCTGAATTGTTCCAAAATCTGCTCCAATTCCCTTCTATGCAGACAATAGCCTCTCCAATTTTATAATCAATAAACTCTGCTGGCACACCCCTACTTGCATGCAGGAAAGAAAGAATGAAACCAGCTCAGTCCCCAGACAAATTCTTGCTAAATTCAACTCATAACCTTCCTTATGCCAGCACTGCAATTCCCCTCCCTTTAGCTGTAAGCACTTAACTTTATTCACAGGTAGTCTAAAACCCTCAAAGTTCCTGCTGACTTGCAAGGCAGTGCTTGATACCTCTGCAGAACGGGCAAGCGTTACTCACGAACACTGTTTTACAGAGAAAACACAGAAGTTTTTCCCTGAAGTTACTCAGAAAGATTTTTAAAAGAGCTCTAAAACGCAGCTGAAAGAATGAAACGCAAGTATTCCAGTTCCCCCTCTACTCCTCTGCCTGCAGCATCACCCTCTGTTCTCTCATCCATCACATGTATGAGGAAGGAGTCCAGGCTGGGGCTGGCCTTAGGCAGAGGCAAAGTAAGCAGATCCCCAAAGCCGCAGACTGCTGGAGGGCACCTGGCTGCCTGCTCTGCCCTTCCAGGAAGGCGAGCAGACGAGCTCTGCAGGCCGGGTAGCCACCCAAGCAGCACAGCCTCAGCCCTGCCTAAGAAGCCTCCCACTGCTTCAGTCGCTGAGGGGATGATCACAATGCATGGCTTGTCCTTACTGCCTGCTGTCATTCTCTTTCAAGGAAAACAAATTCGTGCTCTCCTTTGTTTTCTCTCTTCCCATGGTCATTTTTTCTGTGTTACACATGACACTAAACAGTTTTTAAAACAAACCCTCAGATCCAACAGAAGTCTAATTTCTCAAGTCCACACAGCACTGAGATCAAACTATCCCTCCTCAGCTGTGAACCAGCAGCCTTGTACGCAAGACCCCTCTACAGGACATTCGATTACAAAGAACATAAATTACTCAATTTAATCTGAGAAGAGATTGAGAAACTCCAAGCAATTGTAACTGAACTGTCGTTTGAAGAAAGAAACTTCTTGGTTTGTTTGCCTGTTCATAGGGTTGTAAAGCAGCCCCCACCTCCCTGGCTGTACGTAACTTTTTGAAGTGTGAGATTGTTCTCTGTAATCAGATACCTGTCCTGTCCTGAGCATAGAAGGATGACTGACACTTAGAGATTAGTGTCAATATTAACAGCTTTCAATGAGATCGTTGCAGCATGTTGCCAAGTGAAAATATTTGATCTGAGCTCTGTGGAAGCATGGTGCACAGTTTGATGTGTTTCCAAAGTTTTTCTTAGAGTTTTCCAATGTTTGAGTTTCAGGCAGCAATATGAATGCATCTGACAGGGCAGCAGCTGCTATAGTTGCACTGGCCCATACTCCGCTTTGGGATGCTGCTGACTCGACCACAGCAGGATTTAAGCTTTTACCTTATGTGAACACTGTGTCAGATTAGGTTTTTCAAAAGACATTTTGAAATGGCTGTTGTTTTGCATTAAACAAAAAAGAAAAAGGAAAAATAAAAGAAAAGAAATAAAAGAAGAAAAAAAAAAAAGAAGGTGATCTACATTATCATTTTTCCATGAAAATCAGCACAGGTATGTTTCTGCAAAGATGTTTCTCTATAGAAAAGAGATTTTGGTATGTAGCCCATACTACTTCCTCTACTCTATAGTACTTCGAGGAAATGCAAGAATAAATGTAGGAAGGAATGTAAAAGACCTGGAAATCTGATGTATGGAAGTATACAAAGAAAAAAGGAAAACAGATGTGTTATCAGATGGCAGGTTAAAAATCAGAAGGAAGGGGAACGTAGAGAAATGTAATGGAAAAGTAAGTGGGGTCACCATCCTGGAGCTTTAAGGAGCCCTGGGGAAGACCTGGGAAAGAATGCAGTCTTTGTTTGCAAAGCAGAACAATTTTTATAGCTTTTCAATTTGCAGTTATCATAAGTCTTACCACACCCGTGCAGTAGATTCAGGCAATGAGAAATACGATTGTCTTCACGTCCATAAAAAAGTATTCCTGATGAGAAGTTTAAGCTGAACAGTGATACTTCACTCATTTATCCACGAGAAAGATGTGTCCTCACTATGCCTGAAACCCTGTGCCTGCTTTGTGCCAGTATAAAGCCATGGACTTCAATGGATTCAGTTATTTCCACCGCAATAAAAGAGTCAGACCGCCCAGTTTTGGCCTTTCCTTCCAGCCCTTCCCTTGCCTACCTGCCCTTCTTGCTCTTTGTAATATTTCATTTTTTTTCAGTTTCAAAGCCTCTCCAACTGTGGCTCGCAGGGATCTGAGTGAGACGAGGCTCTTTCCTTCTACTGCAAAACCCACTGAAAGTTATTTGCATTGTGCTGCAGGCAAGTACTTGCTACAGTTACATGGGGAAAGCAGGAGATACGCTGCACACTGAACACTGATGGCTGGGGGAAGTTCAGGAGCCCCCTTACAGGTAACCGTGCTAGAATTGCATGAAATGAGCAGTAATAAAGGATTTTAAGCCCACCAATTCAATTAGATGAATGTAGCAGATGGAAAATCACTTACAAAACTAGCAAGACTGTCATATTTTGCTGTTTCTTCAACATGTGTCTTCCAAGCATGTTTGAAAACAAAACAAAACAAAACAAAATCTTCAGAAAGACAGAGAAAGCAGAATTACAACTGGGCTTTTCACACATGAGACCAAAACAAATTACCCACGTTCAGAGACTCAGTTTTTATCACCTCAGGTAAATTTTTCAAGTCCTGCATTACCTGTTGAACAAAAGGGATTTCTTTAGAGTTCTTTACAATAAGTATCTTTCCACAAGAAAACCAAGTGGAACAAAATGAAGAGATGCTACATGAAAGACAATTTATACTTAATACACTGAAAAAAAAAAAAGTTTAAGGTTCTTTGTTCCCTAGTGTCCCTGTCTGAGTAGGTAATTCACCACCAGTTATGATGGGAATAATTATGACCTTGCAAATATCTTCAAAACCATTATGTTCTGCCGTTTGGGAAATATTTTGTCTAGTTGGAAAAAGCTTTTTTGAATTTTCTTACTTGTGGCACCATTTTTGTATTGTACTTCCCATAAGAGCCCAGTGGAATGGGCTTTTAACTCTACTGGTACACAATTATGATTGCACTTTTGTTAGAGGTCTGCACATTCCAAGCACAAACACTGTCCATCCTCAGCTGACAGGTCACGTCAGCCCACATTCAATCTTTGGAACATTTCGTTCTTATGTGTTTAAGGACTCTGTGGACACTTGGTACATTCAAATGGCTATTTGAATAACTCAATAATTAACACTAAATACTGAGGCATAACTAAGCACTTGTGCATGGTGATTGTACCTGGTTGTTTTCAGAGTATGCAGTATAGTTAATAGCAAAAACAGTTTGCTTCTTTTCCAGAAATGTTAAAAATGTATAACTGGTTAAAAATGTTTAGAGTATGCAATATGTAACCATGCTGTTGGAATCACTGGTATTTTAAAAATAAAATGTTTATACACAGCTAACAAGGTTAAGCTGGAAACCAAAAAAAAATTCACTTAAGTTTCAGAATGTGGGCTGGCACTTCAGTGAATGAGTCTATGAAAAATCCTCTCCCACGAACAGTTAATTTCTCAGGTTCACTCAGATTCCTCGCAGATTCTCCCAAAGTTTCTACGACCAGACCCTTTCAAAACAGCAGGACCACTAGGCAGCACTATCTGGAATGGATTCTGTTATGTCTCCAGCAAACCTAGATTCCGAGAAGCAAAAAATCACTGTGGAGAAGAGGGGGGCATGGTTTAGCCAAAGCAATGGAGCATTTGATATGAAAAAGAAGTTCTGATGAATAAAAGTTGAATAAGGACTTCCGATAATAGCCTGATGAATGCACTGCATACCAAAACAGTACCTGGCTGAACAGTTGGTTTAACTTGTTCTCTGGGATATAACAGCAACTAAGAGTAGGAAGTGATCTAAATATATTAGTGTTCATATGTTAGCAATAGTACTTCTGCAAAACATGGAAATATTGTCAGAAAGTAGAGAGCAAAGCATGCAGCATAACTGTAGTGGTTGCCAAATGTCTCTATCCTGTACTGTTAGAAACTTTGAAATCTGCCAGTTCCCAAATGGCTTTTGGATACCAATTTCCTTCCTCGCTGCCTCACTCACTCCTTCATCTGCCCCCAGTAAATCAGTTCTGTCTTTCAGCAATGTGAATCACAAACCAAATGCACTCTGAATCACCCCAAGACTCATCCAAAAGGTAATTCCCCGAGCAACAATGAGTTTGATGTGGTGATTGCAAACAGCATCTACGTGGCTGGGGTGCACAGAGCTGTACGTTACCATCAGGCAGCTATGGCCACCAAGGCCAGATGAACTCCCTTGGGAGAAGCACTCCACCTTTCAGAAAGTTCATGTTTCCTCCAGAATTTCTACTCCAAAATGAATACACGAAAGAAAGACAAAAAGAAAGACAGAAAGACAGACAGAGAGAGAGAGAGAGAAAGAAAGAAGGAAAGAAGGAAGGAAAGAAGGAAAGGAAGAAAGGAAGAAAGGAAGAAAGGAAGAAAGGAAGAAAGTAATTTTTAAAGCTGTCTGGAATAACAACATATAAACAAGAGACTGAGAGGGATGGGCATGAATTCTCAAAGATCCCCTGTATCTCCTGAAATTTTAGCTTTTAATGACCCAGCACTTCATCATCCTGCTGGAAGACATTTTTATGTCATCTGGATACACCTCAATAGAGGCAACAGTTTTGCTGATTTTGGTTTGGTCACAAAACATGTTTAAAACAACAACATTAAAAAAAAACAAACAACTTTCTATCCATGTAGAGGAACGGACCTCACCTGGGGGTAAATGGGTGAGGAAAGCATACACTGGGCCAGAGGGGATGGCACTCTGCACCAGAAATGACCCCCCTGTGATAGCCCATTCTCTTCTACATCACAGGGCAAGACTGTCTGTGTGTCATCCCTCTCACTTAGCCCTGAAGGACATCCCTTCAGTAGCATGCTTTCTCCTGCTGTGCTGCTGGAACAACTGACAAATTTCAGTTAGCTATCAAATCTGTTGTCAGTATTTCCCTCTTCCCCCACCTCATTTGGTCATCGGTTGCATTGATGAGGCACTGACAGCTCCAGTTCCAAAGCTATCCTCCATCTGCATTGCTTGCCCCTCATTCTTAAGCCAGGCAGGCAGGTGCTGCCTCTACCAGGACTCAGGAGCTACAACTCAACAGCAGGTGATTGAAGCTCCTTACACCTTATTTTTTATGTTGAGGACCTTTCAGGTATGCCTGCTCTCCATTTCCGCAGGTACGAGTACCACGGATCTCATTTTTGTCTCCTTCTCTTTCATGTCTTTGTACATAGAGCTTTTTCTTCTCTATCCAAGTCATCCCCTGACAGCTTTTGTATGTTTGAATCACTAGGAGCTGGTGTCTTGTTTCATTTTAACAACTTTGTGACTGTGCTTGAATCATGGCTGCAATGCTGAACAGCACAATCAAAGACTCCTCAGACACGGCTTTGATGAATTCTGCTTGCTGTCCCTTTGAGCACCTTTGTCCTTTCTCTCACGTACCTCACACAGCTCTGGAGTGAGTCCTTGGTCTACTGGGTGGCTGGGCTGGCTCCGGGCCTTACACAGCCTTTTCTCCCCTCTTGGACTCCTCAAATTCAGCCTGTGGTGCTGAGCTCAGCACTCAGGGGCTCCTCGTTCTCTCCCTTCCCCCACCTCGTAGCCAACACCAAACTCCTTATTATCACTTCCTAGATCTCTCTTCAAGCAAATCCCTCTCCCTGCCCCTCATTCTCCTCCTCACTACCTCCATCTGTGCAGCCTGGGCCTCCCTGTCCCCACACACTCCCTTCCTGCAGCCCTTTTGTGTTCTCCTCACATGCCTGCTTACAGGCCCTTTTCATGCTGCCTCTGTGCCTGGATTTCCCCTCTAAAACCTCATCTGGCAGGCATTCGCTCTCTCTCCCTCCCACCTTATATCCCTTCAGAGAATTATCTTCAATGAGACTTAAACAGTGGCCTCTGCCACATTCATAAATGCCTTTAAACATTGTCATTTTATTCTGGAAAACTCACTGCCTCCAGTCGTCTCATTAGTTTTTGCAATAATCAGGCTGGTCTCACCGTCATTCACTTTTTCCTTTCTTGTCATTCACCCCCCCTTCCATTTTCATTCCCTCCTGTTTGTTCTCCATTGAACTTGGGCTGAAAGCTTTTCAGGGCATCTTTATCTTGATGGAAAAGTGCTGTGCATATTGATGAAAGGAAGGGTGAAAGGATGGAACAAAAGTGTCCCCCCACACAAACTTCAGGAGGTGCAATCTCTGAGCTTCCTTAACAAATACCAGACAGAAAGGGCAAATTGAGAAATGATAATAATTAATAAGGGATTCTGCATGTGTCAAGGAATGATTTCCCAACGTAATCTGATAACCCTGTCTATGACAACAACTGGCATTTTGCCTTCCTGATGGAAGGCAACAGAACCCACCCAGGAACTTCTCGCTACCTTTCAGCACACAGGAGTTGCACACAGCCTAACCCAGGCTCCCAGCATCTCCAAATCTGCTGCAAATGACCCTTGTCAAAACTCAGGATGATTGCATTTTACATTCTCCTTACATACATATAAGATCTGGCCTTCCATTCTTACGAATACCAGCCACTAAATTTCACTGCTAACTCAAGAGCAATGAGCTGCCCAAGTCTTGCAGGCAGGTAACTACATCTGCCTGGCCCACTTTCTTCAATCTGTGCTGGAGATAATGTACATATACCCAAAAATGGACTGTGAAGACTAATATTTCCCTCTCAGCATACAGAAGGGTTAGATGCATATATCACTCAATCATTTGTATGATGGTCCCTGATGGTAATTTGAAATCAAGCAATTACTTCATAATGGGTTGCATCAACTTAGTAGTCTAGCATCAAACATAAACAGCAGAATGTTTTTGCATTGTTGGCAGTGCGTTACTGAATTAACACCTTAATTAATAGCAAAGAAAGAGCAAAAAGATACCAAAATAACTCCCTATGCAGGGTAAAACATCAATATGATACAAAGCCATAGAGGAATGGGTACCTCAGGAGACTGATATTACTAACAGCATCTCATCTCAAGGCTGACTGGATTATTACTGCAGTTAGTAATGTCCTTAGACTCCACATCCTACTACTCACCCTTCAGAAAAGGGGTTTTGTTTCATTCACAGAGATGTTTCTGTCATCCACAACTCATACCTTTCTATGTGCTCTGCAGGCTTTCTGTTTGACTGCAGGGCGTTAATAGTTGCAATACATTTCTATAAAAGACAGGATAACAACACTTCGAAAACACATTTCTAGAATAAAAAAATATTAGCAAGCTGCCTCAGTAGTTTCCATGGAAGAAACCTGGGGCTGAATTACCTTGCAGACTTAACTCCATTTATAAGAGTTCTTCCCAGAGTGGAAGAAAACAGGGTGATGACACTGCTTCTGCACCTAAACCTTCATCCAGGCATGCAAGTCCCAGACCCCCAGCAAGGGGCAGCTGGATTTTCCACACCTGGGAGGACTTCACCATCTTGATGGCATTCTTGTGGAACAGAATTTCTATCACAAAGAGCAAGCCCAACCTCTCATTTGAAAAGTAACTTTTGTGAGCTTCATTATCACCAGCCACTACTGTTAGAGGAATCTCAAGACTCATCCTTCCAATTTATTGACCTGAAGTTATTAACTACTTGTCAAGAAGAACTGGATCTTTTTTCATGGTAAATTTTAAAGAGAGGATGTAATTGATCTATGCATCTGACTTCAGGAAAGTGCTAACACCCATGAAAGCTCATTTTCAAGGGCTTGTAAAGTCTCATGTGCCTTTTTGATGGTACTAGAGAAATCTATAGCAATATTCCCACAATAATCCTGAGCTTAGGCCAGCAGAACCCCAGGGACAGTCCTGGAGCTTGACAGAGTGATGAAAGCAGGCTGTGGTCAGCAGCTCTTGTATAATTATTTAAAAAGTGACCAGAATTTTACTGCATCTTTTTTCTCTTTCATTAAAAACAGGTTTGAGCTGTAGAGCTATAAAGTAGCAATTACATGAATCTAGCTATATATGACTTACTTTGACTGCATTTGGACTATGTATTTACAAGTTTGCTTGTCAAGGCTTTGAAACAGGGGATCAGCAACAGTCTATCATCCCTCAGTCGAGTACTACAAACTAGCATGACCAACTCCTGTTCTGGGTTAGTCCAAGGTAATTCTGGTTAAAAAAAAAAGACACATGGTCAGTATAGGGAACACTGAGCACCTTAGGATCTCCATTTTCAGTTGAGCTCTTGACGCAGTTTAGGAGCCACCTCTGTCACTGGAATGCACAGTGGTCCCCTCCCAGTGTATACAGTGCTAGAGTCACAAGACCTTGGCTCAAGCATTTATTTATTTATTTATTTTGCCAGGGGAATATTGGGGTGGAAGAAGACTGCACTGAGTCCTCATCCACGTACACAGTATGCTTGAATGTCAGACAGCTGGAGAGATTAACGAAAACCTGGTTTAAAACACCTTCTTACTCCACTGCAACAATCCAAAATGCTGTAGCCATAATACAATTTTAAGATGTGGTGGGTTTAGCCACTGTGCAAAAGACTAAGTTTTATTCTGGTGCTTTTTAATAAGAAGGAAGGAAATGCCTTGCATTGCTCAGCAATGATTCCTTTGGGCAATTAGGAACGACATCAACAGGCTAGAGGGAGGTTTGCCCAGAAAAATGAAGGGTGCGGGCCAGAAAGCAACAACAGCAGACCCTTGGAGGTTTGAAAGCAACATGAAGGATACCCAGAGGCAGGATCGGGAACATCTTAAATCAGAGAGAACAGCAGTAGCTGCATAAAGCCCATGCTGTTTTCTGTTTTCAGGTTTACAAAAGCTCTGCAAATGAATAAGCCACACAAAAACGTTAAAAGGTTGCAGATAAGACACGGAGTAAACTCAGCTGTATCTGTGTCACAACCAGCAATATGCTGCATTCCTGACTAGAAGATCCCAGATACATTTTGGAAGGGACTCAAGCTGCCAGGCTCTGAGCCAACACAATCTGTGGGTGGGTGCTGGATTCTTGCCTTGAAATCCTCTCCTTGCCAGCTAACCTATGGAGTAATAATGGCAACAGTTTTGGAGGGAGATTTCATAGTGTTTAAAGTTAAAAGAGCTCATGAGTTGATCTGCCATAGCATCCTGTTTATCATTGGCCATTTAATTCCACTACTGTTCTTTCTATTGAGAATTACAGTTTTGGTTATAACAAAGCAATTCATTCTTGTCAAGCAAGCTATACTGCATGCTGCAAGACTATGGGTAGGATGGGAAGACAGAGTTCAAATCTTTGCAAACACAGGTATGGTAAGAGCACATCCCTTGTAGGTGATCCGCATACTTCCCCTAAGAGGAAACCAGAAGTCTTCCCAATACTCAGTTGAGAGATCAGGATACTCATTTTTACCCTGATCTGATCAGAAGTTTCAGACAAGTACCTCAAAATGAGAACTCCCTCTACTAACTACTGTATCTTGTTTCTGATCTACAGCTGTGGCCTGTCTTTGAGTAGACAAAAGAAGGTGAAAACACCCCCAGAATGCATCTTGCTAACTGTGCATCAGAGGGAAATATCCTGCCTAACCCCTGTGGGCAGCCAGCTGAAGCCCTGGAGCATGAGACTTTATTTTAACACCAGGATGTCTTCCAGAAAGGAAATGGGGGAGGACAACAGGATGGAAAGATGAAGTATGAAAACACAGTACTGTCTCAATTCCAAGTAAATCTGCCACCTTCCAACTCCAGCACATTATGCAGGAGACTTAGAGAAGAGAGATTTTCAAATATCGTACTCAGAGGTATAATCAAGTTATAAACTCCCAACCTCCATTTCCACCCTATCCAATATTTCCTATCCAGTGGCAGAAGAAGGAACCTTTAACAAAGAACTTAAAACAAGGTAGATTAAGCTCACTGAAATGATAGTAGCATGAGAAATAAACATAACAGAAAACTGAAAAATAAGAGAGCAAGCATTAATTTGCAAGTGAGAAAGAATAAGGCAGTTTATTCTGTATGTGAGGAAATAAATAGTAACTATGATGACATTTTCAGGTGGGCTAACAAGAGCAAGCAACAGAAAAATAGTAGTGAGCAGGGGGGAAGCAAGCATACTCTGTGGGGAGAGGGAAAAGAAGCACTGTGTCAGCATGAGTTACCCACGAGTTACCTAGGGATGAAAGATGAAAAACGTGACTCATTCACTATTTGCAGAAGTATTTTCCAAGTATTTGGAAACAGACATCATAATTCCAGCATTTAGCAAATAAAGATTCTAGAAGATAGGCTGACATTATCTTCCTAAAAGACTAACACCTACATTTTTTTTAAAGCCTTTTGAGATATTTATGAGTAGCCGGGGGGTGCACTTGGAAATGTGAAATTTAATTAGTGAGTCACTACAGAATTATGAGGCGTAAATCAGGTCAGCTTCATTTTTATGCAGTAGCTGTTGGTCTTAATTCAGGCGAGGAACCAAGAGATCCAGCCTAACGGATATTCAGGGATAGCTGCCTTTTAATCAGGTTCCATGTGAACTGGCTGCTGAATAATCCACTTTAATAATCATTAACAGCAGTTTTTAAAAGTGTGCCTGGTTCTGTATTTGGCATGCTAAAAAGCCCATTGAATATTGCCATTGGGAAAGTTTGGTATTTTAAGAATGGGAGCAGGGAAGTGTAGATCTAAATGTGGAGGGTTTGTGCCCTGCTCTGGAGCTGGAGAACAGCAGGACATTGATAGGGTTCTACCTTCATCTAGCTCTGATCATCACCCAAAGAACTTCACCACTTCTGGCTCTGCGCTCTCCAGGCACTTTCCAAAGGCGGGTGTACACACACGCAACAGGAGCTGGGAAAGGCTTGGTGACTTAGCTCATGTTACACAGCAAATGTTTGGGTTTGTGCCGGGGAAGCAGCCGTGGCTTGGCCAGTGGAAATGATGAGCACAAACCATTAGCAGATTTCAAAGACTCACACATCTACCAAGGTCATGCTCAGTGCTGTTGCTAGCATCATTCCTACTCTGCAGCAGCACAATTTCTTCCCTGGATAATTCCCGTCTAGCTCCTTTTAATGTGAAAAATTGCTTATCTTCAGAAATACTCATCTCTACTCCCATATTCCCTGTGCTCACCCATCTTGTCACCTCCGTCAGTCAGTCCCTGCTCATTCTGGCAGGTGCTGCCTCCTGTTCTCTGTTAAGAGAAGAACAACATTAAAGAAGGCTAGCAGGTGCAACAATTCATCCAAGCCCTTAAAAGAGTAAAATGAAAGTTGTATCCTATCATGTTTGGTATTAAAAATAGAGGTATATGGAATATCTAAACAGGGCAAGGGCTATTTCAGTTTTTTACATGATTCCATTTGAAACTTCTACACCAAATGTAGCAACTTAAATAACTGGTCAAATAATTCATTTATTGTTTACTTTCTTCATTTAATGCGGTTGAAAGTGGTTGCTATGTGCTTGTGCATTCTTCTTTCTTCCTTTTTACCATGAACACAGAGAAGTTCCTCTCATCAACTTTTACTGTTTTAAAGCCAAGGTAATGGTGCTTGAGCTGAAAAAAAATTAGTCAAGTTTTAAAATCTTGTTAAACATGGTGATCTAAAGTTATCCAGATCAAGAGGAAGGAATATCGGGATATAAAATTAATGGAACTCTATAGATAGACAAGCAAAAAGAAAGCACTGTTATTTTACACCAGTCTGTGAATAACTGAACCTGACATTCTTAGTCAAACAGCAGCAAGCTTTTATACAAAAAAAACAGAGGACACAATAATGTGCACCAAGAGAATATCTGCAGGAAGCACACAAGCAAAAAGCCTTCCTTCAGATGCACCAGCTTTGCTCTGTTCTTCCACCCAGCTGAGCCTGTAGTGTGTTTTACAAGGCAGAGTTTCTGTGGTCTTTCTTTCAGAGATGCTCTGGACAATTTACTTGCTGTGGATGGCTCATTTTACTTTTTGTGTATAAGGCAATAGCTCAAGGCTTGAAAGTGCTTCATTTCAGATCAGTTTTTTCGAAGGAAAGTTCTAAATTAGACTCAACAACTAAACACTATGCTCCAACTAACCTGGCACAGATATTTGTAACCACTGCTTTCAAAAGAATGAAAAAGTTATATGCAACAGTTGTAGACTAGAATCCCCTACGCATTACTAAACCAACATCATTCAGAAGCAACTTCCACAAAGAATCCCTATGGTATTTCCATGTGCAATCATCAGAAGATACAGAATTATCTCAAAACTATTAAACAAATTAAAGTAAATATCTTGAGACCTCTCTATTTATTAATAAAGAGCTGTGGGGAGACTGTTCTGTTTTCAATTCTTCTGAATATTTTTACTGCAGTGAAATGGATTAAAAGATGAATGTCCCAGTTCAGCCTGTAGCAAGTAATCACATTCAAAGATGATATTCCTGGTGAAACACACAGAAGGCTATTTACATTCTCATTAGGGCTTACACTTTGTCCTGTTACAGTAGTGGAAGAAAACACAATTCACCATTTGACCTAGTGTAACTGATCACACCTACCCACAGGTGAGGTAGATCTGGATCTCCACCCATCAGGTAGAGGGGTCATACTGTTAAAAGTGGCAAGTTTTCAGAAGCAATTCCATGAAAGCAGCTTAAAAGGCCAACCACTGTGGAGAAGACAGATTTGACACCTAAGGCCTCAAACTGGATCCATCTCGTGCCTCTGAGAGAGACTTCTCGTGTGACTTAATCCTTCTTTTGACACCTTATACGACCAAGCAGACTTCTCAACCTGGCAAGGATAACATCAGGACTGAGCACTCACTGCTAGACATACTTGGGGTTTGTGATGATGGGAAGCTTCAGCCGCTCCTTAATGAGCCACAACTGGCAGTGAATACATGCAACTATCTCCTTATCGATATGACATTAAAAAAGCAAAAAACAATACCTGAATCCTCTGCATCAGCTCTGAACCCAGCCTCAGATGATTGATTCTGGGTTCCCATGCTTTCAATAAAAAGGGTCTAAACAGGTTTCATCCAGTGTAGTGGTCATAAAAGTATCACCATTAAACATCAGCAACAAATATTTTGTCAGGGAACAAAACAAATAAAATACCTCAGAAATCAGAGGTTGCCCATAACATTTGTAAAACAAACAAACAAACAACAACAACAAAAAACAACCCAAAACAAACAAACAAACAGTCTGGTTCAGTAGAACAGTAAGTTTGGGGAGGCTGGTTGTTTTTGTTTCTTGAGACACGTAAGGTTTGCTTGTGATGCACTGTCACATTTCCCAGACGGCTCAATAAAAGTGAGGGTTTCTATACACAGTGACTCACTACCTCATAGGGCCATTCTGCAGAGAAAAGAATGACAACACAGAAAGAATTTTCAGTCCAAGGCTCCCCATTAAAAAAAAGAAAGAAGAAAGTTAAACAGTGGCCAGTCCAACCCATTTATTTAACTCATAGGGACTGATTTTGCAGAAACATTTTTGTGTTCTAATCTTTTGTTGAAGGTTTGGAAAAGCAGGAACATTAAGATGCCATCCTAGCCATTCTCTCCAGCCTACAAAAAACTTCAAAGCAAAACCCCAAGGACAGCATACAGACCTTATCAGAAAAGGGTTTGTGACGGTGTCCACCACACTTGCCTGGCTAACACACCTGACCTAACCAACAGGTTAGGCTGACTTTGCCCATTTCTCTATCTAGGCAGCTACTGTTGAATGCTTTCTGAAACAAAGAACTTAACTGCCAGTCAAAATTGTAACTATATTCAAGAATAAGGAAAATACGTCTCATCTATCGGTAGGACCAGAGCTTTTCTGCTCCCTCCTTTGTTTGAAAGCTTCATCCTCACGTTGCTGCCCAGCACTGGCTGCTGAATACACTCTAGGGCCACATAGAACTGCACACCCCACTAGGGAGAAAATGGGCACTGCAGCCCTGCAGTGCATGCAGACATGCAGTGCATGCAGGCATGGCATGTATCACCAGGACGCTTGGCTAGCACACAGACGTGCAGAACTGTAATCTGCTGTAACTGAAATACAGATATCCATGGACACCCCAGAAGGCAGGGAGGGGAGCATCGTTCTCATTTGAAGAAGGGGGAAGTAAGCAAAGCCCTTGAGCAAATTTTTATACATCTTCCCTACCTACTGCTTCCTAGCAGCTAGGAGAATGCCCAGCTGGTTCTAGATGACAATGTGCATCATTGGTGACAACCAATGTTGCCAGAGTCAATTTATATACAAGCATCTTTATGTTGCTCGTGGTATTAGGGTGGGATTTTACTATACACCTCCACACACATAAACAGTCTTTCAGCAAAGCTTCCAGGAGTAGAAATCAAACCCAACACTGCATCCAGGCTGGACTGGTCAGATGCTGCATCAGTGCCATCGCTATGGGAACAGGGCTATGCGGAGGAGTCTGAAAACTCTCTGGCCAGTGAAGATCATATGAAACTCTCTTGATGCTTTTCCTTTAATCTGCCAGAAGACCTTTCATTGTTGCTACTTCTTGAGAAGGAGATTTTCTTTCTTTAAAAGAGGCAACTAAACTTCAGCACCTAAGAGCTATATTACCAGAGATATTACAAGAGTGAGAAAAACCTGAACTTCCTTCAGTGCTTGTCCATTAATATTACTGAGTCTGCTTCATACCTATTTACTAAGATGAGAACTATCAGTGAGCTGTAGTTTATAACCCTGGTGATGATTTAGACTGCCACAAGGGCAGCATGCTAATCTATTTCCCACTCTCATGAAACAGAATGGTTTCCCAGCAAAAATTTTAAGCACAAAAACAATGACAAGCCTTGCTCACAAAATATTAGCAACCTGCATACTGAGTTACTTTTCCAGTATTATTCAAAATTCAGACTAAAACCTTACAAACAATTCAGAGAAAAAAAGGAATCTACTATTTACGAAGGCAGTTAAATGTGCAATCACTTTTAATCACTGATAGAAATAAAAATCAGCCTTGGAATCACCAGCCCGTCACATGAATGTGAAGGAGTTGTGGTGGTGTCATACCAGAGGGAAAGAGTCAGGTTCAAGTCTCTTTAATTCAACAGAAAGAAAGCAGATTGTAACCTGTGACAGAGCTTCCTGAATCATAAGCTACTGTTCAAATAGGAAAAACACGCATGGCAACAGTCAATGGAAGATTACAACTAAAATGGCCAATTGCTCACCATGCAAGAACTGCTTTCTCATAAGCCAGCACACAGAAATGCAATGCAAAGATCTGCAGCTGCATGCAGTTCTGCAAGCACTGCACACAGAGGCTTATTCCCTAGTCCTTACTCCATAGACAGAACTGAAGCATTTCCCTCACGCTGTAGACTTCTGCTATAGTTCTAGAGTTTAAAGGCTGTATTCTGATCTGAAAACATGCTTTGCTTTACTCTCCTCAATAAGAAGCCTAATTAGGTAAGAACAGAAGTCTTTTGTTCTTCACAGCTGCAAACCACCTGTATGTGAGAGGATGGGACTGCATTTTAGACATAGGGAAGCAAGACAGGTACGTTGTACCATGAACTGGATTTGCATCCCATGAAGCAGCCAGGGTCATGCTTATCCTCTATGCACGCAGGGAGCCATGAAGTCCCCACAGACCATGCACGTGCTTTTGCCTCAGATCCACGCTGAATTAGAACCTGCAGCCATAACAACACAGAGAGCTTTTATACATCCATTTTTCATGCATCATACCGTGGCCAAAATGCACATGCCTTTCACACATGGATTTAGTACACATCTTTCATATTAAGATATAGCCAGGCTGCTGGATAAAGGAACTCCTTCTATTCTGTTTGCATTTTTTCATACAATGTCTTCCTATCTGGCCTCTACCTGAGCTTCCTTTGGAAGATTATACTTTGCTGCTCACCAGCCTCACACTTTCTTGTCCCCTCTCCCCTCAGCAAAAATTGGAACTGGAGTGTGTCTTCCATCCTGCTCCAGGAAAAGCCTCACAGAAAGACAGAAACCTCGTTGATCCCAACAGAACAGACTTTCTACAGCAAGGGCTTCATAGGAAAGTTGTACTTACAAGTAGTTTTCTGTCATAGTTCAAATATGTACTTTTCCACGGTCCAATTATTTTCTAATAAAGGAAGATTCATCTGCACTTTTATTTGTAATTCTGCTTTATCCCCACCCCCAAACTTAACTTGGAGCAGATCCTGCCCCAGGCCCAGCAGCAGAGAGGAAGAAAGTGCACTGTGCTGCTAAGGATGGTATCACATCTCAGGCCCTAGACCATGCTAACCGGGAAGACCAAGCTCCCAGCCCATCTCTGCTCCTGCCAATGGGAAACCTCTGCCCAGCTGAACCCTCTTCACTGTTCTGCCTTTCAGTAAAACCAGGAAACTGCCACACATTGAACAGTCACCAGGCCTTCAGCACTACTGGTGTGAGCACCTAACCATGAGCCCTCTTGGGGAAGGAGGATTAGCATGAACATAAGCATCACAAATCACAGACCATGAGTCCCAGCCTCAGTTCTGCCCAACAGCAGCATCCAGTTATCCATTGCTCCTGCACACCATTCCTGTCTGCCACAAGTAAATACTGCAGCCAACATGCACCACTGCCTTTGTTCTGCATGGGGAAAGAGGAGCTGGGGAAGAGAGTACAGAAGGGCAAACTTGCTCTCAACTAATTAAACGTACAGGCTTTGCAGTAATAGTACAGGCTGGACATGTGGGTGGAAGGTATGCACTGCCTTCATTTTCCAGATTCTTCCTTTTCTTTGGTCCCATGTCAGCAATGCTGCATGTACACCAGCTTTTGATTTTTATGCTCTTGTGGCTTAGGGCCATTCGGGTTGCTATATACACATAAACATACAACATAGCTGTTTCACAACAAAGATTTTTGTGCACTAATACTGCAGAGGGTTTGCCATCAGAAAGTAGAACTGCAGACAAGAAAACCAGTTCTAGCAACAAACTGATACAAAGAAGTGTTATTTGAAAAACAAACAGAGAGGGGAAACAATGGGAACATGAGGAGAAAGGCAATACCAAATTCTTTTGCAGATATTTATTAAACAAAAGGACAGAACAGATACACTTGTCCAAATTATTTTCTGATGTAACCTCATAGGCTGCAGAGGAAGAGTGAGAATGAAAGTATCTCCTTTGGAAACACATTATTTGTTCACCCTATTCAAGTACATGGGCAAATCACCTATAAAACTATAAATAAGAAATTTTTTAAAAAGTCATTATTGGATTCAGCCAATTCCAGATCGATCGGCTTGTCTATATTAATCTCATTTTCTTATAAATGAGTCAATAGAAACAGGAAGGCTCATTTTGTGGAAATACAATAAATAAATAAATAAATAAATAAAATAAAATAAAATCAGATTTAAAAAATGATAAAGCTTAATTTAAATAATTCAAACCTGCAAACCTGGGCCAATCATGCAGATGAATAAACTTCAATGCGGCATCATCTCTCAGAGTAGGCAAAGATGACCAGAACCAGGTGAAAAAAAACAGAGTGAACACAGTCTCAGATGATTCACAGATGCTTATCTCTTCTTGTTTGCCTTCACAAGAACACGGACACTAGGCACCCTGGGTTCTACTGAATCTTTTATCCAGGTTTGCTCACATTTCTCTAGTCCAGAGAAACCTGACCAAAGCTTACTCAGGATTGTTCAGAGGAACAAAGAAGCATTTCAAGGGCCATAACTATACATTTGTATTTGTTCCAAGAGGGATTTTTTTTTGAAGGAAGAACATAACAAACTTAGGAGGTCAGGCAATGCAGTCTGCAAGTTGGATCTCTCTTTATTTCGTTTCCACATTGCATATGACAATGAAAGGTTGTGACATTCTAACTGGTTCCAGACTCCATCAGGCTGTCCACAATGAATTAGAAAACAATAAAATCCAGATGCTTTTTCAAGTAAACACTTCCTTTCTCAGCAAAGTGAACCAAATGCAAGGGATACTGCTGAAAGTTTTTTTGCTAGCATTTTTATTTTATATGAAGGTATCTTCCACTTTGCTGGCACTTCAGCGTTCTTCCAACACGATAAAGCCTCTGGTGCTCTTTTCCTGCATCTCTGGTACTGAAAGCCAAATTCTGGAGAAAATGTCTCACTTACATGAATGACTTTAATTTGCTTGTAGATGTTTAACAAAGCCTACATCTAAAATAACACTACCAAGTTACATTGGCCCCTGGAACATAGTTTGCAACAAGGTAGAGGAAAGTGAAAAGATTTCTCCTGCAAAAAATGGCAACTCAACTTCTAAAGCAAAAAAAAAAAACCAAAACTGTGTCCCAAACAAGCAACGTGCATTTGCTTATCAGAAAAGAAAAATATACCTAATTCTTGTTAGCCAGGCTGTGAGGTACAAAAGCAAAACTGAAAAAAAAAGCCACAAAAGCTACAATTAAATTCACTGTGTGAAACCATTTGCTTTAATCTTTTAAAGCTCTTATTTAATAACACATGTAAGGACATTTAAACAAATTATAAATATTAACCCTACATAGAACTGTGTTTTTAAGAAACACTTCAAACGTGAGATTACAATTACTATACAAAGTAATTTCCTTAGTAAATCAAAACCAAAACCAAAACAGAGACCTCCAAACCTCAGCCTGCAGATGTCAATGGGTTATCAAACGTTGACAAGAATATGAATGACTCAGAGTTGAATCCTTCAGTACCTAGAACCATTCAAAGAAAGGGATTTCCACAGAGGCTTCTTCTAATCCCATTTTTTCTCAGTCACAAGTGCAGTTCAATTTTCACTGCCCTTTAAGAGCTGCTGGGCTATAATGAAGAAAAAAAAAGATGCTGACTATTTGCATAGCCAGGTTCCTTCCATTACTGCCCAGCAGCACAGCACACAGCCATCTAGCACTTAGCAGCAACAACTGGTATCCTTCTCTTGGCAGATAGTGGTTTCATTCCCCTTTGCCATGGATGTGGCCTTCCATAGGTCCCCCCCTTTAGCCCCCACTCAGCTTCAGCAGTGGTCTGGGTGAGGGCAGAAGCACTACAGCAACCTCGCTCTAAAATACAGCCTCGTTGTAAGGTCTGTAGAAGGAACTGTTTGATCCAGAAGCAGCTCTGAGAGATTAAACAATTCCATACCTATTCACCCTTCAATATCAGAATGTATTTTCAAGTTTAAACGATTGACAGGAATTTTTTGCTTTTTGATTTAGGATCTTTAGCTAATATGCATCAGTCTGCCTAAGGGGGAAACAAAACCCAGCAACAACAAACCTGATCTTGTCATCTGGAAAGCCAATGAGAGATTTCACTAAAAAGGGATCAAAAGGATCCAACTGCATTTAATGTACAGCATGTACCCTGAGAGCAGTCAGGGCGGTCCCAAAAGCCAAGCGGAATTTTCCTTTTTACTGTACATTTTCCTCCTGGAAGAAAAAAAACCCAACCACATTCTAAGGAAATACTGAAAAACAGCAGTAACATATGAGCGGGACGATGCAATCCTTGGTGAAATCTGAAAACGTAGTCACTGTTCCATGCTTAATGACATAAGAAAAGCTGAAAATACTTTTGCCTGCTAAAACCTGACCTCCAGCTCCAAGATTTTTTCTCAAAGAGTTGCCCTTGTTACCACAAATAGCTTCTTACACCCCTCCCACCCCCTCAGCTCTGGGTAGCACAGGGGCAGACTCTTTCCCCTCTCTGTGACTCCACATTACAGTATAGGAAGGGAGGCTGTGTTCAGGACAGCACTCACAGAAGAAAGAGGGACTGGCCCTGCTGCGATTTCAGATTGAGGAGGCTTTCAAATTACTTCATGTAAGCTGTTAGATACTCTTAGCGTTGAGATGAGGAGCTCTAAGTCTTGCAAACTGTTGAAAACAGCTTCTTCCCTTATCACTCGTCCTGATAAAGTGATTTGGAATGCCTTAAAAAAAAATCCTTGAGAGGAAAAAGGGGATGAGACATTCTTTACAGACGGCTTAGATAAAGGGAATATAAAATTCTTCTGACCAGGCCACATCACAAAGGTTTACTTGATAAAAGCAACATGTTGATTTATTCCATTCCTTTCCCCTGCTGCCCAAGCTGTGAAATACAGGCAGATGATGCAATCCCTCTGAGGGAGAAAAGGAAATAAATAAATAAATAAATAAAAATAATAAAAAAAAGCAAGCAAGCAGGCAAGAGACCGTTTCTCAGCACAGCATATTGCTGGCATGCCCAAGGTTATGTAAAGCACTTCTAGAGGGCCGCAGGAGTGCCTGAGCTGCACTGCAGGCAGGGCTGGGAGTAGGGGCTGCAGCCCCTCTGACGCGTGGAACGCTCCGCAGGCTGCAGCCAGGCAGCAGAGCACCAGCAACGGAGAAGCAACTTGAAAACCAAACAAAGCTGTCATCACCATTTGTGTTTATTAAAAACAGAATCAAAAGCAACGCTGGTGATTTCTCCTAACTAAAGACTAGCAGAAAGTCTTTTGTTCTGGTGTCTGAACTCATCAAATATGCTTACCCTTTAAAAACAAAACAAAAGCAAAGGAAGGAATTACACTGTCGTCAAAAATTGTGTGTGATCCTAACTGATTTCTGCATAATACATTTTCAAGACTAAATCACTAAAATTTATCTGAATTCAAGGTATTTTTTTCTCCTTGGAAGTGAGATATTAATTATAAAATGTTAATTTACCTGTGAAATACCATAAAATTTGATTAAAATAAAGCATTAGAGGATATCACAACATGAGTTCATTTTTTCAGTGTAAGAAATGATTTTAATATAATTTATGCATCTGTTATCTACGAATGGGGCCAATTAAATTCCTCATGAATCCTGGAAAGGCTTGCTTTATTCCTCTGTGGCTTTGAATTAAACAGTATCTAGGGTATGGCTAAATCCTCCCACTTCTCCCATTCTCATTTTATTGCAACTTGAATCTCATGATATTTTAGCCTTTTGGAGAAAACCACCCTGGTTCTGGTTTGAAAGAAACAATTCAAGGCAATCAGTTTCTTCCATTTATATAAAGGTAAACAAAAGGTGTATTAATTTTACTTAAAATCTACGACAGGTGAATCCTTCAAAGACCAGATGATATACTGAAAAACAAGCAATCAGACTCCATTAAAAAAAAAAAATCCCATGAACTTCTCTATAGCATGAGAATAACTAAGATCCAGATCATTCCAGTATTTCCAATTTCAAGCTAAGCACATTCATTTCAAAACTACAGTGTCTTCCTAGACTTCATCTCACCTGTCACAGCCAATTAGTCAAGGGCAATTACACAGAAGGGCAGCACATAAAAAAGAAAGATGAAAAAAAGTGGCTATAACAGCATAGGTATCAAAGAACAATTACATCTTGGATATAAATTATGCCTTCTCTCAAAGAAATCCCATAGTCTACTCAGGAATCCTCCCACCTGGCTCTGATACGTGTTGAACAATGGCTAGACACCAACACAGCAGCCTGTGGCAGGAAGTGAAGAAGACCTTGGTGAGCTGAAATAATAGCAAAGGAAAACAGAGTACAGGGAGCACAACACTCAATGACGTTCTTGTCCATTGAGCTTCATTGCCAAAAGATCATGACAAAGCACAGAGGTATGTCCTAGACTGTCTGAAAATGCAGCACAATGCCATCTGTTGACAAACCCTTCTTTCAGTGTATCTCTTGATGAAGGAGTCAGCCCCGGTCTCCAAAGGTCAGACCAGTGGAGTAGGTGACTCAGGAGGACAATGGTATAGATTTTCAATTGTTCACCACCTCATGCTTCAACCCATGCTTTTCTATAGTAAGTGCATTGAAATATTTATAAAACATGTCAAAAAGCTTGCAGGGATGAAATCCCATCTGAAGTTATCACATCAGATCTTACTTTGTTGTACACTGAAATGTGTGGGGCTCTGCACAGAGCTAATGGCCAGCATCTATGAGATCCGACTGGCAGGTATGCCAGCCCAAAGAGACCCAGCTTGAAGAATACTGGTTGTACCACTGCACATGCAATCAAATCAATAAACAAAATAAATAACATTTCCGTGAGAGAAAGCATGACTGTGGCCAGAGGGTCAGATTGCAAACGATCTACTTGTACCTGATTTGGGCACTATTCTGCATCGGTAGTGCTGTTTAGGCATTTATAAACCTTTTTGGAAGAGTACACCCTGAACAGCCATTCTGCTGAACAGGGGGACCTGAAAGCCTCCACCTACACTTCTGAAATGTTCCTCAGATCTGGATTGACCAGCTCTGCTGAATCCATCTCCAGACACCAGATAAACACTGTAAATCCCTTGCCACCACCCTGTCATAGAAGCACCAATCACATCATCGCTGAAGCAATTCCAAAAGTCTTCAGCATTGAAATTACAGACACAACCTTAACTGACCCTGGTCCGACCTCTGTTAAACAGTACCGGGAACAAAATGGCTTTTGGTGTGTGCTGTGTCTGACTTGCAAGGGAGAAGGAGGATTTCTACTGCTTTGCAAAACCAGAGAGCAGAGGTACTGCATGCTCAGCCTCAGTGCTCCAGCAGTCAGGACATTGGTGATAACAGCTCTTCCCAGGGGAGGGACCTCTGAGGCCAAGATGTTGGCTGTACCCTTGCATACCCTTTTACAGGAGGATAACTAAACCTCTATCCTTTTAAGCTAAGGGGATTGCAAAATATTTCCAAGTGTGAGCAAATGTCTTTTGGATGGGCCAGATCTCGTCATTCAAAATGAACTGTTAGAAGCCTTAGTATTTCAGGTTCTCTAATAGGCAAGCCAGAAGTTCTTTAAATACATTGCACAAAGCAAAAACCTCATGTCATCTCCCACCTCAGGTACAGAGCCTTTCCACTTCCCCATCAAGTGAAGAGCAGCTCTGGTTGAAGCATCCCTGGTTGGAACATGCTGCAGTCTCAGGGCTGAGTCTGGAATCTTTATTCACTCTGTCTTATCAAGCAAAGTCCACCACTGTTGTCTGTGAGCTACAAATGTTCAGTATGACTAGATTTCTGGCTCTGGGCTTGTTTAGAGATCTTCAAGTTTATCAATGACTGTGTATGACACGATTTATGCAAGAACAGAACAGAAGAGACATTTTAGCTTTCTCCCCAAATCTCTTTTCTCCTTTATACCCAGCAGGATTGCAAATAAAGCTGCCACTACTGGCACTGTTGCCCCTGGGATGCTACTGATGGGCAAAAAGAAACTTGATCCTGAATGTCCCACCTCTCCTCATCCCACTGTATCTCCATAAAGCAAGACATGTAGGACAGTTCCCATCCGTTACAGGATACACAGGCTGTGGCCTGTAATTAATGTTTGTTTTTTTTTTTTTAAAAAAAAAAAAGGATAAAAATCCAATTAGTCAAAAACTTGCTTGTTATTGCATACCAAGGTACAGGGGAGAGATTTTAAGAACTTCGGTCCAGAAATATTTCTGCAGTTCATCTTTAGAGGCATTGCTCTTAAGGAGATGCATAGCATGGCAGATATCAAGACAAAAAAGAAAGCTTTGAGGGCCTGCAGAATAGGGACACGCTCATTTCTCCCTGATTCACATACTCCCAAATCTTAGATTTGAGTCTTATTTAGATAAACAAATGAACAGATATCTTAACACCTTTCTTTTGCAACACCAGTGTCAGAAATACAGAGGGATCAGTGGCAGTGACTGCTGTGGCCATGAGCCCTGCTCTTATCATCCTGTGGTGTTTAGGAGGCCATTGCCTAGGTAGTGTTTCAAGTGGACAGAGTCCTGTTACTGCCATTACACTCCTTGCAAGTGAATTCCACACCAACATGTCTCCACAGCTGAGAAAAATAGCTCAATGCCAAGGATTTATGTAACAGGTGTAAACAGCAAAGGAAATACTCAGGCCAACCTACCTACTCAGCCCCAAACCCATCACCAAGACAATAAAAACAAAGAAACTAAATAGGAAAAAAAAAATCCACTAATTCCACAAACACACTGACTGCAGTGTTAAACAAACATGCCAAATTACCTTGTGAATTGCCAAGTGCTGTACTACTAGGTTTCCTCCTGCGCAGCATCAGTGCTGTGACTGCGGGTCTGGTTAAGATCACTGCCTTGAAAAATAAAACCTGCAAGATAGGCCACATGGTTCCTTCGAACAATAAACCATCTTCTGCCTGGTTTGAACAGCAGTGACGTGTGCACAGGAGTAAACAGTGAGATTTCAGCCTCCTGAAGTCAATGACAAAAGAACTCACGTGTGTTGGCACGATCAGGATTTTACCCCAACTTTAATTTATGCTTTTTACACCCTTACTTAAAGCAAGCAAAATGGCAACAAATGCACCAACAACACAGCAAACACCCCCTGCTTGGGAAAACTATCCTTAAGAAATGGTAATATTTATGAAGTCAAACCACGTAGTACTCTGTTCCCAACACAAACTCTGGACAAGCCACTTCAGTTTTCAGTGTTTCAGTGATCACAGCTGTCACAGGGGGACAAAACCACCTCTTCACACTCTTTTTTTTTTTTTTTTTTTTTTACAGCCCATCCAAACCAAGAGGAAAAGTTTTATCCAGAGCTGCAGTCCGATACTGTTAAGTGCTGACAGTGAGTTGAATATGACCAGCAAAACTTTTCCACTTCCACAGAGTTTTTTTCCTTTCCTTTTGTTTTACAGCTTGCTGAAACTGTGATAGTCCACATCTGGATAGTGTCTGGTTCAAGACAGACACCAAACAGAAAAGGCCATGTTTGGGGTTAGAGGCAGGCATTCATTGCACAGTGCAGAAGAGCTGTTTTGCAAAAACAGGGGTGTGAGGGGAAGTGGGTTGTAACATCGGTGACATTTTATGCTGCTTTCTGAACCTCAAAGACTCAGTTTGAATTTAGTGATCTTTCTTTTCTCCAAACAGAGACTGTACCTCATAAAAACAGTGAAACAGACCATAAAGATTAAGTTATTTCAACAACAACTACCGTATAACACATATAAAGAGAGAGTATGAAATGAATTCTGCAGGGATCGCCTTATCATACATAGCAGCCCAAAACACCCCTTGGTGTTACCACCTGGGCACAGCAGGAAAACCAAGAGGCAACATCGACAGAGGACACCAGCAAACAATGGAAATAACCACCATCTAAGCACATTATTATAGAAAGACATTCAGCTAGGAAGTGATGAATACATTAACAGAAAAATAAGCAGAGATCAGTGGAGGGTACAGATGAGAACGGAAACTACACTGCTATCCATAAAAACAGGGAGAAAAGCAGAATAAGGTGATATTTCTGAATTTCCAGATCTCCTACGTTAACAACATACTCTCTTTAAGCATGCTTGTGATCAGTTTCACTTATTGCCACAATTAATGAGTAATTACTTACTGCTGTAATGAACCATACTAAATCTTTTTGAAATCTGATGAGTTTAACAGCTGTCCAATATGTAGAAGAAAAGCATTCAAACAAACAAACAAAAACCCACCGCAGCCTGCCTAACTTCTGGAAGAAGGTATCAGAAACAAAGGCACCCCCTCCTTCAACAAGGGCACATATAGCCCCATGAACACGGGCACATGCTATGCATGTGAAGGAAAAACGAGTTTTCAGTGGCTGTTCCTGTGAGCGGGATGCACAAGGAAAACAAAAAACAAAAAACAAAAAACAAACAAACAAAAAACAGAGAGGAAAAAAACAAAAAAAACAAGCCAAAGCAAACCACCACAGAGGCAGACAAGCTGAGGGAACACGGCATGACTAAGCACTGGGCTCATGGACCCCACCCCCCTCAGAGTACATTTTGATTTACAAGTAAATAACTTCTATTTGAGGGTCTGTCCCATTTTCTCCAATTCCCTACCTCCCCAAACATACACACCCACTAGTGCAGCAATATACGATTTTGCATATTATTTGTTGACATCTGAGGCACTGTCAAAGACACAGTGCTCTCTCCATCATTTACTTGTTCTCCATTACCATGTCTGGAAATTTTCTTCAGCTGTTCAAGTCCAGGAAGGCAAATGATATTATTTGGTAAATGCAAAAAAGTTGCTTAGCAGCGTGAGAAAGGAAAATGACAATACATCTAAAATGTTTAATAGCCATTACTCTAGTCAGTGTCAGGGGGACAACCTTGGACATCTGAAATGTGAGGCTCGCATTAAAAACAAACAAAAGCAGCTATACAACTCCTAACGTGCATAGAACTCATTATTCTAACATGCCTTAAAAGCCATTTTCCTCTCCGATGTGATTAAAAGTACTTGACGAACAAACGTAGCCATAAGACAGAACACCCCTGAAACCTGCTTTACAATGAACTGCATCACACTGCTCACAATTCTGCACATACCTGCTGACTGTGAACCAGTTAATGCCATCTCGTTCACAAAGAACTTAACAGACAATAAAGTGAATTGTAAGAACAGAAAATCCCATGACAAAGGAAGTGCATTAGCAAGAATATTCAATATTCTACCCTTGTGGACAAGAACTAGGTCAGAGTTTCTCCCAGAGATATACCTGCCAAAATGACGTAACAAATACACAATTATAGAATAAATTAAGCAATCAGGAAAGACAAGATCTAAACCCTGTTATTCTTGTTTCGTTCCATAATAGATAAAAGAATCGAAGAAGAGATTGATACTACTGAATAAGAGCCACATCATTTTCTCCCACATTATTCTTCATCATGACATACTGTGAGCAGAGATTAAATAGAAGCCCTGATAAGTTCAAATGATACAGCTATCAAGCCCAGGTGTTTCTAATAGGTCCTTCACAATGGTATCTGAACTATTAAAAAAGAAGTAATACAAAGACTATAAAATAAGTGAGAGCCAGAGTTGAAGAGAAGGAGGTACTCAGAATAGCTTAACAGGATAACCACAGGGAAATGGGGATAGGAAGGAAGAGGCAACACTAACATTGTATTTAATTTTGTCTCCTCCCAGTCAGCAAAGCACGTGGGGTCTGATTCATCTCTTCTCTCTATTAGTATAAATGATAAGGGACCACACAGAAGATCATGAAGCTATACCATTGTGAGTCAAGGAGAATTTAAAGTGGCCACAGATCTCTCCAAATTATCCTCAGGCTGAAATGAAAGTCTTTTCTTCACAATGGCACGCAGGGTGAAACCTTGGCTTTATTGGTTCATGATTCAGGAGGTCTCTGCACGGCTAAGCAGGAGAGCAAGGCTACCACTCCATTAGTGCCTCCACTGAGAGTAAACACACCACCCACGTGCAAGCCTTATCAGACATCTGAGAATCCACCAACCTGCAGACCGTGCTTGATCTTCTCCAAAGACACATTTCCATGGGGAACCACTTCTCTATTATTTCAAAATCTGCTGCCTGTGGGTCTGCTTGTCCTTCAAATGGGATGGTGTAGGAGCCATTCAAAGCCTGTTCCTGTCACAGTCATTCTTCGTTACTGTTCCCACTCACAGTCAGTAAAAGAAGGGGATCCCTCTGAGATACTGCATGCCAGCAGAAAATTACTAGCAGCCTGGTGTTTAATAGCAACTCTGCTTCTAACTACTATATATGCTTTTTTCTCTGTGAAATGTGACTTCTTTAGGATAGTGATTAGAAAGCATTGTGTTTGCTGAAGAACCACTACAGTAATAAAGATAATACAAGCAAATGGTAATGTTAATAGTATCTTCCATTCATAGATCTGAAGTTTAACGACTGAAAACTGGCAGCACCCTGGTACACTTGAAAAAAAAGGTTATCCTAGCTGTTAGAAAAGGGCAAATGAACACACTGATGGAATAAATGATGGTTCCTTCAAAGGCAGGAGTAGAACTTGTAGCTGAGGTTACAACCCCAGTTCAGACCAACAGTTGCATGCTGCTCTTCTCAGTAGTATCATTTAATCAAGGCAATTCCATTACTTCTATCTGTGCCATCCAGAAAAGTTATACCAGAATAAAACAGCAAGATTTATTGGGTAGAGATATTCCATTGTGACTCCTGGAGTCAAAATACAATTCTTCATTTACCTTTGTCATTTGAGATATATTAAATAAGCTCAGTCACTATTACACTGGAACAACTAAGTCTGTGGATGAAATGATATTTCTAGCCATCCTGCTACAATTCTGCTAGTACAACAGACAAAATATACCTACATGAATAAGCTCTTATCAACTCTGATAACAAATCTAGTGAATTGACTAAATCAGAATTAAACTTCTTTCAAGATAAATTAACTTTTTAGCGGTGTCCTTTACCCTGGGTGTTAAACTACTTGCCACTGCTGTATTGCATCTCCCTTACATGTATGTATGTATATACACACATACACAGTGCTAAGAGCTACTGGCACAGCAAACTTCCACCTGTACTTGCTGTGCGTCAGAGCAAGTTAAACTTGTGGAGCATGTTGCTTGTCTCTGAGATCCAGTAATGCTGTTGTGGTGGAGCTGAGCTACTCAAGAACAAAACAGCAGGAACCCACTTCCAATCCTATTACACATAACCTGCCCACAATGCCAAGCTTTGCCTGCGGCTCCGCTTAAACTCTTCTACTTACAGGTACCACTCTGCAACTTGAGGTGCTATGAGTCCACTGCATGTTGGGTCAACTGATGGGGAGCTTTTGTGCTTCCTGTGTGTGGGAGGAAGACATGCTACGTGTTGGGAAGAAGTCCAACTATAGCATCAATATATGTCACCATGACGAGCCAAATTCAACAAAGAGAAAAGGACTTTTCTGGAGATATTTCCAGCTGATGCATGTATAGGTTCCTATAGTAGTTCAAAAGCATGAGAAAAGAAATGATATGAGGGGTTTCTGGGCTATCCCATGTCAGCAACACAGGAGAGGCTTTGCAGGCCTGGATGAGATGCCTCCTCCTGCCTGCCCACAGCCAAGGCAGTCCTGTAGCAGCTGTGCACTTGCCATGGGGGGAGCTGAGGAAGACGAGGAAGGATCTGCAGCCCACTGCAGCACAGTGGTGTTCTCAGAGGAAACAAGCAACAGCACACACAGCCCAGCCATGCTGGGTGGCCATTTTGACCCTACTCATTATTCCTCTGCAACTTTCTCACCAAACATCCCCAGAGAGTGATCTACAGGCAGGCAAGACCAGACATATAGGGGGTAAGGACAAGAAAAAGGTGTTGGTAGCTTTTATTTTAATTATTATTTTTAAGCTTAATTACATGTAATAGCAATTTCTGCTCTAGAGAACTGCATACAGACTCAACCATCCAGTTCACCTGGACCATGGATTTGTGTGTTTGAGTGCCTGTTTCCTACCGCTGGGTTTGAAAGTGCTTAAATCCCAAGACCAAGGGACTCATGGAAGATTTACAATAAAAATTAAAATCAGACCTCTAAATGTAGAAAGAGGAATCAGTGTGAAGCTCTGCAAGTACAAGAAAGATGCCATAGCAGGGGTGTGAGGCTGCCTGTTGTGCTTCAGTGCTGAGCAAGATGAGGCTCTGTACTGGGGCCTGGGCCACACAGGTGTTTTACCTGCTGACTCAGTGTTTCCCAGCAGATAGCACAGGAGTCTGAATCCCACCACTCGGCTTAGCTGCTTGAACTGAGGAGCTCAAGAGCTGATTTTGTTATGTCTGTGCACAGACACCAGCACAATCCACTGTGCTAAGGCAAAGATACAAAAAGACTGCACGTTACCTGTCAGCTTGATTTTCAGCAACTAGACCTGCCTTCTACTTCAGAAAATAGGTGATCCTTAATCTAACTAGCTACAGCCATGAATTTCAAAATAAAAAGATCCCTGATACACTGAAACAACACAAAAAACATATCTGTGGCTTCTAGCATTACTAAAACCAGTTAAGCAACAGCACAGACTGTACATAGACAAGCAGTTAGGAAGCTATGGTAGAAACTCATAAATGCAGTTAGAAAGTTTCTATTCTTAGTCTGAATTTGGATACTTCTCTCTTGTACACATAGACCACGGCAGAGAAAGTTAAATAAAATCCATTTCCTTATATAGCAGAAAGCTTTCAGGCTACAAGCATCCTATACCAGAAGGATTTTCAGCCTAAAAATTACATTACGATGACAATTCAGACATTAATTCTTTGTTTAAGCCATGTGGATTGAGTAGTTCTTAAAACACAATACTTTTAATAAAAATTATAATGAAAAATAAATCCAGGTATGTATAGAAAAGAATTACAGAAAAGTCTCTCTTTAGGAGGCAGAAAAAGAGTTGAATAGAATTTATTGAGAATGTATAGAATTTTATAGTCCATGATGCATGTTTCTTCTATTGTTCTTTAGGATTATCCAACAGTATAGCAAATGCTTTGCCCCATACTGAACTCCGCATGGCTAATAAAAATCTGCACAGACATACATTTGTATAAAGATTTCTCGTGTCAAATACCTTTTTAAAAAAAAAAAAAAAAAGTCAACTTTCTAGAGATTCAGCTGGGTATGGAAGATTTCACTTCCTAAAACACCAGAAAACACCATTTCAGTAGTGCTCTTTTACAGGATATATCTACTTCAGTTCAACTGTTAGTAAACAGGGGGGACAAATGTCCTAATCTGCAAGCCACAATCCCCACCCATGACTCACAGAATAGTTAGTTACAGCTCGTTTTCTCTCTAACATTGATACAGCTGATAAAAAAAACTGACAATCTGATCAAGATTGATCAGATTCCTTCAGATTCTAAGAACATAGGAATCCAAAGAGCTACTTTTTTATCCTCTAACAACCATACTAAATATATATATAGATATATCCTTCCTAAAGTTGGTGGCACAATCCCTATTTTAAAGAGGAACAATTAAAAAGGCAAGGAAAGGTTAAGTAATTTGCTCAAATTTTTACAATGAAAGGGTAGCAATGTGAAACTTGACTTCTTTGCTTCTCTTCTAGCTAGAGACTTGTAGGTTTATTCAATAAACCAGGTGGGGTCTCACAGAAATACATATTTATTTGTGAGTGTGCCCAAGTAATAGCTCAATAGTAATTGCTCAATCACAAAATTTAATAACATAGTAAATCAAATCAAATATGAGCAGAGTACCAGCACTATCACTCAGAAAAAAGTATCTTGCATTTAATTCCGAGCACAGGAAAGCCACTTTTAAGCAGCGTTGCTAACAGGGCCCAACCTGCATACATAATTCCTGCTATAATTCTAATCAAATGCACCCACCAACCTCTGTATTTCTAGGCAGCAACCACCAGCACTTGTGGTGCTAAACCACAGAGCCAATCCTGCCAATGTCTCTGAAGCCCAGAAATAAAAAGCTGTTAAAATGGGACCTTTGTTTTCAATAGGGTAGCAATGCAGGAGAGAACACTGTGTGTGGTTTGGGTTCCACAACATAGGAAGGACATAAAACTATTAGAGAACGTCCAGAGGAGGGCTACAAAAATGGTGAAAGCATTCCAGGGCAAGATATGTGAGTAGCAGCTGAGGTCCCTAGGTTGGTTCAGCTCAGAGCAGAGAGCTGAGGGGAGGCCTCACAGCAGCCTACAGGTCCTCACAGGGAGCGGAGGGGCAGTGCTGAGCTCTGCTCTGTGTGACACAAACAGGGCTCAAGGGAACGGCGTGGAGCTGTGTCAGGGGAGGGGCAGGTTTGGGAAATGTTCATGGAAAAGGAAAGGGTCATGGCCCCAAGTTGTCAGAGTTCAAAGAGCATTTGAACAATGCTCTCAGACACAGGATTTGAATTTTGTGTAGTCCTGTGTGGAACAAGGGGTTGGACTCGATGATCCTTGTGGGTCCTTTCCAACTCAGAAGATTCTATGATTCTATGATAATGTCTTCATCAACTGGTACAAGAGGTACAAAACAGTTCAGCTGATAAAGCTGTGTCAGAGCACACAAAGTCATCCCTTGATATGTATGTTTATACTTGAAAGCGGCAGTCCACAAAAACCACTCCTGTCTGTGGTAAACCAGGGCACGGCCTTATATCCTCTAACAGATCAGCATGCACTCTCCTGGCACAACTATTGCAATGATTGCAAAGGATGCAGAAGAATCCCGTTTCTGTGCCTACCTAACAGCCATTTGCTGGAAGAATGCAGAAAAGCAGAGAAATGCACCATGATGAAGCTTCTAGTTGCTCGAGTTCAGGCTGGGTCTCCCTGTCTCAGGCACTTCTTGTATCCAAAGGCAAGCACAGAGAAGGCAATGAAGAGGAGGTGTTACGCTTTACATAAAGAGGAAACAGAAAGCATGGTACTTTAGCACTTCATCCTAGAGACTCCCTCTAGAGCTTTTAAAAATTGTGGATTCGTGGTAGGAGAATGGAGCTCTGGAGGACAGAGCAGGTGAGAGCACTAGAGGTGAAGCACTGTTACATGCTAGCACCTGCATGCGGGAGGGTGGAGAGGAATGGCTGGGAGGCATGGCAATAAAACCTCCACATCTCCTTGGCAATAACACCGGCATCGGTTTGGAGTGCTGAGCGTAAAAGCAGTGTAAAAGGCCCAGAAAGTCATCAGCAGAGCACAAAGCTAAACTAACAGTGACCAATAACACCAGTTGCTAGACAATTCTGGATTACCTTGATGGCCTCATGTCTCACCAACATGAAACAAAGGAGCCTTTGTTATTAGTATTTTATATTAAATTAAAACAATTTTAAAAATCCAGTATGAACATCTAGGCCAAAGGCAGAGGGTAAAGGATGTGCCTGTCCTCTTAAGATATCCTGTATTTACTGTATCCTGTATCAGAATTTATCCTGTATCAGAAATGTATTACTGATTGAGGAAAATGGGAAGAAAACATGTCTCTACCACCCTTCTTGATACACGAGGAATTTGAGAAAACAACATTAAGTATTGATTCCTACAGACAAATTATCTTAATAAATGAGAGACCTTCAGTCTGAGAGGAAGAAAGGCACAGAGTAAGCAACCAGGCCCATGTTTTTGGCAAAGGCACATTGTTGGTGTTCTTAGCTAAACTCAAAATATTAAAACGATGACACGCACTTATTTATTTTGGTGTGGCAATCACCTAGGAACTCAGACCAGAACAACTGCAAACATATTTCAGCCCCTCGGGCTTATATTATGTTTGAGAAAGGCATGCAGGAATTTTAAAGGTAACTTAGAGGCAGTTTTAAGTTATTTTTCATAAATTTCAGTAGAATAAACAAATGTTTAACATGTGGTGAGACAGTTTGAATCCAGCAGTTCAGTCTTATCAATATATACATTAAATATATGATAAAAAAAATACATTCAGCCTATTATCTACAGCATCTGTGCATTTTTGAGACTGCCATTTCTGTAGGTATCTGAATTGGTCACTGAAGGTAGTAAATAAGATGATTTGCCACAGATGCGAGGAATAAAATCCTGGAGCTGTGCACAGAACAAACAAGAGCTCTGTTTAAGCTAAAATGGAGCCTTTACAGCTTCACTGCTTGCTGTTTGAGGCCAAGCGCACCCACAAACAGCTGCACTAAAGCCCTCACATCAGTTACGGCCTGACCACTGCTGGAGAATTCCACAAAGTTGTATTTACTTGTTAAAAAATGATTGATTTTAGCTCTCTTCCATTTCCGTACAATTTGCCAGTACATTGTACCATCTGCTGTAATTCTTCCAGGTTGGCTGTGCCATACTGTAACATACAAAAATCAATCACGGTCGCCTGAAACATCAGTGCCTGAGGAAGAGGGGCTGTGTGCATTCTCCCACCATTCGTTTCACGCTGTACTTTTGCTCCCTGCCCAGCTAGTGTGGAGACGGTACGTTTCTCCCCTTTCCAACAATGAGATCTTATCGCAGGCAGCTGGCCTGTGTTCTGCACTTTCATTTTTATTGTGTGGGTTCTGAAACTCTGATGCAAATAGTCTGTTGAACATCCTCCCTCCACTGCATGTGGTTTTTTTTTCCCCTCTTCTATCTCCTTGCATGCAGTGCTCTCCAACGTCACGCTGGCTCCAGACAGCTCCCATTGTTCACATTGTTGTTTTTGTGTCAAGGGCGTGAGAGGATTTTTTTTTTTTTTTTTTTTTTTGCCAGAACAGCAATTTGAAAACTAAGCCTTGAATATACACTTGCCATTTGCAGGGAAACAGCTACTGGACCTACCACAAGGCCAAAGATGAGGGAAAGGCTCGTGGTTAAAATACGATAATACAAATTAAAGCAGGACCAAAGAAAGAAGCCATTTGTAGAAGAGGGTGTAGACACCAAAAATTAAATTTGCTCTGCAATGGCCTACATAGAAGAGGAGCTGCCACAGCAGATTAGATGAGTGGTCCGCTGGGGCTGCCATGCCAGCAGCGCAGTGGTTATCTCTAAAAGCGTGAGAGAAATGATGCGTGTGACTGGGAGTGACAAATGGGATGAGGTAAGTAGCCAGCTAATTGTGCACTGCTGTGGTTATGCACAAGCTACTTCCCAATACCTGCTTGTGAGCATTACCACTTATTTCTTCAGCTGCTACTGCATAAATGGTGCATTCTACTACAAAATTACTGGTCTTTCAAAAATAAACCCATAGCATTTCTCCGTGTCTCCAATTCTTGTGACTGCAAGATGCAGTTGGCAAGGTGCTGGGACAGGAGGTGCACCCACTGATTAACTCTACATTTACAGTATCATTTACAGTATCAACTTTACAGTACGGAGCGCATCATCCCTTTTTTTTTTTTTTTTTTTTGTATTTTTTGCTTTTTTATTTTTCAACACAAGAAGCGAGAGGAAATGAACACATTTCACTATTCACTTCACATTTCTTGTTGTTGTTGTTGTTTTTTATATATACATTTTAGATAACATTTTCCTTTACAGTTCAGAAAGCCTCAAGCCCATCTCCTGTAACCCTTCTTCTTTAAAATCTCTTCTGTTGATCCTGCCTCCTCCCATGTTCTCTTCTATTACATTTTGCAATCGGTGCAACTAAGTACAGCGACTTTTCACATAACATCCCAGTCTGCCCTCACTGCTATGCCATGTAGATTTATACCTTTTAGTTGAATTTTCATCCCCTCTTAAACACAACCAAGTATCCTAGCAACTGCAGTGGTTATTGTGGCTTCCACAGAACTCCCCACCATGTTAGCCACAAGAAGCCCCAAGTGATCAGAAGGAGGAAACGCATGAGGATTCTCGGAAAACGCTTTACCTCTGTGGGGTTTTGCTAATGTGAAATCTCTCCTACTTCTCTCTGTATCTTCAGCACCCCTTTTCCCCTCTCCCCAACTACTTCCTGCACTGGTATTTGCAGCCCCTAAGGTGCTTTTCATCCCCTACACTGTCGTTTTGATCTGAAGCCCAAGGGAATTCTTCCCATTGATTTCAGAGGGCTTCAGGCCAGTTTCCAATTACTTTCCACTCCCTCCTCTAATTCCTTCAAATCCCTACAATGCACTTGTTCAAATACCAACTTCTAATTACAAGCCCCTCTTAACTTTGCCGTGCTCCAAGCTGCCTTCAGTCATCATTTGTTTATTCTGTGGCTTCAGAGTGTGCCCCTTGTTTGGCACAGCAGATGCCTTCATCAGTTCAAAATAAAAGCTCCTTGCCCAGTAGCTCTGTATTTTCTTCCAGTTTCTTACAAAAGACTATACCAAAAATGTCACAGAGAATGGAGACTCTTAGCAGGGTACTGGTTCTCCAGGATCCTATATGCTGGCCCTTTCTTTCCCTAGTTTTGCTCTGAAGTGTCTCAGCAAGAAGTCAGTAACAGGCACTACACTAACAACTTCCACTCACCACAAACAGCTAGTCATAACTTGCCAAAAAACAAAAGTTATCTATGAAGAAGTCTGTTCCCCTAAAGAAACCAACAACTCCATTTACTACACGCTTGGAACATCATCCTTCACCTGAAGATGTGCACCGTGGTGTCCCTGACCCTCACCAGGATTGGGATGAAGCTCACAATGCATAATGTTTCTTATTCCACCCTACTTATTCCCAAAGCCTTAGATGTATACTGTTACCTTTTAGTCCTGGTAATTTACAGAACTTTGGTTCTCAAACGGCTTTACATCCTCCTCCTTAGACACTTCTATCTCTGTTAAAGAGACACAGATAGGTTAAAATTCTGTTTATAAAAGTCAGCTTTCCCTAAATCAAGCAGGACTTGCAGCAGTACAGAAGTACAACAGTACTTCAAGTTTGGGCTCACGTTGAGCATCCACTGGTTCTGATCATGCTTTTCTGAAAAGTTTCTAGCCAGGTAGCAGCATGTCGCTACTGACAGGCCCAGGAGGCCACACCACTGACCTTAATGTCTCTCATCGCTGTTGGCAATACATGAAACTCAACCCTTTCTAAAAGACACATGTTGCATGCTCTTCCCCCAGCACATCGTACAAACATTCTACTCACACAGACCTCCTTCCAGAGGACACCCCGCAGACTGTGGCAATGTTGTAGGCTGGCAGGAGGAAAAAACACAAGCTCTGACAGGGTAGGTTTGGTAAATGGGTCCAAACCTTGCCCATAACGGCCACCAGAGACAGAGAAATGATCCATCTTTATTTCACTGACTTAGTCACACTTTCCAGGTGGGAAGAAATAGTATGTTAGATACCCCAACAAAAGCACAGGTTAAAGAGATAGGTTCACTTTGGTTGTGGGAGGAGTCTGAGGAGAAAAGGACTGCTCCTTCCTCAGGGAAGTTACTTGTCTGTATGTGACTGTGGCTACTGCCACGTCTCTCAAGGAAGCATCCCTAGCTACCAATGCTCTTTCCTAAAACCCCACCTTGTGCTGGGGAGAGAGTGACCCTTGGACTGATGGTAGGAGAGAAGCAGCATGGCTTGGCAAAGCACTTCGCTGCTTGTCTGTTGTTACAAATAAAACCAGAAATATTATGAGGGAATCAGAATTCCCACAGAACTTGAAGAATTTATCTGATATGATAAAAGACCAGGTCATCTACCTCAAGTTAATACCTGCCTTGGAGTATGATGTACTAAGACAGTCAGGAAAGCACCTCACTTTAAACCAAGTCTGTAGCCCCATAGAGTTTTCTCTGCTTATAGTCAGCAGTCCTTCAAATGCTAAAATTTTTGTCCGGCACTTCAACTAATAAGCTATTGCTTTATTTTATGGGCTTTGGTTAATAAGACACTGCTTTATTTTATTGCTAAGCCTGTCTGATGACATTGTGCAACAAGATGAATTAGGGTAGGAAAATAGTAACGGAAGAGGACAGCTATAACACAGGAGCGATATGCGCACCAGAAATATGCTGAAGGAGCTTGGGGCAGGAAGATGGGAGAGCAGGGGAACAGGATGTCTACCCATTGCTGTAATAATGCAAATCTCATATTGATTGTGTCTGCTCTACACATTTCTCCAAAGCAACAATAGGGGTAAGGGGAAAGCGCTCACAAGAAACATCTACCCCTTCCTTCATGTTGCTTGTTGTACCACTGGCAGTCAGGCCATGATGTCAATTCACTGCCAAACCTTAAAGAGGGATTGACAGATTTTGACAGGTATTGAACTAGCTGTCCTTCATTCACCTGCTGTAGGTTGCTGTAGGAATTATTTCTCTGACAGAAGGATGTCAGGTACTCCAGCTCTGTCCCATACTTATCCAGACCACAACTACAGACAGAACTCCACCACTCTACTCTGCCCTAGTAAGCTTTGCCACTTTTTTCAGCCTTATGCTCTGTGGCGTTCAAAAAATTCAGTTGTAGCCACTATCAAAGCATTGATCTGAACATGAATTACTCAGGCAAGCAGTGGTCACAGGTCTAAAGAATCCTCTCATTTTTGGACATTGGCACCAGTGAAGAAGAGAAATTTCTCAATAAAGCTGGAGCTAATCCTTCTCAAAGTTTAACTCATTCCTCTGAAATTTCAACGATTGATCAGAGTGGGGCAAAGAACAGGAAAAGCTTCCAAAAGAAGGAAAAAAAAAGAGAAAAGCACTGGATTCCATTTTCAAAAGTGTTATTGAATACTCTTTGGATTTGTCAGCTCTCTAAAATAGCTCGGTCTAAAAATTTCACATTCTTTTTATTCCTACTAAGGACTGGTGCCTTTGACTAGTTTCTTACGTTGTTTTTGCTTTGTTTTGTTTTGGTTGTTGTTCATTTGTTTTTCTTGGTTGTTTTTTTTTTTGTGGAGATCACACAAAAATTGAGTTATAAAAACTAATAAACTACGTATAGAACACATTTACTCACAAACAATATAAACAACACATACAATCAATCAAATACACTCACTGCAGAATTATTCTATCTAGCTGGTTATTGGAGGGCCTAATTGTCCCCAAGGATATAAAAGAGAAGAGTAGGGATGGTGTGGGGAACACTACCTGATGTTGTTTTGGAGGGATCCACTCTATTTCCTAGCAGGGCTGGGTGTCAGACCTCCTAAAAAAGAAGTAGGGGCTGAGAATGTGAAGAAAAGTGAAGAATGAATACCCTGCTGGATGAGGAAGTTCCCATGGGAAGCCAGCAAGCTCCCTGTTTTGCATTCAAGATTCTTCCCTCTGCCCCGAGGTAATACAGTGCTATCAGAGGCACTTTTTTGCTGCTCCTTTTCTCCTGCTTTAATGCAGAATAAGACATTTCTTAGACCTTCTTTCTTGACCCCTGCTACTTATTAGGTGCAGGAATAGCTTAACTTCAAAGCACTTTTTATGCCAAAGATAGACTTGATTAGCAAGGGTTAAGTTTCTCCATAACAGATGCCGATATAATTTTTAAAAATCATATCCAATCCTTAGTCACTGGTGACAAAGACTATTTGCAGTACACAGAGATGCCAGGAATACCCTTCTTCCTTAATGTTATGGGCAAGGAAAACATTGGGCAGCAATGATCATTCTTCTGTGGCACACTTTGCCCACACTGTTTTGGCTCACAGCACCAGGGATGACAGGGGTACGTAGAGTGCCTGTCAGAAAGCTACCTTGTCCTACTCTAACCATAAAAATAACAAAAACATGGCCAGAATGACTGTTCCTCTATCCTGCCCTCCTTTTCCCTTATTCTTGTAACTCTTTTGTGCCTAAAAGCATTTTAAGAAGTGGGAGAAGGCTACTGGGCTGTCCCCAGAGGCAGGAGCTCTCTGAGGACAGGCAGGGAGGCCTGAGATCAAGGCCTACTGCTGAGTGACACCACACTACAGCAGAAAGACCTGGCCTATGCCATGGACCATTGTACAGGGAAAGGAGAATGGGGCAGGAGACCCAAACCCAAAAAATTTGGGTTTCACATCAGTTGAAAACAACAACATGCACTTCTCTCCTTTGCTTCTCTCTGGGAAGAAGCTTTGAATGTCAATTTTATTATTCCCATAGCAAGCATACAACAGCATCAGTGTCCACACAAGGCATCTTCCCAACAAACATACCTGTCTTCAGTGCCCTTGCTATGCACAAGAACATTTGGCCACTGAAGACTTCACCATTCTCATTTTTCTGCTTTTTTTTTTTCTTTTTTTTTTTTTTGTTTTTTTTTTTTTTAAGAAGCCAGGATTTGGACTCGATGTGAGTCCCTTCCAACTCAGGTTATCCTATGATTCTATGGCCTTGCCCAGCTAGCATCAGGAGACGTGGTAGATGTGACTTTTTGCTGTGACTGTATATATGGCCTTAACACAGCACCAAACAGCAGGTTAAAAAAACAAAACAAAAAAAAACAACTTTTCAAAATCCAGTTTCTGACAGCATTAATATTTTTTCTCACATATGGTTTCCTGAGGGACTTGGGCATACGCAAAAGCCATCTTCTTTCCTCCCATTACCTTTCAGCCCCCCCTTCCCTTCTATTCAGAGCTGGCTAATGCCTTGCCCCCAGTAGGTGCACTCCATATACCTGAAGCCACTGCCTTTGGAAATGCTCATTAATCATCTTTCCCCAGGACCACTCTTTGTCCTCTGATGCTCTTTTCTTGTCTCCTTTGCTTATAATCCTCAAGGCCTTCGCTTTCCCCTTTCACAGCTTACCGAAGATCCCTCCTGCTCTGTCTGAAGGCCTTCTGCATCCCATTACCAACCATGTGAGCTTTCTAATCCCCTGTACTCCGTTTTCCAGTCACACAGGTGAAATGCAGATTGAGGCCTCCCAAGGCATCAGACTAAACATATCCTCTGACTTTCAGGTAACCTTCCACTGAGCAGCACTGTAAGACTCACTTGCAGATACTGTTAAGTTCAAAAGCACATTTTAATAGTAATAAAAATAATGTTCTTTTCACTCTGCTGAAAACATGGAAGCTTTCCAGAAGCAAATCAGGCAGTCAGCCTCCCCTGTACACCCACTCCCGCAGGCGTGCGTAGGAAACAAGTTCACTTTGTGACATGGAAGCCTGTCATTCTTCCAACCCCTCTCTCTTCTCTGATGCCCACATAGACACTTATATTCTTTTCCTGGATGCTTTCCCTCCTTCAGAACTTAACTGCACCTCCCATCCTGATCACAGGCGTCTGCAGTCAAGGCGTAGCTCAAAAAGTAAAAAGAGCTTTTATTTCTTGGCTTTTTTTTTTTTTTTTTTAAAGTAAGCCCACATTAACCTCTTAGGCTCTGGCTTAGTGAAAGGATGGTCAGCCTCTCCACATCATAATAAATTTCCGTTAAGTGATAAAATTACTCAGTCTTTACTGCCTTCTCTGATGAAGACTGTGGCGATCAATTATTTCAAGAAATGGTACCTTAAAAATAGGACCTCATTCACTGAATTGTTTTATAGACCAGTGTACATCAATTTTGCATAGGCTATTTTGTTTTTAGAGCTAATTCCTAATCCTAACTCACATCGTAGACACATATCTCTGTTTGGATTAATTAAGTTCTCAGAGAGTACCTTCTGCTCCATTACCTTTTGTTACTGATTTATAAAAGAGGCCATGAAGTAATGTTCTTAATGATAACGAGGAGAATATTTTATCTCTTAGTGCCATTTCTGGTTCCTATGCTAAAAACAAGAAGAGAGAAGAGACTTGGACATTCCAGGGGACAAAGGAAAAATCTCTGTCAGCCACATGGCACTCTCAAGAAGGAGATGCTCCCACTTCTCAGCCAGCTGCCCAGAGATCTTGGATGCTCCATCTCTGGAGGCATTCAAGGCCAGGTTGGATGGGATTGTGATCTAGTGGTTGGCAATCCTGTCTGTGGCTGGGGGGCTGGAACTAGATGATCTTTAAGGTCCCCTCCAACCTAAGCCATTCTGTGATTCTATAATGCAACACTTCAGCAGATTATCTACTTACCTCTCCACAATAAGCACTTTGGTCAGCAGTTCTTCACCTATTAAAGCAACATCTCAGAAAAGGAGAGAGCCTACAAGGAGCAGGAAGTTACAAACAGAAAGAGACTCTGATTTACGTTGCTAATGACATGAGGCAGCTTAACAGGACCTAAGGATCAAAGGAAGATGAAGCTTTCTTCAAGTGCAGTGAAAGCCAGCACTAACACATGGAGATGGGAAGATCATGAAGATCTTCCAGGTAAGGAATGGTGGGAAAGCACCAAAGAAAAGCCCAAAGAGAAGTAAAATCTCTTGCAGGGACTAAAAGTTGCTCTGTTAGCATCACTGAGTACGAGAAACCATCCAGGATTACTTTATACAATCTAAATAAAAATGCCCACACCAGCTGTGACCAAAAAACCTCAGTAAGATGGGTAGCACAACATTCAGGGTTTTCCTGAAGCTTTTGCTCTTTGATGAGACAGAAATCCATCTTCTGCAGAAGGCACTTGAACAAATGCAGAAAAGCTCAGTTACAGGACTGGACTGTTGAAGTGGTCATACAAGCCAAGGTCCTGGTTCATAGGACTTTTCCTTTATTTGAACTGTAACCCAAAGCAACCCCATCCCCACTCCCACCATGAATTTCCCATAAACAGGAAGCAGCAGTGAACTGATAAAGAATGATAGCTTCACAGCACTGAGCAGGGGAATCCCAGGACACTTCTCTCACAGGCAGTCACTACTCTGCAAATGCCAGAGAGATGCAGACCTTGGGAGGACAGCCCATATTTCCAGGCACTGAGGCCTTGATAAACAGGGCCATCTTTTCTCCCAGCATGACCTTCAGTGCCTGTTTGTCTGCATCATCCAGCATCTGCCAACAGTTATTTTGACTTAGAAAATAAGACAAACAGAAAAGGGTAGTTATCTTCATTTTAAATGGTTTAGTTAATGTCTTACTTAAATATTGACTATGTCCTTTATGCAAAGTCTAGCAGCTTTAGCAAATTGAACGTATTTGCCTTTTGCCTATCTACAGCACCACCACACACAAAATACGCTGTTAAAAGCAGGTCCACTTCTTTCCAGAAATAAAGAGAAGATAGCTGAACAGCCCACAGTGCCCGCTGAAGGATGGTCTATGTTCTCAAGAAGTCGGGACTTCTCCATTCTACTTCCATGTTAATTTTTTGTGCATGTGACTTAAGGGAATTCACCTCTGGTTTATATTTCTGCCAAATTAGTATAAAATAGAGACAGATGTGCCTAGCTGCTACAGACCAGTGCCAGGAAAATCATTCAGCATGCAAACTGGTATCTGCAACTCTTGAGAGATTATTAATGGGAGGTTGAGTGCCACAACCTAGTTGTTGCCTCTGTTTTCACACTCAGGAATTGGAGTTCTTGTGATTTTTGGATTAAATACATTTGGTACATTTGGTACATTTTATTTTGCTCTGCTACGTTCTTTTCCTACATTTTGAATTTCTTTTTAACAGCTTAATTTTGTTAATACATGCTGACAGATACACAAGCTGAGGCATACAGCATTTATCTTAGTACCTACAGAAAAATAGAACTTTAAGCTATCCTGCCTTAGTTCTTCTCCACTAAAAACTCCTTGAGCCACCAAAGTGAAGAGAATTTCACTTTTGCTGAAGCCTTAATCTAACTGGATTCTTAAAAGGCCAGGCAGAGTTGGCCTGTCTCAAAGCATGAGGAAGACATGTATATATTCACCAGTAATTTAATAAACTAAAATTATTTTTCCATTTAGATGGATTTGGCAGGTACACATAGAATCAGATTAATTGGGTCTGATTGATTCATAATAGTTTCTAATCTGAGCCACCAAAAGGGAATAAAAAGAAAAGCTGCTTACACTTACACAGCGCTCCCTGGAGGCCAGATTTCCTTCCTAGCAACACATAGGTACCTCACTCTGCTAATGCAGTAAACCAATCAGAGCCAGACCAAACATTCCACTTCTCCCCACAGCACGGAGAATGAGACCACCACTGTGCTACAGAGCTGCCAAAAGATGATGGCCTTTACTCTGCAGGACCATCTTGTTGATACTGATTTCCATGACTTCTTCAGCTGAGTAAAGACAATGCTGGACTCCATACTTGAAGAATACAGCTGATGCTCATTTGCTCCATATACCTTTATTTCTTGTCTAGCTATATCTCTGCATTTTAACCAGAACCTCTAAGTTCCAAATAGCCAAACCTTTCTACGTAGGCTAGGAATAGCCACTTGTAAGAAAGCTATCAACTAACCAGGGACTTGACAGCAAGGAATACTTCCAGTAATCACCTGCAAAACAGAAATACGTGCCCAAACAGACTGATAGATTGGGATTGGCTTCAAACATCCTGGAGTGTACAAAGCCCCATATATGAAGCACCACATAGCAAACACAGTAGCAGTAGATCTGCACATATAAATGCTGATGGGGCCAGGAGGGTAGGGAAGTTATTTGTTTTAAAAGGAAAACAAGCAGGCTAGGGGAACAGAGAGAATGAAATCTCATAGGGCTCAAACATTCTTTAAAAAGATCCACAGAAGCAGTTTAATAGCGCTAAGGGTTGATTCACATAAAGAGTGATGCACTGAGTGCGTATAATTTTCATTGTTACATCAAGAGTTTGGTCTACATGTATGTCCTCATACATAGTCAAAGCCTACAATGCAAACAAGCCCAGGTCAGACCATAAAATGGCTGTTTCACTCTCTAACATAAAACATGTTAAAAACGTACTCTCTAAAAATTTCAGCAAAAATTCTGACTAAGCTGATTTAGACATCAAAATAAATCCTTAAAATAAATTCCTTGAAGGCAATATCTCTATTTGTATCTTTCCAGTTTGTGTTCGGCAGCACCTCAATAAAGAGAAAATGGGTAGCAGATTCTAAGCCAAAACACTTAGTAATTATAGATGCCCCTTCTGTGATACTTTGCTAATGCCGAAGTTACAGATAAAGAGAGCTCAGCATTTTCTTAAAGCCAAACTCTCTCCAAATTCAGACTTAAAAGCTTAGGCATCTAGTCCTATACTTTAAATACTGACAATTCCAGCACTTGGTAGCAACATGGCACTAAGATCCAGATCCCTATAGTTTATGTAATTAGTCACTTAAATTTAAGTAACTTTATTAGTTAGGTATTTATTGGCTTCTCTTTCAGCATCTCTGAAAATCATACTACTTTTATTTAAGAATCCAAACACAGAATTAAGCTTAGCATGATATTTAACAGTCATGCAAGTGCAACTGACCAGAGCTCTCAACACTTTTGAAACATTAATGAAGTATCACAGATGTGATATCCTTTCACAGATGTTTTTTTTCATAGACAGGAAACCTTACGTGAGAAAGACATCTTATTCCAAGTGAAGATGGTTCAAAAAAAGAACAGAAATACTGCTTCAAATGGGTAACACACAAAGACCGCACTATTACAAGTTTCTACAAGGATAGCATATTGGAAACCCTCCAATAGCCACACATGTCACTGAAGTTAGGGAAGAAATCAACCAATCAACCAGATAGTTAACAGATGAAAGACTTTCTTAGAAGACTAAGGAAAGCTACAATTACATAGCAAGAGATCTGATCACTATCATCTAAAAGAAAAATATCAAAATTAAACACTAAGTAGCCTTCTGACAAACAGTTCTAACAGAGTTTCTTCAACAACAAACTTGTGGACCAAGAGGTGGTAGACAGCTTAAGTGGCTCACTTGGAAGATACAATCCTTTTAGAGCGTGCCCAGTGTGACACACCGGTCTCCTCTGGTGGTTAGCAAGTCCTAATTACCACTAAGGACTCTGCTTTAAGAATATAAGGATAAAATATGGTACTGGCAGTTCACTAGAGGTGGATATTCTCCACCTTCCAATAAGAAATCCTTGGCAAGTAATGATTCAGAGAACAATTTTCCATTGCGTATAAAATCACAATCAAAGCAATATCCTTTTTAGTTCTCAGTTAAAGCTCTAAAACAGTTCATCTAAACAGTTTGCTGATTTGCTTGCTGTTTGTTGTTGTTGTTTTTACATTTTCAGTTGAAAGTAAAGATGTACTATTTCCAGCTTCTCTCATTTCATCTTCTGCATAAAGACAGTGTTAGGCATCACATAAGAACCATCGTATCCCCTTTTCAAACTCTTCTTTTCAAACTTTGACAAGAAGTATAAACTGTACTGCTAAGAGAACAGGAGTCTGCCATCCTAATGAAAATTTGCAGACTGTGAAAGTAACTAACAGAACTTGGCCAGAAAGTCAAGACTTAAAAACATGGCTTCAATAATAGCTCTAAAAGAAGTTCCTTGTTTCAGATGGGGTCTTTAGAAAAGAAAATGGTGTATTTGAAAGTGGCATGTTTTATGTAGTTGTCAACAGCTCTCTCTTCCGTTCTGTTCTGTTGCTGTTTTGTATTAGAAAGAATGATTAGTCAGGGAAAAGCTGAACTTTCAGAGCAAAAGAGGACACTAAATGCCTGTAGCCCACATAGGATGGGGAAATACTGTTTTGCATGGCGTAACTTTTCACTCTGTACAGCGAGAGATGAACAGGTTCTTCTTTCTGCTGACCTCATTTAATGCATCGACATCATGCCAGCGTGGGGAGCCCCACATCTTCATGGGCTCCAAGCATCTCAGACGAGAATAAATTTGTGAAGGAGTGGAGGCATTTGCTTGGCTCCTCCCCATGCAAAACAGCAACTTCAGTTGCTAATTGGTCTATTTAAATCTAAGGTACTCAGTGGACTTAGTGAAGACTTATGTTAATGTTTGTGAATGCAGGATCTATTGCTCCCCACAAGTAAACTATTTATTAGAGGGAATGTAGCAAACCAGACATAATGCTTTAATCACATTTTTTCCATGTAGGTCTCTAATAAAAAGATCTACTTCTAAATAAATCTATGCTTCATGTCTGACTGGGTATTTCTGCTCAGGAACCCAGGTAGGTTGGTTGGTTGGCTTCCTGGCTGGCAACCCCACAGCTGTGCTTAAAGGTCTTTATAAATTAATGTCAGTGCTTCATGTAATTGTTTTTTCAACCTGGTTAGGTTTCTGTGCACTCTAATTGTTCTATAGCAATGTGGTAAACACTTCCTGCAGACAATTTGTTAGGAAGTTTGGATTTTATATAACCCAGGAAATGAAGTCATCAGACCTGTGGGCTGCCTGTAATGATTCAGTCCCCTGGTTCCTGCAACAAGCAAGCACTTCAGACACAAAAATCCAGAGGCAATGACAAACTAGCGGAAAGAAAAACTGTGCATAATGGTTTCTCCATTCACTCTCTTCATATTCAGAAATTCAGAAAGATATAAAGAACTTCCACCGACTTCCAACCATTTTTATCCTTTGTGCAAAAAATATAAATAAAATTTGATCCCTCTCCTCCTCTTGTCTTCATTGCTTTGGGGAACAGAACGGGATACGATGTGTAGGAGGAGACTGAAGTTCCTGTCAATACCCTTTCCCTGAAGCAGCACTGCTTTTCTTTGTTACTTCATATTTCCATTGATTACAAAATACACATTTCCATTTTTATTAACCTCCCTACTTTTGCATCATCAATCGCTTCATCAGTGCTCTGGAAAAATGCTGTATTGCTACAGCCAATGCAGCATTCCCTGAAATGGCCTAAGGGCTCTGAAAAGTTGATAGCTTCCTAGTTCAAAACAAACTTGGATTTAACAATCTTCGGAACTTGCTGCAGGTTTCATTTATTTCAGAAAGCCTTCAAGAAAATTCAGGGAAGCATAAGATGCTTTCTGACTTAGATTCACCTGAATAACTGTTCCCTAAGAAAAGGGATAAGATCAAATCGAAGCACACTGATGTTTCTGGAACTTGAAGCAAGTGGCAGCTGCTGGGATCCTCTAAATAAGTGCTTTCTTATGTGCACATCAAAATAATTTCAGTATGCTTCGTCACATTTTGAATCTCAGTCATTGCACTGTTTCTATACAAGTGATCAGAATTAGATTTACACTCTGTGCCTATCTTATAAATTCTAACCCATTTATAACCTTAAAACTATTTCTTAAAAAAAAAAGAAAAAAAAGAAAAAAGAAATATTATATCCTGATGTAATCCTCTTTCTTAAAAAATTTTCACCTGTTCTTATGAAATGTGAATGTTCTTTCCCAGCGACTTGATCTTCTGGGTCATGCCATTCTGCTAATGGAAGCTCATCTAGCCTTCACCACCATGCCGCTGTACTGTGTGACCTCAACACAGTCTTCCTCATAAGTCCTCTAGCTACGTAAGAGGAACCAAAATATTAGTAAGCAGAACAACATTTCCTCCCAATAGTCACAGCAAATGCCACTGCGTATGAGGAGGAAAAGGAGAGACAAAAGGCAAAATATAAAAACACTACAGGAATTTCACATTGCAGATAAAGAAATAATCCTTGACTGCCTAACATCCTGGAAAATACTCTCCATTTAATGAAAATAAAATTTTACATCAGGAAATCTGTTCAATCCATATATGCTCAAGTGCTAAGGACAAACCACTACCTGCTTCTGAATCAGCTGCCTTTGAGGACTGTTAATGGAATTTGGGGACTTTTGCAGGTCTCAGCTTTTGCTGAAGGAGGAGCAACTGCTATGTGAGACAGTCAACTCTTTTTTAGCCATAAACAAAGCAACTTAAACACTTTATGACTTTTATTCTTGACGAGGATGGGTGCACTTAGGTGTTTCCTCACTTATCTATCCAACATGTTAACAGAGGGTAAAATTGGTACAGTGCAAAGTGCTAGACATCATACTATTTTAGTAATGCCCTTCTCCCAGAATTATATCACAACTTCAAATCTGGGTCTGCCACAGGCACACACAGTTTAAAAGAATGCTACATTATTCTCACGCTGCTGCAAATATTACTAGGGCTTAGCACAAGGTAGTATTTGTCTGTGAACTTCAACTGACTCTAAACTCAGTGAAAATTTCCCTATCCCATATCTAGTAGGTTTTCTTTCTGGCAGAGATGGGCAGAAAAATCTGAATGATTAGACAGGCTAAACACAGTAGCACGTGAATGAGAAGCATAAGGCAGGGTGTGGGGGGCATCTGGCACACCTGAATCCTGACCTGTCAGATTAGGCTTTGCATTGTCTGTCTCTATCGGGCTTGAGCATATCCATAAAAATCCCATATAAAAGGAACGAGTGTATCACAAGTATTTTGTTGGAGTTTCTTGGAAAATACCAATAAAAGCAAAGAGCAGAAAAAATAGATGGACTTAGCACATGTGGAGATAGAAAACAGGTAATAAAGATACAGCATCAATGGTCTCAGGATAAATAAGGAAAACAAGGAAATTTTGGTTCCTCCTATTACAGAAAGCAATTGTCTTTCATTAGATGACGTTTAGTTTATGCTTAGCCTACTCTGATTAAATGTACATAGCCTCTTTTTTATTATCTTTGATATTTCAAAGCTATTAGCTACACTGTGCAACTGACTTTATTCTGTTCAATTTTGCTCTCACTGAAGTTCTTTTCCTCAGAGGTCACTTGACCCTGAAGCCAGTGATAAAGTTCATCCGCAAAAGAGGAGTGAAAATAAAATTAGAAGAAAAAAGTCCTTCTGGAGAGCAACTTCCTGACAGCCTTGAATTTGATAGGAATACTCCTGAAAATGAAGCAGCCTGGCTTATCCTTCTATTACCTCCAATGCTGGCATTTATTAACTCCCAAGCATAACAACAATTCTGTTGCGTGTTTTTACATATTATACGTGCACTCATGCTGCTAAGTTCCTCACAGTTGGAAAATAGATTCAGAGCTTAAAATGGGTAAGAGAAGCAACAGTCATAAGTAAATCCCAAGAGAGAAATAAAAGGACTTAATAGCAAGCTATTATTAAACTCTATTTGATATATTAAAAAATCACAAGGAAGCCTGTCAAAAAAATTACCATGATCAAATAAATTACAAGGCAAAGCTGCCTGTCATGTCTTGCAAACTGGTATAGCAGAAACATGATGGGAAATAAAATACCCAGAGCCCAGAACAAACCCAGGCTGGCACTGCCAAATGGCCCATCCTGCTCGCAGCCCCTGCTTCCACCAGCCACCACCTCTGTGCCCTCCCAGTGACCAGGCTGGGGCTGGGAGTGCTGAACAACGTTGGCGCTCAGGCTGAAAGGCCCACTCCCACTTTGTTCCACCTCCTCCCAGCAAAACCATTCTTCTCCTCAAAGCTTCTCCTTATCTCCTGCCCACACACTCGCAGCATTTACATGTGCTTTGCCACTTTGCAAAGTGCTCCTGGGATTACTTAGGTGCTGCACAAGCCCAAAGTTACTGTGCCTTACAGCACTGCAGTCCTGGCTTTACAGACATCAGCCTCCCACAGTGGAGAACTGTCATGAGATTGACTTCAAAATGTTCCCTTCAGAGCACGGGATGCTGAAGCTCCACACCTCAACAAGTTTTGTCTCTAGAGGACTGCCAAGTGGAGCTCCCACATACAGGCTACGGGAAGGCCAAAGCCAGATGCATGGCCTCTTTTCTCTCCATTGTGCCCAGCCACCACAGGATTGCCTGGGCACAGGCTGTACTGCCAGGGCAACAAGAGTCATGGCTCCTTCTGCGATTTTCCATACAAAGCATGTCCCAGAGATACATGACTGTGGGTTAAAGCAGTAACAGCACTGTTAGCTTAATGACCTAACAGTGTAACAAGGTAGAATTTGGAGGAAGAACCATAGAATCGAAGCAATATTTTCCAGATCGGCTGACCCTGGAGGAAACTGAAAAGAATTTGGGAGCATGAAGGTTTTTTCAGATGTTAGGATTTTTTCCCAAGTTGCAAACAGCAAGCTGAGTATCTTAAACCTTAACAATTCTAGTCAAGAAAAAGCAGCCAGAAGCCTGTGCAGCTCCAGGGCATGTATATGCTTCCACACCTTGCATTTAAGTTATTCTCCTTAATAAACGAACATTTAGGGAACAAAGACATTGCTGTGCTTCTGTTTCCAGCTATTTCTTTCTGTCCCCAATCTCTCAAGTTCTGATGCAGTTTAAAGGACATTAAGAGTTTCTGTTTGGTTGGGTTTTTTTCCCCCTTTTCAAATGGCTTAAAATCTTGATAACCTCTAACCTAGCTGTCAAATCTAGTGTGCTTAAGCAAGAAAACCCACTGACGTCAACAGAACAACTCACATGAATAGTTACAGCTCGATTTGGCCCTAAGGCTTTAGATGTGTTTAAACCATTTAGATCAATGCTAGGCCTCGGATTGCTTTTGCAGTTTCAACCACTGCGAACAAGACAGAGCCTGGAGGAGGCAGGAAAGGAAATGCCAGGGAGACAACAGAGCTGCCACCACTCTGCTCCTCTAGGAGTGCAGCTAACAACACCCCAGGTACGTCTCCAGGAGCTGAAGCTTTCTCTCCCCACTGTACCGGCCCTGAAATACCCTCCTCCCAAGGCAGCACATCAGGCAAACCAAACCCTACCCCATATATTTAGTCCACAATCATTCTGCAAACACTCCTGAACATTTATTAAAAAAAATAAAAAAATACAGTGTCCCACGACCAAGCACAACTCCAAACACACTCAGAGGCACCAGCTCTGTGCAGTTTCCCAGGAGAAACCCCAGGGCAGTAAACAGATGTGTTACTAGGACTGCAAGGCAGGACACCCCTTGCTGCTAGAGATGCCCCAACTTCCAGCGGTGACTAGATCTTCCAGAAACCAGTCATCTTCCCCTGAGGAAACCCACGAGATGTCAAATAACAAACAAGAAGATAAACTGCTGCCCCAGTAATTGGCTCTCTAATCTTTGGGGAAAATATACCATAATATATCTGGCATGTGAATCTCAATCCTGCAAAATGGATGTTCAGTTTTGGCAGTCCCACTAGCATCAATATATTTCATCGATCAGGTCGGGCCATATTATTACACAATGTTCAACTCCTAACTTGCTCTATATAAAGAGAACGTTTATTTCTTGGGATTTAGCAGTGGAGGCTTCGAATGCATATCTGTTTTGAAGAGCAGGTTTTGTTGTCCTCCTCACTTTCCTTCAGCTGTATTGAGCTGTCACTGGCATTTATTCTTGCTTGTTGCTCACAATCCTTGGGACAACTACTGCAATCTTTCAGACAACTAGCTCACTGCCAGTGGGTTTATGCAGTATCATACAGAGAATCTGTCAGACAACTCATCCTTTCAGGTCGTCTGTGAAGAGGAGTCCAGGACTCTAAAAAAAAAAAAAAAAAAAAAACCAACAAAAACAGGGCTAGTTGGCAGGAAGGCTGTTTTGCCCCAAGGTTCTTCCCTTATCCATCTCACTTCGCCTCAACCTTCAGCTGCACCATCTGTAGCATACACACACTTACTAGTCACTTCATACTCCTTGACAAAAAGGTTGAACAGAAAGGAAGAGCTTCTGACTTGTGTACGGCGTATGCCCATACTATTAGCTACACACAGCTATTTCCTAATAGCAAACAAAAATACCAGAACCATAGGTCACTATGTGATCAGCAAAGATTATATTTGAGAACATGAATACTACACTCCTACTACCATTTACCTCAACAAGCCTCACTGCTGCAATGCTCTTCTATACTCCTACAAGCTGCATCCACAGTATTTTCAGCTCTGTCTCACTGTGACCTCACATGTTGACACCCCGTGTCCTTTCCCATCCCTATACGTCCTCCCAAACACAACATCTTTCATGTCTCTAGCCTGTCTCTGGTCTGATGGCCAGTCAAGAGGCAGCACATGCTATGACAGATTCAGAGCCAAATGCATGACAACCTCTTGGTTCTCAAACACACTTCTGAATGGTTCTCCCTGGCTGCCAAGGAAGCTCAAGAAGAAATAGTGTATCACCTTAATGACCTTGAAAACCTCAAGCCTGTTAATACATCTATCTGGAGCTGCTGGTAATTTCACCATTTATGAGCCAAGGTCGGGCAACAGAGTAAAGTATTGTGACTATCTCTGAGTACAACAGCAGCATTGCTTCAGTATAATCTCTGCTTGGACCAATCTATCATCACAGAAGTCAGACCATGAAGCTCTATTTAATATAGTCTCACTGAAAGGCATTCTTACATCCACTTCCTCTTGTTTATTATTCTTTCTAATATCTGATAAGATACATTTCAGCTGTGGCTATTCACTTTCTGTTTGCGTAGGTCTTGGGTTCATCACAAGCTACAAGGTCAGCATTAAACAAAACAATGGTTGGTTGTGGGCGATTTTGCCAAGTGGAAAATAGTCTAAAGGCTAGATTGTTATCATCAATAGGGCAAAAAGCAGGCAGGAGAAATGAGCCCTACATACACACGCAGGGATGAAGCGGAGCTACTCAGATGCCAGGTCATGGGTGTAGCACATGCACTGAGCAGCCACAGCCCCTGCCCTGAAACAAGGAGAAGCAGGGAGAGGGGAAGAAGCAGCCTCCTCCTGTGCAGCATGCATCAGATCAGCCAGCTCAATACCTGTGAGGAAGGCAGGAAGCTCTCTGCCTCCTACCAGCAGACCACATTTAGCCAATCAAATAGCCTGCAAAGCACAGCTCCTCCAGCTCTGCCCCACACTGTTGCCCAGCCCATAGCAAGATTTTTTTTCGTGGACAATATACTGACAGAGTACTCTGAAGAAAAATCTGAAAACAAACAAAACAATCAATCACCACCATAAAAAAAAAAAAAAAGCCACTCAAAACCCAGCAACAGAAAACCTCAGTAAAGCAAGCAAAATAACTTCTGCATAAAGCCTTTGAAAGTAACTTCCTTGAGAACTGCTGATTCACAGAACAGTCAAAGCAGCAAAGCTCCATTGGTTTGGAATATCAAAATACTGTAATTGTATTTACAGCTTGCCATTTTTAGAGCCAAAACCTTCCAAAATACACTCTTCAAACCTGGAAAGCAAGCAGTTTCTCTCTCACTCTTTAAATTCCCTCCTTCAAAACACACCCCTTCCTGCAAACTCACAAGCAGTGACTCACAGCAGCCTAATGAAAAAATTAAAAAGCTGACAGTAAAAAGAAACAAACAAAAAAAACCACCAACAACAAAAACCCATACTAATCAAGCCTTGCTTATGCAAGCAATTTCATAACCTTGTATTATATGAATCTCTTTTCTGTGGGTCATCTGTCCAGGGGATAATCTGCACTTTTCCTTGCCTACAACTATGTTTCTCAGGTTCAGACAAAGAATGGTGAACACTGTAGCAAAAAATCCCATCTATTATCATTAATGGAACAAAGTGCAAGTGACGTTTGTTCTCCAGGTTTTGTTTCATCTTCAGATTGGCAGATCAACCTTTCCGGAGCCTACAACTCTCTTAAAAAGGAAGGCAGATACAAGCAGTGACAGTCCAGGCAATTCAGCCAAAGAGTTTAACCCTGACTCAGGATAACAGCAACTCAAGAGGTAACATTTCTATGGCAATTTAATTGTTATTGTCTCTAAGAATTACAGAATCGCAGAGGTTGGAAGGGACCTCAAGAGACCATCAAGTCCAACCCCCTTGCTAAAGTAGGTTCTCTACAATAGGTTGCACAGGTAGATATCCAGACAGGCCTTGAATATATCCATAGAAGGAGACTTCACAACCTCTCTGCATAACCTTTGCCAGTGCTCTGTCACTCTTACTGTACAGAAGTTCTTTTGCACGTCTGTATGGAACTTCCTACGTTCACGTTTTAAACCATTACTCCTTGCCCTATCGCTACACACCACTGAGAAGAGTCTGGCCTCATCCATTTGCCTCACACCTCCCTTCAGATATTTATAGACATTTATCAGATCCCCCCTTGGTCTTCTCCAAGCCAAACAGACCCAGGTTATTCATTCTCCCCTCATAGAGGGGATTAAGGGCCTGGAACATCATCTTTGTGGCGTTCCGCGGGACTCCTTCTAGGATCCCTGTGTTTTTTGAACTGGGGAGCCCAAAACTGAACACAGTAGTTTAAACATGGCCTCGCCAGGGCAGAGTAGAAGGGGAGGATCATCTCCCTCAACCTGTGGGCCACGCTCGTTTTAGAAGAAGAACAATAGCTGGCACTTTGATTAGTATTTAGCAATGAATGCAAAAAAATGAACTGAATTTCTTTCCTCTGCTCAACATTCATAGTTTGCAGGATTTGCTACCTCAAGAG